>CANTUV010000037.1:6000000-7200000 GCA_947685225.1 Garcia nutans | reverse complement strand
CCGACCGAACCTCAAAATCTTCTTCCAAGGAGATACCTTCAAAAATACCTTATCCCCAACATCAAACTGAATGTCTCTCCTCTTCAGATCTGCATAAGACTTCTGTCGGTCTGAAGCTGTTTTCAATCTGCCTCGAATTAACTTTACTTTCTCTTCAGTTTCTTGAATCAAATCAGGACCAATCAATTTACCATCACCAAGCTCACTCCAACACAGAGGCGTCCTACACCGTCTGCCATACAATGCCTCGAATGGGGCCATTCCGATGCTGGACTGGTGACTGTTATTGTAAGCAAACTCCACAAGAGGTAAAAATCTATCCCAAATTCCAGAGAAATCAATGACACAGCTTCTTAACATATCCTCAAGAATCTGTATCACCCTCTCAGACTGTCCATCCGTCTGTGGATGAAAAGCAGTACTGAAATGCAGTTGAGAACCCAAAGCACCATGCAAACTCTTCCAAAATCTTGAAGTAAACCTGGGATCTCGATCAGACACTAAAGAAATTGGAACACCATGCAATCTCACAATCTCATGGATATACAGCTCAGCCAACCTCTCCAAAGAGTAATCCATCCGAACCGGAAGGAAATGAGCTGTCTTAGTCAATCTATCCACAATCACCCATATGGCATCATGTTTCTTTTGTGTCAAAGGCAACCCAGACACAAAGTCCATTGTCACTCTATCCCACTTCCATTCTGGCACTGACAACGGTTGAAGCAACCCAGTGGGAACTTGATGCTCTGCCTTAACTTTCTGACAAGTGAGACATTTCGATACAAACTTAGCAATGTCTCTCTTCAACCCAATCCACCAGTAATGCTGTCTCAAGTCATGATACATCTTGGTATTACCCGGATGCATAGCAAATATAGACTGATGAGCTTCTTCCAAAATGACCTTCTTCAAATCAGCATCATCGGGTACACACAATCTGCTCTTGAACCAGAGACTCCCATCATTCCTCACAACAAAATCTCTAGTCTTTCCATTCTTGCAATCTAAAATAATCTTCTGAATCTTCATATCAATCAACTGAGCCTCTTTGATTTGATTCAACAAAACTGGTTTCAATTGCAACTATGCCAACAATGCACCATCATCACAAGGTACAAAACTGGCACGCAATGCTCTCAACTCAACAAGCAACGAGAGCGAATAAACTGATAAACCAGCTAAAGACTTCCGACTTAAGGCATCAGCAACTACATTTGCTTTACCTGGATGATAATCTATCAAGCAGTCGTAGTCTTTAATCAATTCTAACCATCTCCTCTGTCGAAGATTGAGTTCTTTCTGGACACCCAAATATTTCAAACTCTTATGATCAGTGTAGATAAAACATTTCTCCCCAAATAGATAATGACGCCAAATCTTTAATGCAAAAACAATGGCTGCCAACTCCAAATCATGGGTAGGATAGTTAAGCTCATGCGGTTTCAACTGACGAGATGCATAAGCTATAACTTTACCTTCCTGCATCAGCACACAACCCAAACCTCTATGTGAAGCATCACTGTAGATCACATATGGTTTGCCTTCTATAGGTAAAGTTAAAATAGGCGCTTGAGTCAACATATCTCTCAACTGCTCAAAGCTCGCCTGACACTGATCCGTCCACACAAATCTCTCTCCCTTACGAAGCAATCGGGTGAGTGGAGTAGCTATCACAGAAAACCCTTTCATAAACCGCCGGTAATAGCCTGCCAAACCCAGAAAACTTCTAACCTCTGTTACAGACTTGGGTGGACTCCAATTTAAAATGGCTTCAACTTTGCTCGGATCAACTCTGATGCCTTCTGCTGAAACAATATGTCCGAGAAAAGCTACTTGATCCAACCAGAACTCACACTTCGACAATTTGGCAAACAGTTGCTTCTCTCTCAAGATCTGTAACACAATCCGCAGATGCATATCATGTTCTTCTTCATTCCTCGAATACACCAGGATATCATCGATGAAGACCACTACAAACTGATCCAAATAGGGCCTAAACACCCTATTCATCAAATCCATGAAAGCTGCAGGTGCATTTGTCAGACCAAAAGGCATAACTAAAAATTCATAATGCCCATACCTGGTCCGAAATGCGGTCT
This sequence comes from Garcia nutans, assembly GCA_947685225.1. Classification (NCBI taxonomy): domain Eukaryota; kingdom Viridiplantae; phylum Streptophyta; class Magnoliopsida; order Malpighiales; family Euphorbiaceae; genus Garcia; species Garcia nutans. The sequence goes on along the minus strand of CANTUV010000037.1, from coordinate 7,197,898 downwards.
TCGGAACATCTTCAGCTCTAACTCTCAGCTGATGGTACCCCGATCTCAGATCAATCTTAGAGAATACTGACGCTCCCTTCAACTGATCAAAGAGATCATCGATTCTAGGCAAAGGATACTTATTTTTAATGGTCACCTTGTTCAATTGCCTATAATCGATGCACAACCTCATAGTACCATCTCTCTTCTTAACAAATAACACAGGAGCTCCCCAAGGAGAAACACTGGGGCGAATGAATCCTTTATCCAACAGCTCCTGTAATTGCACTTTCAACTCCCTCAATTCTGCTGGTGCCATTCTGTAAGGAGTAATGGAGATAGGAGTAGTACCAGGCAACAACTCGATACCGAACTCCACCTCTCTCTCAGGAGGCAACCCTGGCAACTCCTCTGGAAAAACATCAGGGAACTCTGCAACTGTGGCAATGCTATCAATAGGAGAACCTCTAATTCTAGTATCTACCACATGAGCAAGATAGGCTTCACATCCCTTCCTAATTAACCTCCTAGCTGCAACAGCTGAAACAAATAAGGAGGCTAGCTGTTCCTGCTCATTAGATACTAACACTTCTCTCCCATCACCAGTTCTCAAAGAAACAATCTTCTTTTTACAATCCACCACAGCTCCATGTCGGTATAGCCAATCCATGCCTAGGATCACATCATATTCCTTAAATGGCATCTCAATCAAATCCCCAGGGAACTGCTCACCCTGCACCACTACTGCACTATCCTTGTGCACTTTACTAACTATCACACTATGCCCTAACGGATTTGTCACCAAAACATCAAATCCTAGGGACTCAGCATGCATATCAGATACAGGTAACACAGATGCACTAATGTAAGAGTGGGTGGATCCAGGGTCAATCAATGCAAGTACTGCAGTATTAAATAAAGAAAAAGTACCCGCTATGACCGCCGATGCATCCGGCTGCCTCTGCATAACATACATCCTCTGGGACGACCCAACCTCCTCTGATCTAGCCTCCCTGGATGTAGCACCACCTCTAGAACTGAACCCTGCTCTACCTCCTCGGCTGGCACCTCTGCCTCCTCTACCTCCCCTCACACTGGCTCGAGAAGCGGCAGAATCAACTGGCATCAGCTCTTGCCTCTCAGGGCAATCTCTCACAAAGTGATCAGGTGACCCACACCTAAAACAAACCCCTGCAACACCAGCTTTCCAACATGGACCACCATGCGGCCTCCCACAATGGATGCAGATGGGTAAGGTGGATCTCTGAACCATAGGGGTCGGAGCACTTGCCACTGAAGCTGCAGGTCTAAATCTTTGTCTCTGGAACTGCACTGATCTACCTGCTGGTCTCTGGCTCCTAATACTCCGAGGAACAAAGCTTCCTCTACCCCTCTTCGCTGAAGAAGACCCTGCCTCGAACTGGGGCCTTCTAACCCTAACCTCTTCCTCTGAAGCAGCTGCAATAACTTGAGCTCGCTCTACACTTCGAGCTGCTGTCACAAGCTGTGAGAAATCCTGATATCTGGATCCAGCCACTAAGCACATGATCGAGGGCCTCAATCCCTCCTGAAACCTCCGGCATCTATCAATCTCATCAGCAATGATACCCCCAGCATACTGACTCAGTCGAATAAACTCAACTTCATACTCAGTAACAGTCTTGTTGTCTTGCTTCAAGCTCAAGAACTCCATCTTCTTCATGTCCTTATACTCCCTAGGAGTATACTTCAACTCAAATTCCCTCAAGAAATCTGCATATGACAAGGTTGGTGGATCTTCCATAGAGTGTGGCACTGTTTTCCACCAATCGTAAGCGTCTTTCTGTAACAAAGATCTGGCATAGTCAAACTTTTCCTCAGGGGTGGCTTGCAACTGAATAAAGATCCTCTGAACTTTGTCAAGCCACTGCTCTGCTACAGCTGGATCAGTGGTACCAATAAAATCCTCAGCTCCATACTTCCTTAACTTGTCATAGTGCCTCACGGGCACCAAAGGCTGAGGGGGTGGTGGCACTGGTTGTACTGGCGCTTGCCTGAAAGTCTCCATCATATTCACAAACCAAGCTGGTGGAACCTCCTCACCAGTTGGTCTCCCCGACCCAGAAGCAGGTGCCTCCCCAGCGCTCTCAACTCTAACTCCCTCATCAGGAGCAACACTCTCCTCACTACCCTCAACTGACTGTCTCAAATGAGGATCCATCAACACCTAACACTGCAAACACAACAGGACACACCTTATTAAAGATCAAAGATTGCCAATCCCAAACATGTATTTTATTTCAAAAACTCACTTTTTAATTCAAAATATTCTTTTTATAACATTTTACCTAGGTTGAGAATCTCAAACCTAGGCTCTGATACCAAAACATTTGTAACACCCCCACATCCAATGCACACACACACTACAACTACAACAATGTAGCATAAGTGCACCAAACATAGGGATGCTACGGTTTTCTTCAACATTCAAAACATTTAAATAGATACAATACTATTATCATTATATATTATAGAAAAGTAGATCATTTACTTTTAAAATAAAACACATTAGATATATATATATATATACATACATATAGTTATTACACAGTGGAAGTCATAAGATATTTACATATTTAAAAAAACACTTAATTCCATATTTACAAATATACATATATGTACATCTAATCAATACTTTACAAAATATAAAAGAGTTATACATGATTGGCAAGTTTTCTTTGATCTTTAAGTCTCCAAAATCAACTCTTTACTGTCTACCCTCGGTCGGCTTCGAAGAGCTTTCGGGATCAACTCTATCAACTCTATTACCTGCGCGATTAAACACTATCGCGCTAAGCCAACGGCTTAGTAAGATAATCATACTAATGATATGACTTAGTGCAATGCAATGTCATTTCTCAATCCATAATATATATGTAATATCATATATGCAAAACTAACAACATACTTCCACATTACATATCACATTTCAATATCTTTTCATATACCTCATTAGTATTCATTTAATCATCAACACAAAGCAAAGACAAGCATCATTCATGACTCACATTAACCATAGACAAGCATGGGCCCAAGACACACTAATATGCCATTCAATTTTCAGAGTTAATGTTTTGGTTCTATCATCACATTTATCAATATCATATACCCAACTAGGCTTCAAGGATTAGGTTCAACCAAGCTTCAAGGGGAGCAAAGCATGCTAAGCTTCAACCCAACTTGGCTTCAAGAATCAATCCAACCTAGCTTCAAGGGTGGTAACATCTCAATTAGGCTTCAAGGATTCAATCCAACCTAACTTCAAGAGATTGTTACACTCACTAGGCATGCCACCAACAACAAACTCTGAAAATAGAATAACACATTAGCCACACAATTCATTTATTATTCAATTATCATTTCCATTTCCAATTATCATCAACATCTAGGCAAACATGCCTTCTTTTTCTCAATATCATCATCATAGCCAATAACAATGGCTTGGTATCACATTTCACATCTCAATTCATATTATGCATATAGCATCATTAATATCACATCTTTGATATAACATTTCAAGGTACATTACTCATAAAACACATTACCTTTCACAATGCATAACATAACCTTGTTTAAATTTCAACAATGCAATTAGGGCAAAGAACAATTTATATGATTCATAGCTTTAGTATCTTTCATATACATTTGATTAGCTCATTCATAGTTTAAAGTATGTTTAGAATGTTTAAGTTTAGGTTTAGGAACCAACCTACCTTTGAAGAACCAAAACATTACAACTAGGTCAAGGAAACCAAAACTTATCTAACCCATATGAGAGACACGGGCAGCACACATGAGGGACACGGCCAAGCTTGTGGCCGTGTCACTCAACCCAATTGGACAGTAAGCAACACAGGCAAGGGACACGGCCAAGCTTGTGGCCGTGTCTCTCAACCAAACTTTGGCAGTAGCAAACACGGCTTGGGGACACGGCCGTGTCTCCCAAAAATCAATCCAACACCTTCAAAATTTCATGTCTTGGCCGTGTTTCCCATAGCTTTTGGCCGTGTCACCCATAATCAAAACCCTAACCAAAGCCAACACTTTCCAAATTGCATTTAAACTCAATATACATCATACCACATGCTTCAAATGAACATAATCAATGTTCTAAACACATATTCATTACAATAATCACTTTAAAACACATTAATATCACAATTAAACAAACACCATCTCAAAACCCTAATTAATCACCATCCTTTTTCATCTTTCAAAAACAACATCCATTTAAACATACAATCTTCACAATCAACCCAACACTAATTCCATCTTTTAACTTACAATCAATTTTAACACTTAAAAACATAACACAAACTCATCTCATCATCACACCAACAAAACCTAATTCCTTTCTCACACCACTTCAAAAGAATTGAAGAAATTAAAGAGAAGATCTTACCTTATATGAAGAAATTCCATAAATCTTTCACCAAATCTCTCAATTCTTTCATCAATTGAGTATAGCATCAAGAACACTTCTCTTTCCCCCTTGTTGTTGGAGAGCCGGCCACCTCTTCAAGAAAAGAAAAGAAAATGCACAAGTCAACCTCTCTTTCCTTCTTTTAATCTCCACCATGCATTTCATCCAAACAATTACCAAAATGCCCTCAAACATATAACTAACCTTTTGTCTTATATAAGCCCATATATGTACTTACACACTCAACACAAAAATATCTTCTTCCACTAACCAACACCTTGACTCTCCCTTTGACCCATTTATATGTTATATATATCATCATATACACAACATATAAACTTGTCTCTAAACCCTAAATTCTTTCCCAAAACACTTATACTTTTCTTTTCTCAATTCTTTCTCTTGCAATTTAAAACAACAACAATAACAACAACATAACCAAGACTTCTAGGGCATACATGAGGATATTACAGTTCTGTACTTGACAGTCCTACAAGGAAGAAGGACAAAATTATAAAATGCTCAAAGAAAGGGAGGAAGAATAAAAAGAAAGAAAAGGGAGAAGAAGAAAAGAAACAAATTTGGGAACCAAACATTTTGCAAGGGCATAAACTTTTCCAATCAAGATCCAGATTAAGGCCAAGAAGATAGAAGGAATTTGGAGTCTAGCAAGATTGCCTCCAAGCTGCCTAAAATTCTAACAAGAAATTTGTAGTGTGAAGGTTTGTTCATTGTGTTACATTAGCTCCTATCTCAAAATGGCCTTCACTTAAACCCGTGTCCCTTATAGACCCTATTTCAAGCCTATCAAAGACCTGTTGATCTCTCTTGGTAAGTAGAGTCTATTAGTGGAGATAGTTTGGATAAGCATGCATATGAGATAGACAATATTTAACCTCAAATACGACCTTTGGCCAAGTAATGTGTATGTTCCTATCTAAAGTGCTACAATTCTTGCTTAAATAGAAATGATTCTCGAGTTTAGTACGGTAACTAGGGTTGTCATGTTATAGATATGTTAATTTGGAAATATCAAGTCCTGAGGTATATTGACATTAATTTGGAAAAGCCAACATTTGAATTCAAAATCAAAATTCAAAAAAATAAAGGAAAGGAAAAAAAGAGTTTTGTCATACAAAGCCTTCGTTCTAAGGGAAGTCTGTTGAAATAATTATTGGCAAGGTCATGAAGAAGCTATCAGCCGACATGCTGAAAAATAGTTTGAAATGGATGCATCCCTGACTCTGCTGCTTAAGGTCTTCACCACTCATGTTCTCAACATCTAGAAGATAAAAGCCACAAATGCAAAGCTTTCGATCATTGCAATGCAAGACTTGAACGAGCATCAAAATGGAACCAATGAGAACATTTCTGCTGATCACCTCGGTCTATGAGTCAACAAAACCACTGTAAATATCATTCAAGCATATCATGCATACATGAGCGTATTACATCGCACTTTCTTGTCTTAATGAAAAGCAAACACCCTGCGAATTAAAGAATCTAAAGAAGATATTGAATCAAGGGGGCATGGAAAGCCCATTGCTTGAGAAAGCTCCAGTAAATTTGCAAAGAGAAGAAATACATGCTTGTGCGAAGAACTAGACGGTAAAAACATCAATCTAAGCTTGCATGGATAAAATATTTGGTTTGAGCCTACACAGGGGGCAAAGTTTCTCCTTTTCATTTTTTTGAGTTTATATACCAAATATTTTTAAACTCACTTACAAATATTTTGCAACACAGGGGGGCAAGGAGAGGATATAAGGTCCAATTAAAAATAGCTAAATCTTTGCAAAAAGGAAGAACAAAAGAATGGAACATTAGAACTCTCAAAAGAATGAAGATGCAAAAGACAAAAGACCAATCCAGCTAAAAGAGCTAAAGCCAGGGTAAAGACCGGACCTCCAATGGATAAAGACCCATGTTTCAAGGGTAAAGACCCGATCTTAAAGGATGAAGATCCATTTGCAAAGGTGAAGACCCGATCTCAAAGGATGAAGATCCATTTTTCAAGGGTAAAGACCCGATGTCAAAAGATGAAGATTCATTTTCAAGGATGAAGATCCATTTGCAAGGGTGAAGACCCAATCTCCAAGGATGAAGATCCATTATGAGGGTGAAGAATCACAATGCATAGAACAGCCGGAGCAGTCAGACTTCTCAACTGATAAAAGGTTAGTCAAATTTATTTTCGGGTCCAAGTACCCATTCTTGGGTCTAAGTACCCAAATCAAATCTAATCTCGGGTCCAAGTACCCAAATTAAATCAAAATCAATTCAAATCTCAAGTCAAAGTACCCAGGTTAGCATCGAGTATCCCAATCAAGTTTAGGATCGAGTATCCAAATCAAGTTAGGATCGAGTATCCCAATCCAATTTATGATCGAGAATCCAAATCCGATTTAGGATCGAGTATCCAAATCCAGTTAGGATCGAGTATCCCAATCAAGTTTAGGATCAAGTATCTGAATCCAAGTTAGGATTGAGTATCCAAATCAAGTTAGGATCGAGTATCCAAATCCAGTTTAGGATCAAGTATCCAAATCCAGCTTAGGATCGATTATCCAAATCCAGTTTAGGATCGAGTATCCAAAGCCAGTTTGGGATCAAGTATCCAAATCTAGTTAGGATCCAGTGTCTGAATCCAGTTAGGATCGAGTATCCAAATCCAGTTTAGGATCGAGTATCCCAATCCAGTTTAGGATCAAGTATCGAAAGCCAGTTTAGGATCAAGTATACAAATCCAATTTAGGATCGAGTATCCAAATCCAGTTAGGATCGAGTATCCCAATCCAGTTTAGGATCGAGTATCCAAAGCCAATTTAGGATCGAGTATCCAAATTCGATTTAGGATCGAGTATCCAAATCCAGTTTAGGATCGAGTATCTAAAATCAGTTAGGATCGAGTGTCTGAATCTAGTTAGGATCGAGTATCACAATCCAATTTAGGATCGAGTATCCCAATCCAGTTTAGGATCGAGTATGCAAAGCCAGTTTAGGATCGAGCATCGTAATCCAGTTAGGATCGAGTGTCCGAATCCAGTTAGCATCGAGTATCCAAAGCCAATTTAGGATCGAGTATCCAAATTCGATTTAGGATTTAGTATTCAAATCCAGTTTAGGATCGAGTATCCAAATCAAATTTAGGATCGAGTATCCAAATCCGATTTAAGATCGAGTATCCAAGTCTAGTTTTGGATCGAGTGTCCAAATCTCTCGGGTCCAGAACCCAAAAACTCAAAAATTATGTCTTATTGCTTTTCACTCTCTTTCACTAAGGTTTCAGATCATTCAAGCAGGGGGCAAACTGTAGACCCTTAATTTTTGCCCCAATCCGGTCTAATATGTTTTATTTAGTCTGAAATGATTTTTGTTGTCTAATTGATCCAAAATAATTTTTATTAAATAATTTTTGCTTTAGTATCTAATTTTTATTAATAGAAAATAGAAATAAACAAATAAAAGTCAAAAAATAAAAATAAAAATAAAAATTGGAGTCGAAAAAATCGGCGACGAAAAAATCGTTGCGCGAGCCCGTGGGCATTTCGCACGCAGAAAAATTCTGCATGCGAAATAGCCATACAGAATTTTTCTACCTGTGAAATAGCTTACGGGCCCGCTCTGCGCTCTGCCGTAGCCAGCTGCGGCAGATTTTTTCGCCAGCGCATTTTTTCCGCAGCAGTTTTTTTCGGCAGCGCAATTTTTTCGACGCAAATTCAATTAGGTTTTGGTTTCTTTTTTTTATTAATATTACTTACCTTAACTAAGTAGGAATAAACCACATCAAACCAATATAAATAAGGATCAAAGGCAACCAAATTAAGGGAGGAAAATTTTTGGCAGTAGCTTGGAAATTGGAAAACCAAATCAGTGAAGGAAAAATAGTAAATTCAATTCAATTGATTTTTAAAGGAGGAGAGGCACGATTTAAAGGATTCAAAGGCAAAAAAGGCTTATCTTTGGAGCTTGTTCATCCAAGAATAATTATTTTTGGAGAATCAACAAAAAGAGGTATGTTAAATTCTTTTTTTTATCTTTTCACAGTAGCAAATCTATGAAATTTAGGTTTTTTAAATCCAAAACCTTAGAGCTTTAATTTAGTTTTTCCAAGGTTAAAACACTAGTACGTTACTTTATTTTCCAAAAGGGCTTAAAATTGTTATTTTTACTTCTTAAAAATCTTAAAACTCAAATTGAACATATTTTTCAACAAAACTAAGATTTAAATTTTATTTCTTTTAAAAGTTTAAAGTAGGTTCTATTTCATTCAAAAAACCTTAAAAAACATCTTTTCTACTTATAAAAACTTTAATTTATTTGTTTAAATTCATAAAACTTCATGAAATTATCAAATTGATTTCCAAATTCTTATAAATCATGCATCACCGTGACCCTAAATTCTAAAAATACTAAACCCAAATTCAACTTCCAAAATTCAAAATAATGAACACTAACCCTTTTAAAACCTTAAACCCTCATTTTTATGAACTCTAATCCTTTTAAAACATTAAAAAACATAAAACATAAATTTTACACATTAGCTTAAAAATACAATAAATCACCATTTAAAATCATAAATAAAAGTGTTTTAAAGTGTCCAAAACCCTAGTTTCATGATTTTACCATTCAAACCTTAATTTGTTTAATCAAAGAGTCTTACCAACCTTTTAAAACATAAAACCTCAATCTATTTTAATTCCATAAAAAGTTACAGTAGCTTAAACTTTAGAAATTTCCAAAACCTTAAAACATGAGATAAAGAACCCTAAATGGAAATAGTTGCTATAATTGGACTTTTATTTGCTTTATTTAATTATATACTTGATTATGCTTTGATTTATCTCTTATGCTTTAATTTATTTAATTTTAATACTTGATTTATTTAATTTATCATGAATGGATGTTTATTTTATAGCTTTGATGAATCATTTATTTATGATGAATGATTATTTACTTTTATCAATTAATTTAGATTTCCAAAAGTTGTAAGAGGTATGTTTCCACTTGGTGGGTACCTCATTAGTTAAACATCATGTAATTTAATTTGCTTTTCTATTTTAGAACCTATGTAAAGGACATGTTTCTACCTTTTGGTTGGTGTCCTATCTAGGCATGTGATGTAAGGACATGTTTCCATCTTTGGATGGGTGTCCATTTATTTGTTTTGTATTGTTTGGACTTTGCTTTGATTTTAATATAATGATGCTTTCTTTTAATTATTTTGTGTAATATGGATAATGTTGTTATATTTAAGAATTTTATAATATTAAGACCTGTAAAGGAGGCCGGTTCCAATGAACCGGGCGTTGTGGGGGTGCTGGGCCATTTCTCACCTTCCCCACACGTACCCAATTTTCTGAACCCATTAGGGGGTTGGGGATTCCTTAGGAATCGAGTCATCCACCCCTTTCTTTTTTCCCAGCCCGTCCGAGTGGAGACTCCATTTTCTCCGGACTTAGGTCCGAGTTCTCACCTCCCCAGTGGAGTCGCCACTATGAGCGGGTACTTGGACCCAAGATTAGATTTGATTTGGGTACTTGGACCCGAGAATGGGTACTTGGACCTAAGAATGAATTTGACTAACCTTTTATCAGTTGAGAAGTCTGACTGCTCCGGCTGTTCTATGCATTGTGATTCTTCACCCTCATAATGGATCTTCATCCTTGGAGATTGGGTCTTCACCCTTGCAAATGGATCTTCATCCTTGAAAATGAATCTTCATCTTTTGACGTCGGGTCTTTACCCTTGAAAAATGGATCTTCATCCTTTGAGATCGGGTCTTCACCTTTGCAAATGGTTCTTCATCCTTTAAGATCGGGTCTTTACCCTTGAAAAATGAATCTTCATTCTTTGAGATCGGGTCTTCACCCTTTCAAATGGATCTTCATCCTTTGAGATTGGGTCTTTACACTTGAAACATGGGTCTTTATCCATTGGAGGTCGGGTCTTTACCCTGGCTTTAGCTCTTTTAGCTGGATTGGTCTTTTGTCTTTTGCATTTTCATTCTTTTGAGAGTTCTAATGTTCCATTCTTTTGTTCTTCCTTTTTGCAAAGATTTAGCTATTTTTAATTGGACCTTATATCCTCTCCTTGCCCCCCCCCCCCCCCCCCCGTGTGGCAAAATATTTATAAGTGAGTTTAAAAATATTTGGTATATAAACTAAAAAAAATTGAAAAGGAGAAACTTTGCCCCCTGTGTAGGCTCAAACCAAATATTTTATCCATGTAAGCTTTGATTGATGTTTTTTCCGTCTAGTTCTTCGTACAAGCACGTATTTCTTCTCTTCGTAAAATGACTGGAGCTTTCTCAAGCAATGGGCTTTCCATGCCCCCCCTGATTTGACATCTTCTTTTGATTCTTCACTTCACAGAGTGTTTGCTGTTCACTTTGATAAATAATAGACAATACAAGACAAGAAAGTGTGATGTGATATGCTCATGTATGCATGATATGCATGAATAATACTTACAGTCATTCCATCAACTCACAGACCGATGTGATTAGCAGAAGCATTCTCATTGGTTCCTTTTTGACGCTCGTTCAAGTCTCACATTGGAATGATTGAAAGCTTTGCATTTGTGGCTTTTATCTTCAAAATGATGAAAACATGAGTGGTGGAGACCCCAGGTAGCAGAGTAAGGGATCCATTTCGAACTATATTTCAGCATGTCAGTTGGTAGTTTCTTCATAACTTTGCCAATAATAATTTCCTTTGCCTAATGTGTCCTTTGGAGGTTCAACATACTTCCCTTAACTTGAAGGCTTTGTATGACAAAACATTTTTTTTTTGAAATTTTTGAATTTCCATTTTGAAGTCAAATGTTGGCTTTGCCAAATTAATGTCAATGTACCTCAGGACTTGATAAATTAGCATATCTATGACAACCCTAGTTACCGTACTAAACTCGGGAATTATTTCTATTTAAGCAAGAACTGTTGCACTTCAGATAGGCACATACACATTACTTGGCCTAAAGTCTCATTTGAGTTTAAATATTGTCTATCTCATATGTATGACTATCTCCACTAATAGACTCTACCTACCAAGAGAGATCAACAGGTCTTTGATAGGCTTGAAATGGGGTCTATAAGGGACATAGGTTTAAGTGAAGGCCATTTTGAGATTAGAGCTGGTGTGACACTATGGACAAACCTTCACACTGCAAATTTCTTGTTGGAACTTTAGACAGTTGGGAGCAATCTTGCTAGACTCCAAATTCATTCTATATCTTCTTGGCATTAATCTGGATCTTGATTAGGACAGTCTTTGCCCTTGCAAAAAGTTTAAGACCCAAATTTGTTTCCTTTCTTCTTTTCCATTTTTTCTTTGTTTTTCTTACTCTTCCTTTTTTTTCTCTTTCCTTACTTTTCCCTTTCTTTTATCATTTTGTCCTTCTTTCTTGTAGGACTATCAAGTATAGAACTTTCAAGAACTAGATGGTCTTTCTCTTTTTCTTTTGATTTTGATAGAATCATTAAATGGGTAGGGACCGATTCAAGTCAAAATGTCCTTATGAACCAAATGGAAGCCTTTTGCTGCTTAGGTAAAAGAGAACTCAGCTGGCTTTCTGAACCGCCTTTTTAGGTTTTCTTTTCTTGTTGTTTTTTTCCTTCTTTTCTTTTTCTTTTCTTTTTTCTTTTTTCTTTTTCTTTCTTTTCTTTTTCTTTTGTCCTTTTTCTTTTTCTTTTTCTTCTCTTTTCTCTTCTCTCTTTTTTGTTTATTTTTATATTTTTTTTGTTTGGTTCTAGCTCTAAAAGAGTTGTCTCGTTTGTAAGAGCTTGGGCTTCCAATAATGGATGAATGGAGTAACATAAATCATCTTTAGCAGGGATAAATCATTTGTTACTCTAATGATGATGTTGTTTTGATATATTGGAGATATTAAGGGAACCTCAACTACCCTTATGGTTTTGAGAACATCAACTATCCTTATGGTCTTGAAAACATCAACTATCCTTATGGTCTTGAGAGCTTCAACTATCTTCATAGTCTTGAGAACTTCAACTATCTTTATGATCTTGACCCATCATTACCTTCTTTGATCTTCTTGCCTCTTCATCTTAGTGATCATAAGATTTGTCAAAAGTATCACAACAACTCAAGGTAGGTTGTTGGGGTTATATGCCAATGAAAAGAAAGCTAAAATTTTATGAAGGATCAAAGGGACAACTAGGGATTGATATTTAATAGGTGGATACTAGTTGTTGGCTACCCAAAAAATTCCTAGATCGTTTCTCCCTTAAATAAGTAGAGTTCAATTTCGCCTCGAAAGCTTGTCAAAGCATGTTCTAAGACTGACTAGGACCTTGACAAAGGTAATTATGCAGGAGCCCTCTCTAAGTAAGCATACACAACTCAATGCCATAGAGTAATTCCCTCACCTAGTAAATTCATTCGAGTCATGATGCATAAATATATTAATTCATGAATTATCAAGCTAGATTCCTCATTGGTTGAGCATCAAAATGAACAAAGACCAACAAAAATTTTGATGAAAGTAATTTATTCAAGCAACTTTAAATTACAAAAAAAAAACAAGATTGTTTTAATTTAATATTAAAGAGAGTAAAATTAAGAAGCAATATTCAAGCTAAGGAAAGTTTGTTGCATTTAAGCTTCTTTTTCTTTCATATCTTCAATATCCCCATCTTGAAAGGATGATAAAACAAAATCTTCTTCTAGTCCTTTTCCCACCATGAAGGTTGCCGGTGGAGGTACTCTTCCAAACTTAGGCAAAGGGTTATTCTTGGTATTGGGCTTATCCGGCTCAGGTAGCTTGCCACTATCAATCAAATCTTGGATCTCATGCCTTAGACGAGCACATTTATCTGTTTCATGCCCTCACATTTGATGAAATTGACAGAAAGCCTTGGCATTGAAGTTTGGTGGCAATGGATTATGTAAAGGTCGAGGAGCTAACGGTTGTAACAACCCTTTCTTTTGCAGCTTGCTAAAAACCCAAGATAGAGGCTTCCCCAGATCTAAAAATTATCTTTTATTTCCTTGACCGGTTACATTAATATCAACTTCTTTTTGCGTGCATTGATTTTCGGACTGGTAATTCCCTTTCTCATTCCTTTTTATTGAAAAGAGATTCTTCTCTCTTTCCCACTCTTAAATTTGCAGACCAGCTTGGAGAAGATCTTTGAAATCCCTTATAAGGGTGTGAGACATCCTTTCACGGAGATTGGGCAAGACACCTCTCACAATCATCCTTATTTGATCGGATTTATCGGGCCTCTTCTTAAGTAAAGCGGCCTTGTTTCTCCATCGCTTCACATAGTCCACAAAAATCTCATTTGGCCTTTGCCTTATGGACTCCACTTCCATAAGGTAACTTCTAACTCAACATTATATCCATATTGTTGGATGAAGGCTTTGTAAAGTAGATCCCAACTCTTTTGTGTTCCATCATCTAAGGTATTGAACCAATTTTGGACAATAGGGTCCAATGAGAGCATAAAGTACCTTAAGGTTTGAGCCTTAGTAGCTTGGGCAGACTGCATGGCAGTGATATACTGCTTCACATGGAGATGAGGATTTCCGGTGCCATTGTACTTTGCAAAGGATGGCATCTTGAATTTGTATGGAACTTCTTCATCTAGCTCAAATAATTTGTCAATCTCGGACATCTTTTCGGTCTTCAGTTTCTTCTCAAATTTCTTTTCTAAATCAGCAATCATCTTTTCAACATCAAAAGTCTCGGTCCTTTCAATAGTTGCCTTCTCAACAAACTTCGGCTCCTTTTTGGCTTGAAGATCTTGGTAGTATTGAGCCCAATCAGCATCATCAATGACCACCTTATCATAATCAAAAGCTACTTCACTAACTTTAGTCTTCCCCCTTGACTTTCTTGGTGCTAGCAGATGCTTCGGCATTGTTTCCTAAAATAGCAGCTAGTTGATTCTTTATGGTCTCAGCCATGGCCTCTTTTATTTCTTCCATCTTGGCATTGAGGGCATCATCCACCATTCTTTGAATTTGTTCGGGCTCCATTGCTTTAGGTGAGCAAGTGATTGAGTCGTTGCTAGATACTTCATCTCTGGCGTAGGTCGGATTGTTGTAAGCTTTAGAACTATCATAATCCAGGTCTGTGAGGCAAAGAGGATCAATGATATGAGATGCAAATGTATGCATATATGCATGTATGCACAAACAATCAATAAATAAGGATAAATAGGACGTTTCTTCCAACCTTATAACATCCACACACGAATGGCGAGTCTCTTTTCCTAGGTATATGGTTAACAAAATACCAACATGGGGTATCTTGCTTTCGAATAATTCCCTCGGACGTTTCAACCAATAGTTATATTTTCGAAAATGAAAATCCATTCATAGTAATTCCCATTAATTAGGTTTTAATCCATTCAACCAACTATAGTAGCTTTTATTGGATTAAAACTAAATTAAGAGGTTTATTATAGATAGATTTCTCACTTGAAAAAGTAACTAATGATTCATCCCAAAAACAAGCCCATGGTTAATTTATTCTTACTATAAACTAGGCTCACAATCGATAATTGGCCTAAATATTTTTGCAAGCTCTTTGTAAGAAAAGGTTGGGTAAAAATAGTTTTGTTTCTAAGCTCATTGTAAAAGATTTTAGAAAAATGGATTTTGGGCTTAGGATTTAGGCCATGGGCCAAAGATTTGTTTTTAGAAGAGTCTTATGTCCAAAGACAATCTTGAAAAATTTTGAAAATACCTTTGGTCTTTTGGACTTTAAAGAAAAGTTTATTTTGAGCTTACAATATACTTAGGTCATATTAGAAAAAGAACAAACCAAATAAGCCATGATTTAGACTAAGATAAACTAACCATAGTCAAACAACATGCATTTGGGGTAAAACCTAAGGAAAGTAACTAGGCCAATTACATGAGCTTTAGTCTTTGGGTAAAAAGGCTTAGGTTCCCATAGCAAGTATATACCAAATGGTACAAGGCTATGAGTGATTATGCCATGCTCAATCTCCATACCTTGAGTGAAAGTATGGTATCCCTCACATAACATAACACGGGTAACACGAGCGTCCTAACTCACGCACACGATGCAATCTAAGATGATGCAATGGATAATATCATTATAAGAAAAAATAGAATAATATAAAGACCAATGGAATCAACTTCTCTTATCCCCAGTGGAGTCGCCACTGTGAGGGGGATTTTTGCCCCCACTCCCGGTGGAATGGTTCTTGCGACTTCGGCACTGTTTAGGCTCAGGGCCTTAGAGAACACAGACCTAAGTCCGGAAAAAATGGAGTCGCCACCCGGACAGGCTGGAAAAAAAGAAAGGGGTGGATGACTCGATTCCTAAGGAATCCCCAACCCCCTAATGGGTTCAGAAAGTTGGATATGTATGGAGAGGTGAAAAATGGCCCAATACCCCCACAACGTCCGGTTCATTGGAACCGGCCTCCTTTACAGGTCTTAATATTATAAAATTCTTAAATATAACAACATTATCCATATTACACAAAATAATTTAAAGAAAGCATCATTATATTAAAATCAAAGCAATGTCCAAACAAAACAAAACAAATAAATGGACACCCATCCGAAGATGGAAACATGTCCTTACATCACATACCTAGATAGGACACCCACCGAAAGGTAGAAACATGCCCTTTACATAAGTTCTAAGATGGAAAAGCAAATTAAATAAAATGATATTTAACTAATGAGGTACCCACCAAGTGGAAACATACCTCTTACAACTTTTAAAAATCTAAATTACTTGATAAAAGTAAATAATCATTCATCATAAATAAATAATTCATCAAAACTAGAAAATAAATATCCATCCATGATAAATTAAATAAATCAAGTACTAAAATTAAATAAATTAATGCATAAGAGGTAAATCAAAGTATAATCAAGTATAGAATTAAATAAAGCAAATAAAAGTCCAATTATAGCTACTGTGACTTTTTATGGAATTAAAATAGATTAGGGTTTTATATTTTAAAAGGTTGGTAAGACTCTTTGATTAACTAAATTAAGGTTTGAATGGTGAAATCATGAAAATAGGATTTTAGATACTTTAAAATACTTTTATTTATGATTTTCGGTTATTGGATCTAAGCTACTGTGTAAATTTAATCTATTTATAGTTTTATGGTTTTTAATGTTTTAGAAGAATTAGGGTTCATAAAAATTAGGTTTCAAAGTTTTAAAAGGATTAGGGTTCATTATTTTGAATTTTGGAAGTTGAATTTGGGTTTAGTATTTTTAGAATTTAGGGTCACGGGTGGTGAATTCATTTTTAGGAATTTGGAAATCAATTTGATAATTTCATGAAGTTTTATGAATTTAAACAAACAAATTAAAGTTTTTATAAGTAAAAAAGATGTCTTTTAAGGCTTTTTGATTGAAATAGAACCTACTTTAAAATTTTAAAAGAAATAGAATTTAAATCTTAATTTTGTTGAAAAATATGTTCAATTAGAGTTTTAAGATTTTTAAGAAGTAAAAATAACAATTTTAAGCCTTTTGGAAGATAAACCAACGAAATAAAGCTTTTAACTTTAAAAACTAATTTAAAATTCTAAGATTTTAGATTTTGAAAAAAAAATTCCTAGTTTTAGCTACTGTATAAAAAAAATAAAGAAATTAGAATTTCATACCTTCTTTTGTAAGTTGCACCAAAATTGCTTCTTGGATGAACAAGCTCAAAAGACCAGCCTTTTTGCCTTTTTCCACTCTTAAATCGTGTTTCTACCCCTTTTAAAATCAATTGAATTCAAGCTTTTTCCTTTATGGATTTGGATTTTCTTTTTTCCTTGTCCCTCTCAGAAACTGTAGACCCTTAATTTTTGACCCAATCCGGTCTAATATGTTTTATTTAGTCTAAAATGATTTTTGTTGTCTAATTGGTCCAAAATAATTTTTATTAAATAATTTTTACTTTAGTATCTAATTTTTATTAATAAAAAATAGAAATAAACTAATAAAGTTAAAAAATAAAAATAAAAATCGGAGTCGGAAAAATTGGCGACGAAATAGCTTACGGGCCCGCTCCGCGAGCGCTGCCGTAGCCAGCTGCGGCAGATTTCTTTGCCAGCGCAGCTTTTCCGTAGCAGTTTTTTTTCGGCAGCGCAATTTTTCCAACGCAAATTTTTTGAAACCTAATTCAATTAGGTTTCGGTTTCTCTTTTTTATTAATATTACTTACCTTAACTAATTAGGAATAAACCACATCAAACCACTATAAATAAGAACCAAAGGCAATTAAAAAAGAGGAGGCCGAGAGGGACAAGAAAAAAAAGAAAATCCAAATTCATAAAGAAAAAGCTTGAATTCAATTGATTTTAAAGTAGCAGAAACACGATTTAAGGGATTAAAAAGGCAAAAATGCTGGTCTTTTGAGCTTGTTCATCCAAGAAGCAATTTTGGTGCAACTTACAAAAGAAGGTATGAAATTCTAATTTCTTTATTTTTTTTTCACAGTAGCTAAAATTAGGATTTTGTGTTTTTCAAAAGTTAAAATCTTAGAACTTTAATTTAGTTTTTCTAAAGCCAAAAAACCTTATTTTGTTGGTTTATCTTCCAAAAGGCTTAAAATTGTTATTTTTACTTCTTAAAAATCTTAAAACTCTAATTGAACATATTTTTCAACAAAACTAAGATTTAAATTCTGTTTCTTTTAAAATTTTAAAGTAGGTCCTATTTCATTCAAAAAGCCTTAAAAACATCTTTTCTACTTAAAAAAACTTTAATTTGTTTATTTAAATTCATAAAACTTCATGAAATTATCAAATTGATTTCCAAATTCCTAAAAATTAATTCACCACCCGTGACCTAAAATTCTAAAAATACTAAACCCAAATTCAACTTCCAAAATTCAAAATAATGAACCCTAATCCTTTTAAAACTTTAAACCTAATTTTTATGAACCCTAATCCTTTTAAAACACTAAAAACCATAAAACCATAAATATATTAAATTTACACAGTAGCTTAGAAACCCAATAACCGAAAATCATAAATCAAAGTATTTTAAAGTGTCTAAAACCCTAGTTTCATGATTTCACTATTCAAACCTTAATTTAGTTAATCAAAGAGTCTCACCAACCTTTTAAAACATAAAACCCTAATTTATTTTAATTCCATAAAAAGTCACAGTAGCTATAATTGGACTTTTATTTGCTTTATTCAATTCCATATTTGATTATGTTTTGATTTATTTCTTATGCTTTAATTTATTTAATTTCAATACTTGATTTATTTAATTTATCATGGATGGATGTTTATTTTATATTTAGATTAATAGCTTTGATGAATTATTTATTTATGATGAATGAATATTTACTTTTATTAATTAATTTAGATTTCCAAAAGTTGTAAGAGGTATGTTTTCACTTGGTGGGTACCTCATTAGTTAAACATCATGTAATTTAATTTGCTTTTCTATTTTAGAACCTATGTAAAGGGCATGTTTCTACCTTTGGTGGGTGTCCTATATAGGCATGTGATGTAAGGACATGTTTCCATCCTTGGATAGATGTCCGTTTATTTGCTTTGTTTGGACATTGCTTTGATTTTAATATAATGATGCTTTCTTTTAATTATTGTGTGTAATATGGATAATGTTGTTATATTTAAGAATTTTATAATATTAAGACCTATAAAGGAGGCCGGTTGCAATGAACCAAGCATTGTGGGGGTGCTAGGCCATTTCTCACATTCCCCACACGTACCCAACTTTTCGAACCCATTAGGGGGTTGGGGATTCCTTAGGAATCGAGTCATAAAATTGCTGCGAGGATTGGTGGTGGGCTAGCTAGGCAAGCCAGTTCATCGCAGAACTAGGTAAGCCCAGCTGCGGTGAATTGGGCAGTTCCCAATTCGCCGCAAACATTTTCTACGGTAAAACCAACGCTGCCGTGCGTCGCTCACCGATCCATCTGATTTTTTATTTTTTATATTTTTATTTTTATTAAAAATAACTATTAAATATTATTAAAATAAATAAAATACCACAAAAATTATTTTGGACTATCGAATTTGAATATGTCAAAAATTAGCCTTAATACTTTAACAGAAGGGGGAATTTTTAGCAACATTGGGACGACAACAAACAGAGAAGAACAACAATAGTTTTTTTGAGAACGAAGGAAACAACAAGCAAAAATTTCAGGAGAACCAAAGAAGAAGACAGAGTCCATACTGTCATCACATTGTTCACCCAAAAGTCAATTTTTTTGGTGGAATCGACGATGGAGGTTTGATCTTTAATCATAAATTATTCATGTTTACAGTAGCTGTATTTTCTTTGATTAATAAGAACCTGAAGTAACTTGATATTTGTTTTAATAACTTTAATTGTTTGCTTTAGTTAATACATTAATCAGTTGGTGTTCGTAACTCCACTTGCATATTTTATAAAATCTTAAAACCATCCAGTAGCTGTTGAGGGTTTGAATCAATTATCAGAATCTAGTTTGTTTACTAAAACCTCAGGAACCATAAGTTATTTTATTGAAACTCAAAACCCTAAACTATTTTTATCCAAAAGCTTAAACCATTTCATTATTAAACTCCAAAATCTTGATTATTCTTCCAAAACTTTAATTTATTTCTCCAAATCCAAAATTATTTTTCAAAGCAGTAAGTTAAAATCCTAATCCCTTTTTTCCAATAACCCAAGAATATCAAAACCCCAATCCCATAAATATTTCTCTCTTAAACCCTAAATTCCTTAAACCTTAATTTAAGATGTGAACCCTAAACTTATAATTTTTATTAATTTATTTATTTTTGAATTTGATTATGCAGTTTATTATATGTTTTAATAGTTGGTTTATTTAATTTGTAATGAATGAATGAATGAATGGACATTTTTCTTTATTATTATTGATTTATTTTGGTACTAATTGTAGACCCTTAATTTTTGACCCCAATTTAATATGGTTCTAATTAAAGGATGCCAAAATAAATTTGATCCGACTTTAAATATTTAAACCTACTTTATAATTTTTAAAGGAGTCGGCTCGGATTAAAGAGGCATATATTTGATTGTAAAACCCAAAAATCAAGTGGAATTGGCCCAAATTAAAATTTTTCGGTCCATAAGTTAAAAAAGGCCAGAATAATTTAAGTGAGGCCAGCCTGGGAGACATTAGCATGCTTCATGTCGACCTTGGCAGTCCAAGATTGACATAAGCATGCCTCTTGTCGACTTGGGAAAGCTAGGTCAACATGAGCATGCTTCATGTCAACCTTGGGAGGCTAGGTCGACATGATCATGCTTCATGTCGACCTTGGCAGCCCAAGGTCGACATGAGGTTGGTCTCATGTTGACCTAGGGCAGCCCAAAGTCGACATGGGTTCAATGCATTTCCTAATTCAACTAGAATTTGTTTTAGGGACTAATTTATATTAGGTTAAGGATTCTGAGTAAGGTTTGGCTATAAATATTAACATTTCAGAATTCAGAGGGGGGGGAGAAAACATTAACAAGAGAGGAACATTAACAAGGGTAGCAATAAACAGAAGACACAGCAATCAAGAGTGAAGAACAGCAGTAGCCTTTTGGAGAGCGAAGTAAACCACAAACAGAAAAATCAAAACAGCCAAAGAAAAGGGTAGAATCCATACTGTCTTCACATTGTTCATCCAGAAATCAATTTGGAGGAACCAATGGATGGAGGTTTGATCTTTAATCATAAATTACTCATGATCACAGTAGCTTCATTTTTTTTATTAATAAAAACATGCATGCAGTAACTTTATCTTTGAACACATAGAATGTGCATCTTTGAACATGCAGTAAATTGGTTTTTTTTTAATAATTTTAATCATTTGCTTTGGTTTTTGTTTTAATAACTTTAATCGTTTGCTTTAATTATCACATTGATCAATTGGCATTCATAATCCCACTGGCATATTTCATAAAACATAAAACTATCCAGTAGTCAACAATTAATTGTTAAAATCTATCTTGTTCACTTTAACTTCAAGAACCGTATGTTATTTCATTAAAACTCAAAACCTCAAACTATTTTTATCCAAAAGCCTAAACCATTTCATTATTAAACTCCAAAATATTAATTATTTTTCCACAACCTTAATTTATTTTTCCAAATCCAAAATTATGTTTTTTTAGGCAGTAAGTCTAATTCCAAAAACCCTAACTATCCAAAACCCTAATTCCAAAAGCCCTAACTATCCAAGACCCTAATTCCAAAACCCTAGTTTTAAAAACCCTAATTCCAAAACCCTAGTTTCCAAAACCTTAGTTTCAAAAACCCTAAAAATCCAAATTTCAAAACTCTAATTATAAAACTGTAGTTTCTAAAACCCTAAGTTTCGAAACCCTAAATTCAATTGATAATTCTTTAAAACTCTAAATTTAAATATTTATTGCTTTATTTAATTTTAGATTTGATTATATAGTTTATTATATTTTTTGATGGTTGATTTATTTAATTTCAATACTTGATTTATTTAATTTATCATGGATGGATATTTTCTTTATAATTAAGATTATTGTTTATATGTTTTAGTATTAAAAGTGTAAGAGGTATGTTTCCATTTTGGGAGTACCTCATTAGTTAAATATCATGTAATTTAAATTGCTTTTATATTTTAGACTAATGTAAAGGACATGTTTCTACCTTTCGATGGGTGTCCTATTTAGTTTAGACATGAACGATGTAAAGACATGTTTCCATCCTCGGATGGGTGTCCATTTATTTGCTTTGCTTGGATATTGCTTTGATTTTAATATAATGATGCTTTATTTTAATTGTTGCATATAATATGGATAATATTGTTATATTTAAGAATTTTATAATATGAATTCCTGCAAAGGAGGCCGGTTCCAATGAACCGGCCGTTGTGGGGGTACTGGGCCATTTCTCACCTTCCTCACACGTACCCAACTTTATGAACTCATTAGGGGGCTGGGGATTCCTTAGGAATCGAGTCATCAACCCCTTTCTTTTTCCCAGCCCGTCTGGGTGGAAACTCTATTTTCTCCGGGCTTAGGCCCATGTTCTCTAAGGCCCCGAGCCTAAACAGTGCCGAAGTCGCAAGAACCATTCCACAGGGAATGGGGGGGAAAATTCCCGCTCACAGTGGCGACTCCACTGGGGACAAGAGAAGTTGATTCCGTTGGTCTTTATATTATTCTATTCTTTCTTATAATGATATTATCTATTGCATCATATTAGATTGCATTGTGTGCGTGAGTTAGGACGCTAGTGTTACCCGTGTTGTGCTATTTTCAAAACTTTTCAAAATTGTCTTTGGATATAAAACTTTTCCATAAACAAATTCTTTTTTCATGACCCAAATACTAAGCCCAAAATCTAATTTTTTTTTTCTAAAACCTTTTTTACAATAGGCTTAGAAACAAAATTATTTTCATCCAAAAGAGCTTACAAATATTTAGGTCAATTATGAAATACCAAAATACTAAGAATTATTAATCATGGGCTTGTTTTTGGCATGAATCATTAGTTACTTTTTCAAGTGAGAAATCTATTTATAATAAACCTCTTAATTTAGTTTTAATCCAATATAGCATAAAAGCTACTTTAGTTGGTTAAATGGATTAAAGCCTAATTAATGGAAATTATCATGAACTGATTTCCATTTTTAAAAATATAACTATTGGTTGAAACGTCTGAGGGAACTATTCGAAAACAAGATACCCCATGTTGGTATTTTGTTAACCATATTACCTAGGAAAAGAGACTCGCCTTTCGTGTGTGGATGCTATAAGGTTGGAAGGAACATCCTAATTATCCTTGTTTGTTTATTGTTTGTTCATACATGCATACATACATTTGCATCTCATATCATTGATCCTCTCTGGCTCACAACCCTGGATTACGACAGTTCAAAAGCTTACGACAATCCGACCTACACCGGAGATGAAGAATCTAGTAGCAACTCAATCACTTGCTCACCAAAAGCAATGGAACCCGAACAAATTCAAAGAATGGTGGACGAAGCCCTTAATACCAAGATGGAAAAAATAAAAGAGGCCCCAACTTAGACCGTGAAGAACCAATTGGCTGCAATTTTAGGAAATAATGTCGAAGCATCTGCTAGCACTAAGAAGCCAAAGGACAAGGGGAAGGCTAAAGTTGGTGAAGTGGCTTTTGATGATGATAAGGTGATCATTGATGACGATGATTGGGCTCAATACTTCCAAGATCCTCAAGACAAAAAGGACCCAAAGGTTGTTGAGAAGAAAACTGTTGAAAAGATCGAGACATTTGATGTTGAGAAGATGATTGCTGATTTAGAAAAGAAATTTGAGAAGAAGCTGAAAACCAAAGAGATGTCTGAGATCGACAAACTATTTGAACATGATGAGGAAGTTCCGTACAAATTCAAGATGCCATCTTTTGCAAAGTTTGATGGACCCAAAAATCCTCACCTTCATGTGAAGCAGTATATCACTGCTATGCAGTCTGCCCGAGCTACTAAGGCTCAAACTCTGAGGTATTTCATGCTCTCATTGGACTCTGTTGTCCAAAATTGGTTCAACACCTTAGAGGAAAGTACTCAAAAGATTAGGGCATATTATACAAGGCTTTCATTCAGTAATATGGGTATAATGTCAAGTTGGAAGTTACCTTAATGGAAGTTGAGTCCTTTAGACAAAGGCCAAATGAGAATTTTGTGGACTATATGAAAAGATGGAAAAATAAGGCTGCTTTGCTTAAGAAAAGGCACGATGAATCTGATCAAATAAGGATGATCTTAAGAGGCGTCCTGCCCAATCTCCATGAAAGTATGTCTCACACCCTTATAAGGGATTTCAAAGATCGTCTCCAAGCTGGTCTACAAATTGAAGAGTGGGAAAGGGAGAAAAATCGGTTTTTGGCAAGAAGGAAAAAGAAAGGGAACTACCAGTCTGGAAATCAAAGCATGCAAAAAGAAGTTGATGTTAATACAACTAGTCAAGCAAATAGAAGGCAGTTTTTAGATCTAGGGAAGCCTTTGTCTTGGGTCTTCAACAAGCTACAAAAGAAGCGACTATTGTAGCCATTAGCCCTCGACCTTTGCCAAATCCTTTAACCCCAAAATTTGATTTTAAGGCTTTTTGTCAATTTCATCAGACTAAAGGACATGAGACAGATAGATGTACCCGATTGAAGGATGAGATCCAAGATCTAATCGATAGTGGTAAGCTACCTGAGCCGGACAAGCCCAATACCAAGAACATTCCTTTGCCTAAATTTGGAAGAGTTCCTCCACCGGCAACCTTCATGGTGGAAAAAGGATTAGAAGAAGATTTTGTTTTATCATCCTTTCAAGATGGAAATATTGAAGATGTGAAAGGAAAAGAAGCTTAACTCAACAAACTTTCCTTGGCTTGAATGTTGCTTTTCAATTTTACTTTCTTTAATATTTAATTGGAATGATCGTGTTTTAAAATTTAAATTTGTTGGAATAAATTACTTTCATCAAAATTTTTGTTGGTCTTTATTCATTTTAGTGCTCAACCAATGAGGAATCTAGCTTGATGATTCATGAATTAATATATTTATGCATCATAACTTGAATGACTTTACTAGGTGAGGGAATTGCTCTATAGCATTGAGTTGTGTATGCTTACTTAGAGAGGGCTCCTGCATAATTACCTTTATCTAGGTCCTAGTCAGTCTTAGAGCATGCTTTGACAAACTTTCGAGGCAAAATTGAACTCTACTTATTTAAGGGAGAGATGATCTAGGCATTGTTTGGTTAGCCAACAACTAGTATCCACCCAATTAAATATCAATCCCTAGTTGTCTCTTTGAGCCTTCATAAAATTTTAACTTTCTTTTTATTGGCTTACAAACCCCAACAACCTACCCTGAGTTATTGTGATACTTTTGACAAGTCTTATGATCTCTAAGGTAAAGAGGCAAGAAGAACAAAGAATGGAATGCATAGCCAAAATGTAAGGATAGTTGAAGTTCTCAAGACCATAAGGGTAGTTGAAGTTTTCTTAATATCTCCAATATATCAAGACAACATCAGAGTAACAAACGATTTATCTCTGTTAAAGAAGATTTATGTCACTCCACTCATCCATTATTGGAAGCTCAAGTTGGTACAAACAAGACAACTCTTTTAGAGCAAGAACAAAAATAAAACAAAAAAAAAGAGAAGAGAAGAAAACAAGAGAAATGAGAGCAAGGAAAAAAAAGAAGACAAAAAAAAAGAAAAGAAAAAAAAAGAAAAGAAAAAGAAAAGACAAAGAAAAAAGAAAAGAAGAAAGATAAAACCTAAAAAGACGGTTCAGAAAGCCAACTAAGTTCTCTTTTACCTAAAATAGCAAAAGGCTTCCGTTTAGTTTATAAGGACAGTTTTGCTTGAATTGGTCCAACCCAACCAAAGATTCGATCAAAATCAGAGAAAAAGGAGAAAGATCATCCAGTTCTTGAAAGTTTTGTACTTGATAGTCCTACAAGGAAGAAGGACAAAATGATAAAATGCTCAAAGAAAGGGAGGAGTAAGAAAAATAAAGAGAAAGAAAAGGGAAAAGAAGAAAAGAAATGAATTTGGGTCCCAAACTTTTTGTAAGGGCAAAGACTGTCCTAATCAAGATCCAGATTAATACCAAGAAGATATAAAAGGAATTTGGAGTCTATCAAGATTGCTCCCAGTTGCCTAAATTTCAAACAAGAAATTTGTAGTGAGGGTTTGCCTATAGTGTCACAATGACTCCAACTTACAAATGGCCTTCATTTAACCCGTGTCCCTTATAGACCCAATTTGAAGCCTATTAAAGACTTGTTGATCTCTCTTGGTAGGTAGAGTCTATTAGTGAAGATAGTTTGAATAAGCATGCATATGAGATAGACAATTTTTAAACTCAATGAGACCTTTGGCCAAGTAATGTGTATGTGCCTATCTGAAGTGCAACAATTCTTGCTTAAATAGAAATGATTCCCAAGTTTAGTATGGTAACTAGGGTTGTCATGTTTTAAATATGTTAATTTGAAAAATCAAGCCATGAGGTACATTGACATTGATTTGGGAAAGCCAACATTTGATTTCAAAATCAAAATTAAAAATTGAAAATTCAAAAAAAAAATTTCTTCAAGTTCAGGGAAGTATAAGGACAAATTGGGCAAAGTAAATGATTATTGCCAAGGTCATGAAGAAGCTACCAACTGACATGCTGAATCATAATTTGAAATGGATGTATCTCTGCTGTTTGGGGCCTCCATTATTCATATTTTCAACATCTCGAAGATAAAAGCCATAAATGCAAAGCTTTCTGTCATTTCAATGGAAAACCTGAATGGGCATCTGGAAGGAGCCAATGAGAATACTTCTGCTGATCACCTCGGTCTGTGAGTCGATGGAACCACTGTATGTATTACACATGCATATCATGCATACATGAGCATATCACACAACATGTTTTTCTTGTATTATCTGTTCTTTGTCAAAGTGAACGGCAAACACTCTGTGAAGTAAAGAATCAAAAGAAGATATCAAATCAGGGGGGCATAGAAAGCCCATTGCTTGAGAAAGCTCCAATAATTTTGCAAAGAGAAGAAATGCGTGCTTGTACGAAGAACTAGACAACAAAAACATCAATCAAAGCTTACAGGGGGCAGGAGAAGATATGAGGGCCAACTAAAAATAGCTGAATTTTTGCAAAAAGGAAGAACAAAAGAATGGAACATTAGAACTATCAAAAGAATGAAGATGCAAAAGACAAAAGATCAATCTATCTAGAAGAGCTGAAGCCAATATAGGACAAATCTCTAAGGATGAAGATCCATTTTCAAGGGTGAAGACCCGATTTCTAAGGATGAAGATCCAGCTTAAAGGGTGAAGACCCGATTTTCAAGGAAGAAGATCCATTTTCAAAGGTGAAGACCTAATTCCAAGGATGAAAATCCAATTTCAAGGGTGAAGACCCGATTTTCAAGGATGAAGATCCAATTTCAAAGGTGAAGACCCGATTCCAAGGATGAAGATCCAATTTCAAAGGGTGAAGACCTAAAGTCCAAAGGATGAAGATCCATTTTCAAGGGTGAAGACCTGATTTCCAAGGATGAAGATCCATTTTCAAGGGTGAAGACCTGATGAGGTTCCATGCTTGTCTGGAATTTGAATAGCATATTAGATCCTTTTTGGGCTAATGCTTTTCTTTGTTTTAATGTGAATTATGAATTATGATACAATTGAGCAATATAATGTTATGAGTTGTGCTTATGAAATATTTGAAAAATATAAGAAAGTGGATTGATGTGACATTTATATGCATTGTGCATTTGGTATTGCATTGAGTTACATTGTTATTATTAATGTTTGTACCACTAGGCTTTGGCTTAGCACGATTGTTTTCATTGCGCAGGTGACAGGGTAGACCCAGTTGAGCCAGAGAGTTCTTCTAGACCAAGTCGGGTCTAGACTTGTAGTTGAGCTTGTTGAGTTGCTATCGAGGTCAGAAACACTACCAGCAGCATGTATATATTTTTATGTTATTGTAAATTTTGAGTTTTATGCATAATATATTATGTTTTGAATTTTATGTATTGTATATTATAAAGAATGTTTGGGTCAATGTATTTGAAATGGGAGAGTAAGTGTGTTTTAAATTATATATATCTATATGTATAAATGTTTGAGAAACTTGGTGAAATTGAGAAGTATGGTTGAGATGGTGGTTGGAATTATTTGGGAGTGTTTTCTTTTTGCAGGTTGAGTAATTGCTAAATTTTGGGATATCCAAAATACAGACAAAACTCTGGCGAATTTTTCTTTATATATATTATTTATTTTGGGTACTTATAATAAGTAAAGAATATTTATATTCTATTTAATTTTTATATATTTAGAATTTTAAATTTTAAATTGAAATTGTAAAAAAAAAAAAATTAAATCGGTCGGTATTATTTTTGTACCGTAAATGCGTATTTTACATATGCTGGAAATATGTATTGTATGTATATAGGGTACAAGGGTGTTACATTTGTTTTGGTATCAGAGCCTAGGTTTGAGGTTCTCGACCTAGGTGGGATGATAGAGAGAGAAAATGGGTGATTTGAAAAATAGTTTTTAATTGTAATAGATGCATTGGCACTGGCAGTTTCTGATCTGTTATATAGTATTTTCTGCTTCGTTTGCAGATATAGGTAGTTATGGCGTCTCGGCCGCATCAGGCTGCTGAGGGTAGTGCAGAGAGTGTGGCTCCAGATGAGGCTAGAGATGGAGCTAGAGTTGTATCTGCTGGTGAGGCGTCTGTTTCTGTGCCTGTGAGACCAGCAACTGATGAGGTTCCCCTGGCTGGGTATGACATATGGTAGAGTTGTTGAGGCAGGCTTCATTTTCGTAGCCACAGTTGCCGGTGAGGCAGTATGATAAATTGAAAAAGTATGGGGCTGAAGACTTTATTGGTACTACAAACCCTGCTGTAGCAGAGCAGTGGCTAGACCGGGTTCAGAGGATATTTATTCAGTTACAGGCCAGTCCAAAACAGAAGTTTGATTATGCCAGATCTCTTCTGTAGAGAGATGCATATGATTGGTGGAAGACGGTTTCACATGCTCTGGATGATCCACTAGTCCTGACCTATGATGATTTCCTTCGGTAATTTGACCAGAAGTATACTCTGAGAGAGTATAAAGATGCAAAGAAGATAAAGTTTCTGAGTCTGAGACAGGATACTAGGACAGTGACAGAGTATGAGATCGAGTTTATCCAGTTGAGTCACTATGCTGGTTGGATTATTTCTGATGAGTTTGACAAGTGCAGGACGTTTGAGGAGGAACTGAGACCCTCTATCATGTGCATCATTGCAGGCTCTCGGTATCAGGATTTCTCCCAGTTAGTTGCAGCTGCCAAGAGTGTTGAGAGGGCGCAGAGTCTTGCAACAGCTGCCAGGGTTAAGGAGACCAAAGTTAGGAGACCCCAGAGTGAGGAAGGGTCTTCATTAGTGAAGAGAAGCCGAGGGGGACATTTTTAGTAGGAGTCAGGGGTAGTTTGGCAGGTCAGTACAGCAGCAGAGACAGAGATAGATACCTACAGTTTTAGTGGCTAGTGCTCCGACTCCAGTATTTCAGAGACCTACTCCACCTACTTACGTTCATTGTGGTAGAGTACACGGAGGTGTCTGCTGGTGGAGAGGTGCTTCGAGAGTGTGTTTTAGATGTGGGTCGTCAGACCATTTTATCAGAGATTGTCCTAAGCCACCAGAGGTTAGGCAGGCAGATACTGCAGCTTCTCGACCCAGTGTCAGAGGGGGTCATGGTGGCAGAGGTTTTAGCAGTGGTGGCCGACCTGGGTTTAGTCAGAGAGGAGGCTCTACATCCGGAGGCAGTAGGCCAGATGAGGCTGGGCCATCTTAGCGAGTTTATGTGATGCAGAGGCAGCCGAATGCTTCAGCCGTCATTGCGGGTACATTTTCTTTATTTGGTATTTCAGTCCTTGCTCTATTAGATCCTAGATCTACGCATTCAAACATATGTGCATCCATCTTGCTTGTGTCTGAATTGCATTCTGAGTCCCTAAGATTTGATGTCTTGGTGACAAATCTTTTAGGGCATAGTGTTGTGGTGAGCAGGGTGCACCGAGATAGTCCAGTTGTTGTTCAGGATGAGGAGTTTCTCGGTGACCTGACTGAGATGCCTTTCATGGAATATGATCTGATTTTGGGCATGGATTGGTTATCCAAGCATGGGGCTGTGGTAGACTGTCAGAAGAAATGTGTTACTTTGAGAACACGTGATGGTAGGGATGTGATGGTATCTAGTGAGCAAAGGTATCTTTGATCTATGTTTGTTTCAGCTGTTTCAGCTGGGAGGATGATTCGAAAGGGATGTGAGGCTTATCTTGCTCATGTTGTAGATACTACAACAGTGGGATCCCTGCTTGAAAATGTACCCACAGTTGCTGAGTTTCCAGATGTTTTCCCTAATGAGTTTCCAAGGGTACCTCCTGAGAGAGAAGTGGAGTTTGGTATTGATTTGTTGCCTGGCACCACTCCTATCTCTATTATCCCTTATCAGATGGCACCTGCTTAATTGAGAGAGTTGAAGGTGCAGTTGCAGGAGTTATTGGATAAAGGGTTCATCCGCCCTAGTGTGTCTTCGTGGAGGGCGCCTATGTTGTTTGTGAAGAATAAGGATGGCACCATGAGATTGTGTATTGATTATAGGCAGTTGAATAAGGTGACCATCAAGAACAAGTATCCTTTGCCTCGGATAGATGATCTCTTTGATCAGTTGAATTTATGCAGACTGATCGGTGTCAGGCGAGTTTTGAGCAGCTGAGGGAAATGTTGACTCAAGCTCCTATCCTTACCCTGCCTGTGGAAAATAAACCATATGTGATATACAGTGATGCTTCACACAGTGGTTTTGGTTGTGTTCTGATGCAGGAAGGTAGAGTCATTGCTTATGCCTCTCGACAGTTGAAAATGCATGAGCTAAATTATCCAACACATGATTTTGAATTAGCAGTAATAGTCTTTGCCTTGAAGATTTGGCAGCATTATTTGTATGGGAAAAGTGTTTCATTTATACATATCACAAGAGTTTGAAATATCTGGGTGTTCAGAGAGTGCTGAATCTTCGGCAGAGACGGTGGTTAGAGTTAATTAAAGACTATGATTGTTTGATTGATTATCATCCTAGTAAGGAAAATGTTGTTTGCTGATGCCTTGAGTAGAAAATCTTTGGCAGGTTTGACTTCTTATTCTCTCTCATTGCTTGTTGAGTTGAGAGAATTGCATGCTAGATTTGAATCTTCTGATGATGGTGCTCTAATTGCTCAGTTGCAGTTGAGGCCAGTCTTGTTGGATCATATTAGGGAGGCTCAGTTGGCAGATGAGAGAATTCAGAAAATTGTGTTGGTTTGTCAGAAGGGGGAGAGTAGGGACTTTTATGTGAGGGATGATGGCAATTTATGGTATAGAGATAGATTGTGCATTCCTGATGATGCAGAATTGAAAAGAATGATATTAGAGGAACCACATCAGTCACTTTTTGCCATGCACCCTGGGAGTACCAAGATGTATCAGGACTTGAAGTGACATTATTGGTGGTCAGGTAAGAAGAGAGACATAGCAGAGTTTGTATCCAGATGTCTCACTTGCCAGAAAGTGAAGGCTGAGCACTAAGTTCCTTCAGGATTACTCCAACCTTTATCAATGCCAAAAGTGGAAATGGGAGCGAGTGACAATGGATTTTGTGACTGGACTGCCTTTGAATTAGAAGAAGCATAATACAATCTGGTTAATAGTTGATCAGATGATGAAGACAGCTCATTTTCTTCTAGTTTGGATGGATTATTCTCTTGAGAGATTGGCTGAGCTGTATATCAATGAGATAGTCAGGTTGCAAGAAGTCCCAGTTTCTTTGGTGTCAGATCAAGATCCCAGGTTTACTTCAAGGTTTTGGAAGAGTTTGCATGATGTTCTAGGTTCTAGATTGCATTTTAGTACTGCTTTCCATCCTCAGTCAGATGGACAGTCAAAGAGAGTGATACAGATTCTGGAGGATATGTTGAGGAGTTGTATCATTGATTTTACCGGGAATTGGGATAGATTTTTGCCATTAATTGAGTTTGCTTATAACAACAGTCATCAGTCGAGTATTGGGATGACTCCTTATGAGGCTTTATATGGCAGGAGATGCAGGACACCTTTGTGTTGGGATGAAGTTGAAGAAGGTAAACTGGTTGGTCCCGATTTGATTAAGGAAACAGAGGAGAAAGTGAAGGTGATTCGAGGTCATTTGAAAGCAGCTTCAGACCGACATAAATCCTATTCAGATTTAAAGAGAAGAGACATAGAGTTCAGTGTGGGAGATAAAGTGTTTCTGAAGGTGTCTCCATGGAAGAATATTTTGAGATTTGGCCGCAAAGGAAAGTTGAGTCCTCGTTTTATAGGACCAAATGAGGTGTTGGAGAGAGTTAGTCCAGTGGCTTATAGACTAGCTTTGCCGCCTGAGTTGGATCGAATACATAATATTTTCCATGTCTCGATACTTCGGAGATACAGGTCTGACCCATCTCATATCTTGTCAGTGAAGTCCATTGAGGTGAGTCCAGATCTGACTTACGAGGAAGAACTAGTGGCGATTTTGGCACGAGAGGTTAAAGAATTGAGGAATAAGAAGGTGCCACTTGTGAAAGTCCTTTGGAGGAATCATGCCACTAAGGAGGCGACATGGGAAAGTGAGCAGGTGATGCAGAGTTAGTTTCCCCATTTGTTCCAGACTTAAGGACAGATAATTTCGAGGACGAAATTTATTTTAGGGGGAGAGAATTGTAACATCCTAAAATTTTTGAAAATTTCTAAAATTTGATAAAATAAATTATAATTTAAAAGCGTAAATTAAATTAATGGTTTTAAATGAAAATTGAAGGGATTTTAAATGAAAAAGTGGAATACATATGTGATATATATGCAAATTATACATAACATATATAAAAGTCAACACTTTTTAAAAGAAAAGAGTATTTTGGTAATTAAATCTTATAAATTCAAAATTAATAAAATCATTCAAAAACAAATTAGTTTTGAATGGAATAGGGAAATTAGAACTTTTAATTTATTAAAAAAATAATTAAATAATTAAATATTAAATTATTTTAATATATATATGTGGTTAAAAAAAAGATGAAATGGAAAGAATGTTAAAAGTCTTCTTCTTATTCTTCTTCTTCTTCAAGGATGTGGCTTCCATGGGAGTTTGAAGACCAAGGATTTTGCTTCTTCCATACTCCATAAATTGAAGGAATTAACAAGTTTCAAGTGAATTTTTGGTGATTTCCACCAAAATTAGTAAGTTACCATCTCTTCTCTTTGAATTCCATGGAAGATGAGATTATGTGAGTTTTGAGATTTTGATGTAGCATGTTATAATTGTTGGAATTGGTGTGTATAATGTTATTTTGGGTAGTTAACAATGATTCTAAGGTTAGATTGAAGAGATGATGGAGTTTAGTTAAAGAATGGTGAAGAGAGAGAATTTAGGGTTATGGATTTTTGGGGTTTTGAAAACATGAATTTTAATTGTGCAAATTGTTCCCAAATGAGTTGTTTTGATTCATAAAAAAGTATTTTAAAGTCAAATATTAGATTTGGTGGTGTTGGGTTGGAGTTTGAAAATGGAAGTGGAGATTTAGGGTTTTGGAAAAAGTGATTTTCCAAAGTGGTTGAATTGTGTGATTTTATTTTTTTAAGCATGTTGTTTAGTGGTAAAAGTGATGAATATAAGCTTGGAATGAGTAATGGATTGTGTTGGAATGGAAAACCTTCAATAGAGGAAGGTTATGCCATTTTTGATATTTTGTGTATAAGAGTGTATTATTATAATGTAAATGATTTAAATGTATTAAAATATGTTTTTAATAATATAAATAAACTTAAAACACTAATTTAATTATAGTAGAATGGAATTCTAATGTTGAAGTAAGGAAAGGCTAAATTTTTTAAAATTTGTAGGAGTGATGTGTAATTATGATTTAATGTTGGAAATGCCATTAAATGTGATACTAAAATGATTATTTGTTATCACATTTGGTTTAGGCATTGAGGGAGGTTGATTTGCTTCATCCAAGTGGTGAAGGGCAAGTTGGAAAGATTGGATTGAAGGTTCTTTTTAGCTTACTTTGGGTTGGTAGTGGAGGTATGTACAAACTTTGAATATAATGTTTATATTTGCATAACATTTGGACTTAACACATTTTGGTTGGAAAATGTGTTAAGCTAATTGGTTCATTGATTGTGTATGAATAATGTGCTATGACATTTGTAATGTCATATATGTGTTAAATGCATTATGAAAAGCCATTGATAATGGCTAATTTGTGTAACATGTGAAATATGCATATTATGTGAAAATACCCATAGTAATTGGGTAATGTGTTGTGAATGCAAAAATAAGATATGTGTAATAATGAAATGAATTGATATTGATAAAAATGAGAAAAGTGAGAAAAATGAGAAAGATGTGAAAAATGAGAAAAGTGAGAAAAAAAATGTGAAAATAAGGCAATGTGCCTAGATTGAATATGTAAAAATGAGAAAGAGATTAATAATGAGAAATATGAATAAATTGTGTGCCTAATATGTTATTCAATTTTCAGAGTTCTGGGTTTGGCGGCATGTCTATGATTGCCTACGAGCTATACGCTAGATTGGTGAAAAGATTGGGTCGTAAGCCAGACCAGCTGATAAATATGATGTTTTTGCGGTGAAAAGACTGGGTCGTAAGCCTCAAAAACTGTAGCAGTCTAGCCGAGTTGAGGACCAAGATACTGGGGCCTAAGGGTCTAGCCGGGTTGAGGTCCAAGAGACTGGGGCTGTTACATTAATCATGGATATATATATTGCCTACGGGGCTAGACACATGATGTCATTATGGACCAAAGCAGTAACTCTAAAATTTGAATAGCATATTAGATCCTTTTTGGGCCCATGCTTGTCTTTGTTTTAATGTGAATTATGAATTATGATACAATTGAGCAATATAATGTTATGAGTTGTGCTTATGAAATATTTGAAAAATATGAGAAAGTGGATTGATGTGACATTTATATGCATTGTGCATTTGGTATTGCATTGAGTTACATTGTTATTATTAATGTTTGTACCACTAGGCTTTGGCTTAGCGCGATTGTTTCCATCACGCAGGTGACAGGGTAGACCCAGTTGAGCCAGAGAGTTCTTCTAGACCAGGTCGGGTCTAGACTTGTAGTTGAGCTTGTTGAGTTGCTATCGAGATCAAAAACACTACCAGCAGCATGTATATATTTTTATGTTATTGTCCATTTTGAGTTTTATGCATAATATATTATGTTTTAAATTTTACGTATTGTATATTATAAAGAATGTTTGGGTCAATGTATTTGAAATGGGAGAGTAAGTGTGTTTTAAATTATATATATATGTATAAATGTTTGAGAAACTTGGTGAAATTGAGAAGTATGGTTGATGTAATATCCCTATGCATGCCCTACAAGTTTTGTTGTTGTTGTTGTTGGTTTGAATTGAGAAATGGGAAGAGAATGTTTTTGTATGGTGGTTGGGAAAGAAAAGAGGGTTTAGAGATAATTGTATATGTTGCTTATATGGTGATATATATAACATATAAAGTGGTCAAAATGGAAAGTCAAGGAAAGAGGATATTTTTGTGTTGGTTGTGAATTACTTAAATGGGTATAGATATGACAAAAGCTTAGTTAAATGGATGAGGGTATTATAGTAATTTTCTTTTGGATGGGTATTTAATGCCTATTGACTTTGTGTTTCTTCATCATTTCTTCTTCTTCTTGTTGTTGTGTGGCCGGCTCATCAAAGAGAGAAGAGAGCAAGAGAACAAGTGATGGTTTTGATGATTTCAAGTTCAAAGTGAAGGAAGTTTTCAAAGTTACAAGTTGGAGTTTCAAGGAATTTCATTATTTGGTAAGTTTGCTCTTGTTTACTCTTGTTATTTTTGAAGTTATGCTTGAGTTGAGTTGTGATTTGATGATGGTATGATTAAGTTGCTTATGGTGTGATTTTAAGTATTGATTTTGCTTGATAGATGAGAAGTTGGGTTGGTGTTGGTGATGGAAGAGTAAGAGTTGTGTGTAGTGAAATTGTTTCTGTTTTACAATTAGTAAAGGCTGTGATTTGTATGATTTTTAATTAATTATAGAAAAATGTTCTTGAAGTGAATTTTTGATACGTTGTGCCTCTATGAGTCTAGAATGACTGAAAAATATGTTGATTCGATTTTGGATAGGTTATGAGTTTAGAAAGATTATTTTTATTAGACCTGTTCCAGCAGGTACCTTAACTGAGACAGCTCTATTTCGGGATTTTTAATAAAATGTAGAAAAATCATATTCAATTGAATTTTGGATATGTTGTTGCTTAGTGAGTCTAGTATTTGAGAAAAATAATTTGGAACCACGTTGATTGAATTTGATTTATGAAATTCACAAAGTTCAGAACTGCTGCCAGGATGCAGGGCAATTGGGGCAGTCTGGTTAGGTGAACTATTTGACCAAGATTTTGTGTTCAGTTTGATCTGAAATTTTAAAGGAATGATTTTAAGGTACAAAACTAAATTCTGTAAAAATTTTAGAATTTTTAGTCAAGTAGATTATTTTATACAATTTTTCAAAATAAGGATAAAATGGAATCTAAAACCAGAATGTACTATTCATATGGTCATTTTGCTAATATTCCTTTTGGATTAGGTTGTGAAGAGGTTGAATTGTCCTAATTGCATTGTTCAGATTGAATAATGTTATGTTATGCATTGTGAATGGTAATGTGTTTCATGAGTAATGCACATTGAAATGTTATACCAAAGATGTTATAGTGATTCAAATGAAATATGATTGAAGCATGCATTGATGATAGGATTGAATAATAATGTGAGTGTTTAGATAATGTAATGAATATTGTATATAATGATGAAATGAAGTGGGAATGATATGATGTTATGAGAAAATGGTTTTGTTGTAATGTGAGATGTTGAGGCATGATTGCTTAACTTGCTTGTGAAAAAGAAATGAATTGAAAAAAAAAGTATTGATAAGTTTAATGAACGGACCTATCCGTCTCCTGCGGAACCATGCGGACCCAGTGGGTTGGGCAACCGATCTTGGACTACCGATCTGGTAGGAGGAAGGTTTGATATAGTCAGTATTATACATACCTATTTGCCTCCTGCGGAACCATGCGGACCCCTTGGAATGGGCAACCGAACTTGGACAACAGACCTGGATGGGGAAAGGTATGTTACTGATAATGTTATACGTGCATATTTGCCTCCTGCGGACCCTTGGGATTGGAGGGCAACCGACCTGGTTGGGAAAGGGTACGTATATAAAGTCATAGTTGTTGGATATAATGATAAATTTAAATGAGTATAATGAATGGTGCTATTATATGAATATTGATGTGACATTGAACAAAGCAACATATTGAATAAATAATATGCTTTTGATTGATATATGTAATTAATTTGTGACATTGCATTTTAGCATGAATTATCTTACTAAGCCCTTGGCTTAGCGCGATAGTGTTTAATCGCGCAAGTGATAGAGCTGATAGAGTCGAACCCGAGAGTTCATCAAGACCAAGTGAGAGTAGACCTTGAAGAGTTGATTTTGGGAACTTAAAGATCAGAAGAGAATTGCCAATCATGTATACTTCTTTATATTTTGTAAAGTAATGATTATAATGTAAAAATATGGATATTTTTAAATATGTACTCAAGTGTTTGTAAATATGTACATATTTTATAACTTCCGCTGTGTAATATTTAAATGTATATATATATATAACTAATATGTTTTGTTTTATAAGTAAATGACCTACTTTTCTATAATGTATAATGATAAGGGTATTGTATCAAGTTTAAAGTGTTTTGAATGTTAAGAAAACCGTAGCATCCCTATGTTTGATGCACTTATGCTACATTGTTGTGGTTGTAGTGTGTGGGCATTGGATATGGGGGTGTTACAAATCCTTTTTGCAGGTTGTAGTTGAGGGTATAAGGGGGATTTATTGGAAGTGTACTGAGAATGATTTTGTTTGCATTGGTTTGTGTAAAATGTTTTAAAAAAAACTAGTTTTGTCGACACTTGGGACTCAATTTTTAGGCGAAACTATGGCAAAATTTCTATTAAAATTGGAACTAAAATTTGACTAAGTAAAATTGGTAGCAACATTAGGTTAGTGTGGCGCCTCTACTCAGCTTACACATGTAGGTCGGGAAGGGGTGTTACAATTGTTTTGGTATCAGAGCCTAGGTTTGAGATTCTCAGCCTAGGTAAAATGTAATAAAAAGAATATTTTACTTAAAAAGTTGGTTTTGAAATAATATACATGTTTGGGATTGGCAACCTCTGATCTTTAATAAGATGTAGTATGTTGTGTTTGCAGACTTAGGTTGTGATGGATTCTCACTCACGTCAGTCGATTGAGGGTAGTGCCGAGGGTATCGCTCCTGCTGAGGGAGCTAGAGTTGATAGTGTTGAGGAGGCACCTGCTTCGGTGTCGGGTAGACCAGCTGGAGAGGAGGTTCCGTCAGCCTGGTTTAGACATATGATGGAAGTTATGAGGCAAGCACCAGTGCAACCAGTGCCACCACCCCCTCAGCCTTTGGTATCTGTGAGGCACTATGATAAACTAAGGAAGTATGGAGCGGAGGATTTCCTTGGTACTACTGATCCAGCTGTAGCAGAACAGTGGCTTGACAAAGTACAGAGGATCTTTATTTAGTTACAAGCCACCCCTGAGGAAAAATTTGACTATGCAAGATCTTTGCTACAGAAGGATGCCTACGATTGGTGGAAGACGGTGCCCCATTCTATGGATGATCCTCCAACACTGTCTTACACTGATTTTCTGAGGGAATTTGAGTTGAAGTATACTCCTAGGGAGTATAAAGATGGGAAGAAAAGAGAGTTTCTAGATTTGAAGCAAGATCATCGGACCGTAACTGAGTATGAAGTTGAGTTTATTCGACTGAGTCAATATGCTGGGGGTATCATTGCTGATGAGATTGATAGATGCAGGAGGTTTGAGGAGGGATTGAGGCCCTCGATCATGTGCTTAGTGGCTGGATCCAGATATCAGGATTTCTCACAGCTTGTGACAGCAGCTCGAAGTGTAGAGCGAGCTCAAGTTATTGCAGCTGCTTCAGAAGAAGAGGTTAGGGTTAGAAGGCCCCAGTTCGAGGCAGGGTCTTCCTCTGCGAAGAGGGGTAAAGGAAGTTTTGTTCCTCGGAGTAGTAGGAGCCAGAGACCAGCTGGTAGGTCTGTGCAGTTCCAGAGACAGAGATTTAGACCTGCAGCTTCAGTGGCAAGTGCTCCGATCCCTATGACTCAGAGATCCACTCCACCTAGATGTGCTCAGTGTGGGGGTTATCATAGAGGTGTTTGTTGGAAGAGTGGTGGACCAGCTGTATGCTTCAGGTGTGGATCACCTGACCACTTTGTGAGAGACTGTCCTGAGAGGCAGGAGCAGATGCCAGTTGATTCTGCTGCTTCTCGAGCTAGTGTGAGGGGAGGCAGAGGAGGCAGAGGTGCCAGCCGGGGAGGTAGACCAGGATTCAGTGCTAGAGGAGGTGCTACATCCAGGGAGGGTAGACCAGAGGAGGTTGGATCTTCCCAGAGGATGTATGTTATGCAGAGGCAGCCAGATACATCGGCAGTCATAGCTGGTACTTTTTCTTTATTTAATACTCCAGTACTTGCTTTGATTGATCCGGGTTCCACGCATTCATATATTAGTGCATCTGTTTTGCCTGTATTTGATGTGCATGCTGAGTCCCTAGGATTTGATGTGTTGGTGACAAATCCGTTAGGGCATAGTGTGGTTGTGAGTAAGGTGCATAGAGATAGTGCAGTAGTGGTGCAGGGTGAGGAGTTCCTTGGGGATTTGATTGAGATGCCATTTAAGGAATATGACGTGATTTTAGGTATGGATTGGCTATCTCGACATGGAGCTGTGGTGGATTGTAAAAAGAAAATTGTTTCTTTGAGAACGGGTGATGGTAGAGAGGTGATAGTATCTAATGAGCAGGAACAGCTAGCCTCCTTATTTGTTTCAGCTGTTACAGCCAGGAGGTTGATTAGAAAGGGGTGTGAAGCCTATCTTGCTCATGTGGTAGATACTAGAGTGAAGGGTTCTTCCATTGATAGTATTGCCACAGTTGCAGAGTTCCCTGATGTTTTTCCAGAGGAGTTGCCAGGATTGCCTCCTGAGAGAGAGGTGGAGTTTGGTATTGAATTGTTGCCTGGTACCACTCCTATCTCTATTACTCCTTACAGAATGGCACCAGCAGAATTGAGGGAGTTGAAAGTGCAATTACAGGAGTTGTTGGACAAAGGATTTATTCGCCCCAGTGTTTCTCCTTGGGGAGCTCCTGTGCTATTTGTGAAGAAGAAAGATGGTACTATGAGGTTGTGTATCGATTAAAGGCAATTGAACAAGGTGACTATTAAAAATAAATATCCTTTGCCTAGAATCGATGATCTCTTTGATCAATTGAAAGGTGCAGCTGTGTTTTCTAAAATTGATTTGAGATCTGGGTACCATCAGCTGAGAGTCAGAGCTGAGGATGTTCCGAAGACCGCCTTTCGAACCAGATATGGGCATTATGAATTTCTAGTTATGCCTTTTGGTCTAACGAATGCACCTGCAGCTTTTATGGATTTGATGAATAGGGTGTTTAGGCCCTATTTGGATCAGTTTGTAGTGGTCTTCATTGATGATATACTAGTGTATTCGCGGAATGAAGAGGAACATGATATGCATCTACGGATTGTGTTGCAGATTTTGAGAGAGAAGCAGTTATTTGCCAAATTGTCGAAGTGTGAGTTCTGGTTGGATCAAGTTGCTTTTCTCGGACATATTGTTTCAGCGGAAGGCATTAGAGTTGATCCAAGTAAAGTTGAAGCTATTCTGAATTGGAGTCCACCCAAGTCTGTGATAGAGATTAGAAGTTTTCTGGGTTTGGCAGGCTATTACCGACGGTTTGTGAAAGGGTTTTCTTTGATAGCTACTCCACTCACCAGATTACTTCGAAAGGGAGTGAGATTTGTGTGGACAGATCAGTGTCAGGCTAGTTTTGAGCAGTTGAGAGAGTTGTTGACTCAAGCGCCTGTTCTTACTTTACCTGTTGAAGGCAAACCATATGTGATCTACAGTGATGCTTCACATAGAGGTTTGGGGTGTGTATTGATGCAGGAAGGGAAAGTTATAGCTTATGCATCTCGACAGTTGAAACCGCATGAGCTTAACTATCCGACCCATGATTTGGAATTGGCTGCCATTGTGTTTGCATTGAAGATTTGGCGCCACTATCTGTTTGGGGAGAAATGTTTCATCTACACTGATCACAAGAGTTTGAAGTATTTGGGTGTCCAGAAAGAACTCAATCTTCGTCAGAGGAGATGGTTAGAATTGATTAAAGACTACGACTGCTTGATTGACTATCATCCAGGTAAAGCAAATGTTGTTGCTGATGCCTTGAGTCGGAAGTCTTTAGCTGGTTTAACAGTTTACTCGCTCTCGTTGCTTGTTGAGTTGAGAGCATTGCATGCCAGTTTTGTACCTTGTGTTGATGGTGCATTATTGGCACAGTTGCAATTGAAGCCGATTTTGTTAGATCAGATCAAAGAAGCTCAGTTGGCCGATAAGAAGATTCAGAAGATTATTTCAGATTGTAAGAATGGGAAGACAAGAGATTTTGTTGTGAAAGACGATGGGAGTCTCTGGTTTAAAAACCGATTGTGTGTACCCGATGATGCTGAATTGAAAAGAGTCATTTTAGAAGAAGCACATCAGTCAGTGTTTGCTATGCATCCGGGTAATACGAAGATGTATCATGATTTGAGACAGCATTATTGGTGGATTGGTTTGAAGAGAGACATTGCAGATTTTGTGTCGAAATGTCTCACTTGTCAGAAGGTTAAAGCAGAGCATCAAGTTCCAACCGGGTTGCTTCAACCATTGTCAGTGCCAGAATGGAAGTGGGAAAGAGTGACAATGGATTTTGTGTCTGGTTTGCCATTGACACAAAAGAAGCATGATGCTATATGGGTGATTGTGGATAGATTGACTAAGACAGCTCATTTCCTTCCGGTTCGAATGGATTACTCTTTGGAGAGATTGGCTGAGCTGTATATCCATGAGATAGTGAAACTGCATGGTGTTCCAACTTCTTTAGTGTCTGATCGAGATCCCAGGTTTACTTCCAGATTTTGGAAGAGTTTGCATAGTGCTTTAGGTTCTCGACTGCACTTCAGCACTGCTTTTCATCCACAGACGGATGGACAGTCAGAGAGGGTGATACAGATTCTTGAAGACATGTTGAGAAGCTGTGTCATTGATTTCACTGGAAGTTGGGATAGATTTTTACCTCTTGTGGAGTTTGCATACAACAACAGTCACCAATCCAGCATTGGTATGGCACCGTTTGAAGCATTGTATGGCAGACGGTGTAGGACACCTCTTTGTTGGAATGAGCTTGGAGATAATAAGTTGATTGGTCCTGATTTGATTCAAGAAACTGAAGAAAAAGTAAAGTTGATTGGAGGCAGGTTAAAAGCAGCTTCAGACCGACAGAAATCTTATGCAGATCTGAAAAGAAGAGATATAGAGTTTAATGTTGGAGATAAGGTATTTCTGAAAGTGTCTCCTTGGAAGAAGATTTTGAGGTTCGGTCGGAAAGGAAAATTGAGTCCTCGTTTCATTGGGCCGTATGAAGTGTTAGAAAGAGTTGGGCCAGTGGCGTATCGGCTTGCTTTGCCACCTGAGTTGGATCGTATTCATAATGTATTCCATGTTTCTATGTTGAGGAGATATAGATCGGATCCATCTCATGTGTTGCCATTTGAGTCTATCGAAGTGAGCCCAGATTTGACATTTGAAGAGGAACCAGTTGCTATCTTGGCACATGATGTGAAAGAATTGAGAAACAAGCAAGTGCCATTGGTGAAGATTCTTTGGAAGAATCATGCAAAAGAAGAAGCGACTTGGGAGAGTGAACAATCCATGCGAGAGCAATATCCGCAGTTGTTTCAGCTTTGATATCAGGTAATTTCGAGGACGAAATTTTCTTTTTAGAGGGGGGGAATTGTAATATCCCTATGCATGCCCTAGAAGTTTTGTTGTTGTTGTTGTTGGTTTGAATTGAGAAATGGGAAGAGAATGTTTTTGTATGGTGGTTGGGAAAGAAACGAGGGTTTAGAGATAATTGTATATGTTGCTTATATGGTGATATATATAACATATAAAGTGGTCAAAATGGAAAGTCAAGGAAAGAGGATATTTTTGTGTTGGTTGTGAATTACTTAAATGGGTATAGATATGACAAAAGCTTAGTTAAATGGATGAGGGTATTATAGTAATTTTCTTTTGGATGGGTATTTAATGCCTATTGACTTTGTGTTTCTTCATCATTTCTTCTTCTTCTTGTTGTTGTGTGGCCGGCTCATCAAAGAGAGAAGAGAGCAAGAGAACAAGTGATGGTTTTGATGATTTCAAGTTCAAAGTGAAGGAAGTTTTCAAAGTTACAAGTTGGAGTTTCAAGGAATTTCATTATTTGGTAAGTTTGCTCTTGTTTACTCTTGTTATTTTTGAAGTTATGCTTGAGTTGAGTTGTGATTTGATGATGGTATGATTAAGTTGCTTATGGTGTGATTTTAAGTATTGATTTTGCTTGATAGATGAGAAGTTGGGTTGGTGTTGGTGATGGAAGAGTAAGAGTTGTGTGTAGTGAAATTGTTTCTGTTTTACAATTAGTAAAGGCTGTGATTTGTATGATTTTTAATTAATTATAGAAAAATGTTCTTGAAGTGAATTTTTGATACGTTGTGCCTCTATGAGTCTAGAATGACTGAAAAATATGTTGATTCGATTTTGGATAGGTTATGAGTTTAGAAAGATTATTTTTATTAGACCTGTTCCAGCAGGTACCTTAACTGAGACAGCTCTATTTCGGGATTTTTAATAAAATGTAGAAAAATCATATTCAATTGAATTTTGGATATGTTGTTGCTTAGTGAGTCTAGTATTTGAGAAA
The DNA here is from genome assembly GCA_947685225.1 of Garcia nutans. Taxonomy (NCBI): domain Eukaryota; kingdom Viridiplantae; phylum Streptophyta; class Magnoliopsida; order Malpighiales; family Euphorbiaceae; genus Garcia; species Garcia nutans. The sequence continues at coordinate 7,153,944 of CANTUV010000037.1, read as the reverse complement.
AATAATTTGGAACCACGTTGATTGAATTTGATTTATGAAATTCACAAAGTTCAGAACTGCTGCCAGGATGCAGGGCAATTGGGGCAGTCTGGTTAGGTGAACTATTTGACCAAGATTTTGTGTTCAGTTTGATCTGAAATTTTAAAGGAATGATTTTAAGATACAAAACTAAATTCTGTAAAAATTTTAGAATTTTTAGTCAAGTAGATTATTTTATACAATTTTTCAAAATAAGGATAAAATGGAATCTAAAACCAGAATGTACTATTCATATGGTCATTTTGCTAATATTCCTTTTGGATTAGGTTGTGAAGAGGTTGAATTGTCCTAATTGCATTGTTCATATTGAATAATGTTATGTTATGCATTGTGAATGGTAATGTGTTTCATGAGTAATGCACATTGAAATGTTATACCAAAGATGTTATAGTGATTCAAATGAAATATGATTGAAGCATGCATTGATGATAGGATTGAATAATAATGTGAGTGTTTAGATAATGTAATGAATATTGTATATAATGATGAAATGAAGTGGGAATGATATGATGTTATGAGAAAATGGTTTTGTTGTAATGTGATGTTGAGGCATGATTGCTTAACTTGCTTGTGAAAAAGAAATGAATTGAAAAAAAAAGTATTGATAAGTTTAATGAACGGACCTATCCGTCTCCTGCGGAACCATGCAGACCCAGTGGGTTGGGCAACCGATCTTGGACTACCGATCTGGTAGGAGGAAGGTTCGATATAGTCAGTATTATACGTACCTATTTGCCTCCTGCGGAACCATGTGGACCCATTGGAATGGGCAACCGAACTTGGACAACCGACCTGGATGGGGAAAGGTATGTTACTGATAATGTTATACGTGCATATTTGCCTCCTTCGGACCCTTGGGATTGGAGGGCAACCGACCTGGTTGGGAAAGGGTACGTATATAAAGTCATAGTTGTTGGCTATAATGATAAATTTAAATGAGTATAATGAATGGTGCTATTATATGAATATTGATGTGACATTGAACAAAGCAACATATTGAATAAATAATATGCTTTTGATTGATATATGTAATTAATTTGTGACATTGCATTTTAGCATGAATTATCTTACTAAGCCCTTGGCTTAGCGCGATAGTGTTTAATCGCGCAGGTAATAGAGCTGATAGAGTCGAACCCGAGAGTTCATCAAGACCAAGTGAGAGTAGACCTTGAGGAGTTGATTTTGGGAACTTAAAGATCAGAAGAGAATTGCCAATCATGTATACTTCTTTATATTTTGTAAAGTAATGATTATAATGTAAAAATATGGATATTTTTAAATATGTACTCAAGTGTTTGTAAATATGTACATATTTTATAACTTCCGCTGTGTAATATTTAATTGTATATATATATATATAACTAATATGTTTTGTTTTATAAGTAAATGACCTACTTTTCTATAATGTATAATGATAAGGGTATTGTATCAAGTTTAAAGTGTTTTGAATGTTAAGAAAACCGTAGCATCCCTATGTTTGATGCACTTATGCTACATTGTTGTGGTTGTAGTGTGTGGGCATTGGATATGGGGGTGTTACAAATCCTTTTTGCAGGTTGTAGTTGAGGGTATAAGGGGGATTTATTGGAAGTGTACTGAGAATGATTTTGTTTGCATTGGTTTGTGTAAAATGTTTTAAAAAAAAACTAGTTTTGTCGACACTTGGGACTCAATTTTTAGGCGAAACTATGGCAAAATTTCTATTAAAATTGGAACTAAAATTTGACTAAGTAAAATTGGTAGCAACATTAGGTTAGTGTGGCGCCTCTACTCAGCTTACACATGTAGGTCGGGAAAGGGTGTTACAGTTGAGATGGTGGTTGGAAATTATTTGGGAGTGTTTTATTTTTGCAGGTTAAGTAATTGCTAAATTTTGGGATATCCAAAATACAGACAAAACTCTGGAGAATTTTTCTTTATATATATTATTTATTTTGGGTTCTTATAATAAGTAAAGAATATTTATATTCTATTTAATATTTATATATTTAGAATTTTAAATTTTAAATTGAAAATGTGAAAAAAAAATTATTAAACCGGTCGGTATTATTTTTGTACCGTATATGCATATTTTACATATGCTGAAAATCTATATTGTACGTATATAGGGTACAAGGGTGTTACAAGGTAACTCAGATCAAAGCTTTGCGAATCATATGCACATCTAAATGAGAAGGGGCAAGTGGAGAAAAGTGTCGCTGTATCGGGGAATCATACAGAGGGACAGCCCTATAGTTAGAGGAACCAACAACCTACAATGATCATATAAATAATCAGAATAGATAAACGAAGAGACAGTTGTAATGACAAAGTGATAGCTACCTAGAAAGTGCCAGCCCCGAAATTTCCATGGGATTGAGAAGAAGGCTCCTCCTCATCTTCTTCCTCATCCTCATCCTCTTCCTCATATTTTTCATCTTCTCCTCGCTCCACTTCTATTTCTTCTTCACCTCCAGATAGCCCACGGACACTAGCCGGTGACACTTCAAAACTTAGCAGATGATCCCAAATAAATTGAGCATATGAAATGTCCGGTAAGAGTAGGAAGTCGTGAACATCCAAACCATTATGGGAATGACTCTAATAGGGCTCCGGCATTACTATAGTGTTCAAAACATATGATGGAAAATCAACTGGTTCTCTACGATGGTTAGGTCCAACGAACCAGTCATGTACTCTCTCGCCTAGAAATCAGCCAGAAGAGACCAGGCCAGCAATAATTCGACGAGAGTTGTGCAAAGGCATTGCATCAGTCATGCATCTAATCCAACCATTTTTCTCTTCGGCTCTCCACTAGGCTGTATCCAACTACAGAAAAGCAAACTGGTAATTTATCATTTATCGTAGGTTTGATATTAATATTAACATTTTTCTTACTTGATCCCAGGTCAGACGACTCAAGTGGTAACGGTGAGAGTGCATATGGTGACTCCCGGACACTTCCCTGTGACCGGACAACCAAACACCCAACCTTGGAAAATTGACTCGTGGCTGTGTAATGTTTGGAACCCTAACCAAGTTATGCTTATATGCCCAGACCTATACATGAAAGAGAAAATGTAACACCCTTATACCCAATATACGTACACTACATACCCTCATATATGTAATACACATATAAAGGATACAAGAATGTCACAACCATTTTAAATAATCCAATTATCATTTATAAAATCTGTATAAACTTAAAACATACAATTGATATCATGAAGCATTTCTAGTTAATACACATGTATATCTTCATTACCCAAAAGTTTATCCAAAACATTTTAAATAAGCAGCGGAATATACATAAGTATGCATCAAAATCAATATGTACAAAAATATGAAATTTATACATGCTGGCAGTTTGTCTCTGATCTCGATGTCTAACAATCAACTCTTCAAAAGAGATCACAAGCCTAAACTCAACTCGGTCTAGCTGAACTCTCCAGCTTAAACGGATCTACCTTATCACGTCAGTGATGAATCTGTAATATCCTCATTTATGCCCTAGAAGTTTTGCATATTGTTGATGTTGTTATTGTTGTTGTTATTGTTATATATTGGATTGAATGTATATGATGGGATAAGAAAAGAAATTGGGAGGAGAATGCTTGTGTATATGTGTATTGGGAAAGATTTAGGGTTTAGAGAGAATGGTATATGTTGTGTATATGATGATATATATAACATATAATTGGGTCAAATGAAGAGTCAAAGTGTTGGTTAAGTGGAAGAAGATATTTTTGTGTTAAGTGTGTAATTACATATAAGGGCTTAGATAAGACAAAAAGTTAGTTATATGATTGAGGGCATTTTGGTATTTGCTTGGATGAGAATACTTGGTGGAGATTGAAAGCAAAAATTGACTTTGTGTTTTCATCATTTTCTTATTTCTTCATGAAGTGGCCGGCTCTCCATTAACAAAAGGGAAAGATAAGTGTTCTTGATGCTAGAAGTGAATTGAAGAAGCAATCCAAGGTTTTGACAAAGGATTGGTGGAATTTCTTCTTCTAAAGTAAGTATTCTCTTGTTTTCTTTGTTTATTTGGAAGTTTTGTTGGAAGTGAATAAGGGTTTGGTGATTTTGTGATTTGGTGGGTTTGAGATGTGTTGTGTTGTGTTTTCAAGTGTTTAATTGATTTTAAGTTATGAGTTTAATTAGAGGTTGTTGTTGGAAATGGTGGAGATGTTGATTTGGAAGAATGGAGAAGAGTGTTGATTTTAGGGTTTTGAGATGATATGTGTTTAATTGTTATATTAATGTGTTGTGAAGTAATTCTTGTGATGAAAATGTGTTAGAACATTGATTTTGTTCATTTGAAACATGTTATATGATGAATATTGTGTTTGAGTGAAATTGAGAAAGTGTTGGTTTTTAGTTAAGGTTGTGTTGATGGGTGACACGGCCATATGCATTGGAGAGACACGGGCGTGTCCATCAAAGGTGATGGGCGTGTCAATTGTTTGAATTGGCTACTGTCTCTTTTGTTGTTAGTGACACGGGCGTGTCCATCAAAGGTGATGGGCGTGTCAATTGTTTGAATTGGCTACTGTCTCTTTTGTTGTTAGTGACACGGGCATGTCCATCAAAGGTGATGGGCGTGTCAATTGTTTGAATTGGCTACTGTCTCTTTTGTTGTTAGTGACACGGGCGTGTTCCATCAAGTGGTTGGGCGTGTCCTACAAATGAATTACATATTGTTTATACTTTGTTTCTTTTACATTGTTTTGATTCTTCAAAGGTTCCATTGTTTCTAAACTTAAATATGAACATTATAAACATGTTTCAAACACAAGAATGATCTAATCAAATGAATGTGGAAGATCATAAAGCTATGAATCATATCAATTGTGTTTTGCCCTAATTGCATTGTTGAGATTTAGCAATGTTGTTATGCACTTTGAATGGTAATGTGTTTCATGAGTAATGTATATTGAAATGTTGTATCAAAGATGAAATGATAATTCAAATAAGACATGATATGAGACAATGCCATTGTGTTTGGCTATGATGAATGATGTTATATGAGATATAATGTGATCATGGATGAGATAAATATACACTTGAATAATGAAGTGTTATATTGTGAAATAAAATGTGAAGCCATTGTTATTGGCTAATGTGATTCAATGGAGATAAATGAGGCATGTTTGCCTAAATGATAATGAGAATTGAGAATGAAATCTAAATGAATTGTGTGGCTAATGTGTTATTCCATTTTCAGAGTTTGTTGTTGGTGGCATGCCTAATAAGTGTAACAATCTCTTGAAGTTAGGTTGGATTGGATCCTTGAAGCCTAATTGAGATGTTACCACCCTTGAAGCTAGGTTGGATTAGTTCTTGAAGCCAAGTTGGGTAGAAGCTTAGCATGCTTTGCTCCCCTTGAAGCTTGGTTGAACTAGATCCTTGAAGCCTAGTTGGGTATATGATATTGATAAATGTGATAACAAACCAAAGCATTAACTCTGAAAATTGAATTGCATATTAGTATGTCTTGGGCCCATGCTTGTCTTTGTTTAGTGTTGTTTATGGATTGTTTAATGATTAGTTAATGAAGTATGAGAAAAGATGTTGAAATGTGATATGCATATATTTATATGTTGAATTATGAAATGTAAAGGTATGATGTTAGCTTTGCATATAAATGGTTACATGTATAATATGAATTGAGAATTGACATTGTATTGTATTAAAGCATACCAATAGCATGTTTTATCTTACTAAGCCGTTGGCTTAGCGCGATAGTGTTTAATCGCGCAGGTAATAGAGTTGATAGAGTTGAACCCGGTAGTTCTTCAAGACCAAGTGAGAGTAGACCTTGAGGAACCCAGTTTTGGGAGCTTAAAGATCAAAGCAGACTTGCCAATCATGTATACTTCTTTATATTTTGTAAAGAAATGTTTAATGTGTAAATATGTAATTATTTTATAACTTCCGCTGTGTAATATTTATATATATATATACATAACTAATATGTTTTGTTTTATAAGTAAATTATCTATTTTTTTTATAATGTATGATGATAAGGGTATTGTATCAAGTTTTAAAGTGTTCTAAATGTTAAGAGAAATGTAGCATTCCTATGTTTGGTGCACATATGCTACATTGTTGTGGTTATGGTGTGTGTGCATTGGATATGGGGGTGTTACAGAATCACAATCTCGTTAAGCCAAAAGCTTAGTGGTACAAACCTTGATAACAATATAGTTGAAATGTAATGCCAAAGTAAAACTTTCAAGAACTAGAAACAATACACAAGGATATCATATTTTATAACATTAAATCTCATTATATTGCTCAATTATTCCACCATTCATAATTCACATTAATGCAAAGACAGGCATGGGCCGAAAAGGTTCTAATATGCTATTTAAATTTCAGAGTTACTACTTTGGTCCATAATGACACCTTGTGTCTAGCCCCGTAGGCAATATATCCATGTATAATCCAACTAGATCTGAGCTTATGACTCGGTCTTTTCACTCAGTCTAGCTTCAAGGATTTGTTTTTGAGGCTTACGACCCGGTCTTTTCACCCCAAAAATATCATATTTATCAGCTAGGCCCGGCTTACCACCCAGTCTTTTCACCTGCCCAGCAATTCATAGGCATGCCACCAAACCCAGAACTCTGAAAATTGAATAACATACTAGGCACACAATTTATTCATATTTCTCATTATCAAATCCTTTCATAATTCCATTCTCAAATCCTTTCTCACTTTCTCATGATCAAACTACGCACATTGCCTTATTATATCATCTTTTTCTAAATTTATACCAATATCAATTCATTACATTATGTTTTCACATATCTCACCACATTATTCCACATTTCTTTTCAATTACATCACATTACTTTAATACATCAACATAATTCACATTCAATATATCATAACATATTTCTCATTCATCAACAATATATTAAGTAACTTAACACATTTTTCCAACCAAATGTGTTAAGTCCCAATGTCATGTAAATGTATGCAATCATTCAAAGTTTGTACTTACCTCTAAAAGCAACAACAACACTTCAACAACCTCTTCCAAGATATCCCTCAACACTTGGATTGATAGCTCAATTCTCTTCAAAAGCCTAAACCAAAGGTGACTATAAATACTCACTTAGAAATACACATAGGAAATAAGGAAAAGTACTATCTAGGGCAAACTATACACTTGACACGCTCAACAACACGGGCGTGTCCATAACCGTACCCTAAACCCACAACATAGAAGCTATGACATGCTTAGTTTCATGGGCATGTCACTGCACATCAATACTCCAACAACACAGTAGCTATGACACGCTCAGTGACATGGGCATGACACTGATCGTGTCAATCCTCCAACATCACAAAAGCTGTGACACGCTCAGTGACATGGGCATGTCACTTCATGTGTCAAAACTCCTCCAAGACAGTAGCTATGACATGCTCAGTGACATGGGCGTGTCACTGATCGTGTCATCCACACTAAAAATAGAACCATTGACATGACTAAAGGCATGGCTGTGCTACTGGGTGCGTCAGGCCAAAAACCTGATATCGCCACAAAAATAGCCACATCCAATTATCATCATTCATCACCCCCTTTCAACTCCACACAACACAACCAAAACCATCATAATACCACAAGACACTTATGTGAAAATCAAAATAACTCAAACACAATCAACAATACACATTCATAACCATATATTCACAACTCAAAACTTACACAATCCACAACTCTTATTCTTTTCACCAAACTTAACCTTTTTCTTCAATCCACCCCCAAAATCATTGCAACTAGACAAAAGAACATCAAACATAACAATTTTAACCATAAACAAAACTACATCAAACATCCAACAAACTCATACAATCTTCCAAAGAAATCAAAGAAACAAGTTGGAAACTTACCAAATATGAAGAAAAATCCTTAAAACTCCAACTTGATCACTTGAAATCCTTCAATTTCTTGAGTTAGCAAGGAGCAAAATCTCTTTCCTTTGATGAAGATGGTGGTGGCCGGCCCAAAGAAGAAAGAACAAGATGAAAATGATGGTCAACAGCATCTCAAACCAAACACTTCTCTTTTAACCAAACGCATGTCCCTAATTCACTTTCCACCAAGCAATTAATTAATATAATAATAATTCCAAATATGTCATCTTCCACTATCATTAATTAATATATAAATAACTAAAATATCTCTTAACCTTATCAAGATATTAAATTGTATATATTGTATATATCTTCATATACATAACATATACACATCTTCCTTTTTTTCCTTTCTTTTCACTTAATTAAATATATACACTTATAAATCCTTTAATTAATTTACAACAATTAATATTTCCAAATTTTAGGATATTATTTGAGATATTACAGAAAATCAAGCCTATGCACATGCATTGTTTGGATTAATAATTTTAAAGGAAGTAGCACCTTAGCAATGGCTGCGAAACCAATAAAGGATTTTTCTTCCTACAAAGTGCATCAAAATCGTGATAAAGACAAGCTAGACCAGGTTCCCCCATGCATAAGAAGATATGTGATCCAAGTCAGAAAGGGCGCGTAACACAGATAAGTGAATGGCAGACTCGGTGCTACCCAAAATGGTTGCCCCAACAAATATAACAAAAATCCACGAGTATATTATTTTGCCCTCTTACCCTGCACGGGTCGAGTGTACTTTACCCAATACTCTCGGATGGGCTCATATCGGATCTTATATGACCTCCTATATTGGGGCTTGACACCAATCAACTATCAGATTTCTTCTTCTTTCAAAATATTACTGGTCAAAGGGATGGGGATTCCATCACATCGGAGGCCGGTTATAGTAGCAAAGTCAACAGGACCAATTGTCATCTCTCCAATGGGCAAATGAAAAGTATGAGTTGTATCCAACCATCGTTCTGCAAGCGCCTAGATCACGCTCCGATCTATTTGATAGTCCCATGCTGGTAACTGCAAAACAAAGTCCTCAAAACCACTTTCCTGCACCATTCTCTTTACTGCAGGTGGGGCCTGGTCATACCACTTACGGGCCTTGTGAATATTTCCCCTCAGTTTAATATCACAACTATCATGCTGTTCAAATACAGGTATCTCGAGTCCAAAACCAAAGTCTTTTTCGAGTTTAAAACTCAAACCGAATTCAGAATCCAAACCTTCTCGGGTCCAAAATCCAAGTCTTTTTTTAGTCCAGAACTCCAACCGAGTCCAGAACCCAAACCATCGCAAGTCCAGAACCTAAGTCTTTTCTGAGTCCAGAACTCGAAACGGGTCCAGGACCCAAACCGTCTTCGGTCCAGAACCCAAGTCTTTTTCGAGTCCAGAACTCGAACCGGGTCCAGAATCCAAACCATCTTGGGTCCAGAACCCAAGTCTTTTTTTAGTCTAGAACTCGAATCGAGTCCAGAACCCAAGTCTTTTTTGAGTCTAGAACTCAAACCAGGTCCAGAACCCAAACCATCTCGAGTCCAAAACCCAAGTCTTTTTTTAGTCCAAAATCAAACCGGGTCTAGAACCCAAACCATCCCGGGTCCAAAACCCAAGTCTTTTTTAAGTCCAGAACTCTAACTGGGTCCAGAACCCAAGTCTTCTTTTAGTCCAGAACTCAAATCGGGTCCAAAACCCAAACCATCCCAGGTCGAGACCCCAAGTCTTTTTGGATTCCAGAATTCAAATCGTGTTCAGAACCCAAACCATCTCTGGTCCAAACCTAAGTCTTTTTCGAGTCCAGAACTCGAACCGGGTCCAGAACACAAACCATCTCGGGTTCAGAACCCAAGTTTTTTTTGAGTCCATAACTCAAACCGGGTCCAAAACCAAAACCATCTCGGGTCCAAAACCTAAGTCTTTTTCGAGTCCAGAACTCAAACCGGGTCCAGAATCCAAACCATCTCGGGTCCAGAAACCAAGTATTTTTTTAGTCCAGAACTCGAACCGAGTCCAAAACCCAAACCATCTCGAGTCCAGAACCCAAGTCTTTTCTGAGTCTAGAACTCAAACCAGATCCAGAACCCAAACCATCTCGGGTCCAAAACCCAAGTCTTTTTTAGTCTAAAACTCAAACCGGGTCTAGATCCCAAACCATCCCGGGTCCAAACCCCAAGTCTTTTTTAAGTCCAGAACTCTAACCGGGTCCTGAACCCAAGTCTTTTTATAGTTCAGAACTCAAATCGGGTCCAAAACCCAAACCATCCCAGGTCGAGACCCCAAGTCTTTTTGGATTCCAGAATTCAAATCGTGTCCAGAACCCAAACCATCTCTGGTCCAAACCTAAGTCTTTTTCGAGTCCAGAACTCGAACCAGGTCTAGAACCCAAATTTTTTTGAGTCCATAACTCAAACCGGGTCCAAAACGAAAACCATCTCGGGTCCAAAACCCAAGTCTTTTTTGAGTCCACAACACGAACCGGGTCCAGAACCCAAACCATCTCGGGTCCAGAACCCAAGTCATTTTTTAGCCCAGAACTCGAATCGGGTCCACAACCCAAGCCATCTCGGGTCTAAAACCCAAGTCTATTTAGAGTCCAAAACTCAAATTGAGTCCAGAACCCAAATCATCTTGGGTCCAAAACCCAGGTCTTTTTTTAGTCCAGCACTCGAACTGGGTTCATAACCCAAATCGTTTCGGCTCCAAAATCCAAGTCTTTTTTTAGTCTAGAACTCGAACCAGGTCTAGAATCCAAACCATCCTGAGTCTAGAACCCAAGTCTTTTTCGAGTCCATAATTCAAACCGGGTCCAAAACTAAAACCATCCCGGGTCTGCAACCTAAGACTTTTTCAAGTCCAGAACTTGATTCGGGTCCAAAACCTAAACGATCCTGGGTCCAGAACCCAAGTCTTTTCTGAGTCCAGAACTCAAACCGAGTCCAAAACCCAAATCATCTCTGGTCTAGAACCCAAGTCTTTTTCGAGTCCAAAACTCAAACCCGGTCCAAAACCCAAACCATCCCGGGTCCAGAACCAAAGTCTTTTTTGAGCTTAGAACTCGAATCAAGTCCAGAACCCAAACCATCCCGGGTTTGGAACCCAAGTCTTTTTTGAGTGAAAAACTCCAACCGAGTTTAGAACCCAAATAGCCTCGGGTCCAAAACCTAAGTCTTTTTCGAGTCCAGAACTCAAACCGGGTCCAGAACCCAAACCATCCCGGGTCTAGAACCCAAGTCTTTTTCGAGCCCAGAACTCAAACTGGGTCCAGAACCTAAACCTTCTCGGGTCCAGAACCCATGTCTTTTTTTAGTCCAGAATTCTAATTGGGTCTAGAACCCAAACCATCCCGGGTCTAAAACCCAAGTCTTTTTTTAGTCCAGAACTCGAACTGGGTCAGAAACCTAAACCATCCCGGGTCTAAAACCCAAGTCTTTTCTGAGTCCATAACTCGAACCGGGTCCAAAACCCAAACCATCTCGGATCCAGAACCCAAGTCTTTTCAGAGTCCAAAACTCAAACCGGGTCTAGAACCCAAACCATCCTTGGTCTAGAACCCAAGTCTTTTTCGAGCCAAGAACTCGAACCGGGACTAGAACCCAAACCATCCCTGGTCTAGAACCAAAGTATTTTTCGAGTATAAAACTCAAATTAGGTCCAGAAGCCAAATCATCTCGGGTCCAAAACCCAAGTTTTTTTCGAGTGCAGAACTCAAACCGGATCCAGAATCCAAACCATCTCGGGTCCAGAACCAAAGCCTTTTGAGTCTAGAACTCGAACTGGGTCTAGAACCCAAAACATCTAGGGTCCCGAACCCAAGTGTTTTTCGAGTGCAAAATTTGAACAGGCTCCCGAATCCAAGCCATCTCGGGTCTAGAACCCATGTCTTTTTTTACTTTAGAACTCGAATTGGGTCTAAAACCTAAACCATCCTGTGTTTAGAACCCAAGTCTTTTTCAAGTCCAAAACTTGAACCGGGTCAAAAACCCAAATTATCTTTCGTCCAAAACCTAAGTCTTTTTTTAGTCCAAAACTCGAACCGGGTCCAGAACCCAAACCATCCCAAGTCCAGAACCCAAGTCTTTTCTGAGTCCAGAACTCGAACCGGGTCCAGAACCCAAATCATCTTGGGTCCAAAACCCAAGTCTTTTTTTAGTCCAAAACTCGAACAGGGTCCAGGACCCAAACCATCCCTAGTCCAGAATCCAAGTCTTTTTTTGAGTCTAGAATTCGAACTGGGTCCAGAACCCAAACCATCTCGGGTACATAATCTAAGTCTTTTTTGAGTCTAGAACTCGAACCGGGTCCAGAACCCAAACTATATCGGGTCTAGAACTCAAGTCTTTTTTTAGTCTAGAACTCGAACCGGGTCTAGAATCCAAACCATCTCAGTTCCAGAACCCAAGTCTTTTTTTAGTCTAGAACTCAAATCGAGTCTAGAACCAAAACCATCTTGGGTCTAGAACCCAAGTCTTTTCCGAGTCCAAAACTCCAATCGGGTCTAGTACCCAAACAGTCTCGGGTCCAGAACCTAAGTCTTTTTCGAGTCCAGAACTCGAACCGGGTCTAGAATCCAAACCATCTCGAGTCCAATACCCAAGTCTTTTTTGAGTCTAGAACTCGAACCGTGTCTAGAACCCAAATCATCTCGGGTCTAGAGCCCAAGTCTTTTTTTAGTCCAAAACTCGAACCAGGGCTAGAACCCAAACCCTCTCGAGTCTAGAACCCAAGTCTTTTTCATGTCCAGATCTCGAACTGGGTCTAGAACCCAAGTTTTTTTTTAGTCCAGAACTCAAACTGGGTCCATAACCAATCGTCTCGGGTCCAGAACCCAAGACTTTTTTTAGTCCAAAACTCATACCGGGTCCAGAACCCAAACTGTCTTAGGTCCAGAACTCAAGTCTTTTTTGAGTCCAGAACTCGAACCGAGTCCAGAACCCAAATCATCTCAGGTCCAGAACCCAGGTCTTTTCCAAGTCCAGAACTCAAGCCGGGTCCAGAACCCAAATCATTTCGGGTCCACAACAAAAAACCCAAACATCTCAAGAAAATTAAGTCTATTTTTGCCAAAATTAAAAGTCTTGTTGCTTTTCACTCTCTAAGTCAATCCAAGATCGTTCAAGCTGGGGGCAAACTGTAGACCCTTATTTTTTGCCTTAAGTTGGTACGGTCTTAATTAAAGAATCCAAAATAAATTCTATCTGATTTACAACTTGTAATAAGTCGGTTTGATATTAAAAGGCACAAACTCAACTACAAAACCCTAAACCAAGTTTTTTAGACAGTCTGGTCCAACAAAAATTAAAAAATGCAAAATTATTTCAAAGGGCCCAGGTGACATGAGCCTTGGCTCATGTCGACCTAGAGGCCCTAGGACAGCATGAGCCTAGCTCATGTCGATCTGGCTCCAGATCGACATGAGCATTGGCTCATGTTGACCTAGATGCCTAGGTCGACATGAGCCAAAGGCCATGTCGACCTAGTTGCTTAGGTCGACATGGCCTTGGTCCATGTCGATTTGGAACACCAAATAGACATGGTCTTCAATTGTTTTTGTTGAGTTTTTTGACTAATTAGTTTCCTAATTAAACTAGAATTTGTGTTAAGGACGGATTAATATTAGGGTTAGGGTTTTTGAGTGAGGTTTTGGCCTATAAATAATAACATTTTAGACTTTAACAGAGATGGGGGGAATTAACATTAAGAGAGATAAAACAACAAAGAAAAAAACATCAAAGTAAATTAGCAACAAGTAGCACTCATCAATCATCAATCCATCAAAGGCAACAACACTGTCTTTGTTCTTGTTCAGCCAGAGTCAATTGTGGTGGAACCAACGAGATGGAAGTTTGATTATAAATCTTTGATTTGTTTATATTTACAACATTCTTATGTTTTGATTCATGAATTGTTTAAGCATACGATAGTATTGCCATATTTTCTTTTAAGTGTTTCTATTATTTGCTTTAATATAGAGTCTTTCAGTAACCTAAATTATTAATTATTAAACCTTATTCGTATGTTTTATAAATTAAATTTTCCATTCATCCAGTAGCCTAAGTCATTGATGAAATAATCAAAACCCTAAACTGTTCTTTTGTTTCCTGTAGACCCTTAATTTTTGACCCGGTCCGGTCCAATATATTTTAATTAGTCCAAAATAATTTGTGTTGTCCGATATATTTTAGTTAGTCCAAAATAATTTTTATGGTATCTTAATTAATTTTAATATTTATTTTAGTAAAAAATGATGAAATGAATAAAAATTCAAAAATAATAAAAAATAAAAAATAACAAAAAAAAATTGGCGACGAAAGTCAGTGCGGGCCCGTGGGCATTTCGCCCACAGGAAACTCCCAATTCTAAACAAAACGGTTTGAAATCTTAATTTCTTTTGTTTTTTTTTTCACAGTAGCTTAATCATCACTTTGTTTCTTTAATTCAAAAATTTTAGGACCTCAATTCACTTTTTCTAAGGCTTAAAAATCTTAAATCGTGGCTTTATTTTCTAAAAGTTTAAAGATATTAGTTTTTTTTCTTCAAAACCCCAAAACTATGATTTGCTTTCCAAATTACCAAAACCCTAATTTGTTTTCAATTTTTGCAAAACCTTAAATTGAATCTATTTCTTTCCCAAAAACCCTAAACTGAATCTGTTTCTTTCCAAAAATCCTAAAAAATATCTTTTTTGCTTCTATAAATCTTAAATCATTTTGTTTATTTTCATAAAACTATAAATTATTTTTTCCAAATTCTAAAATCAAATTAATCATCCGAAAACAATAAAAGCCCTAATTCAACTTTTAAAATCAACACAGTAACCTTAAACCCAATTATTCTAAACCCGAGTTTTCTTAAACCCTAATTTTTCTATATCCTAATCTTTAAATTCTTAAAACCTTATAAATTTAAATATTAAAATTCAATATGTTAAATACAAAATAATGATCCAGTAACCGTAAATCATAAACCTAATGTTTTAAAGTGTCCAAACCCTAGTTTCATGATTTCACTTCTCAAACACTAATTTGGTTAATCAAAGAACTTTATCAACCTTTTAAATTATAAAACTTTGCTCCATTTCAATTGTTTTAAAATTTACAATAGCTTAAACCCATAAATTCCAAAATCCTAAACACATTAAATAAAGAATCTTAAATAGAAACAGTAGCCCTAATTTGAATCTTTATTTGCTTTATTCAATTTTATATTTGATTATGCATTGATTTATTTTATATGCTTTAATTTATTTAATTCCAATGCTTGATTCATTTAATTTATCATGGATGGATGTTTACTTTCTACTGATGTTTAATATCTTCGATGAATGATTTATTTATTATGAATGGTTATTTAATTTTATCGATTTATTTAGATTTCCAAATGTTGTAAGAGGTATGTTTTCACTTGGTGGATACCTCATTAGTTAAATATCATGTAATTTAAATTGCTTTTCTATTTTAGAAAAAATGTAAAGGATATGTTTCTATCTTTCGGTGGGTGTCCTATTTATGCATGGATTATGTAAGGGCATGTTTCCATCTTCGGATCGGTGTCCATTTATTTGTTTTGCTTGGACATTATTTTGATTTTCAATATATCGATGCTTTATTTTAATTATTGTGTGTAATATGGATAATATTGTTATATTTAAAAATTTTATAATATTAAGACCTATAAAGGAGGCTGGTTCCAATGAACCGGGCGTTGTGGGGGTGCTGGGCCATTTCTCACCTTCCCCACACGTACCCAACTTTCCGAACCCATTAGGGGGTTGGGGATTCCTTAGGAATCGAGCCATCCACCCCTTTCTTTTTCACGGCCTGTCCAGGTGGCGACTCCATTTTCTCTGGACTTAGGTCCGTGTTCTCTAAGGCCCGGAGCCTAAATAGTGCTGAATTCATAAGAACCATTCCACCGGGAGTGGGGGCAAAAATCCCCGCTCACAGTGGCGACTCCACTGGGGACAAGAGAAGTTGATTCCGTTGGTCTTTTTATTATTCTATTCTTTCTTATAATGATATTATCCATTGCATCATATTAGATTGCATCGTGTGCGTGAGTTAGGACGCCCGTGTTACCCATGTTATGTTATGTAAGGGATACCATACTTTCACTTAAGGTATGGAGATCGAGCATGGCATAACCACTCATAGCCTCGTACCATTTGGTACATACTTACTATGGGAACCTAAGCCTTTTTAACCCAAAGACTAAAGCTCATGTAATTGGCCTAGTCACTTTCCTTAGGTTTTACCCCAAATGCATGTTGTTTGACTATGGTTAATTTATCTTGGCTTGAATCATGGCTTATTTGGTTTGTTCTTTTTCTAATATGACCTAAGTACATTGTAAGCTCAAAATAAATTTTTCTTTAGAAAATCCAAAAGACCAAAGCTATTTTCAAAATTTTTCAAGATGGTCTTTGGACATAAAATTTTTCTAAAAATAAATCAAAAATTCTTTTGCTCATGGCCTAAATACTAAGCCCGAAATCTATTTTTCTAAAATCTTTTTATGGTCTTAGAAACAAGATTATTTTCACCCAATCTTTTCTTACAAAGAGCATGCAAAAATATTTAGGTTAATTAAGAAATACCAAAAATCAATTGTGGGCCTAGTTTACACAAAGAATAAATTAACCATGGGCTTGTTTTTGGCATGAATCATTAGTTACTTTTTCAAGTGAGAAATCTATCTATAATAAACCTCTCAATTTAGTTTTAATCCAATATAGCATAAAAGCTACTTTAGTTGGTTGAATGGATTAAAACCTAATTAATGGGAATTATCATGGATTGATTTCCATTTTCAAAAATATAACTATTGGTTGAAACGCCCGAGGGAATTATTTGAAAACAAGGTACCCCATGTTGGTATTTTATTAACCATATACCTAGAAAAAGAGACTCGCCATTCGTGTGTGGATGATATAAGGTTAGAAGAAAACGTCCTAATTATCCTTGTTTGTTGATTGTTCGTGCATACATGCATACATGCATACATTTGCATCTCATATCATTGATCCTCTTTGGATCACAGCCCTGGATTATGAAAGTTCAAAAGCTTACGAAAATCTGACCTACGCCGGAGACGAAGTATTTAGCAATGACTCAATCACTTGCTCACCAAAAATAACGGATCCCGAACAAATTCAAAGAATGGTGGATGATGCCCTCAATGCCAAGATGGAAGAAATAAAAGAGGCCATGGCCGAGACCATAAAGAATCAACTAGCTACAATTTTAGGAAACAATGCCGAAGCATTTGCTAGCACCAACAAAGTCAAGGGGAAGGCTAAAATTGATGAAGTAGCTTTTGATGATGATAAGGTGATCATTGATGATGATGATTGGGCTCAATACTACCAAGATCTTCAATACAAAAAGGAGCCGAAGGTTGTTTAGAAGGCAACTTTTGAAAAGACTGAAAATTCTGATGTTGAAAAGATGATCGCAGATTTAGAAAAGAAATTTGAGAAGAAACTAAAGACCGAAGAGATGTCCGAGATTGACAAATTATTTGAGCTAGATGAAGAAGTTCCATACAAATTCAAGATGCCATCCTTTGCTAGATACAATGGTACTGGAAATCCTCATCTCCAAGTGAAGTAGTATATCACTGCTATGCAGTCTGCCCGAGCTACTAAGGCTCAAACTCTAAGGTACTTCATGCTCTCATTGGATCCTGTTGTCCAAAATTGGTTTAATAACTTAGATGATGGAACACAAAAGAGTTGGGATTTGCTATACAAGGCCTTCATCCAGCAATATGGGTATAATGTCAAGTTGGAAGTTACCTTAATGGAAGTTGAGTCCATTAGGCAACGACCAATTGAGAATTTTGTGGACTATGTGAAATGATGGAGAAAAAAGGCCGCTTTGATCAAGAAAAGGCCCGACGAATTCGATCAAATAAGGATGATCGTGAGAGGCATTCTGCCCAATCTCCGTGAAAGGCTGTCTCACACCCTTATAAGGAACTTCAAACATCTTCTCCAAGCTGGTCTACAAATTGAAGAGTGGGAAAGGGAGAAGAATCACTTTTTAATAAAAAGGAATGAGAAAGGGAACTACCAGTCGGGCAATCAAAGCACACAAAAAGAAGCTGATGTTAATTTCACTAGTCAAGGAGGAATGAGACAGTTTTCAAAATTAGGGAAGCCACTATCTTGGGTTCTCAATAAGCTACAAAAGAAGGGATTGTTACAACCCTTGACTCCTCGTCCTTTGCCTAATCCTCTTCCACCTAACTTTGATACTAGTGCATTTTGCTAATTCCATCAAAGGCCTAGACATGAAACGGACAATTGTATGAAGTTGAGGCATGAGATCCAGAATTTAATTGATAATGGCAAGTTGCCTGAGCCGGACAAGCCCAATACCAAAGGTAATCCATTTCCAAGGTTCAACAGAGTACCACCACCAGCAACCTTCATGGTGGGAAAAGGATTTGAAGAAGACTTTGTTTGATCATCCTTCCAAGATGGGGATATTGGAGATGTGAAAGGAAAAGAGGCTTAACTCAATGAACTTTCCTTAGCTTGAATGTTGCTTTTCAATTTTGCTTTCTTTAATATTTAATTGGAACTATCGTGTTTTTCAAATTTAAATTTGTTTGAATAAATTACTTTCATCAAAATTTTGTAGGTCTTTGTTCATTTTGGTGCTCAACCAATGAGGAATTTAGCTTGATAATTCATGAATTAATATTTTTATGCATCATGACTCGAATGACTTTACTAGGTGAGGGAATTGTTCTATAGCATTGAGTTGTGTATGCTTACTTAGAGAGGGCTCTTGCATAATTACCTTTGTCTAGGTCCTAGTCAGTCTTAGAACATGCTTTGACATACTTTCGAAGCAAAATTGAACTCTTCTTATTTAAAGAGAGAAATGATTTAGGCATTGTTTGGTTAGCCAACAACTAGCATCCACCCAATTAAATATTAATCCCTAGTTGTCCCTTTGAGCCTTCATAAAATTTTAGCTTCATTTTCATTGGCATATAACCCCAACAACCTGCCCTGAGCTGTTGTGATACTTTTGGCAAGTCTTATGATCACTAAGATGAAGAGGCAAGAAGATCAAAGGAAATAATGATTAGTCCAGATCATGAGGATAGGTGAAGTTCTCAAGACCATAAAGATAGTTGAAGTTCTCAAAACCATAAGGGTGGTTGAAGTTCTCAATACCATAAGGGTAGTTGAAGTTTTCCTAATATCTCCAATATATCAACATCAGCATCAGAGTAACAAATGATTTATCCCTATTAAAGAAGATTTATGTTACTTATCCATTATTGGAAGCCCAAGTTGGTACAAACAAGACAACTCTTTTAGAGCTAGAACAAAAAAAAATAAATAAAAAAGACAAAAGAAAAGAAAAAGAAAAGAAAAAAAGAGAAAAAAAGGAAAAGAAAAGAAAAAAGATAAAGCCTAAAAAGGCGGTTCAGAAAGCCAACTAAGTTCTCTTTTACCTAAAGCAGCAAAAGGCTTCCATAAGGAAGGTTTGACTTGAATTGGTCCAAACCCAACCAAAGATTCAATCAAAATGGGAGAAAAAGGAGGAAGACCATTCAGTTCTTGAAAGTTCTGTACTTAACAGTCCTACAAGGAAGAAGGACAAAGTGATAAAATACTCAAAGAAAGGGAAGAGTAAGAAAAAGAAAAAGAAAGAAAAGGGAGAAAAAGAAAAGAAATGAATTTGGGAACCAAACTTTTTTGCAGGGGAAAAAGCTGTCCTAATCAAGGTCCAAATTAATGCCAAGAAGATAGGAGAAATTTGGAGTCTAACAAGATTGCCTCCAAGCTGCCTAAAATTCAAACAAGAAATTTGTAGTGTGAGGGTTTGTCCCTTGTGTCACACCAGCTCCAATCTCAAAATGGCCTTCACTTTAACCCATGTCCCTTATAGACCCCATTTCAAGCCTATCAAAGACCTGTTGATCTCTCTTGATAAGTAGAGTCTATTAGTGGAGATAGTTTGGATAAGCATGCATATGAGATAAACAATATTTAAATTCAAACGAGACCTTTGGCCAAGTAATGTGTATGTGCCTATCTGAAGTGCAACAATTCTTGCTTAAATAGAAATGATTCCCAAATTTAGTACGGTAACTAGGGTTGTCATGTTATAGATATTTGGAAAATCAAGTCCTGAGGTACATTGACATTGATTTGGCAAAGCCATCATTTGATTTCAAACTTAAAAAAAAAGTGTTTTGTCATACAAAGCCTTCAAGTTAAGGGAAGTATGTTGAACCTCCAAAGGACACATTGGGCAAAGGAAATGATTATTGGCAAGGTCATGAAGAAAATATCAACCGACATACTGAAATATAGTTTGAAATGGATGTATCCCTGACTCTGCTGCTTGGGGCCTCCACTCATGTTTTCAACATCTTGAAGATAAAAGCCACAAATGCAAAAGCTTTCGATCATTCCAATGCAAGACTTAAACAAGCGTCAAAATGAAACCAATGAGAACATTTCTGCCTATCACCTCGGCCTGTGAGTCGATAAAACCACTGTGAGTATTATTCATGCATATCATGCATACATGAGCATATCACATCGCACTTTCTTATCTTGTATTGTCTATTCATTTTCAAAGTGAACAGCAAATACCTTGCAAACTAAAGAATCAAAAGAAGATATTGAATCAAGGAGGCATGGAAAGCCTATTTGCTTGAGAAAGCTCCAGCAATCTTGGAAAGAGAAGAAATACGTTCTTGTGCGAAGAACTAGACAACAACAACATCAATCAGAGTCCGCATAGAAAAATCATGGGTTTGAGCCTACACAGGGGGTAAAGTTTCTCCTTTTCAATTTTTTGAGTTTATATATAAAACATTTTCAAACTCACTTGCAAATATCTCGCCACGCAGGGGGAAAAGGAGAGGATATGAAGGCTAGCTAAAAAGGGCTAATTTTTTTGCAAAAGTGCAAAGGAAGAACAAAAAAGAATGGAATAAAAAAAGAAAATTAGAAATCTCAAAAGAATGAAGATGTAAAAGACAAAAGATCAATCCAGCTAAAAGAGCTGAAGCCAGGGTGAAGACCCGATCTCAAAGGATGAAGATCCACTTACAAGGGTGAAGACCTAATCTCAAAGGATGAAGATCCACTTACAAGGGTGAAGACCCGATCTCAAAGGATGAAGATCCATTTTTCAAGGGTAAAGACCTGATGTCAAAAGATGAAGATTCATTTTCAAGGATGAAGACCCGATCTCAAAGGATGAAGATCCATTTTGAGGGTGAAAAATCACAATGCATAGAATAACCGGAGCAGTCAGATTTCTCAAATGATAAAAGGTCAGTCAAACTCAATCTCGGGTCCAAGCACCCAAATTCAATTCAGTCTCGGGTCCAAGTACCCATTCTCGGGTCCAGGTACCCAAATCAAATCAATTTCGGGTCCAAGTATCCAAATCAAATCTAATCTCAGGTCTAAGTACGCAAATCGAATCTAATCTCGGGTCCAAGTACCTAAACCTGGGTCCAAGTACCCAAATTCAATCCAATCTTGGGTCCAAGTACCCAAATCAAATTCAATCCAATCTTGGGTCCAAGTACCCAATCTCAGGTCCAAGCACCCAATCTCGGGTCCAAGTACCCAAATCAATTCAAGCTCGGGTCCAAGTACCAAATCTTGGGCCCAAGCACCCATTCTCGGGTCCAAGTACCCAAATCAATTGAAGCTCGGGTCCAAGTACCCAATCTTAGGTCCAAGTACCCAAATCAAATTCAATCCAATCTTGGGTCCAAGTGCCCAATCTCAGGTCCAAGTACCCAAATCAAATCAATTTTGGGTCCAAGTACCCAATCCTAGGTCCAAGTACCCAAATTCAATCAATCTCGGGTCCAAGTACCCAAATCAAATCAATTTCGGGTCCAAGTACCCAAATTAAATCTAATCTTGGGTCCAAGTACCCAAATCAAATTCAATCTCGGGTCCAAGTACCCAAATCAAATTCAATCCAATCTCGGGTCCAAGTACCCAAATCAAATCCAATCTTGGGTCCAAGTGCCCAATCTCGGGTCCAACTACCCAAATCAAATAAATTTCGGGTCCTGGTACCCAATCCTAGGTCCAGTACCCAAATTCAATCAATCTCGGGTCCAAGTACCCAAATCAAATCAATTTCGGGTCCAAGTACCCAAATCAAATCCAATCTCGGGTCTAAGTACCCAAATCAAATTCAAGCTCGGGTCCAAGTACCTAATCTCTGGTACAAGTACCCAAATCAAGTCCAGAACTCAAACTGGGTCCAGAACCCAAAACAAATTCAAATAATCATCTCATCAAAAATTAAGTCTTATTGATTTTCACTCTCTTTCACTAAAGTTTTAGATCATTCAAGTAGGGGGAAAACTGTAGACCCTTAATTTTTGACCCGGTCAGGTCCAATATATTTTAATTAGTCCAAAATAATTTTTGTGTTATCTGATATATTTTAGTTAGTCCAAAATAATTTTTATGGTATCTTAATTAATTTTACTATTTATTTTAGTAAAAAATGGTGAAATGAATAAAAATTCAAAAATAATAAAAAAAATAACAAAAAAAAATCGGCGACGAAAAAATCGTCGCCGAAAGTCAGCGCGGGCCCTTGGGCATTTTCCCGTAGGAAACTCCTATGGCCTATGGGTCCGTTCCGCGCACGCTGCCGCAGCCAGCTGCGCTAGTTTTTTTTTGCTAGTGCAGTTTTTCCGCAGCAGTTTTTTTTTGCCACCAAAATTTTTCCGACGCAAATTTTTCGAAACCTAATATAATTAGGTTTTGGTTTCCTTTTCTTATTCAATAAAGAAGCCGTGAATAATTAGGAATGAAGGATATAAAACTTCTATAAATATGGACTAAACAAAAAAATAAAGGGAGGCCGAAAGAGGAGAAATTGGGACAGAAGCTAGGACCAAAGTGGAAACTGAAACTGTGAAGGAAAAGCTGGAATCAAGTAGTTTTTTTGAGAGAGCTGAAAAACAATTCAAGCAATTCAAAGACAAAAAGGCTTGTCTTTGACCTTGTTCATCCAAGAAGCAATTTTTTGTGAAACTTACAAAATAAGGTTTGAATTCTTAATTTCTTTTGTTTTTTTTTTCACAGTAGCTTAATCATCACTTTGTTTCTTTTAATTCAAAAATTTTAGGACCTCAATTCACTTTTTCTAAGGCTTAAAAATCTTAAATCGTGGCTTTATTTTCTATAAGTTTAAAGATATTAGTTTTATTTCTTCAAAACCCCAAAACTAAGATTTGCTTTCCAAATTACCAAAACCCTAATTTTCTTTTCAATCTTTCCTAAACCTTAAATTGAATCTGTTTCTTTCCCAAAAACCCTAAATTGAATCTATTTCTTTCCAAAAACCCTAAAAAATATCTTTTTTGCTTCTATAAATCTTAAATTGTTTTGTTTATTTTCATAAAACTATAAATTATTTTTTCCAAATTCTAAAATCAAATTCATCATCTAAAAACACTAAAAGCCCTAATTCAACTTTTAAAATCAACACAATAACCTTAAAACCAATTATTCTAAACCTGAGTTTTCTTAAACCCTAATTTTTCTATATCCTAATCTTTAAATTCTTAAAACCTTATAAATTTAAATATTAAAATTCAATATGTTAAATATAAAATAATGATCCAGTAACCGTAAATCATAAACCTAATGTTTTAAAGTGTCCAAACCCTAGTTTCATGATTTCACTTCTCAAACACTAATTTGGTTAATCAAAGAAATTTATCAACCTCTTAAATTATAAAACTTTGCTCCATTTCAATTCTTTTAAAATTTAGAGTAGCTTAAACCCATAAATTCCAAAATCCTAAACACATTAAATAAAGAACTTAAATAGAAACAGTAGCCCTAATTTGAATCTTTATTTGCTTTATTCAATTTTATATTTGATTATGCCTTGATTTATTTTATATGCTTTAATTTATTTAATTCCAATTCTTGATTCATTTAATTTATCATGGATGGATGTTTACTTTCTACTGATGTTTAATATCTTCGATGAATGATTTATTTATGATTAATGGTTATTTACTTTTATCGATTTATTTAGATTTCCAAATGTTATAAGAGTTATGTTTTCACTTGGTGGGTACCTCATTAGTTAAATATCATGTAATTTAAATTGCTTTTCTATTTTAGAACCAATGTAAAGGACATGTTTCTATCTTTCGGTGGGTTTCCTATTTATGCATGGATTATGTAAGGGCATGTTTCCATCTTCGGATGGGTGTCCATTTTTTTGTTTTGCTTGGACATTATTTTGATTTTCAATATATCGATGCTTTATTTTTAATTATTGTGTGTAATATGGTTTATATTGTTATATTTAAAAATTTTATAATATTAAGACCTGTAAAGGAGGCCGGTTCCAATGAACCGGGTGTTGTGGGGGTGCTGGGCCATTTCTCACCTTCCCCACACGTACCCAACTTTCTGAACCCATTAGGGGGCTGGGGATTCCTTAGGAATTGAGTTATCCACCCCTTACTTTTTCCCGGCCAGTCCGGGTCGGGACTCCATTTTCTCCGGGCTTAGGTTCGTGTTCTCTAAGGCCCCGAGCCTAAACAGTGCTGAAGTCGCAAGAATCCGTGCTCACATTTCCAAAACGTCAAAACCCTAAACTATTTTTCCCAAAAATCTAAACCTAAATTATTCCATTAAATTCTCGAAACCCTAATTGTTTTCCAAAATCTTAATTTATTTGCCGAATCAATATTTCTTCTAAAATGACAAATCAAAAACCTTAATTTTCTCAAACCCTCATCCATTAAACCTGCAAACCCTTAAGCCCAAATCCAATGAATCCAGAAATCCCCATCCAGGAAACCTAAAAAAAATCTTAAATCCTAATTCCAATCTTTTAAAATTATAAACCCTAATTTCTAGACCCTAATTCTTTAAACCCTAATTTCATTTGTGTAATGATATAAACTTTGGTTTTAGTTATTTATTGGATATCTTATATGTTTTCATGGATGACTTATTCAATCTGTGATGGATTTATTTAATTTATGGATGAATGTTTCCTTTGTTATCGTTATTAATTTATTTTGGAATTAACCATGTAAGAGGTATGTTTCCTTTTATAGGTACCTCATTATTTAAACCTTATGTAATTTAATTTATTTCATATTTTTGAGATTAATGTAAAGGGCATGTTTCCACCTTTTGGTGGGTGTCCTATTTAGTTTTAGACATGGACAATGTAAGGACATGTTTCCATCCTTGGATGGGTGTCCATTTATTGGCTTTGTTTAGACATTGTTTTGATTTTAATATAATGATGTTTTATTTTAATTGTTGCATGTAGTATGGATATTATCATTATATTTAAGAATTTTATAATATTAAGACCTGAAAAGGAGGCTGGTTCCAATGAACTGGGCATTGTGGGGGTGCTGGGCCATTTCTCACCTTCCCCATATGTACCTAACTTTTCGAACCCATTAGGGGGTTGGGGATTCCTTAGGAATCGAGTCATCCACCCCTTTCTTTTTCCCAACCCGTCTGGGTGGCGACTCCATTTTCTCCGGATTTAGGCCCGTGTTCTCTAAGGCCCCGAGCCTAAACAGTGCCAAAGTCACAAGTACCATTCCACCGGGAGTGGGGGCGAAAATCCCCTCTCACAGTGAAATAAAAAAATATTTATATGTATGTTATGATATGAATAAGAAAAATGAGAAAATGAGACAATGTGATGAGAAAAGTTAATTATAGAAAATATGAATTATTTGTGTGCCTAGTATGTTATTCAATTTTTAAAGTTCTATGTTTGGTGCTATGTCTATGAGGTTATCCTCATTATTTGCCTTCAAGGTTAGACGTTGGGCATTACTGATATATGATTTACCTTCGGGCTAGATGCTGGGCATCACTATGATTTGCCTTCGGGGCTGGACGATGGGCAACACTTGCCTTTGGGCTAGACACTAGGTGTCAAATTGGACAAAAATAGTAACTTTGGATTTGAATAATATATTAGATTATTTGGGCCCATGCTTGTGTATGTGTTAATGTGATGTGTGAAAATAATAAAGAATATGTTTTAAAGTGGAATTGCATTCCACATTGTGAAATACCATGCAACAACGTTGTGCATTGTTATTAATTTAAAGCTTTATTATTATAAAAGTTTGTACTACTAAGCTTTTAGCTTAGCATGATTGTAATTCGTCGCGCAGGTGACATGGTTGATCCGGTGGATCTAGAGAGTTCATCTAGACCTGGTCAGGTCTAGCTAGGGATTAGTCGCTTGAACTAAGTTTTTACTACCACATGATCAGAGCCAGCTGTTGTCATGTATATTTTCTATTTATTGAAACATGCCATAATTACGTATAATATATTTATACTTTTGGGAGTATTGTAAAATATTAAGAGCTTTGGAACTAATTTTGTAATAATGGATTGTATATATGCTTTATAAATTTATATATGTGCATATTTAATTATCATTTTGAAAATGTGGAGAAATTGAGATGATGGGATGAAATGTTGATTTATTTTTATTGGGTGTGTGCTTTTATGCAGGTTGAGTTTTATTGAATTTTTGGGATGTCCAAATTATAGACAAAACTCTGTTGAATTTTTTCCAGAGAATTTTGCATAAAATACTTATTTCGAGCACGCATAATTAATAAAAAATATTGTATTTACTACTTAAAAGTATTTGGGGTTTTTAATTAGGGATATGAAACTTTTATTGAACCGGGTTGTGACATTCTTAAACTATATATTCATATTTTATATATACTGGGTGTATGTATTATATGAATATAGAGTGTAAGGGTGTTACACTCCAGGCCCAGAACCCAAACCATTTTCTAGTCTTGAACCCATTTTTTCCCAAAATCATTTCAAAGGTCATGTTGCTTTTCACTCTCTGAATGAATTTAAGATTGTTCAAGTAGGTGTTAGTGTATATGCCCTAGGCCATTGATTTGGACCTTAATGTTATTCATTTTGTTATTAATAAAGAAGTTTTTATTATCATTGTTATGTTTGCATGTTATATATAATAATGATTATATCCCTGGTTTATTATTGTTATGGAGATAATAATAAATATAACTAGTGTAATATTGATTTGATAATCATAAGATGATTATAGGTATGAAGATACAAATCAATATTATGGATACATGTTAGAGAACAGTGTATTGGATAGACCCACACAGATATCACTTCATGGTTTAATGTCATAAGTGTATCTCATAATAGTTTTCATTTAATCCTTTGACTTGAGATTGTCATAGTTTCCAACATAAGGAATATTATGTTTTGACATGATCAAACGTTATCTGTAACTAGATAATTATAAAGGTTATGCTTGAACATGATATAAATTATGTAGAGGAAAATGAACAATCAAGATGGAATTTGTCCCTCTCTATGAGAGAGATATCTTCTGGGCCCCTCGATAAGTGTAACTGAGAAATGCATGGCCATGCTCAAATAAGTTGATATAAGATCAATCTTATTTGTTTATCAGTTAACTTGGAGATCGAGTAATCATAAGTTTGGACAATATAAGTATGACATTTACTATGACTTATGTTCAAACTAGATATCGTGTGACAAAGGGATTAATGCATGTACTATTTCAGGTTTTTCATTTATAATGATTCTCATGATTAATTGGGTAGTCGTAATGTCTTGCTAGAGGCCAATTATGATTTGTGCATTTCAATAGAGATTGAAATACACTACCAATTAATATGAGCCTATCGGATCACACACATAGAACGTAGGCTGTACTTAAATAATAATAATTATATTTAATTATTGTTGTTAGTATTATTATTATTATTAGATATTAATAATAATATTGTTATAATAATTATTATTAGATAATAATTATTAAAACGTGGGTCCATATGGGATATGGACAGTTAGGGTTTTGATAAAAAGAAGTCTTTTAAAACGGTTTTAAAAGGACTGGAGGTTTAATGATCTTAATTATTCGTTTTGCAAAAGAAAACGTAAGAAGAGAAAAAACCTAAAAAAAACCCTAGTTTCGTTTTGAAAAGGTTCAGCCACTGCCGTTGGTGAGCTAGCACTCAGACCGGCGTACGTTTGTGTGGATTTCGTTAGAGGGTGTTCGTCTTCAGAAGGCAGCATCTGTTAATCGTTTTGAAGCTACACAAAAAGGTTAGTTTCGAATCTCTTTTATCGAACTGAATGGATCACATGAATCCTGTGAGTAAATCGAAAGAATTTTTGTTTTCCGCTGCGGCAAGGGTTGCAGATTCTTCACGATTTACTAACAGTAGGAGGCAAATTGTAAACCCTTAATTTTGGTCCTAAGCTAGTATGATCCTAATAAAAGAGGGCCAAACTAAATTTAGTCAGATTTTAATGCTTAAACTTAGTTTACAACTTTAAATAGGTCGATCCAATTTTAAAAGGCCTAAATTAAATTAAAAAAGCCCAAATTAGACCTAATTTAACTTGTTCGGACCAAAAATTTAAAATGGTTTGAGTTGGAAGGGTCCAAGAGATTTGAAACATTGCTTATGTCGACCTGGAGGATCCAAGTGGACATAAGCATGGCTCATATCGATTTGGATGCCCAAATTGACATGGCCTGACTCTATGTCGATTTGGATGTGCCAAATTGGTACGAACCTTAATTTTGAAGCAATTTGGCCAATAATTTAATTTCCTAATCAAACTAGAATTTGTTTAAACCTCGGATTAAGTAGATTAGGTTTAGGATTAAGTCATTGTTTGCCTATAAATAACAACATTTAATACTAAAACAAGAATCAACAATTATCAAGCAGATTGATGAGTGTTCAACAACTTAGTAGCATAGATTAGCATAGAAGCAATAACATGGCAGTCTCCAGCAAAAAAACTCACTAAAGGCAAGCAGTAGCAAGCTTGTTCTAGTGTATCAATATTTGGTGGAGCCTCCAACACTGGTTTTGTTTTCTAAATCCCATTTACTTAATGCATCCAGCAATTATATCTTTTTCTAGAGCATTAAATGCTTTGATAATCCATGGTAATTCAGTAGCTATATTTTTGCTTAAGTATTAAAAGCATTATTTAGTCCAATAGCTAAGTAACCTAGGTTGTAATCTTGCATAAAACCTAAACATATTGAGCTTATCATAAATTGTATGTTCTAAACATTAAACCCATATGTCATCGGGCAGTATTGAAATTTAATGTATAATCCATTTTAATTCTTTGATCCATTATTATAAACCTTAATTCTTGAAACCCTAATTCAAAATACTAAGTTCTAAAACCCTAAACTTTATACAATTCATCAATTTCCTAAACCTTAGCTCCAAAAACCCTAATTTTTCAAAACCCTAATATGTTTTCTAAAATCCTAAACCCTAATTCCAAAAACCCTAATTTCCTAAATACTAACCTTCAGTGGATCCTATTGTGCTTAATTGGTTCAATACCTTAGAGGACAATAATCAAAAGAGTTGGGATTCTTTGTACAAAGACTTCATCCAACAATATGGGTATAATGCTAAATTAGAAGTTACTTTGATGGAAGTTGAGACAATAGGGAAAAAATAGAATGAAAACTTTGTTGACTATGTGAAGAGGTGGAGGAACAAGGTTGCATTGCTCAAGAAGAGGCCCAAAAATTCAGATCAGATTAGGATGATTATGAGGGGGATGCTACCTAATCTTCGTGAAAGGATGTCCCACACTCTTATCAGAGATTTTAAAGACCTTCTTCAAGCCAGTTTGCAAAAAGAATGGGATAGAGAGAATAACCATTTTTCTATAAGAAGGAGCAAGTTGTGGTTAAGAAGGAAGTAGACATCTTAGAAGTTACTTTGAAATTAGGAATTGTGGTGTCATTGGCAAATTGAAGCATATTTAAATAGGCAGAGGGCTTGTAGACCAAAGTGTATGAAGAATAGGTAGTGATTTGAAACCAAAACACGCATGGAAAAGTGT
Organism: Garcia nutans; assembly: GCA_947685225.1. Taxonomy (NCBI): domain Eukaryota; kingdom Viridiplantae; phylum Streptophyta; class Magnoliopsida; order Malpighiales; family Euphorbiaceae; genus Garcia; species Garcia nutans. The sequence continues at coordinate 7,124,033 of CANTUV010000037.1, read as the reverse complement.
TCACGTAGAGTGATTGTTAAGATACTTAGTCTGCCATGGATTTGTCATGGACATCCTGTATAAATTTTTATATATTATAAAAAAAATGATACAAAAATATTTTTTTTGAAAAGTCAAAGTTGTTGGAATGTGATTATTGTTATTATTATTATTATTATTATTATTATTATTATTATTATTATTATAAAACTATCCTTTTAATTAAATCATACAAGTTGATCACTATAAATATGATACAAGTTGATCACTATAAAGAGGGAGGAAGTCCATAATCAAACAAAGCTAGTAGAAAGTCATTGCCTGTTGGAGGAGGAGGCATATTGTCCACCCAAAGTCCACTCGAGGAGGAAACACTCGAACCCCCTATTGCTCTAAGAATTAGTTTTGTAATAATCATCGCTTGAGAAAGGAGGAGGCATGTCATAGACATCAGTCTGGAGCCCCCTTGATGATGAAGCATTTGGATCCCTCATGGCTTGAAACCAAAAATCTTGAAAGTTTTGTGCCTCCTGATGGTATAATCCTTCAAAATGAGCTGCATACTGACGACTGGCATTTAACACTTCTTGCAATTTACTATTATGTTCCTCAAGCATCCACTGTGAGCTAGACATGGAAAGGGTAAGTCCATACTTTTTCATGCATACATACAAGCATATATCATTATGGAACAAGATGATAGACAAGGTAACTCAAGTCGAAGCCCTATAAATAAGATGGCATATCTGGCTAAAAAGTAGGGGCAAACAGAGAAAATTGCCTTTGTGTTAGAGTATCATACTGAGGCTCCATGGCCAGAGGAACTAGTAGCCTGCAATAATCATAAAGATAGTTAGAACAAATTTAGCAGAAATAGTTGTAATGGGAAAATGATAAGTGTTTACCTAAGAAGTGCCAACCTCGGAATTGCAATGCAAATGGGAAGAGGGCTCACTCTCCACTTACTAGTCTTCATCTTCCTCTTCGTATTCTTCTTCCTCTCCTTCTTCTACTTTTATTTCTTCTTCTTCACCCTAGGAAGCCCTCAAATACCAGCAGGTGAAACTTTAAAATTTAGTAGTTGGTCCTGAATAAATTTGATATATGATAAATATTGTGAAAGAAGAAAGTCCCAAATATAAAAGGCATTGCGAACTCAACTCCAATAAGGTTCTGGCATAGATATAGTGTTTAGCATGAATGATGGGATATCCACTGGTACTCTCCAATGGTTAAGTTCGAGAAACCAGTTTTATACTAACTCACTAAGAAACCAACCATAAGAAACTGGACCAGTAATAATCCAATGAGAGTCTTATAAGGGCAGTGCTTCAGTCATGCATCCAATCCAGCGGCTTCTTTCTTCAGCTCCCCATCAAGACACATTAACTTGCAAAAAAGCAAATAGGTAAGTTGTTTTAATCATAAGTTTGATATTACTATTAACATTTTTTCTTATTTTGTCCAAGGTTAAGTGACTCATGTGGAAGCAATGAATGTGAAAATGGTGGCTTCAATGTACCTCTTTATGGCCCGATAACCAGAAACTTAGCCTTGGATACCTAACCCATGACCTCATAATGTTAGGAGCCCTCACCAAGTTATGATCATACACCCAAACCTGTACATGAAAAAAAAGAAAATCAAGTCTATACACATGCATTATTTGGATGGATAGTTCTAAAGAAAGTGATACCTCGACAATGACTCACAGTCCTGGAGTATAGCAATTCAAGAGCCTACGACAATCCAACCTATGTGAGTGACGTAGAATCTAGCCATCACTATGTCCACTTCTCACCAAAAGAAATGGAATATGAACAAATTTAAAAGATGGTGGATGATGCATTCAACTCCAAAATGGAAGAACTAAAAAGGGCCACAACTGAGACCATGAAAAGCCAACTAGCTGCACAATTGGGAAACACTGCGGAACCATCTGCTAGTACTAAGAAGCTGAAAGATAAGGAAAAGGCTAAGGTTGGTGAAATGGCTATGGATGATGACAAGGTGATGCTTGATGATGATGATGATTAGGCTCAGTATTTCCAAGATCCTCAAGATAAGAAGATAGAGCCGACGATTATGGAGAAGTCAACTATTGAAAAGACTAAAACTTGAAATGTGGAGAAGATAATTGCTGATCTAGAGAAAAAGTTTGAAAAGAAGCTAAAAAGGGAAGAAATGTCAAAAGTGGACAAATTATTTGAGCAAGATGAAGAAGTCCCTTGTAAGTTCAAGATGTCTTCCTTTGCCAAGTTCGATGGAACTGAAAATCCTCATCTCTATGTGAAGCAATACATCACTATTATGCAATGTGCCTGAGCTACTAAGGCTCAAACACTAAGGTATTTTCATGCTTTCATTGGATCCTATTATGCAGAATCGGTTCAACACCTTAGAGGACAGTACTCATAAGAGTTAGGATTCTTTGTACAAAGCCTTCATCAAACAATATGGGTACAATGCTGAATTAGAAGTTACTTTGATGGAAGTTAAGACGATAAGGCAAAAACATAATGAAAACTTTGTTGACTATGTGAAGAGATGGGGGAACAAGGCTACATTGCTAAAGAAGAGGCCCAAAAAGTCGAATCAGATTAGGATGATTGTGAGGGGGTTGCTGCCTAATCTTCATGAAAGGATGTCCTACACTCTTATCAGATATTTTAAAGACCTTCTTCAAGCTAGTTTGTAAATAGAAGAAATGGAGAGAGAAAACTATTTTTCTACAAGAAGGAATGAGAAGAGGAGTTATCAGTCAGGCAATCAAAGCACACAAAAGGTATTCGATATCAGTGCAACTGGCCAAGGAAATAGAAGGAAATTTTCAGAATTGAGAAAACCATTGTCTTGGGTTTTCAATAAGATACAAAAGAGAGGGTTATTGCAATCGTTGACTCCATGCCCATTGCCAAATCCTTGACCACCTAACTTTGATGCTAAGGTATTTTGCCAATTCCACCAAATGCTAGGGTACGAGACAAGCAAATGCTTATGATTGAGATATGAGACCCAGAATTTGATTGATAGTTGGAAGTTGCCAAAACCTGACAAGCCTAGCACGAAGGATAATCCATTACCAAGGTTCAATAGGGTAACACCACCGATAACTTTCATGATCAGAGGAGGTTTGAATGAGAAATTTATTCTATCTTCTTTTCAAGATGTAGGCGGTGAAGCAACTATAGAAGAAGCGGTACTTAGTAAGATGGAGCAAGTTGTGGTTAAGAAGGAAGTAGCCATTTGTGTTGTAAGTGAGTTCTAGGATTCAACTGATAGTGATGATGATTTTGAGCCAAAGAAGGAGGAGTGGACTTAGTATAAGCCCGAAGAAGATGAAGTAATGAACACTCACTCTAGTAAGGCTTATGCAAGGCCACCACTAAATTAAGTTGAAGTTGATGAAGGAAAATACATTGAAATGGGGAATAAAGAAGAAGATGATGATGATGTTCTTAAACAGTTAAAGAGATCTCAAGATAGTATCAACATATGAGATTTTCTAGCTACATCTAAGAAGCTATGGCAAACATGCAGATTTCCACTTCTACAAACCCGATGAACTGATCCACTTTATGGGGGTAAATAAGGCTAAAGAAGTAAAGAAAGGTGAAGATGCTCAGAAGAAGAACAAGATTGATGTGAGAATGGTGTCGTTCTCAGATGCTAATTTTCCATAAGAGGGAAGAGATCATGTCTAATTACTTTTCATCACTGTAGAAGTAAAAGGAAAAAGAACTCCGTGTGTAATGGTTGATGATGGATCCACCATAAATGTGTGCCTACTCAAGATATTACAAAAGCTTACTATGTCAACAACAGATCTGAGCCTAACCAAAGTGACAATTTGTACTTATGATAATAGCAAAAGGCATGCCAAAGGAACTTTCAAAGTTGTTGTAAAGGCTAGCCCCATTGAGTCCATGGTGGATTTTGTGGTCCTGGATATACCCATCACTTTTGCATTATTGTTGGGATGATCCTAGTTTCATCCTCTCAGTGGAGTTCCTTCTACACTCTATCAGAAGATCAAGTTTTCAAATGGGGATGAAACAGTGGTTATCGAGACTGAGGATAATTAAGTGATGAATGCTCTAATAGTTGAAAGGCCTCTTAATGGATTCCAAGTGGCTGTTGTTTCTGATGATGAGATGGTGGACCCTAGAGCCCTGACTATGATGAAGAACATGAATTACCTACCTAGCGCTGGCCTTCAAAAAGGAAAGACATGTGTGATAAAGCTTCCAGATTTCAAGACTCAAACCTCCAAGAATTGGTTAGGATTTGATGAAGCTAGTAAAGGCGTTCTATTGGAGAAGAATGAGAAGATGAGTTTTCCTCCGCTTGAAGTGGTTTTTGTCAAAGCTTCATGTATGGGACAACTTCAAGGGAAGCCAGAGCCAATAATGTTTTTGTAGGAGATGATTCCAGGCTTTGAGATATTTATTGATGTTGCTGAACTAGTGGAACGAATGGAGAAAAAGCTTGCCTTGCCAGCTAGCAAGGAACCTAGCCCAGAAAATAAGAAGGAAGTTGTCCTAAAGATCTAGAAGAATCTAGAGGGAATTGTTGCTCTCATCGAAGAACGATTTGAAAGTCTTTTAGTTTTTGATTATGAGAACAATGACTTTAATTTTTATTTTAATTTGTGTGCATTGTATAAGGATGTTGATGTTTTCATTTCTAAGATGAATGCAATAAATTCTAGTTTTCCTTACTTGTGTAATATTTTTCTTGATGGTTGCATATATTCAAGTACCGATTACATGAGCATTTTTAATGTTAACTCTATTGACACACAATCATTATATTAGGGAACAACCAATAATCCTAAAAATATTAGCATAGTATTCGACCTTACTCATGAAGAGAGAGAGATATATTAGAAAAAATATTTAAAAAATATGAAGAAGTCTTTGCTTAGTCTTATGAGGATATGCCTGGAATTGATCGAGACATAGCCAAGCATACGATTCCCACTTACACTCATATGAAACCTGTCAAACAAAAGCCTAGACGATTAAGGTCGAAATGGATAGAATTGGTCAAAGAAGAAGTCACTAAGTATATACAAGTGAAGTTCCTTAAGGTAATAGATTATCTTGACTGGTTAACTAACATTGTTCCCATACAAAGAAAGATGGAATCATTAGGGTTTGTGTGGATTACAGAGACTTGAATAAGATTTCCCCTAAAGATGATTTTCCTTTACCCCATATAGATGTACTTATTGATAGTGCAGCCTCTAGCATACTACACTCATTCGTAGATAAATTTTCCATATACAACCAAGTGTTAATAGCCTAAAAGGATAAAGCTAAAACTATCTTCATTACTATGTGGGTATATTTTAATATAGGGTGATGCCATTTGGGTTAAAGAATAATGGAGTGACCTATTAGAGGATGGCCACCACCTTGTTCCATGACATGATGAATAAGAAAGTTGAGGTTCATGTTGATGATATGATGGTGAAGTCGAATACAAGGAAGCAACATTTTCAAAATTTAGAGGTCTTCTCTAAAAGAGTAGTGAAGTATAAGTTAAAGCTACACACAAAGAAGTGTGTGTTTGGGGTTACTTCAAGCAAGATGTTGGGACACGTGTTGGGTCCAAATGGCATTGAGATTGACCCTGAAAAAGTTAAGGAAATTAGGGATATGCCAACACCTAAGATGGAGAAGGAGGTTTGGGACTTTATTGGCAGGTTACAGTATATTAGCATGTTCATAGCAAAGCTCATCACAATTTGTGAGCCAATCTTTAAATTGCTTAAAAAGAACTAGCTATGTAATATCCCTATGCATGCCCTAGAAGTTTTGTTGTTGTTGTTGTTGGTTTGAATTGAGAAATGGGAAGAGAATGTACTATTCATATGGTCATTTTGCTAATATTCCTTTTGGATTAGGTTGTGAAGAGGTTGAATTGCCCTAATTGCATTGTTGAGATTGAATAATGTTATGTTATGCATTGTGAATGGTAATGTGTTTCATGAGTAATGCACATTGAAATGTTATACCAAAGATGTTATAGTGATTCAAATGAAATATGATTGAAGCATGCATTGATGATAGGATTGAATAATAATGTGAGTGTTTAGATAATGTAATGAATATTGTATATAATGATTGCTTAACTTGCTTGTGAAAAAGAAATGAATTGAAAAGGTATTGATAAGTTTAATGAACGGACCTATCCGTCTCCTGCGGAACCATGCGGACCCAGTGGGTTGGGCAACCGATCTTGGACTACCGATCTGGTAGGAGGAAGGTTCGATATAGTCAGTATTATACGTACCTATTTGCCTCCTACGGAACCATGCGGACCCATTGGAATGGGCAACCGAACTTGGACAACTGACCTGGATGGGGAAAGGTATGTTACTGATAATGTTATACGTGCCTATTTGCCTCCTGCGGACCCTTGGGATTGGAAGGCAACCGACCTGGTTGGGAAAGGGTACGTATATAAAGTCATAGTTGTTGGCTATAATGATAAATTTAAATGAGTATAATGAATGGTGCTATTATATGAATATTGATGTGACATTGAACAAAGCAACATATTGAATAAATAATATGCTTTTGATTGATATATGTAATTAATTTGTGACATTGCATTTTAGCATGAATTATCTTACTAAGCCCTTGGCTTAGCGCGATAGTGTTTAATCGCGCAGGTAATAGAGCTGATAGAGTCGAACCCGAGAGTTCATCAAGACCAAGTGAGAGTAGACCTTGAAGAGTTGATTTTGGAAACTTAAAGATCAGAAGAGAATTGCCAATCATGTATACTTCTTTATATTTTGTAAAGTAATGTTTATAATGTAAAAGTATGGATATATTTAAATATGTAATCAAGTGTTTGTAAATATGTACATATTTTATAACTTCCGCTGGGTAATATTTAAATGTATATATATATATAACTAATATGTTTTGTTTTATAAGTAAATAATCTACTTTTCTATAATGTATAATGATAAGGGTATTGTATCAAGTTTAAAGTGTTTTGAATATTAAGAAAACCGTAGCATCCCTATGTTTGATGCACTTATGCTACATTGTTGTGGTTGTAGTGTGTGGGCATTGGATATGGGGGTGTTACAAGAAGTGTAAATCCTTTTTGCAGGTTGTAATTGAGGTTATAAGGGGGATTTATTGGAAGTGTACTGAGAATGATTTTGGTTGCATTGGTTTGTGTAAAAATATTTTCAAAAATCAGAAAAAAAAACAGTTTTGTCGACACTTGGGACTCAATTTTTAAGTGAAACTATGGCAAAATTTCTATAAAAATTGGAACTAAAATTTGACTAAGTAAAATTGGTAGCAACATTAGGTTAGTGTGGCGCCTCTACTCAGCTTACACACGTAGGTCGGGAAGGGGTGTTACAATTTTTGGTATCAGAGCCTAGGTTGGAGATTCTCAGCTTAGGTAAAATGTAATAAAAAGAATATTTTACTTAAAAAGTTGGTTTTGAAATAATATACATGTTTGGGATTGGCAACCTCTGATCTTTAATAAGATGTAGTATGTTGTGTTTGCAGACTTAGGTTGTGATGGAGTCTCACTCACGTCAGTCGATTGAGGGTAGTGCCGAGAGTATCGCTCCTGCTGAGGGAGCTAGAGTTGATAGTGTTGAGGAGCCACCTGCTTCGGTGTCGGGTAGACCAGCTGGAGAGGAGGTTCCGCCAGCCTGGTTTAGACATATGATGGAAGTTATGAGACAAGCACCAGTGCAACCAGTGCCACCACCCCCTCAGCCTTTGGTATCTGTGAGGCACTATGATAAACTAAGGAAGTATGGGGCGGAGGATTTCCTTGGTACTACTAATCCAGCTGTAGCAGAACAGTGGCTTGACAAAGTACAGAGGATCTTTATTCAGTTACAAGCTACCTCTGAGGAAAAATTTGACTATGCAAGATCTTTGCTGCAGAAAGATGCCTACGATTGGTGGAAGACGGTGCCCCATTCTATGGATGATCCTCCAACACTGTCTTACACTGATTTTCTGAGGGAATTTGAGTTGAAGTATACTCCTAGGGAGTATAAAGATGGGAAGAAAAGAGAGTTTCTAGATTTGAAGCAAGATCATCGGACCGTAACTGAGTATGAAGTTGAGTTTATTCGACTGAGTCAGTATGCTGGGGGTATCATTGCTGATGAGATTGATAGATGCAGGAGGTTTGAGGAGGGATTGAGGCCCTCGATCATGTGCTTAGTGGCTGGATCCAGATATCAGGATTTCTCACAGCTTGTGACAGCAGCTCAAAGTGTAGAGCGAGCTCAAGTTATTGCAGCTGCTTCAGAAGAAGAGGTTAGGGTTAGAAGGCCCCAGTTCGAGGCAGGGTCTTCCTCTGCGAAGAGGGGTAGAGGAAGTTTTGTTCCTCGGAGTAGTAGGAGCCAGAGACCAGCTGGTAGGTCTGTGCAGTTCCAGAGACAGAGATTTAGACCTGCAGCTTCAGTGGCAAGTGCTCCGATCCCTATGACTCAGAGATCCGCTCCACCTAGATGTGCTCAGTGTGGGGGTTATCATAGAGGTGTTTGTTGGAAGAGTGGTGGACCAGCTGTATGCTTCAGGTGTGGATCACCTGACCACTTTGTGAGAGACTGTCCTGAGAGGCAGGAGCAGATGCCAGTTGATTCTGCTGCTTCTCGAGCTAGTGTGAGGGGAGGCAGAGGAGGCAGAGGAGGCAGCCGGGGAGGTAGACCAGGATTCAGTTCTAGAGGAGGTGCTACATCCAGGGAGGGTAGACCAGAGGAGGTTGGATCTTCCCAGAGGATGTATGTTATGCAGAGGCAGCCAGATACATCGGCAGTCATAGCTGGTACTTTTTCTTTATTTAATACTCCAGTACTTGCTTTGATTGATCCGGGTTCCACGCATTCATATATTAGTGCATCTGTTTTGCCTGTATTTGATGTGCATGCTGAGTCCCTAGGATTTGATGTGTTGGTGACAAATCCGTTAGGGCATAGTGTGGTTGTGAGTAAGGTGCATAGAGATAGTGCAGTAGTGGTGCAGGGTGAGGAGTTCCTTGGGGATTTGATTGAGATGCCATTTAAGGAATATGACGTGATCTTAGGTATGGATTGGCTATCTCGACATGGAGCTGTGGTGGATTGTAAAAAGAAAATTGTTTCTTTGAGAACGGGTGATGGTAGAGAGGTGATAGTATCTAATGAGCAGGAACAGCTAGCCTCCTTATTTGTTTCAGCTGTTGCAGCCAGGAGGTTGATTCGAAAGGGGTGTGAAGCCTATCTTGCTCATGTGGTAGATACTAGAGTGAAGGGTTCTTCCATTTATAGTATTGCCACAGTTGCAGAGTTCCCTGATGTTTTTCCAGAGGAGTTGCCAGGATTGCCTCCTGAGAGAGAGGTGGAGTTTGGTATTGAATTGTTGCCTGGTACTACTCCTATCTCTATTACTCCTTACAGAATGGCACCAGCAAAATTGAGGGAGTTGAAAGTGCAATTACAGGAGTTGTTGGACAAAGGATTTATTCGCCCCAGTGTTTCTCCTTGGGGAGCTCCTGTGCTATTTGTGAAGAAGAAAGATGGTACTATGAGGTTGTGTATCGATTATAGGCAATTGAACAAGGTGACTATTAAAAATAAATATCCTTTGCCTAGAATCGATGATCTCTTTGATCAATTGAAAGGTGCAGCTGTGTTTTCTAAAATTGATTTGAGATCTGGGTACCATCAGCTGAGAGTCAGAGCTGAGGATGTTCCGAAGACTGCCTTTCGGACCAGGTATGGGCATTATGAATTTCTAGTTATGCCTTTTGGTCTAACGAATGCACCTGCAGCTTTTATGGATTTGATGAATAGAGTGTTTAGGCCCTATTTGGATCAGTTTGTAGTGGTCTTCATTGATGATATACTGGTGTATTCACGGAATGAAGAGGAACATGATATGCATCTGCGGATTGTGTTGTAGATTTTGAGAGAGAAGCAGTTATTTGCCAAATTGTCGAAGTGTGAGTTCTGGTTGGATCAAGTTGCTTTTCTCGGACATATTGTTTCAGCGGAAGGCATTAGAGTTGATCCAAGTAAAGTTGAAGCTATTCTGAATTGGAGTCCACCCAAGTCTGTGACAGAGATTAGAAGTTTTCTGGGTTTGGCAGGCTATTACCGACGGTTTGTGAAAGGGTTTTCTTTGATAGCTACTCCACTCACCAGATTACTTCGAAAGGGAGTGAGATTTGTGTGGACAGATTAGTGTCAGGGTAGTTTTGAGCAGTTGAGAGAGTTGTTGACTCAAGCGCCTGTTCTTACTTTACCTGTTGAAGGCAAACCATATGTGATCTACAGTGATGCTTCACATAGAGGTTTGGGGTGTGTATTGATGCAGGAAGGGAAAGTTATAGCTTATGCATCTCGACGGTTGAAACTGCATGAGCTTAACTATCCGACACATGATTTGGAATTGGCTGCCATTGTGTTTGCATTAAAGATTTGGCGCCACTATCTGTTTGGGGAGAAATGTTTCATCTACACTGATCACAAGAGTTTGAAGTATTTGGGTGTCCAGAAAGAACTCAATCTTCGTCAGAGGAGATGGTTAGAATTGATTAAAGACTACGACTACTTGATTGACTATCATCCAGGTAAAGCAAATGTTGTTGCTGATGCCTTGAGTCGGAAGTCTTTAGCTGGTTTAACAGTTTACTCGCTCTCGTTGCTTGTTGAGTTGAGAGCATTGCATGCCAGTTTTGTACCTTGTGTTGATGGTGCATTATTGGCACAGTTGCAATTGAAGCCGATTTTGTTAGATCAGATCAAAGAAGCTCAGTTGGCCGATAAGAAGATTCAGAAGATTATTTCATATTGTAAGAATGGGAAGACAAGAGATTTTGTTGTGAAAGACGATGGGAGTCTCTGGTTTAAAAACCGATTGTGTGTACCCGATGATGCTGAATTGAAAAGAGTCATTTTAGAAGAAGCACATCAGTCAGTGTTTGCTATGCATCCGGGTAATACAAAGATGTATCATGATTTGAGACAGCATTATTGGTGGATTGGGTTGAAGAGAGACATTGCAGATTTTGTGTCGAAATGTCTCACTTGTCAGAAGGTTAAAGCAGAGCATCAAGTTCCAACCGGGTTGCTTCAACCATTGTCAGTGCCAGAATGGAAGTGGGAAAGAGTGACAATGGATTTTGTGTCTGGTTTGCCATTGACACAAAAGAAGCATGATGCTATATGGGTGATTGTGGATAGATTGACTAAGACAGCTCATTTCCTTCCGGTTCGAATGGATTACTCTTTGGAGAGATTGGCTGAGCTGTATATCCATGAGATTGTGAAACTGCATGGTGTTCCAACTTCTTTAGTGTCTGATCGAGATCCCAGGCTTACTTCCAGATTTTGGAAGAGTTTGCATAGTGCTTTGGGTTCTCGACTGCACTTCAGCACTGCTTTTTATCCACAGACGGATGGACAGTCAGAGAGGGTGATACAGATTATTGAGGACATGTTGAGAAGCTGTGTCATCGATTTCTCTGGAAGTTGGGATAGGTTTTTACCTCTTGTGGAGTTTGCTTACAACAACAGTCACCAATCCAGCATTGGTATGGCACCGTTTGAAGCATTGTATGGCAGACGGTGTAGGACACCTCTTTGTTGGAATGAGCTTGGAGATAATAAGTTGGTTGGTCCTTATTTGATTCAAGAAACTGAAGAAAAAGTAAAGCTGATTCGAGGCAAGTTAAAAGCAGCTTCAGACCGACAGAAATCTTATGCAGATCTGAAAAGGAGAGATATAGAGTTTAATGTTGGAGATAAGGTATTTCTGAAAGTGTCTCCTTGGAAGAAGATTTTGAGGTTCGGTCGGAAAGGAAAATTGAGTCCTCGTTTCATTGGGCCATATGAAGTGTTAGAAAGAGTTGGGCCAGTGGCGTATCGACTTGCTTTGCCACCTGAGTTGGATCGTATTCATAGTGTATTCCATGTTTCTATGTTGAGGAGATATAGGTCGGATCCATCTCATGTGTTGCCATTTGAGTCTATCGAAGTGAGCCCAGATTTGACATTTGAAGAGGAACCAATTGCTATCTTGGCACATGATGTGAAAGAATTGAGAAACAAGCAAGTGCCATTGGTGAAGATTCTTTGGAAGAATCATGCAAAAGAAGAAGCGACTTGGGAGAGTGAACAATCCATGCGAGAGCAATATCCGCAGTTGTTTCAGCTTTGATATCAGGTAATTTCGAGGACGAAATTTTCTTTTTAGAGGGGGAGAATTGTAATATCCCTATGCATGCCCTAGAAGTTTTGTTGTTGTTGTTGTTGGTTTGAATTGAGAAATGGGAAGAGAATGTACTATTCATATGGTCATTTTGCTAATATTCCTTTTGGATTAGGTTGTGAAGAGGTTGAATTGCCCTAATTGCATTGTTGAGATTGAATAATGTTATGTTATGCATTGTGAATGGTAATGTGTTTCATGAGTAATGCACATTGAAATGTTATACCAAAGATGTTATAGTGATTCAAATGAAATATGATTGAAGCATGCATTGATGATAGGATTGAATAATAATGTGAGTGTTTAGATAATGTAATGAATATTGTATATAATGATTGCTTAACTTGCTTGTGAAAAATAAATGAATTGAAAAGGTATTGATAAGTTTAATGAACGGACCTATCCGTCTCCTGCAGAACCATGCGGACCCAGTGGGTTGGGCAACCGATCTTGGACTACCGATCTGGTAGGAGGAAGGTTCGATATAGTCAGTATTATACGTACCTATTTGCCTCCTGCGGAACCATGCGGACCCATTCGAATGGGCAACCGAACTTGGACAACCGACCTGGATGGGGAAAGGTATGTTACTGATAATGTTATACGTGCCTATTTGCCTCCTGCGGACCCTTGGGATTGGAAGGCAACCGACCTGGTTGGGAAAGGGTACGTATATAAAGTCATAGTTGTTGGCTATAATGATAAATTTAAATGAGTATAATGAATGGTGCTATTATATGAATATTGATGTGACATTGAACAAAGCAACATATTGAATAAATAATATGCTTTTGATTGATATATGTAATTAATTTGTGACATTGCATTTTAGCATGAATTATCTTACTAAGCCCTTGGCTTAGCGCGATAGTGTTTAATCACGCAGGTAATAGAGCTGATAGAGTCGAACCCGAGAGTTCATCAAGACCAAGTGAGAGTAGACCTTGAAGAGTTGATTTTGGGAACTTAAAGATCAGAAGAGAATTGCCAATCATGTATACTTCTTTATATTTTGTAAAGTAATGTTTATAATGTAAAAGTATGGATATATTTAAATATGTAATCAAGTGTTTATAAATATGTACATATTTTATAACTTCCGCTGGGTAATATTTAAATGTATATATATATAACTAATATGTTTTGTTTTATAAGTAAATAATCTACTTTTCTATAATGTATAATGATAAGGGTATTGTATCAAGTTTAAAGTGTTTTGAATATTAAGAAAACCGTAGCATCCCTATGTTTGATGCACTTATGCTACATTGTTGTGGTTGTAGTGTGTGGGCATTGGATATGGGGGTGTTACAAGAAGTGTAAATCCTTTTTGCAGGTTGTAATTGAGGTTATAAGGGGGATTTATTGGAAGTGTAATGAGAATGATTTTGGTTGCATTGGTTTGTGTAAAAATATTTTCAAAAATCAGAAAAAAAAAACAGTTTTGTCGACACTTGGGACTCAATTTTTAAGTGAAACTATGGCAAAATTTCTATAAAAATTGGAACTAAAATTTGACTAAGTAAAATTGGTAGCAACATTAGGTTAGTGTGGCGCCTCTACTCAGCTTACACACGTAGGTCGGGAAGGGGTGTTACAATTTTTAGCCTTTTTAACTGTAATGACCCTCCCCGACCAGGTCGGCTGCCAGGCCCACTAGTGGCTTACGGCCCGGCCATTTCACCATTTTACTAGCAGAAATGGTACTGGATGGTTCTCGCTGGCTCTCTTAAGTGGGAGGTCAGGGGTTCGATCCAGGGAGGCGACTCCTTAGGGAGCCAAATAAACAAATTCCTGCTGGGTGGGCCGCGAGGGCTGTCCAGTACTGTAGCGATCCCTTGCCTCCTGGGGACTCCGTGCCCAGGTGGTGAAATGGCCGGGCCGTAAGCCACTAGTGGGCCGGGCAGCCGACCTGGTCGGGGAGGGTCATTACAAGCTAGTCAAGTGAAATGAAGAGTGTCAGAGGGCCTTTAAGCGTATAAAAGAATATTTATTGAATCCACCTATTTTAAAATCACCTAGACCCGATAGACCTTCGTTACTATATTTAGTAGTAGAAGAGGAGTCAATAGGAGCAATGCTAGCATAAGCGAATGAATCAGGAGTTGAGTATGCAATTTACTATTTGAGTAGAAAGCTCCTACCTTATGAGTTTAAGTATAGTATAATTCAAAATACTTGTATAGCTGTGGTGTGGTTGTCTAAGAAGTTGCAGCATTACTTTCAATCTTATAATGTTCAAGCAATTTTCACGATCGATCCAGTGAAGTATTTAAGGGAAACACCCTCGTTGATCGGGAAATATGGCAGATGGATGATAATTTTAAAAGAATTTAAAATTGAGATCAAATCATTAGGGGTGGTCCTAGAAAATGAATTGCCTGAGATGGAACAGGTAGTGAGTAGATATACGCAGTTGGCCTTGTTAGAAGAAAGAAGATTGAAGGCTTTGTATCATCATCAGTTATATCAAAGAAAGATAGCTCGGGCTTACGATAGAAGGGTTAAGATCATGAAGCTTAAAGTCGATGACTGAGTGTTGAAACAGTGCAAGCCTAATGTCCCTGATCCAAGAGAAAAATTTAGACCTAGTTAGAAAGGGCCGTATGTTGTGAAACAAGCCATGAATAAAGGTGCAGTCAAGTTGTCAGACATGGATGGGAATGATTTTAGTGAACTAGTAAACTTTGATAGGTTGAAGAGGTTCTATGTTTGAAAAAAAAAGAGAGAAGCTTGCTAGGTTGAAAACCCAAAAGGGCAGCCTAGGAAAAAATTAGAGTAGCCAACTAGTTCTGAAAACCCAAAAGGGTAGGCTAGGCAACAATTAAAACTAAATGAGAGAAAATTATCAATTAGAAAACCCGAAAGGGTTATTTAGAGATAGGAGTGATCTTGTGCATGTTGGCTTTATATTTTTTGTTGTTCCCCAATTTAATAAAATAGAGTTAATATTAAAATTGTTCTATGTGCACTATTTTGAATAATCTAACAATTAGGTAAAACAAATTACACAATAACAAAAAGTGATGATAAATTATAAAAAAAGGAAAACACCTTTTTATTATCATTATTGTTCATCCTAACATCATTGTATCTAAAGAATTAACAAATGTAGATCTTATGGAAGATGATAAGTGTAACGTGCAGGCTAGCTTTGCTTTTGTCGATCCAAGAAAGCTTAAGTCAAATGGGGCAAGTCCAAATCTAGAGTGAACTCAGAACCTCGAGGCTCCACTCCATACTGGCAGTCAAGTTGATGAGGATCATAGCAAGTAACTCGACAGAGAGCAGCAAGAGGAACATACATCAGATACATTCGAATGGTGACATGTGTAATCTTCTACCAAGGTATCAACCAACTAAAGTTAATCACAGCTCGTGAGCAGATCTAGTCGATCCAGTCGACATATGAGGAAGCAAGATGGAGTAGTTTTTTGGCAGAATGATGTAGGGACAAATATTTGGTGAAATCCACAGATGGGAGTGTCAAGCAGGCAGAGGCTCTCGTGTAACCATATATGTAAAGAAGGATAGCAATTTCATGAAAAAAAAGCTGGTTAGGTTAAAAACTCACAAGGGAGGACTAAGCAAAAATTAGGGTGGTTCGCTAGCTACAAAAACCTATAAGGGTGGTCTAGGCCAAAATTAGAATGAATAAAAAAAAGTCTGCTAGGTTGAAAACCCACAAGGGTGGCCTGGGAAAAAATTAGGACAGTTCACTAGTTCTAAAAACCCACAAGGGAGGGCTAGGAAAAAATTAGAGCAATTAAAATAAAAGTCTAAATTGAAAACCCGAAAGGGCAATTTAGGTAATTACCTAAAGCAGTAGGGGACTTTTAGCCAATTTCCTTAAAGACGCTTTCCTAAATTGATCTAATCTAACCATGGTTTCAACCAGGAACATGGGTAATGGTGACAATCCTCCTTCCATTTGGTCCATGATATCCAGTACTCATGGATCGATGTCACCATCGGGAGAAATAGATAAGAGTTGACCAAGCAACCATAGGAAAAACATGCATCACCACGCTTTGGTCAGAGCCAAAGAAGAAGTACAAAAAATCAATCAATGGACAAAGCAAGATTTTCTCACCTCTGGTTAATTACAGAACTTCAAGTTTCAAGAGTTGAAATAGCACCTGCATCTTTTGTTGAGTCTTGGAAGTCAGTACAGGTAATGCCATTGGTTGATTGCTTGGATATCCAAAAATAGCTTCAAATTCTTCGACCATAGGACATATTTCAAAGTTGTTTATTTTGAAAGTCCTAGTTTTCACATCCCAAAAAGAAGCCATGACATGTAAGAAGGAGTGGCCCAACTTGACATTTTAAAAACACTTTAAAGCACTGATTTAAGACCAAGATGTTTCTTCCCAATGTGTAGCTTTAATGGTCTTAAATAAACCTTTGATTTTCTATATATTGAGCTCAATCATTGTTGAAGTTAAAGAAAATCAAAATTGTTGGAATTGTTTTTATTGTTGTGATAAAATTCGTAGGATATGAACTTGTTTCTATTGAAATTGGGAATTGTTGCGTGATTGGTGAATTAAAGCAAATTTAAATAGGCAGTGGATTGAAACCAAGACACACATGGAAAAGGTGTTCACGTCGAGTGATAGTTGAGATGTTGAGTCTGCCAAGGTTTTGTAAATTTGAGTCCATGATGAATTCAAATTGTGGATTCATCATAGACATCATGTATAAATTTGTATATATTTTATAAAAGAAGATACAAAAAAATTTAAAAAGTCAAAGTTACTAGAATGTGATTATTATTATTCTTATAATACTATCCTTTTACTTAAATCATACAAGTTGATCAGTATAAAAATGGTACAAGTCGAACATTATGAAGATGGAGGCGGTCCATAATCAAACAAAGCTTGGATGAAGTCATCGCCTATTGCAGGAGGCATATCGTCCACCTAAAGTCCACTTTATGAGGAAGCACTTATGCCCCTATTACCCTTAGAATTGGTTCTATAATAATCATTGCTTGAGAAAATAGGAGACTTGTCATGGACATTAATCTAGGGCCCCATTGATGAAGAAGCATTCAAATCCCTCATGCCTTCAAACTAGAAATCTCAAAAGTTTTGTACCTCTTGATGGTATAATTCTTCAAAATGAGATGTATACTGACGACTGGCATTTAACACTTCCTACAACTTTCTATTATGTTCCTCAAGCATCTGCTGTGAGCCATACAACAAGGGAAGGGTAAGTCCATACATTTTCATGCATACATACAAGCATATATCATTATGGAAAATGATGATAGACAAGGTAACTCAAGTTGAAGATGGCATATCTGGCTAAAAATTTGGAGCAAATGGAGAAAATTACCTTTGTATTAGAGTATCATACTGAGGGACAACACCATGGCCAGAGGAACAAGTAGCCTGCAATAATCATAAAGATAGTTAGAACAAATTTAACAGAAATAGTTGTAATGTCAAAATAATAAATGTTTACCTAAGAAGTGCTAGCCTTAGAATTTCCATGCGAATGTGAAGAAAGCTCACTCTCCTCCTCCTCATCTTCATCTTCCTCTTCATATTCTTCTTCCTTTCCTTCTTCTACTTCTATTTCTTCTTCTTCACCCCTAGGAAGGCTCCGAATGCTAGTAAGTGAAACTTCAAAATTTAGCAGTTGGTCCTGAATAAATTGGACATGATAAATCTAGTGAAAGCAAAAAGTCCCAAATATCGAAGCCATTACAAGCTCAGCTCCAATAAGGTTCTAGCATAGATATGGTGTTTAGCATGAATGATGAGATATCTGCTGGTACTGTTCGATGGTGAGGTCCAAGAAACCAGTTATATACCTTCCCATTAAGAAACTAGCCATAAAAAACTAGACCAGCAATAATCCGACGAGAGTCTTGCAAGGGCAGTGCATCAATCATGCATCCAATCCAGCTGTTTCATTCTTTAGCTCCCCACCAGGCCACATTCACCCAGAGAAAAGCAAATAGGTAAGTTGTTTTAATCATATGTTTGATATTAATATTAACATTTCTTTTTAATTGGTCCCAAGTTAAGCGACCCATATGGAAGCGGTGAGTGTGAATATAGTGGCTTCAAGGCACCTCTCTGCGGCCCAATAACCAGAAATTTGTAACATCCAAAACTTTTAAAAGTTTAATAAAATAAATTAAAATTAAATTGGATAAATTAAATAAATGATTTTAATGGAAAATAAAAGGATTTTAAATAAAAAAGTGAAATGTATATGTTATATATATGCAAAATATATATAATATATATACAAGTCAACAAAAGTCAATTTTTAATCAAAGTCAAAGGGCATCTTGGTAAATATATTTTAGAAATTGAAAATTTTAAAAATAATTAAAAATATTTTATTTTTGTGTGGAAGATGTGAACTTTGGATTTTTATTAAATAATTAATTAATTAATTAATTAAAAATTATTAAACTAATATATGTATATATGGATATAAAAAAAAATGGAAGGAAAGAGAAAATTCAAAGTTCATCATCTCCTTCTTCTTCCTTCTTCAAGGCCGAATTCTATGGTTGTCCAATCTCAAAGTTTTGTTTCTTCTAAGCTTCCAAAATTGAAGGATTTTCAAGGTTTCAAGAAAAGATTTGGTGATTTCCACTTGAATTTGTAAGTTTACTCACTTTTTCTTTGGATTTTCATGAATGTTTGGAATATGTGTGTTTTGGATTGTTGAAATGGCATGATTTAATTGTCTATTTTGATATGAATGAGGTTATTATAAGTGGTTAATAATTATTTTAAAGTTTGAGTAATGATTGGTGAAGAGAGAGAATTTAGGGTTATGGGAGAATAGGACTTTTGAATATATGGGTTTTAATTGTGCAAATTGATTATAAATGAGTTGTTTTAATGCATAAACAAGTATTTTTAAAGTCAAATGTTTGATTTGGTTAAGTTTTATTAGAGTTTGGGAACATAAGTATTGATTTAGGGTTTTGGAAAAGGGTATTTTCAAAGTTGGTGAATTGTTTGATTTTATTAGTTTAAGCGTGTTCTTTAATGATAAATGTGATGATTATAAGCTTGAAATTATAATTAGATTGAGTTGGAATGGAAAACCTTCAATGGGGGAAGGTTATGCAATTTAGGTTTTTGGACATAAGTGTGTATTGATGTAATGTAATTGTGTTAAACATATTATAATATGTTTTTAATAATATAACTAAACTTAAAACACTAAGTTGAATGGCTTAATATGGTATTCTAAAGTTAAAATGAGGCTAGCCTTAACTTTGGGATTTTAGTTTGATTGGTGTTTAGTTATGATTTAAGATTGGAAATGCCTTATAATATGATACTAAATGATTATTTATGATCACATTTGGTATAGGCATTGATAAAAATTGAATTGCCTAATCCAAGTGTTGAAGGGCAAGTCAGAAGAGGAGGTTGGTGATAGTTTTGTGGCTTGCTTTTGGAAGCTTTTAAAGGTAAGTACAACCTTTGGATGAATTGGTTATGCTTGCATTACATTAGGGTTAAACACGTTTTGGATTGGAAAATGTATTAAGCTACTTGATACATGGAACATGTATGAATAATGCACTGTGGCATGTGTAATGTCATATATGTATTAAATGCATAGTGAAAAGCCATTGTTAATGGCTAAATTGTGTAAAATGTGAAATATGTGTATTATGTGAAAATGACCCAAAGTGTTTGGGTAATGCCATTTGTTGTGTATGCATTAACAAAATATTTGGGTGATGAGTTTTAAGGTAAAATCTGATGAAATGTGATGAATTGATATTGCTATAAATGAGAAAAGTGAGAAAAAGAAGAGAAAATAAGGCAATTAGCCTAATAGATAATGAAAAATGAGGCAATGTGCCTAGATTGATTATGAGAACATGAGAAAGAGATTGATAATGAGAAATGTGAATTAATTGTGGGCCTAGTATGTTATTCAATTTCCAGAGTTCTATTTTTTGCGGCATGTCTATGAGGTTATCCTCATTATTTGCCTCCGGGGCTAGCTTTTGAGCAATTATTGATTTACCTTCGGGCTAGACATTGGACGTCACTTGCCTTCAGGCTAGACACTAGGTGTTAATATGGACCAAAATAGTAACTCTGTGATTTGAATAATATATTAGATTATTTGGGCCCATGTTTGTGTTTATTTTATGTGAAACGTAAAATGATTGAAAAAGATATTTAAAATAAAATGATATGGCATATGGTGTCATGATATACATAAGCATTGTATATTGACATTATTTTACAGTTTTTATTTCTATGAAAGTTTGTACCGCTAAGTTTTTAGCTTAGCGCGATTGAAATTTATTACGCATGTAACAAGGTTGATCTAGTAGAGCCGAAGAGTTCTACTAGACCACATCGGGTCTAGATTGAAGTTTCTTACTGAGTTGGTTTTTCTACGTCAAGATCAAAGCCATTTTTCCATCATGCATATATTGTAACATCCAAAATTTTTTGAAAATTTCTAATTTTGGAAATATTGATAAAATAAATTATAATTTAAAAGGATAAATTAAATTAATAGTTTTAAATAAAAAATGAAGGGATTTTAAATGAAAAAGTGGAATATATATATGATATATATGGAAAATATACATAACATATATAAAAGTCAACACTTTTTAAAAGAAAAGGGTATTTTGGTAATTAAATCTTATAAATTAAAAATTAATAAAATAATTCAAAAACAAATTAATTTTGAATGGAAGAGGGAAATTAGGAATTTTAATTTATTAAAAAAATAATTAAATAATTAAATATTAAATTATTTTAATATATATATATATGTGGTTAAAAAAAGATGAAAAGGAAAGAATACTAAAAATCTTCTTCTTCTCAAGAGCGTGGCTTCTATGGATGTTTGAAAACCAAGTATTTTGCTTCTTCCATACTCCATAAATTGAAGGAATTAACAAGTTTCAAGTGGATTTTTGGTGATTTCCACCAAAATTAGTAAGTTTCCATCTCTTTTCTTTGAATTCCTTGGAAATTTAGATTATGTGAGAATTTGAATTTTTATGTAGCATGTTATAATTGTTGGAATTGGTGTGTATGATGTTATTTTTGGTAGTTACCAATGATTCAAAGGTTAGATTGAAGAGATGATGGAGTTTGGTTAAAGAATGGTGAAGAGAGAGAATTTAGGGTTATGGATTTTTGGGGTTTTGAAAACATGAATTTTAATTGTGCAAATTGATTCCAAATGAGTTTTTTTGATTCATAAACAAGTATTTTAAAGTCAAATATTGGATTTGGTGGTGTTGGGTTGGAGTTTGAGAATGGAAGTGGAGATTTAGGGTTTTGGAAAAGTGATTTTCCAAAGTGGTTGAATTGTGTGATTTTATTTGTTTAAGCATGTTGTTTAGTGTTAAAAGTGATGAATATAAGCTTGGAATGAGTAATGGATTGTGTTGGAATGGAAAACCTTCAATGGGAGAAGGTTATGCCATTTTTGAGATTTTGTATATAAGTGTGTATTTTTATAATGTAAATGATTTAAATGTATTAAAATATGTTTTTAATAATATAAATAAACTTAAAGCACTGATTTAATTGTAGTAGAATGGAATTCCAATGTTGAAGTAAGGAAAGGCTAAATTTTTGGAAATTTGTAGGAGTGATGTGTAATTATGATTTAATGTAATACTAAATGATTATTTGCTATCACATTTCGTTTAGGCATTGAGGGAGATTGATTTGCTTCATCCAAGTGGTGAAGTGCTGTGCTCAAATTAAGTACTACTACAAGCGTCACTTGCAAGTATACGAGGTAGTTGCAGCAAAGATGATCGCCCCAAGGTCGTCTCACAAGGAAGGTGTAGTTCATAATAGCTTGATTAAAGCAATTAAATTAAAAGCGAGTTTGTTGTTTTGAAATGGTGCGAGAACAATTTAAACCTAAAATTAATGTGCGTAGGGTTGATGTGTGTGATGGGTGTACAAGATCAATTCGATTCTTGGGAAGGTGCCTAGGGTTATAGGTCCATTCAATCAAAGCTCAATTCTCAATTATCCATTAACATAACCTTGTAAATTAATTTGTTTCTTAAGGTTAATTAGTCAATTACCAATCCATTAGTTCTCACATTCATGAATTAACAATGACGAATTCTTTTACATTTGCAAATTAATAAACCCTAGAACTTATATTTCTAATTCATTCTTAGGGTAGTCGATTGCATAATTCCAATATCGAATTTCACCTCTCGGTCCTTCATTCAATATCTAGAGATCAATAGGTAGCTAATCTATCAACCTAGCATACAATCCAATGCAATCAACCAACAAGGTACATCAATGGAAATATCAAATCAAAGCATTCAATCAAATATACTACAAACCCTAGGCATGGGTATCTAGCTCAACATCATCAATTTAGAACAAACATTCAACTCAATATAAATCAAATACAAATTGTTCATTGCAATATCAATTCTCTTAATACAACGAAAACAATATTGAAATGAATTAAAAGAGAGAATAGAAAAACCCATTGTAGATGCCAAGAGTAGGATTACTAGTCTTCCTCCTAGCTCCACTTTGATGTATGATGAAGAACTCAAGCCCTCTTCAATGGTGATTCTCCTTTGCAATATGGAATGGAGCTTTCTCAAGTCACCATACCTTCAATTGATTATGCCTTTGAGAGATGGAATGGAGCTTTCTCAAGTCACCAAACCTTTCAATGAAGCTTCTTCAACCTTTAAGAGCTTGTTAACCCACTTTATCCCAAAGAACCTCAAAGATCTTGTCAATGGAAGATGGAGAAGATGAAAATGGAGGATGAAGATGAAGGGACAAGGAGAGTGTCACTCTCTCCTCATCCCAAATCGTTTTGCCCCCTCTTTCTCTCTTCTTTTCTCTCTTTTTCCAAACCCTAGCCGTTTCCTCCTCCTTTTTTCTTTCTTTCGCGCAAAAGAATTTATATAAATTAAGGGTGACATGGCCAAGCTTGATTTGGCTTGGCCGTGTCTCTCATTTTTCTATGGGACACGGCCAAGCTTGCTGGCCGTGTCCTTCACTGCCTTCTTCTTTCTTTCTTTCTTTTCTTTGTTCTTCAAGGAGTGACACGGCCAAGCTTGTGGCCGTGTCACTTGGGTGTGTCACCTTCTGCTTCTTTTCTTTCATTCTTTACTTGCTCCAAGTGTTCTTTGGCATGAAATGGGACACGGCCAAGCTTGCTGGCCATGTCATGTGGCACGGCCAGTGGCTTGGCCGTGTCATTAATTGTGTCTTCTTCTGTTTTGCTCCTTGCTCTTCTTTGTTCTTTGGAGATGAGAGTGACACGGCCAAGCTTGTTGGCCGTGTCACTTGCTGCCATTTCTTTCCTTTGAGGTGACACGGCCAAGCTTCATTTGGCTTGGCCATATCATGCTTGATTCATGCTCTTCTTTCTTTGTTTTGACCTTCTAAGGGTGTTTTTGCACTTAAACCTAAAACAAACACTTTCAAAAAACTTAAAACAAAAATCAATCAAAACATTAACTAAAAACACATAAAAATCATACTAAAAACAAGTACAAAAATGATCTAAACAAGAAGGGAAAGTTAGAAAGATTGGATTGAAGGTTGTTTTTAGCTTGCTAGTAGAGGTATGTACAAACTTTGAATATAATGTTTATATTTGCATAACATTTGGACTTAACACATTTTGGTTGAAAAATGTGTTAAGCTACTTGGTTCATTGATTGTGTATGAATAATATGCTATGACATTTGTAATGTCATATATGTGTTAAATGCATTGTGAAAAGCCATTGATAATGGCTAATTTGTGTAACATGTGAAATATGCATATTATGTGAAAATACCCAAAGTAATTGGGTAATGTGTTGTGAATGTAAAAATGAGATATGTGTAATAATGAAATGAATTGATATTGATAAAAATGAGAAAAGTGAGAAAAATGAGAAAGATGTGAAAAATGAGAAAAGTGAAAAAAAATGTGAAAATAAGGCAATGTGCCTAGATTGAATATGTAAAAATGAGAAAGAGATTAATAATGAGAAATATGAATAAATTGTGTGCCTAGTATGTTATTCAATTTTCAGAGTTCTGGGTTTGGCAGCATGCCTATGATTGCCTATGGGCTATACGCTGGAATGGTGAAAAGACTGGGTCGTAAGCCAGGCCAGCTGATAAATATGATGTTTTTGGGGTGAAAAGACTGGGTCGTAAGCCTTAAAAACTATAGCAGTCTAGCCGGTTGAGGTCCAAGAGACTGGGGCTGTTACATTATCTATGGATATATATATATATATATATTGCCTATGAGGCTAGACACATGGTGTCATTATGGACCAAAGCAGTAACTCTAAAATTTGAATAGCATATTAGATCCTTTTTGGGCCCATGCTTATCTTTGTTTTACTGTGAATTATGAATTATGATACAATTGAGTAATATAATGTTATGAGTTGTGCTTATGAATTATTTGAAAAATATAAGAAAGTGGATTTATGTGACATCTATATGCATTGTGCGTTTGGTATTGCATTGAGTTATATTGTTATTATCAAAGTTTGTACCACTAGGCTTCGGCTTAGCGTGATTGTTTCCATCGCGCAGGTGACAGGGTAGACCCAATTGAGCCAGAGAGTTCTTCTAGACCAGGTCGGGTCTAGACGTGTAGTTGAGCTTGTAGAGTTGCTATCGAGATCAGAAACACTGCCAGCAACATGTATATATTTTTATTTTATTGTACATTTTGAGTTTTATGCATAATATATTATGTTTTGAATTTTACGTATTGTATATTATAAAGAATGTTTGGGTCAATGTATTTGAAATGGGAGAGTAAGTGTGTTTTAAATTATATATATCTATATGTATAAATGTTTGAGAAAATTAGTGAAATTGAGAAGTATGGTTGAGAGGGTGATTGGAAATTATTGGGAGTGTTTTCTTTTTGCAGTTTGAGTAATTCCTAAATTTTGGGATATCCAAAATACAGACAAAACTCTGGCAAATTTTTCCTAGAGATTTTTATATATATTATTTATTTTGGGTTCTTATAACAAGTAAATAATAATTATATTCTATTTAATTTTTATATATTTAGAATTTGAAATTTTAAATTGGAAATGTAAAAAAAAAATTAGTAAATCCGTCTGTGAGATTTTTGTACCGTATATGCGTATTTTACATATGCTAGAAATATGTTTTGTATGTATATAGGGTATAAGGGTGTTACATTTGTTTTGGTATCATAGCCTAAGTTTGAGGTTCTCGACCTAGATGGGATGATAAAAAGAGAAAATGGGGAATTTGAAAAATAGTTTTTAATTGTAATACATGCATTGGCACTGACAGTTTTTGATCTCTGATATAGTATCTTCTACTTTGTTTGCAGATATAGGTAGTTATGGCATCTCGGCCGTATCAGGCTGCTGAGGGTAGTACAGAGAGTGTGGCTCCAGATGAGGGTAGAGATGGAGCTAGAGTTGTATCTGCTGGTGAGGCATCTATTTCTGTACCTGTGAGACCAGCAGCTGATGAGGTTCCGCCTGGCTGGGTATGGCATATGGTAGAGTTGTTGAGGCAGGCTCCAGTTCCGCAGCCGCCACAGCCACATCCACACCCGTAGTTACCAGTGAGGCAGTATGACAAACTGAGAAAGTATGGGGCTGAGGACTTTGTTGGTACTACAGACCCTGCTATAGCAGAGCAGTGGCTAGACCGGGTTCAGAGGATATTTATTCAGTTACAGGCCAGTCTATAAGAGAAGTTTGATTATGCCAGATCTCTTCTGCAGAGAGATGCATATGATTGGTGAAAGACGGTTCCACATGCTCTGGATGATCCACCAGTTCTGACCTATGATGATTACCTATGGAAATTTGAGCAGAAGTATACTCCAAGAGAGTATAAAGATGCAAAGAAGATGGAATTCCTGAGTCTGAGATAGGATACCAGGACAGTGACCTAGTATGAGATCGAGTTTATCCGGTTGAGTCACTATGCTGGTGGGATCATTTCTGACGATTTTGACAGGTGTAGGAGGTTTGAGGAGGGGCTGAGACCCTCTATCATGTGCATCATCGCAGGCTCTCGGTATCAAGATTTCTCCCAGTTAGTTGCAGCTGTCAGGAGTGTTGAGATGGCGCAGAGTCTTGCAGCAGCTGCCAGGGTTGAGGAGACTAGAGTTAGGAGACCCCAGAGTGAGGCAGGGTCTTCATTAGTGAAGAGAGGTCGAGGGGGGCATTTTCAGAGGTTTAGTAGGAGTCAGGGGCAGTTTGGCAGGTCAGTACAGCAGCAGAGACAGAGACAGAGACCTGCAATTTCAGTGGCTAGTGCTCCAACCCCAGTGGCTCAGAGACCTACTCCACCTACTTGTGTTCATTGTGATAGAGTACACGGAGGTGTCTGCTGGTGGAGAGGTGCTTCAGGAGTGTGTTTTAGATGTGGGTCATCAGACCATTTTATCAGAGATTGTCCCAAGCCACCAGAGGTTAGGCAGGCAGATACTACATCTTCTCGACCCAGTGTCAGAGGGGGTCATGTTAGCAGAGGTTTTAGTAGAGGTGGTCGCCCTGGGTTTAGTCAAAGAGGAGGCTCTACATCCAGAGGCAATAGGCCAGATGAGGCTGGACCATCTCAGCGGGTTTATGTAATGTAGAGGCAGCCAGATGCTTCAACCGTCATTGCGGGTACATTTTCTTTATTTGGTATTTCAGTCCTTGCTCTATTAGATCCTGGATCTACGCATTCATACATAAGTGCATCCATCTTGCCTGTGTCTAAATTGTATTCTGAGTCCCTAGGATTTGATGTCTTGGTGACAAATCATTTAGGGCATAGTGTTGTGGTGAGCAGGGTGCACCGAGATAGTCCAGTTGTTGTTCAAGATGAGGAGTTTCTCGGTGATCTGATTGAGATGCCTTTTAGGGAATATGATCTGATTTTGGGCATGGATTGGTTATCCAAGCATGGGGTTGTGGTAGAATGTCAGAAGAAATGTGTTGCTTTGAGAACACGGGATGGTAGGGATGTTATAGTATCTAGTGAGCAGAGGTATCTTTCATTTATGTTTGTTTCAGCTGGGAGAATGATTCGGAAGGGATGTGAGGCTTATCTTGCTCATGTTGTAGATACTAGAGTAGTGGGATCCCTACTTGAAAGTATACCCACAGTTGCCGAGTATACCTCCTGAGAGAGAAGTGGAGTTTGGTATCAATTTGTTGCTTGGTACCACTCCTATCTCTATTACCCCTTATTGAATGGCACCTGCTGAGTTGAGAGAGTTGAAGGTGCAGTTGCAGGAGTTATTGGATAAAGGGTTTATCCGCCCTAGTGTGTACCCGTGGGGAGCGCCTGTGATGTTTGTGAAGAAGAAGGATGGCACCATGAGATTGTGTATTGATTATAGGCAGTTGAATAAGGTGACCATGAAGAAAAAGTATCCTTTGCCTCAGATAGATGATCTCTTTGATCAGTTGAAGGAAGCAGCAGTATTCTCTAAGATTGACTGAGATCAGGGTACCATCAGTTGAGAGTCAGAGATGTGGATGTGCCCAAGACAGCTTTTCGTACGAGGTATGGGCATTATGAGTTTCTGGTGATGCCCTTTGGATTGACGAATGCACCAGCAACTTTTATGGATTTGATGAACAGGGTATTCAGACCATATTTAGATCAGTTTGTGGTGGTCTTCATTGATGACATCTTGGTGTATTCGCGTAATAAGGAGGATCATGATAGGCATTTGCGGATCGTATTGCAGACTCTGAGAGAGAAGCAGTTGTATGCTAAACTGTCTAAGTGTGAGTTCTGGCTCGATCAGGTAGCTTTTCTTAGTCATGTGGTTTCAGTAGAGGGTATTAGCGTTGATCTGAGTAAAATTAAGGCTATCTTGAATTGGAGTCCACCGAAGACTGTGACAGAGGTTAGAAGTTTTCTGGGATAGGCAGGCTATTATCGTCGGTTTGTGAAGGGTTTTTCTATAATAGCTACACCACTCACCAGATTACTTCGGAAAGGAGTTAAATTTGTGTGGACAGATCAGTGTCAGACGAGTTTTGAGTAGCTGAGGGAGATGTTAACTCAAGCTCCTGTCCTTACCCTGCCTATGGAAGGTAAACCATATGTGATATATAGTGATGCTTCACACAATGGTTTAGGTTGTGTTTTGATGCAGGAGGGTAGAGTCATTGCTTATGCCTCTCGATAATTGAAACCGCATGAGCTGAATTATCCAACGCATGATTTCAAATTAGCAGCAATAGTCTTTGCGCATTATTTATATGGGGAAAAGTGCTTCATTTATACAGATCACAAGAGTTTGAAATACCTGGGTGTTCAGAGAGAGCTGAATCTTTGGCAGAGGCGGTGAATAGAGTTGATTAAATACTATGACTGTTTGATTGATTATCATCCTGGTAAGGCAAATTTTGTTGCTGATGCCTTGAGTCATAAATCTTTGACACGTTTGACTGCTTATTCGCTCTCTTGCTTATTGAGTTGAGAGCATTGCATGCTAGATTTAAGTCTTCTGATGATGGTGCTTTGATGGCTCAGTTGCAGTTGAGGCTAGTTGTTGCGCTCGAATTAAGTTCTACTACAAGCGTCACTCGCAAGTATACGAGGTTGCTGTAGCAAAGGTGATCGCCCCAAGGTTGTTTCCCCAAGATGGTGTAGTTCGTAATAGCTTGATTAGTAAGTAATTAAAAAGAGAGAGTTTGTTGTTTGGAATTGTAAAAGAACAATTTAAACCTAAGATTAAGGAGTGTAGGGTTGATGTATGAAGGTTTTACAAGATCAAATCAATTCTTGGGAAGGTGCCTAGGGTTATAGGTCCATTCAATCAAAGCTCAATTCTAAATTATCCATTAACATAACCTTGTAAATTAATTTGTTCCTTAAGGTTAATTAGTCAATTACCAATTCATTAGTTCTCACATTCATGAAATAGCAATAACCAATTATTTTACATTTGCAAATTAATGAAACCCTAGAACTTATATTTCTAATTCATTCATAGGGTAGTCAATTGCATAGTTCTGATATTGGATTTCACCTCTCGGTCCTTCATTCAATATCTAGAGATCAATAGGTAGCTAATCTATTAACCTAGCATACAAGCCAATGCAATCAACCAACACAAGGTACATCAATGTAAATATCAAATCAAAGTATTCAATCAAATATACTACAAACCCTAGGCATGGGTATTTAGCTCAACATCATCAATTTAAAACATTCATTCAAATCAACATAAATCAAATACAAATTATTCATTGCAACATCAATTCTCTTAATACAACAAAAACAATATTGGAATTAATTAAAAGAGAGAATAGAAAAACCCCTTGTGAAGATGCCAAGAGTAGGATTACTAGTCTTCCTCCTAGCTCCATTTCGATATTTGATGAAGAACTCGAGCCCTCTTCAATGGTTGATTCCCCTTTGCAATATGGAATGGAGCTTTTTCAAGTCACCAAACCTTGGAATGGAGCTTGCCTTTGGTAGATAGATGGAGCTTTCTCAAGTCACCAAACCTTAGAATGAAGCTTCTTCAACGTTCAAGAGCTTTTTTAACCCATTTTATCCCAAAGAACCTCAAAGATCTTGTCAATGGAAGATGGAGAAGATGAAGATGGAGGATGGAGATGAAGGGACAAGGAGAGTGTCACTGTCTCCTCATCCCAAATCATGTTTGCCCCCTCCTTCTCTTTTCTTCTCTCGCTGTAATATCCCAAAGTGTGCCCTAGAAGTTTTAATTCAATTGTTGCTTGATTTGAATTTAATGTATATATGTTTTTGCAAAGGAAATGATTGTGTTAATGGAATGTATATGTTGTATATATGTTAATATATATATATAATATATATGTTGGTCAATGGAGAGTCAAGGGAAGAAGATATTTTAATTTGGGATGAGTGAAATTACTAAAGAGGGCAAGAGTTTTAAAGGAAGTGTGAACAAATAGAAAAGGGCATTTAAGTAATTTTGCTTTGTTAGAATTGCTTGGTGAAGATTTAAAGTAGAAGAGAAGTTGACTTGTCTTCATTTTTCTTTTCTTCTTCTCTTTCTCTTATGTTGGCCGGCCCTCCATAGCAAAGGAGCAAGAGTGAGATTTGTTTATTTCTAAAGTCAAATTGAAGGAAGAATCAAAGGATTAAGTTGGAGATTTGTGAAATTTCTTCAATTGTGGTAAGTACTCTCTTGTTTTGCTTTATTCTTTTGAGGTTGTGTTTAAAGTGAGTTATGAATTGTTGATTTTATGATTAGGTGTGTTTGAGATGTGTTTATAAGTGTTGAGATTGATTGTAAGTTATAAAGTTAAATTGGTGTTGGTTTTGGTTTGAAGATGGTAAGTTAAGTGGATGTTGATTTAGAAAGAATAAGAGTGATGTTGGTTTAGGGTTTTGAAGTGGTGAGTGATTAAATGTGTTGTTGATGTATTGTTAATGTGAATATTGTGATGAGCATGCAAGATATGTGTTAATGACATTGTGTATATTCATTTGAATGAGGTTATGTTATGCATAATGTGTTTAAATTCAATCAAAAGAGATTTGGCCATGTTTAGGGTTTTTAATCATGAGAGACACGGCCAAACCAAGGAAGAGACACGGCCAAACTAAAGAATTTGGGAGACACGGCCAAGTCTAAGGAAATTTTGGCCGTGTTGGATGATTTTTGGAGAGACACGGCCGTGTCCCTTGCCCATGTCTGCCACTGCCAATTTGTGTTGAGAGACACGGCCACAAGCTTGGCCGTGTCCCTTGAGTGTGTTGGCTCCTGGGATTGTTTCTTTGCTCTTCTTACATTGTTGAGATTGAATATGCATTTGAAGATAATGATGATGCATATGATACTCTATGAACGATGTTATGTTTTATGCATTGTGAATTCTGTGAATGGTAATGTGTTATATGAGTAATATACTTTGAAAGGTTATATCAATGATGCTATATGTATAATATGAATTGAGATATGATAGGATATGAGGCCATTGTGATTGGCTATGGTAACTCAAATGTGATGTGAAGCCATTGTGATTGGCTATGATGATTCAATTGAAAGATATAAGGCATGTTTGCCTAATTGATGATGAGAATTGAGAATGACATAATAAAATGAATTGTGTGGCTAATGTGTTATTCAATTTTCAGAGTTTGTTGTTGGTGGCATGCCTAATGATAGTAACATTCTCTTGAAGTTAGGTTGGGCTTGATCCTTGAAGCCATTTTGGGTAGAAGTTTAACATGTTTTACTCCCCTTGAAGCTTGGTTGGGTCTAATCCTTGAAGCCTAATTGAGATGTTACAACCCTTGAAGCTAGGTTGGGTTGGTTCTTGAAGCCAAGTTGGGTTGAGAATTAGCATGCTTTGTTCCCCTTGAAGCTTGGTTGAACCTAATCCTTGAAGCCTAGTTGGGTTTATAATAATGATAAATGTGATGATTGAACCAAAACATCTACTCTGAAAATTGAATGGTATATTAGTGTGTTTTGGGCCCATGCTTGTCTTTGTTTAATGTGATTCATGAATAGTAAAATGATTGACTAATGAGTTATATGGAAGGATGTTGAAATGTGATATGTATATATATGTGTAGTTTATGAAATATAAATATATGTTGTTAACCTTTCATCTATGATGTTGATTTGTTAATAAAATGTGTGACATTGCATTGCACTAAAACATAATGCTAGCATAATTTGTACTACTAAGCCGTTGGCTTAGCGCGATAGTGTTTGATTGCGCAGGTGATAGAGTTAAACCTGAGAGCTCCTCGAGGCCAAGTGAGACTAGACATTGAGGATTTTCTTTTGGGACTTAAAGATCAGAGAAGAACTGCCAATCATGTATATATATTCTATGTTTTGTAAACTTTGATTTATAACATATTTGTAATAACTTCCGCTGTGAATTATTAAACATTTTATATATGATGTCTTTTGGATTTCTTTTAAATGTTTGAGATTGGTTTCATTTATTTACAAAGATATTTGTTGTGTCTTTTTAAACTGGAGCATTTTCTATATTCAGCATACGTATATTACGATCGTTTAAGCATGCTTGGTACGTATACGGGATATAGGGGTGTTACACTCTCTCTCCTCAAATCCTAGCCGTCTCTCCTTCTTTTTTTTTCTTTTGAGCAAAAGAATTTATAGAAGTTAAGGGTGACACGGCCAAGCTTGATTTGGCTTGGCCGTGTCTCTCATTTTTCTTTGGGACACGGCCAAGCTTGCTGGCCGTGTCCTTCACTGCCTTCTTCTTTCTTTCTTTCTTTTCTTTTTTCTTCAAGGAGTGACACGGCCAAGCCAAGAGTGGCTTGGCCGTGTCACATGAGTGTGTTTGCTTCTGCTTCTTTTTTGCCCTTTCTTTGCTTTGGTCTTTGTTTTGCTCCTTGAATTAGACACGGCCAGTGGCTTGGCCTTGTCAAGCTCTGCCATTTCTTTACTTTGAGGTGACACTGCCAAGCTTCATTTGGCTTGGCCATGTCATGCTTGGTTCATGCTCTTCTTGCACTGTTTTGATCTTCCAAGGGTGTTTTTGCACCTAAGCCTAAAACAAACACTTTAAACAAACTTAAAACAAAAATCAATCAAAACATTAACTAAAAACACATAAAAATCATACTAAAAACAAGTACAAAAATGATATAAACAACTACCCCACACTTAATTCCTTGCTTGTCCCCAAGCAAGGCTAAAATCAAAACACACTAACCAGATGAATTTTGTTAAGTTCAAGAGTTATAAAGATGCATCAAGATTTCCTTATCCCTAAATCAACAATCAATATTGAATCAAACAAAATCAACACCAATGCAATTAAGTGGCTTTCCATGCATAACCAATGTTGTCACTCCCTCACCAACTCTTACAAGTGTTTGATCATGGTGGTGTTTACACTCATAACAATCAATGAAAGATTATTGCCATATGCTTGCTTATCAATCAAATCTCCACCACAAAATAACAATCAAGCATCAATCAAAAGGTCTTTATTGGGTTGTAATGGGGCTAAGGTAAAGGCATGATATTTAGGAAATGTGAGCTTGATCATTAAGTTCAAGAACACTTTAAGAATGAAGTACCCGATCATATACATAACCCAACAATTCCAAAATACCTTCCTCTCATCTACCCCTTGACATTAAAGAGCTTTTCAAGGGAACTGACTTATTAAATATTGCAATGATACATTCCAACCCTTTCAACAAGAACAACAATTATTCTTATTATTATATATATATATATTTTAGTTTTCTCTTTTTCTTTTTTTTTATTTTTATTATTTTACTTTGCAATCTTAAACTTACTAAATTTATCCCCACACTTAATTCAACACAACACTCGGTTATAAACGCTCTTAAAATGCTCTTGACCTAATGAAAGGGTAAGAGTTAAACAACAAGGTCCAAGCTAAATGTGTTGTGAAAAAGAAAGAAAAGGAAAAATAAAATAAGCTTAAAATTGGCTAACTAAGATTAAAAATAGGGTTGGTCTTTTTAAGCCAAAGTGGGTTCACCTAATTGCCTTAATCATCTTGATGCCTAATTGAAATTTTTATGTAATCTTAAAATTCATGTTGAAGCAAGTTCTAGCAATTCATCAATCAAAGATGTTCACCCACAACAATAATCATAAGTTGATGGCTCAATTCCTCACTAGGTTAATGGCAATGCAAGGAAAAACCAACAAAATTGATAATATGCACCAATTCTACTCAATTCTCAAATTCATGCTTCAAAAATTCAAAGGTCATCTATCAACAATTTTTATAACAATTGAACTTTCTAAAACTCATTTATTCAAGGTAAAACATTATTAAACTTAAAAAGTAAAAACACAAAATGCACTATCCCACACTTAAAGATTCACATTGTCCTCAATGTGAGCATGCATAAACTAAAAGAGAGTTTAGATGATACCTGATTTCCATCGTTCCCATATACGATGTGTAGGGCTCCTTCCACCCATAATGCAATTGGAGCCCATGTGTGAGATTATGAATAACATGCAACTCTGAAATGTGCCCAATGTATTGAAAAGCCTAGGTAGCATCCTTGGAAGAGCAATTGTCCAAAAAGAACATGTGAGGGTTGTCTTAACTTGATCCTCTAATGCTATAGGGAATCGGTAAGAACCCTTTTCAGTTTGTAACATGGTTATATATGGTTTTTCCTTGTTCTCACCACCAAGAGGTGGAGAGATGATAATTTGTTGCATAATGTACTCCCCAACCAAAACATCTTTCGAAATTCTTGGGGTCTTTTTAAGTCAAACCAAGTTTGGTTGAACCACTTCTTCATCCTCTTTAGCAATTTGAAGCTCCCCCTCAACAATCTTATTATTTAATAGTAAATTGCTCTCCTCAATTTCTAAATTGGAAAAATTAGGCTCTACTCCTAAGGTCATGGCTACCTCAAGCTTATCTTCACTATCTTCACTATAGGGCATGTCATAAAGTTTAGAAAGTTGCATACCTTGTTTCTCTTCATTCAGCCTGCATGGGAATGGGATTGATGGCATACAAGGATTTGGAGGTTCATTCAATTTTGTTGAAGTTGATGCTTCCAAATTCTCCTCCTCCTTCGATTGAATTAACTCCTCTATGTATGGTTGTATTTCCTCACCATCTTCTTCTTGATTAGTTCCTGCATCAAAGGAATCACAAAAACTATTATATATCACCTGTTCACTCCTCAAATTTGTGATTACCTTGACTTGCTCCAGTAGGTTAGGAAATTCCTCTTTTTGGTGTGCTTGGAGTTGATGTGCCAATTGCCGAACTTGAGCTTCCACCCTCTTCAATGATTTCTCCAAAGAATCAAACCTCTCATTGCTCCCTTCATGATTTTGTGTGCTAATTTGAAGGTAAGCATTAAAATCATCTTCCACTGTGGATTTCTTGCATTGATCCTGATTTTGTGCACTAATTTGATTGAAGGCATTCAAACTATCTTTCAAAGTGGGTTTCTTAGGTCGATCTTGATTTTGTACGCTAGTTTGAATGAAGGCATTCAAACTATCCTCCAATGTTGGTTTCTTAAGGTTATCTTGATTTTGTGCACTAGTTTGAATGAAGGCATTCAAGCTATCATCCAATGTGGGTTTCTTAAGGTGATCTTGATTTGAATATTGTTCTTGAGAGTAAGGATTTCTTTGGTAAGGTTGAA
Organism: Garcia nutans; assembly: GCA_947685225.1. Lineage (NCBI taxonomy): Eukaryota > Viridiplantae > Streptophyta > Magnoliopsida > Malpighiales > Euphorbiaceae > Garcia > Garcia nutans. The sequence goes on along the minus strand of CANTUV010000037.1, from coordinate 7,088,648 downwards.
AAAAATTTTGAGGTGGAATTTGCTGTTGATTTTCCCAAGAAAAATTTGGGTGGCTTCCCCAGCTTGAATTATAAGGTCTGGGATATGGGTCATTTCCACCCATTTGCTGGAAACTTTCATAGGCATATTCTTCCTCTTGCCTCTCTTGGTATTGTCCATAACCAAATGAACACATGTTTGCGCTATGTCCTGCAATGCCACATGCTGAACATACTTCACGAGTAGGCATAGGTGTTCTTCCTCTTGCATTTAGCATCTTAAGTTGGTTCGTTAATTTTGCTAATTGCCATGCCATGTCAGAGTTAAGGTTATCATCACAAATCCCTACGTACCTTGAAAACTGCATATTTACAAAAGTCACTTAGCAACTTAAAGAAAACAAACAAATAATTAAATTGAAAGAAAATCAAACAAAACAAACAAAAAATTCAAAGAAAACAAACAATCAATTAAATTGTAAAGAAAAATCAAACTATCACTACTTAAACAGCCTTCCCCGGCAGCGGCGCCAAAAACTTGTTGCGCTGGAATTAAGTTCTACTACAAGCGTCACTCGAAAGTATACGAGGTAGCTGTAGCAAAGGTGATCACCCCAAGGTCGTTTCCCTAAGAAGGTGTAGTTCGTAATAGCTTGATTAGCAAGTAATTTAAAAGAGAGAGTTTGTTGTTTGGAATTGTAAAAGAATAATTTAAACCTAAGATTAAGGAGTGTAGGGTTGATGTATGAAGGTTGTACAAAATCAAATGGATTCTTGGGAAGGTGCCTAGGGTTATAGGTCCATTCAATCAAAGCTCAGTTCTCAATTATCCATTAACATAACCTTGTAAATTAATTTGTTCCTAAAGGTTAATTAGTCAATTACCAATTCATTAGTTCTCACATTCATGAAATAGCAATAACCAATTATTTTACATTTGCAAATTAATGAAACCCTAGAACTTATATTTCTAATTCATTCATAGGGTAGTCGATTGCATAGTTCTGATATCGGATTTCACCTCTCGGTCCTTCATTCAATATCTAGAGATCAATAGGTAGCTAATCTATTAACCTAGCATACAAGCCAATGCAATCAACCAACACAAGGTACATCAATGTAAATATCAAATCAAAGTATTCAATCAAATATACTACAAACCCTAGGCATGGGTATTTAGCTCAACATCATCAATTTAAAACATTCATTCAACTCAACATAAATCAAATACAAATTGTTCATTGCAACATCAATTCTCTTAATACAACAAAAACAATATTGTAATGAATTAAAAGAGAGAATAGAAAAACCCCTTGTGAAGATGCCAAGAGTAGGATTACTAGTCTTCCTTCTAGCTCCACTTTGATATTTGATGAAGAACTCGAGCCCTCTTTAATGGTTGATTCCCCTTTGCAATATGGAATGGAGCTTTCTCAAGTCACCAAACCTTGGAATGGAGCTTGCCTTTGGTAGATGGATGGAGCTTTCTCAAGTCACCAAACCTTAGAATGAAGCTTCTTCAACCTTCAAGAGCTTGTTTAACCAAATTTATCCCAAAGAACCTCAAAGATCTTGTCAATGGAAGATGGAGAAGATGAAGATGAAGGATGAAGATGAAGAGACAAGGAGAGTGTCACTCTCTCCTCATCCCAAATTGTGTTTGCCCCCTCCTTCTATTTTCTTCTCTCTCTCTCTCTCTCCTCAAACCCTAGCTGTCTCTCCTTCTTTTTTTTTCTTTCGAGCAAAAGAATTTATAGAAGTTAAGGGTCACACGGCCAAGCTTGATTTGGCTTAGTCGTGTCTCTCATTTTTCTTTGGGACACGGCCAAGCTTGCTGGCCGTGTCCTTCACTGCCTTCTTCTTTCTTTCTTTCTTTTCTTTGTTCTTCAAGGAGTGACATAGCCAAGCCAAGAGTGGCTTGGCCGTGTCTCATGTGACACGGCCACAAGCTTGGTCGTGTCACATGAGTGTGTTTGCTTTTGCTTTTTTTTTTTGCTCTTTCTTTGCTTTGGTCTTTGTTTTGCTCCTTGACTAAGACACGGCTAGTGGCTTGGCCGTGTCATGTAATATCCCAAAGTGTGCCCTAGAAGTTTTGATATTATTGTTGTTTTACTTGGATTTAATGTCTATGTGAAATTTGAAAGAGAAAAGAATTTAAGAGAAAGTGTATATGTTGTATATATGTAAATATGTACAACATATACACAAGCCAAATGAGGAAGTCAAAGAAGATATTTATTTTATTATTAATGAAATTAATAATAAAGGAAAAATAAATGAATGGAAGAGAATTATTTGATTATTTTAATGATATTGCTTGGTGGAGATTTGAGTGGAGACTAGATATTTAACTTGCTTCTTCTTCTTTTTCATTTTCTTCTTTTCCTATTGCTTGGCCGGACATCACAAAGACAAGAGAGCAAGAGAGGGTTTTTGATTTCTAAGAGCAAATTGAAGGAAGATCCAAGTGATTAAGTTGGAGAGTTGTGAAGTTTCATCAACTTTGGTAAGTTCTCTCTTGATTTCTCTTGTTTTAATTGAAGTTGTGTTTGAGTTTGATAGATTATTGTTGATAGTAAGAGTGTGTTGTTTGTTTGTGGTATGTTTAAGGGTGTTGGTTCTATTGATGTTGGATTTTGGGGTTGAATTGAAGGAAAGAATAATTTATTGGAAGAGAAAGTGTTGTGGTTGTGTTTTGAGTTTGTGATGATGATTATGAAATGTGTTTGATGTATGTTTTGTATTATTTTGGTGTTTTTGCAAGTTAGTATGGTTTGTGGGTGTGTTTAGTTGAGTTTGTTTGAAGTGGAAGATGGTGGAAGTAAGTGATTTGTTGGATGTAGAGTTGATGTTGCCGGAATCTGTATTTTTGGCCTGACACGCCCATGAGCACGGCCAAGTCTTTGGGCGTGTCAATGGTTCTGTGTTGCAGTAGCATTTACACGTCCAGTGACACGCCCATGTCACTGCGCGTGTCATAGCTACTATGTGGGTGAAAAATTGACACGGACATGAGCACGCCCGTGTTGTTGGACGTGTCAATGTTTCTGTGAGATAGAATGTATTACACGTTCAGTGACACACTCGTGGTTCTTAGGGTGTCAAAGCTTCTATGTTGTGGAGTTAGGGCACGGTCAGGGACACGCCCGTGTTGTTGAGCGTGTCATGTGTAGAGTTTGCCCTAGTTGGTTTTTATCTATAGTATCTCATGTGTATAATCAACTTTGGTTTAGGTTTTGAGAAGAGTTGAATTGCCCTAACCTAAGTGTTGAGGATTCTTGGAGGAGGAAGTGTATAGATTGGGGAGAGTTTGTAACACCCTCTTACTCTATATAGGTACTATACATATACCTAGTATACATACAATACGTATATAGAGTGTAAGAATGTCACTTCTAGTTTTAATTTAAAAAAATCTTATCCAAGTTCAAACAATACTATCTTTAGATTTTAATAACATTTAGTAAATCATTATACATATGAATATATGATTGTGAATAATATAACAAAATTAGACTTTACATGTATGCATCACCTTCTAGTTGGTCTCAGAACACACTTACCCTTCTCGTGGCATAACTGCTTGATTTCCCGATCAACCGCATAATCACCTGCGCGATCACACAACCGCGCTAAGCCTGAGAGCTTAGTAATACAAATAAATCATATACACAAACAATAGAGAAAATCATATTTTCATTTTAACTTATTATGTCATTATTTTCTTACCATGTTTTCCCCTTTTTGGCTATACTTTTCATATATATATACTTCTACTAATGTTTTACCAATATACATATTCATACATTTTATTTTAGTAATTCACAATCCAATGACTTATCAAAGTCTTCATGAAACAATATCCACTATTTCCACATTCATATACATTTCACACATCATATATCATCATATACAATTTACACATCATAAACTCATCATTTCACATAGCTTCTCAAGCTATACTCATCTTCAATAATTCACTTATGTATTGTATACATCTCATTCCATAGTTATCACTATATATCACACAACATTAATTTCCTTCCATAGTTCACATTAAAACAAGGACAAACATATATCTCATTATTCATTTTCATTATTCAGGAATCACATATATATATATACAAACACACACATGGGCCCAAGAACACTAATATGCCATTTCACTTTCAGAGTTAATGTTTTGGTTTAATTATCACATTTATCATTATCCCAACTAGGCTTCAAGGATTAAGGTTCAACCAAGCTTCAAGGGGAACAAAGCATGCTAAGTATCAACCCAACTTGGCTTCAAGAACCAATCCAACCTAGCTTCAAGGGTTGTAACATCTCAATTAGGCTTCAAGGACTAGACCCAACCAAGCTTCAAGGGGAGTAAAACATGTTAAATTTCAACCAAACTTGGCTTCAAGGATCAAGCCCAACCTAACTTCAAGAGATTGTTACTATAGGCATGCCACCAACAACAAAACTCTGAAAATGAATAACATATTAGACACACAATTCATTTATTATTTCCTTATCAATTTCATTTCCAATTGAATCATCATAGCCAATCACAATGGCTTCACATTTCATTTGAATCATCATAGCCAATCACAATGGCTTCATATATCATTTAGATCATCATAGCCAATCACAATGGCTTTATATTTCATTTGGATCATCATATCTCAATTCATATCATAGCATTTTATCTTTCACATACACAATCATTTATCCCATATACTACACATTTCATATGTCATCATTATAAATCACAAATACATCACATCTTATTTAGCCTCAATTCACATTAGAATATTTCATTATTTACATATTCATAATCAAACACATAAAACATTCATCAAGAATGATCATCATTGATATACACATATATAATTTACCTTATTCTTAGATTTGGAATCCTCAACATACATTTATTTCACATACATTTGAAGTATAGATATAATAATACCTTTGGAGGATTCAACAAGACAAGAATAATCATTAACTAACAAATTTGAGGGACACGGCCAACACCATTTGAGGGACACGACCAAGCTTGTGGCCGTGTCTCTCAACCATAATTGGCAGTAGTGAACATGGCCAGGCGACACGGCCGTGTCTCTCAACACAATTTCAGGCAGTAGGTGACACGGCAAGTGACACGGCTGAGCCAGTGGCCGTGTCTCACAACAAAAATCATACAGTCACAGACACGGGCAAGGGACACGGCCGTGTCTCTCCACAAAAATCTGGCAGTGACAAACACGGGCAGAGAACACGGCTGAGACTGTGATCGTGTCTCTCCAAAATCAAACCAATTCCCTTGACTTGGCCGTGTCTCTCCTTGTTTTTGGCCGTGTCACACATGAATTTAAGCCCCTAGCATTTATAAATCCCCTTTGGTTGCACTCAAACACTTCATACATAATATGACACCACACAAATGAACATAATCAATGTCCTAAACACATAATTTACATATTTCTCACATTATTCACCTTGCTAAAACACATCAACCAAACATTCAATTCCTTAACACATTTACAAATGAATATGTGTTAAGTTTCAATATCTTATTAATAGATGAATTTAGGTAGTTTACTTACCTTAAGAACCATTCTCAATCTATTCACTTTACCTTCCAAGAACTCTTCACCACTTAACTTAGAGCAATCCACTTCCTTCACAACCTAATTCAAATCAAATAAAAAGATACTTGAATACCAATACAAATATTCAATTATCAAACTCATATATTTTATATTTTCAACTTCCTTAAACACCAACATACATCACTCATATATCAAATACTCAAATTCCCAATTCATTTAACACTAAATCCTTACTCAATAATCTCAACAATTCATCATCATCCTCACAAAAACCTCATCAAATCCAAACTCAAACCATAAAAATCAATGTAAAGGAATGAATACTTACTTGGTTAATATGCCAAATCTTCAATAAAAATCTTCAATCCTCTCAAAATCATCATCATCTCTCTCTCTCTCTCTCTCTCCCTCTCTCTCTCTCTCTCGACCAAGCAGAAAAGAAGAAGACGAAGAAGAAGGAGCAGAAGAAGAAAGAAGGTTCTACTTCTTTCCTTCGTTCTTATCTTATATATATATAATAATAATAATAATAATAATAACAATAACAATAACAATAACAACAACAACAATAATAATAATAATAATACTTTAAATCTCCACCACATATTCTTTCTTTGACTTTCTTCTTCTCTTTTCTTTTTGTCTTTATTATTATTATTATTAATTAATTATACAAGTATATATACAACTCACTTATCCTACACCATTTTATATCTCATGTATATGTGATGTATATGTATATGTCTTACATATATTATCCTTATATTTCACATATATACATATACATTAAATCCAAATACAACAACAATAACTCCAAAACTCTTAGGGTCTATTCCGGGATATTACAATTCTCTCCCCCTTAAATAATTTCATCCTCGAAATTATCTAACACAATAACAACCCATTCCTAACATAATACCATCTTAATTTTCATATGAAGATAATCGTATCTTACATTATAATTTATCAAATCACATAACTTTTACTCCCCCTTTAAGCCAATCATAACTCATCATTATTAATCTATTTTTATCTTATAACTTTCTCAACAGAGCCGCCCAGATAGCTCATTACATTCCCAATGAATTTTCTTTATACAATAATCAACTCATCTTATAGTCTATATATTCCATACATCTATTACATTCAAAATATATATATCACTTCATCTCTTTATAAATAATCTCTTTACTTTAACCTTGGAAATTATTGAATTATACCATACTATTGTTTATCTTGTCATTACAATCACTTTTAAAAGTAGCCACTTATCAAACCCTGATTGGTAACAATCTTTTCATTTTGCTTACACTTAAATCTTTCACTATCATGTTTTTCACTTAATATTAATATTGATACAACCTTTGTAAACTTATTTAACAGATAATCAATTCTTTTCCCTTTTCATCACTATTTACAACTGATATGACTTCATTCATTCATATCCATCCACATTATAAAAGTTTACATCATATACATTATCATATAAATTTTATACTCTTAGTATAACTATACATATTAAATCTTAATAATGATTCACAATCTTAACGCAACTTAGATCATTGATTTATCTATTACAAAATATTCACACTTCAATCCTATTCAATTCAAACCAACAAATATTTATTTGAATTTATCATTAGATTTCACACTATATATATCCTCATTCCATTCAACCAAACTTATATCCAATTTCTGATCTCTTCCGATCCATATTTAATCAAATTATCATTTCTACCAATTCTTATGATAATCTCATATCATATTGATTATGTACAATTCATTCACTTAAACTTTAAACCCATTCACTTTACACCATACATATATTTAGCATAACTTCCAATCACCTTTTTGTAATTTCTCTCTTTCCAATATCTTTTCATATATCACACCATTGCTATCTTAACAATAAATGTTATCCATACTTAACACATTTTCATAATTCTCTTCTGTTTCCTTACGTTTCATAACTATAACCAGATTTCTAACATAAGATAATAAATTATCACTTTACCACATAATAATTATCAATCTCATCAGAACTATAATATAATCATGTTATCTCAATCCCAAATCAGAAAATAACAAGATTAATCAACCACAATATACTAAACAAACCATAGGATTATAAAAGATTAAGGGTCATAATTGAAACTTATAAATCCATATGGTTCCTTTATTATTCTTTTTCCAACCTTTTCAATTACCATACTAAATTGGATCTCAAGAATTTTGTATTCATTTCCAAACCTTGGCTACCTCAAGAGTCAACACATTCCAACTCCGTTATCACCCAATTTGCACTAGATTATTTAATCATCACTAGCTTAATTCATGTTTCAACAATATTATTATTTTCTTGTATGAACACATATTCCATCATGTAAACATTACATAATTTCTCTTTTGTCACTTCCTTTCTATTCCATTTACAATCTCTTACAATATACAAATACATAATACTTTTCCATATGTGGATACTTTGGAACTCTAAATATTATATGATCATCAGTTTAGTGATCACCATAACAATTTCATTATAAAATTTATCTAGTTTGTTCAAATCATAACCTAATCTTTATTAGGTTCACCAATACATACAATATCATTCTCCATATTACTAATCCAATATTTGTACCACATATACATTCATAATGTGATTCATATTTCTTACATATTATAATTTCATTCATATAGAAAAACTCAACTCATACATCCTATACATGTATATACTTAATTATATGTTCTTATTTTATTTTCCTTCTTCATACATTCCATACAAAACTAATGTTTATCACTTTCCTTTGAACACTATCATCCTCATTTCTTCAATATGGTATAGAGTATGTATCATCACAACAAATATATAAATATTTTAACCATAATAACATTTTACAAACATTTTAGTCACAATCCTAATGTGACATCTCCTTCACTTTTATCTTTAAAAGCATTTAATATATCTTCATATCCATTTTTATCCTTTTTACTCAAATAACTTAAAATAACTCATTTCCACTTACTTACTCACTTTCTTTAAACTTCAAACAAATTCTCATACTATTAATCACATTATTCAATTCACATAGCTCATGTATTAAATATACATTAAACTATTAGTATCCAAATAATCTTTATCAAATTCCATTAAAACTTTAACCTTTCAACTTACTACTCCACTTAAACTTCAGTTTACCAAACTAATCTTTTATTAATATCAACTTTTAAACATTATATATATATATCACAAAGCAACATCAAACATATAATTCTCACAAGTCTTAAGCTCATTTCAAAAATCCAACTATCATATATTATCACTGTTACCATGAGCTTTCACAATATGCAAACATTTCACATTTCCAACATTGAAATCACAATGTTTACATAAAGAAAAATAGTACAAACTATACCCATATCATCTCTTTTTCTTTTAAACACAACCTTAGCTTTATATACCCCAAACTTTAAATAATCACACTTTATCTATATTACTCAATTCATTCAATATTCTACCATACTCTCTTCCTTTAAATAACATATCCTTCCATAATAACAATCTCACCATATTTCCTCTTTCTAACAAACTAAACATAAACTTTGTCATAAAGAGATTCAAATCATAGAGGAAAGAGTACATACTCTAATCTTGATTTTATTTTCAACTCATTTCCAACTTTATTCTCTTTTTAATTTCTTTATTTTCCAATCACTTTTCAATAATCAATACTTCAGAATTTACTTTCCTTAAGTAAAATCCCATTCCTGAATTTATCAATTAATCTTGTACAAATTGTCATATCATTTCTTTTTCAAATTATTACTTCCATATAAAATTTTATTCACACACTATCATTCATCTCAAATCGTTCCAATACATCACAAATCACATAATGCCACGTTCGAGACCAACCTAGATGTGAATGCATATGCATGTATTACAAATTTCATTTCAAAACTTTTCTTTTCACTTCTCTTTAGGCTTTTCAAAACTTTCTCTTTTTAATTCTACTTAGGCCGAGAATCTCGAACCTAAGCTCTGATACCAAAATAATTGTAACACCCTCATACTCTATATAGGTACTATACATATACCTAGTATACATACAATACGTATATAGAGTGTAAGAATGTCACTTCTAGTTTTAATTTAAAAAAATCTTATCCAAGTTCAAACAATACTATCTTTAGATTTTAATAACATTTAGTAAATCATTATACATATGAATATATGATTGTGAATAATATAACAAAATTAAACTTTACATGTATGCATCACCTTCTAGTTGGTCTCAGAACACACTTACCCTTCTCGTGGCATAACTGCTTGATTTCCCGATCAACCGCATAATCACCTGCGCGATCACACAACCGCGCTAAGCCCGAGAGCTTAGTAATACAAATAAATCATATACACATACAATAGAGAAAATCATATTTTCATTTTAACTTATTATGCCATTATTTTCTTACCATGTTTTTCCCTTTTTGGCTATACTTTTCATATATATATACTTCTACTAATGTTTTACCAATATACATATTCATACATTTTATTTTAGTAATTCACAATCCAATGACTTATCAAAGTCTTCATGAAACAATATCCACTATTTCCACATTCATATACATTTCACACATCATATATCATCATATACAATTTACACATCATAAACTCATCATTTCACATAGCTTCTCAAGCTATACTCATCTTCAATAATTCACTTATGTATTGTATACATCTCATTCCATAGTTATCACTATATATCACACAACATTAATTTCCTTCCATAGTTCACATTAAAACAAGAACAAACATATATCTCATTTTTCATTTTCATTATTCAGGAATCACATATATATATATATATATACAAACACACACATGGGCCCAAGAACACTAATATGCCATTTCACTTTCAGAGTTAATGTTTTGGTTTAATTATCACATTTATCATTATCCCAACTAGGCTTCAAGGATTAAGGTTCAACCAAGCTTCAAGGGGAACAAAGCATGCTAAGTATCAACCCAACTTGGCTTCAAGAACCAATCCAACCTAGCTTCAAGGGTTGTAACATCTCATTTAGGCTTCAAGGACTAGACCCAACCAAGCTTCAAGGGGAGTAAAACATGTTAAACTTCAACCCAACTTGGCTTCAAGGATTAAGCCCAACCTAACTTCAAGAGATTGTTACTATAGGCATGCCACCAACAACAAAACTCTGAAAATGAATAACATATTAGACACACAATTCATTTATTATTTCCTTATCAATTTCATTTCCAATTGAATCATCATAGCCAATCACAATGGCTTCACATTTCATTTGAATCATCATAGCCAATCACAATGGCTTCATATATCATTTAGATCATCATAGCCAATCACAATGGCTTTATATTTCATTTGGATCATCATATCTCAATTCATATCATAGCATTTTATCTTTCACATACACAATCATTTATCCCATATACTACACATTTCATATGTCATCATTATAAATCACAAATACATCACATCTTATTTAGTCTCAATTCACATTAGAATATTTCATTATTTACATATTCATAATCAAACACATAAAACATTCATCAAGAATGATCATCATTGATATACACATATATAATTTACCTTATTCTTAGATTTGGAATCCTCAACATACATTTATTTCACATACATTTGAAGTATAGATATAATAATACCTTTGGAGGATTCAACAAGACAAGAATAATCATTAACTAACAAATTTGAGGGACACGGCCAAGCTTGTGGCCGTGTCTCTCAACCATAATTGGCAGTAGTGAACACGGCCAGGCGACACGACCGTGTCTCTCAACATAATTTCAGGCAATAGGTGACACGGAAAGTGACACGGCTGAGCCAGTGGCCGTGTCTCACAACAAAAATCATACAGTCACAGACACGGGCAAGGAACACGGCCGTGTCTCTCCACAAAAATCTGGCAGTGACAAACACGGGCAGAGAACACGGCTGAGACTGTGATCGTGTCTCTCCAAAATCAAACCAATTCCCTTGACTTGGCCGTGTCTCTCCTTGTTTTTGGCCGTGTCACACATGAATTTAAGCCCCTAACATTTATAAATCCCCTTTGGTTGCACTCAAACACTTCATACATAATATGACACCACACAAATGAACATAATCAATGTCCTAAACACATAATTTACATATTTCTCACATTATTCACCTTGCTAAAACACATCAACCAAGCATTCAATTCCTTAACACATTTACAAATGAATATGTGTTAAGTTTCAATATCTTATTAATAGATGAATTTAGGTAGTTTACTTACCTTAAGAACCATTCTCAATCTATTCACTTTACCTTCCAAGAACTCTTCACCACTTAACTTAGAGCAATCCACTTCCTTCACAACCTAATTCAAATCAAATAAAAAGATACTTGAATACCAATACAAATATTCAATTATCAAACTCATATATTTTATATTTTCAACTTCCTTAAACACCAACATACATCACTCATATATCAAATACTCAAATTCCCAATTCATTTAACACTAAATCCTTACTCAATAATCTCAACAATTCATCATCATCCTCACAAAAACCTCATCAAATCCAAACTCAAACCATAAAAATCAATGTAAAGGAATGAATACTTACTTGGTTAATATGCCAAATCTTCAATAAAAATCTTCAATCCTCTCAAAATCATCATCTCTCTCTCTCTCTCTCTCTCTCTCCCTCTCTCTCTCTCTCTCGACCAAGTAGAAAAGAAGAAGACGAAGAAGAAGGAGCAGAAGAAGAAAGAAGGTTCTACTTCTTTCCTTCGTTCTTATCTTATATATATATAATAATAATAATAATAATAATAATAACAATAATAACAATAACAATAACAATAACAATAACAACAACAATAATAATAATAATAATACTTTAAATCTCCACCACATATTCTTTCTTTGACTTTCTTCTTCTCTTTTCTTTTTGTCTTTATTATTATTATTATTAATTAATTATACAATTATATATACAACTCACTTATCCTACACCATTTTATATCCCATGTATATGTGATGTATATGTATATGTCTTACATATATTATCCTTATATTTCACATATATACATATACATTAAATCCAAATACAACAACAATAACTCCAAAACTCTTAGGGTCTATTCCGGGATATTACAGAGTTGGTTTTGAGGTAAGTACAAACCCTACCCTACATTATTGCATATTAATAATATTATGTTTTGCATAATGTGAACTTTGTGAAATGTATGTTGAAAATGTGAATTGAGATAATCGAAGCATGTTTGCTTAGATGATGATGTTCAATGTAATTGATTATGTATACTTGAGTGATGTAGTAATATAATGTGAATTGAGACATGATGTTTCAAATGATATGTGAAGCCATTGAGATTGGCTATGATGATTCATTTGAAATAAGTGAGGCATGTTTGCCTAGATGAGGATGAGAATTGAGAATGAAATTGATAATGAAATAATAAATGAATTGTGTGGCTAATGTGTTATTCCATTTTCAAAGTTAGTTGTTGGTGGCATGCCTATAGTAACGATCTCTAGAAGTTAGGTTGGGCTTGATCCTTGAAGCCAAGTTGGGTTGAAGTTTAACATGTTTTACTCCCCTTGAAGCTTGGTTGGGTCTAGTCCTTGAAGCCTAATTGAGATGTTACAACCCTTGAAGCTAGGTTGGGTTTGGTTCTTGAAGCCAAGTTGGGTTGATACTTAGCATGCTTTGTTCCCCTTGAAGCTTGGTTGAACCTAAATCCTTGAAGCCTAGCTGGGATAATGATAATGATAAATGTGATAATTAAACCAAAGCATTAACTCTAAAAGTTGAATGGCATATTAGTGTCTTTGGGCCCATGCTTGTCTTTGTTTAAATGTGATTCATGAATGGTGAAACCAATGAATAATGAGATTCAATGTAAGACTTTGAAAGGTGATATTCTTATGTATTGATTATGATGTTTGAACATATTATATTGGCATTGCATTACAACACATTATTATTATGGTTTGTACCACTAAGCCGTTGGCTTAGCGCGATTGCGATTCATTGCGCAGGTGACAGGGAAGAGCCGGAGAGTTTCTCTAGGCCGAGTAGAGTTTAGATTTTGAGGTGTTGATAGTGGAGCTTAAAGATCAAAGACACACTGCCAAACATGTATATATTTTATGTTTTGTAAAACTTGAGTCTTGATGTATATGTATTTGTAAATATTTGTTATATTTTCCGCTGTGTTTTGAATAAACATTTTATCTATTGTATTTTATGTTATAATTTAAATGGTTTGAGTTTGCTTATACTACTGTAAAAGAAGTGAGTCGTTTGTTAAATAAATAGTGGCATTTGTATATTCAGTATACGTATATTACGATCGTAATAGCATGCTGTGTATGTATACAGGGTATAGGGGTGTTACATGTCAAGTTCTGCCATTTCTTTACTTTGAGGTGACACGGCCAAGCTTCATTTGGCTTGGCCATGCCATGCTTGGTTCATGCTCTTCTTGCACTGTTTTGATCTTCCAAGGGTGTTTTTGCATCTAAACCTAAAACAAACACTTTAAACAAACTTAAAACAAAAATCAATCAAAACATTAACTAAAAACACATAAAAATCATACTAAAAACAAGTACGAAAGTGATCTAAACAACTACCCCACACTTAATTCCTTGCTTGTCCCCAAGCAAGGCTAAAATCAAAACACACTAACCAGATGAATTTTGTTAAGATCAAGAGTTATAAAAATGCATCAAGATTTCCTTATCCCTAAATCTGCAATCAATATCGAATCAAACAAAATCAACACCAATGAAATTAAGTGGCTTTCCATGCATAACCAATGTTGTCACTCCCTCACCAACTCTTACAAGTGTTTGATCATGGTGGTGTTTACACTCATAATAATCAATGAAAGATTATTGCCATAGGCTTGCTTATCAATCAAATCTCCACCACAAAATAACAATCAAGCATCAATCAAAAGGTCTTTATTGGGTTGTAATGGGGCTAAGGTAAAGGCATGATATTTAGGAAATGTGAGCTTGATCATTAAGTTTAAGAACACTTTAAGAATGAAGTACCCAATCATATACATAACCCAACAATTCCAAAATACCTTCCTCTCATCTACCCCTTGACATTAAAGAGCTTTTCAAGGGAACTCACTTATTAAATATTGCAATGATACATTCCAACCCTTTCAACAAGAACAACAATTATTCTTATTATTATTATATATATATATTATTTTTCTCTTTTTCTCTTTTTTTTTATTATTTTGATTTGCAATCTTAAACTTACTAAATTTAACCCCACACTTAATTCAACACAATACTCGGTCATAAATGCTCTTAAAATGCTCTTGACCTAATGAAAGGGTAAGAGTTAAACAACAAGGTCCAAGCTAATGGTGTTGTGAAAAAGAAAGAAAAGGAAAAATAAAATAAGCTCAAAATTGGCTAACTAAGATTAAAAATAGGGTTGGTCTTTTTAAGCCAAAGTAGGTTCACCTAATTGCCTTAATCATCTTGATGCGTAATTGAAATTTTTATGTAATCTTAAAATGCATGTCAAAGCAAGTTCTAGCAATTCATCAATCAAAGATGTTCACCCACAACAATAATCATAAGTTGATGGCTTAATTCCTCACTAGGATAATGGCAATGCAAGGAAAAACCAACAAAATTGACAATAAGCACCAATTCTACTCAATTCTCAAATTCATGCTTCAAAAATTCAAAGGTCATCTATCAACAATTTTTATAACAATTGAACTTTCTAAAACTCATTTATTCAAGGTAAAACATTATTAAACTTAAAAAGTAAAAACACAAAATGCACTAACCCAAACTTAAAGATTCACATTGTCCTCAATGTAAGCATGCATAAACTAAAAGAGAGTTTAGATGATACCTGTAATATCCCAAAGTGTGCCCTAGAAGTTTTAATTCAATTGTTGTTTGATTTGAATTTAATGTATATATGTTTTTGCAAAGGAAATGATTGTGTTAATGGATTGTATATGTTGTATATATGTTAATATATATAACATATATGTTGGTCAATGGAGATTCAAGAGAAGAAGATATTTTAATTTGCGTTGAGTGAAATTACTAAAGAGGGAAAGAGTTTTAAAGGAAGAGTGAACAAATAAAAAAGGGCATTTAAGTAATTTTGCTTTGTTAGAATTGCTTGGTGGAGATTTAAAGTAGAAGAGAAGTTGACTTGTCTTCATTTTTCTTTTCTTCTTCTCTTTCTCTTATGTTGGCCGGACCTCCATAGCAAAGGAGCAAGATTGAGATTTGTTTGTTTCTAAAATCAAATTGAAGGAAAAATCAAAGGATTAAGTTGGAGATTTGTGAAATTTCTTCAATTGTGGTAAGTACTCTCTTGTTTTCCTTTGTTATTTTGAGGTTGTGTTTGAAGTGAGTTATGAATTGTTGATTTTATGATTGGGTGTGTTTGAGATGTGTTTATAAGTGTTTAGATTGATTGTAAGTTACAAAGTTAAATTGGTGTTGGTTTTAGTTTGAAGATGTTAAGTTAAATGGATGTGGATATTGAAAGAACAAGAGTGATGTTGGTTTAGGGTTTTGAAGTGTTGAGTGATTAAATGTGTTGTTGATGTATTGTTAATGTGAATATTGTGTTGAGCATGCAAGATATGTGTTAATGACATTGTTTATCTTCATTTGAATGAGGTTATGTTGTGCATAATGTGTTTAAATTCAATTAAAAGAGATTTGGCCATGTTTGGGGTTTTTAATCATGAGAGACACGGCCAAACCAAGGAAGAGACACGGCCAAGTCTAAGGAAATTTTGGCCGTGTTGGATGATTTTTGGAGAGACACGGCCGTGTCTCTTGCCCATGTCTGCCACTGCCAATTTGTGTTGAGAGACACGGCCACAAGCTTGGCCTTGTCCCTTGAGTGTGTTGGCTACTGTGATTGTTTCTTTGCTCTTCTTACATTGTTGAGATTGAATATACATTTGAAGATAATGATGATGCATATGATACTATATGAACAATGTTATGTTTTATGCATTGTGAATGGTAATGTGTTATATGAGTAATATACTTTGAAAGGTTATATCAATGATGCTATATGTATAATATGAATTGAGATATGATATGATATGAGGCCATTGTGATTGGCTATGGTAACTCAAATGTGATGTGAAGCCATTGTGATTGGCTATGATGATTCAATTGAAAGATATAAGGCATGTTTGCCTAATTGATGATGAGAGTTGAGAATGAAATAATAAAATGAATTGTGTGGCTAATGTGTTATTCAATTTTCAGAGTTTGTTGTTGGTGGCATGCCTAATGATAGTAACATTCTCTTGAAGTTTGGTTGGGCTTGATCCTTGAAGCCAAGTTGGGTAGAAGTTTAACATGTTTTACTCCCCTTGAAGCTTGGTTGGGTCTAATCCTTGAAGCCTAATTGAGATGTTACAACCCTTGAAGCTAGGTTGGGTTGGTTCTTGAAGCCAAGTTGGGTTGAGACTTAGCATGCTTTGTTCCCCTTGAAGCTTGGTTGAACCTAATCCTTGAAGCCTAGTTGGGTTTATGATAATGATAAATGTGATGATTGAACCAAAACATCTACTCTGAAAATTGAATGGTATACGAGTGTGTTTTGGGCCCATGCTTGTCTTTGTTTAATGTGATTCATGAATAGTAAAATGATTGACTAATGAGTTATATGGAAGGATGTTGAAATGTGATATGCATATATATGTGTAGTTTATGAAATATAAAGATAGGTTGTTAGCCTTTCATCTATGATGTTGATTTGTTAATAAAATGTGTGACATTGTATTACACTAAAGTATAATGCTAGCATAATTTGTACTACTAAGTCGTTGGCTTAGCGCGATAGTGTTTGATCGCGCAGGTGACAGAGTTGAACCTGAGAGCTCCTCGAGACCAAGTGAGACTAGACATTGAGGATTTTCTTTTGGGACTTAAAGATCAGGGAAGAACTACCAATCATGTATATATTCTATGTTTTGTAAACCTTGATTTATAACATATTTGTAATAACTTCCGTTGTGAATTATTAAACATTTTATATATGGTGTCTTTTGGATTTCTTTTAAATGTTTGAGATTGGTTTCACTTATTTACAAAGATATTTGTTGTGTCATTTTAAACTGTGGCATTTTCTATATTCAGTATACGTATATTACGATCGTTTAAGCATGCTTGGTACGTATACGGGATATAGGGGTGTTACAATTGTTTTGGTATCAGAGCTTAGGTTTGAGATTCTCAACCTAGGTAAAGTGTAAGAAAAAGAGTATTTTGACTTAAAAAGTTGGTTTTTGAATAATGTACATGATTGGGATTGGCAGTCTCTGATCTTTAATAAGATGTAATCTGCTGTGTTTGCAGACATAGGTTGTGATGGATTCTCACTTGCGATAGTCAGTAGAGGGTAGTGCAGAGAGCGTAGCTACTGATGACGTTAGAGAGGGAGCTAGAGTGGATAGTGCTGGAGAGGTACCTGCTTCTGTGTCAGGGAGACCAGATGGTGAGGAGGTTCAACCAGTTTGGCTTAGGCATGTGGTTGAGGCTTTGAGGCAAGCACCTGTGCAACCACCGCCACCCCCACAGCCTTTGGTATCAGTGAGACAGTATGATAAATTAAGGAAG
Organism: Garcia nutans; assembly: GCA_947685225.1. Lineage (NCBI taxonomy): Eukaryota > Viridiplantae > Streptophyta > Magnoliopsida > Malpighiales > Euphorbiaceae > Garcia > Garcia nutans. The sequence goes on along the minus strand of CANTUV010000037.1, from coordinate 7,070,371 downwards.
TATGGAGCAGAAGACTTCTTGGGTACTATTGATCCAGCTGTAGCTGAGCAGTGGCTAGATAAAGTACAGAGAATATTTGTTCAGTTACAAGCCACTCCAGAAGAAAAATTTGATTATGCAAGATCTTTGTTGCAGAGGGATACATATGATTGGTGGAAGACAGTGCCCCATGCTATGGATGATCCACCTACATTGTCTTATGCTGATTTTCTAAGAGAGTTTGAATTGAAGTACACTCCAAGGGAGTACAAAGATGTGAAGAAAATGGAGTTTCTAAGCTTGAAGCAAGATCACCGGACCGTAACGGAATATGAGATTGAGTTTATACGGTTGAGCCATTATGCTGGGGGTATTATATCTGATGAGATAGATAGATGCAGGAGATTTGAGGAGGGATTGAGGCCCTCTATTCTGTGTCTTGTGGCTGGATCTAGATATCATAATTTTTCCCAGCTTGTGGCAGCAGCTCGGAGTGTGGAAAGAGCTCAGAATATTGCAGCGGCTGCTTCTGAGGAAGAGATCAGGGTTAGAAGACCCCAGTTTGAGGCAGGGTCTTCATCTGCAAAGAGAGGTAAAGGAAGTTTTATTCCTCGGGTTAGTAGGAGTCAGAGGCCAGCTGGTAGGTCAGTAAAGTTTCAGAGGCAGAGATCTAGACCTACAGTTTCAGTGGCGAGTGCTCCGACCCCAGTGACTCAGAGATCTACTCTACCCGTATGTATTCATTGTGGTAGGCCACATGGTGGTACTTGTTGGAAGACTGGTGTAGCAGGGGTATGCTTCAGATGTGGATCACCTGATCATTTTGTTAGAGATTGTCCGGAGAGGCAAGAGCAGATGTCAGTAGATTCTGCAGCTTCTCGACCTAGTGTGAGGGGAGGTCGAGGAGGCAGAGGTTTCGGCAGAGGAGGCAGATTTGGGTTCAGTTCTAGAGGAGGTTCTACATCCAGGGAGAGTAGACCAGAGGGGGCTGGATCTTCTCAGAGGATTTATGTGATGCAGAGACAACCAGATGCTTCTGCAGTCATTGCTAGTACTTTCTCTTTATTTGATACTTCAGTACTTGCTTTGATTGATCCCGGATCCACACATTCATATATTAGTGCATCTGTTTTGCCTGTGTCTGATGTGCATGCTGAATCCCTAGGATTTGATGTATTGGTAACAAATCCTTTAGGGCATAGTGTGATTGTTAGCAAAATGCACCGAGATAGTGCAGTAGTGGTTCAAGGTGAGGAGTTCCTTGGAGATTTGATTGAGATGCCTTTTAAGGAATATGATGTGATCCTAGGCATGGACTGGTTATCTAGACATGGAGCTGTGGTATATTGTAAAAAGAAAATTGTTACTTTGAGGACTGGTGATGGAAGTGAGGTGATAGTATCTAGTGAGCAGGGACAGCTAGCATCCTTATTTGTTTCAGCTGTGGCAGCTAGGAGATTGATTAGAAAGGGGTGTGACGCTTATCTTGCTCATGTGGTAGATACTAGAGTAAAGGGTTCTCAAATTGATAGTATACCTACAGTTGCAGAGTTTTCAGATGTGTTTCCAGAGGAGTTGCCAGGGTTGCCTCCTGAGAGAGAGGTGTAGTTTGGTATTGAATTATTGCTTGGTACCAGTCCTATTTCTATTACTCCTTATAGAATGGCACCTGCTGAATTGAGAGAATTGAAGGTGCAATTGCAGGAGTTGTTGGATAAAGGGTTTGTTCGCCCTAGTGTTTCACCGTGGGGGGCTCCTGTCTTATTTGTGAAGAAGAAGGATGGTACTATGAGATTGTGTATCGATTATAGGCAATTGAACAAGGTGACTATTAAGAATAAATATCCTTTGCCTAGAATTGATGATCTCTTTGATCAATTGAAGGGTGCAGCAGTGTTTTCCAAAATTGATTTGAGATCAGGGTACCATCAGTTGAGGGTCAGAGCTGAAGATGTTCCTAAGACCGCCTTTCGGATCAGGTATGGGCATTATGAGTTTCTAGTTATGCCTTTTGGTTTGACGAATGCACCTGCAGCTTTTATGGACTTGATGAATAGGGTGTTTAGGCCCTATTTGGATCAGTTTGTAGTAGTCTTTATTGATGACATTCTGGTGTATTCGCGTAATGAGGAGGAGCATGACATGCATCTGCGGATTGTGTTACAAATTTTGAGAGAGAAGCAATTGTTTGCTAAGCTGTCGAAGTGTGAATTTTGGCTTGATCAAGTAACTTTTCTTGGTCATATAGTTTCAGCGGAAGGTATTACAGTTGATCCGAGTAAAGTTGAAGCTATTTTGAATTGGAGTCCACCAAAGTCTGTGACTGAAGTTAGAAGTTTTCTGGGTTTGGCAGGTTATTACCGACGGTTTGTGAAAGGATTTTCTTTGATAGCTACTCCACTTACCAGATTACTTCGAAAGGGAGTTAGATTTGTGTGGACAGATCAGTGTCAGGCTAGCTTTGACCAGTTGAGAGAAATGTTGACTCAAGCGCCTGTTCTTACTTTACATGTGGAAGATAAACCATATGTGATTTATAGTGATGCTTCACATAATGGTTTGGGTTGTGTTCTGATGCAAGAGGGTAAAGTTATAGCCTATGCTTCTCGACAGTTGAAACAACATGAGCTCAATTATCCGACCCATGATTTAGAGTTAGCAGCCATTGTGTTTGCATTGAAGATTTGGCGACACTATTTGTATGGGGAGAAGTGTTTTATCTATACTGATCATAAGAGTTTGAAATATTTGGGTGTCCAAAGAGAGCTCAATCTTCGACAGAGGAGATGGTTAGAGTTGATTAAAGACTACGACTGTTTGATTGATTATCATCCTGGTAAGGCAAATGTTGTTACTGATGCCTTGAGTCGGAAGTCTTTAGCAGGTTTGACTATTTACTCGCTCTCGTTGCTTGTTGAGTTGAGAGCTTTGCATGCCAGTTTTGTATCTTATGATGATGGTGCATTGTTGGCACAGTTGCGTTTGAAACCAGTTTTGTTGGATCAGATTAAAGAGGCTCAATTGGCTGATGAGAAGATTCAAAAGATTATTCCAGATTGCCATAATGGAAAGAGTCGAGATTTTATTGTAAGAAATGATGGGAGTCTTTGGTTTAAGAACAGATTGTGTGTACCTGATGATGCCAATTTGAGAAGGATCATTTTAGAAGAAGCCCATCAATCAGTATTTGCTATGCATCTGGGCAATATAAAGATGTATCATGATTTAAAGCAGTATTACTGGTGGTCCGGTTTGAAGAGAGACATAGCGGAGTTTGTGTCCAAATGTCTCACATGTCAGAGGGTAAAAGCTGAGCATCAAGTTCCAACCGGGTTGCTTCAACCTTTGTCAGTACCTGAATGGAAATGGGATAGAGTAACCATGGATTTTGTATCTGGTCTACCATTGACACAAAGAAAGCATGATGCTATTTGGGTAATTGTTGATAGGTTGACTAAGACAGCTCATTTTCTTCCGGTTCGAATGGATTACTCTTTGGAGAGATTAGCTAAGTTGTACATCCATGAGATTGTGAAGTTGCATGGTGTCCCGATTTCTATAGTGTCTGATCGAGATCCCCGGTTTACTTCCAGGTTTTGGAAGGGTTTTCATGATGCACTGGGTTCTCGTTTGCATTTCAGCACTGCTTTCCATCCGCAGACAGATAGGCAGTCTGAGAGGGTGATACAGATTATTGGGGACATGTTGAGAAGCTGTGTCATTGATTTCTCTGGAAGTTGGGATGAATTCTTACCACTTGTGGAATTTGCTTACAACAACAGTCACCAATCTAGCATTGAGATGGCACCATTCGAGGCATTGTATGGTAGACGGTGTATGACACCTCTATGTTGGAATGAACTTCGAGAAAGTAAGTTAATTGGTCCTGATTTGGTTAAAGAAACTAAAGAGAAAGTGAAAGTGATTCGAGATAGATTGAAAACAGCTTCAGACCGACAAAAGTCTTATTCGGATTTGAAAAGAAGAGACATAGAATTTGATGTGGGGGATAAGGTATTTCTGAAAGTGTCTCCTTGGAAGAAGATCTTGAGGTTTGGTCGGAAAGGGAAATTGAGTCCTCGTTTCATTGGACCGTATGAAGTTTTAGAAAGAATTGGACCAGTTGCTTATCGGCTTGCCTTGCCACCTGAGTTGGATAGGATCCATAATGTATTCCATGTTTCTATGTTGAGGAGGTACAGATCGGATCCATCTCATGTGTTGCCAATTGAATCTATCGAAGTGAGTCCAAATCTGACATTTGAAGAAGAACCAATTGTTATTTTGACACGTGAAGTGAAAGAATTGAGAAATAAGAAAGTGTCACTTGTGAAGATTTTGTGGAAGAATCATGCAAAAGAAGAAGCAACTTAGGAAAGTGAACAAACCATGCAAGATCAGTATCCTCAGTTGTTTCGGACTTGATATCAGGTAATTTCGAGGACGAAATTTCTTTTTAGAGGGGGAGAATTGTAATATCCCAAAGTGTGCCCTAGAAGTTTTAATTCAATTGTTATTTGATGTGAATTTAATGTATATATGTTTTTGCAAAGGAAATGATTGTGTTAATGGAATGTATATGTTGTATATATGTTAATATATATAACATATATGTTGGTCAATGGAGATTCAAGAGAAGAAGATATTTTAATTTGGGTTGAGTGAAATTACTAAAGAGGGAAAGAGTTTTAAAGGAAGAGTGAACAAATAAAAAAGGGCATTTAAGTAATTTTGCTTTGTTAGAATTGCTTGGTGGAGATTTAAAGTAGAAGAGAAGTTGACTTGTCTTCATTTTTCTTTTCTTCTTCTCTTTCTCTTATGTTGGCCGGCCCTCCATAGCAAAGGAGCAAGATTGAGATTTGTTTATTTCTAAAATCAAATTGAAGGAAGAATCAAATGATTAAGTTGGAGATTTGTGAAATTTCTTCAATTGTGGTAAGTACTCTCTTGTTTTCCTTTGTTATTTTGAGGTTGTGTTTGAAGTGAGTTATGAATTGTTGATTTTATGATTGGGTGTGTTTGAGATGTGTTTATAAGTGTTTAGATTGATTGTAAGTTACAAAGTTAAATTGGTGTTGGTTTTAGTTTGAAGATGTTAAGTTAAATGGATGTGGATATTGAAAGAACAAGAGTGATGTTGGTTTAGGGTTTTGAAGTGTTGAGTGATTAAATGTGTTGTTGATGTATTGTTAATGTGAATATTGTGTTGAGCATGCAAGATATGTGTTAATGACATTGTTTATCTTCATTTGAATGAGGTTATGTTGTGCATAATGTGTTTAAATTTAATTAAAAGAGATTTGGCCATGTTTAGGGTTTTTAATCATGAGAGACACGACCAAACCAAGGAAGAGACACGGCCAAGACTAAGGAAATTTTGGCCGTGTTGGATGATTTTTGGAGAGACACGGCCGTGTCCCTTGCCCATGTCTGCCACTGCCAATTTGTGTTGAGAGACACGGCCACAAGCTTGGCCGTGTCCCTTGAGTGTGTTGGCTACTGTGATTGTTTCTTTGCTCTTCTTACATTGTCGAGATTGAATATACATTTGAAGATAATGATGATGCATATGATACTATATGAACAATGTTATGTTTTATGCATTGTGAATGGTAATGTGTTATATGAGTAATATACTTTGAAAGGTTATATCAATGATGCTATATGTATAATATGAATTGAGATATGATATGATATGATATGAGGCCATTGTGATTGGCTATGGTAACTCAAATGTGATGTGAAGCCATTGTGATTGGCTATGATGATTCAATTGAAAGATATAAGTCATGTTTGCCTAATTGATGATGAGAGTTGAGAATGAAATAATAAAATGAATTGTGTGGCTAATGTGTTATTCAATTTTCAGAGTTTGTTGTTGGTGGCATGCCTAATGATAGTAACATTCTCTTGAAGTTAGGTTGGGCTTGATCCTTGAAGCCATGTTGGGTAGAAGTTTAACATGTTTTACTCCCCTTGAAGCTTGGTTGGGTCTAATCCTTGAAGCCTAATTGAGATGTTACAACCCTTGAAGCTAGGTTGGGTTTGTTCTTGAAGCCAAGTTGGGTTGAGACTTAGCATGCTTTGTTCCCCTTGAAGCTTGGTTGAACCTAATCCTTGAAGCCTAGTTGGGTTTATGATAATGATAAATGTGATGATTGAACCAAAACATCTACTCTGAAAATTGAATGGTATATTAGTGTGTTTTGGGCCCATGCTTGTCTTTGTTTAATGTGATTCATGAATAGTAAAATGATTGACTAATGAGTTATATGGAAGGATGTTGAAATGTGATATGCATATATATGTGTAGTTTATGAAATATAAAGATAGGTTGTTAGTCTTTCATCTATGATGTTGATTTGTTAATAAAATATGTGACATTGCATTACACTAAAGTATAATGCTAGCATAATTTGTACTACTAAGCCGTTGGCTTAGCGCGATAGTGTTTGATCGCGCAGGTGACAGAGTTGAACCTGAGAGCTCCTCGAGACCAAGTGAGACTAGACATTGAGGATTTTCTTTTGGGACTTAAAGATCATAGAAGAACTGCCAATCATGTATATATTCTATGTTTTGTAAACCTTGATTTATAACATATTTGTAATAACTTCCGTTGTGAATTATTAAACATTTTATATATGGTGTCTTTTGGATTTCTGTTAAATGTTTGAGATTGGTTTCACTTATTTACAATGATATTTGTTGTGTCTTTTTAAACTGTGGCATTTTCTATATTCAGTATATGTATATTACGATCATTTAAGCATGCTTGGTACGTATACGGGATATAAGGGTGTTACAATACCTGATTTCCATCGTTCCCATATACGATGTGTAGGGCTCCTTCCACCCATAATGCAATTGGAGCCCATGTGTGAAAGGATGAACAACATGCAACTCTGAAATGTGCCCAATGTATTGAAAAGCCTAGGTAGCATCCTTGGAAGAGCAATTGTCCAAAGAGAACTTGTGAGGGTTGTCTTAACTTGATCCTCTAATGCTATAGGGATGCGGTAAGAACCTTTTTTAGTTTGCAACATGGTTATATATGGTTTTTGCTCGTTCTCACCACCAAGAGGTGGAGAGATGATAATTTGTTGCATAATGTACTCCCCAACCAAAACATCTTTCGAAATTCTTGGGGTCTTTTTAAGTACAACCAAGTTTGGTTGAACCACTTCTTCATCCTCTTTAGCAATTTGAAGCTCCCCCTCAACAATCTTATTATTTAATAGTAAATTGCTCTCCTCAATTTCTAAATTGGAAAAATTAGGCTCTACTCCTAAGGTCATGGCTACCTCAAGCTTATCTTCACTATCTTCTCTATAGGGCATGTCATAAAGTTTAGAAATTTGCATACCTTGTTTCTCTTCATTCAGCCTGCTTGAGAATGGGATTGATGGCATACAAGGATTTGGAGGTTCATACAATTTTGTTGAAGTTGATGCTTCAAAATTCTCCTCCTCCTCCGATTGAATTAACTCCTCTATGTATGGTTGTATTTCCTCACCATCTTCTTCTTGATTAGTTCATGCATCAAAGGAATCACAAAAACTATTATATATCAACTGTTCACTCCTCAAATTTGTGATTACCTTGACTTGCTCCAGTAGGTTAGGAAATTCCTCTTTTTGGTGTGCTTGGAGTTGATGTTCCAATTGCCTAACTTGAGCTTCCACCCTCTTCAATGATTCCTCCAAAGAATCAAACCTATCATTGCTCCCTTCCTGATTTTGTGTGCTAATTTGAAGGTAAGCATTCAAATCATCTTCCACTATGGATTTCTTGCATTGATCCTGATTTTGTGCACTAATTTGAATGAAGGCATTCAAACTATCTTCCAAAGTGGGTTTCTTAAGTCGATCTTGATTTTGTGCGCTAGTTTGAATGAAGGCATTCAAACTATCCTCCAATGTGGGTTTCTTAAGGTTATCTTGATTTTGTGCGCTAGTTTGAATGAAGGCATTCAAACTATCCTCCAATGTGGGTTTCTTAAGGTGATCTTGATTTGAATATTGTTCTTGAGAGTAAGGATTTCTTTGGCAAGGTTGAAAAATATTTTGAGGTGGAATTTCCTGTTGATTTTCCCAAGAAAAATTTGGGTGGCTTCCCCAGCTTGAATTATAAGGTCTGGGATATGGGTCATTTCCACCCATTTGCTGGAAACTTTCATAGGCATATTCTTCCTCTTGCCTCTCTTGGTATTGTCCATAACTAAATGAACACATGTTTGCGCTATGTCCTGCAATGCCACATGCTGAACATACTTCACGAGTAGGCATAGGTGTTCTTCCTCTTGCATTTAGCATCTTAAGTTGGTTCTTTAATTCTGCTAATTGCCATGCCATGTCAGAGTTAGGGTTATCATCATAAACCCCTATGTACCTTGAAAACTGCATATTTACAAAAGTCACTTAGCAACTTAAAGAAAACAAACAAATAATTAAATTGAAAGAAATTCAAAGAAAACAAACAAACAATTCAAAGAAAACAAACAATCAATTAAATTGTAAAGAAAAATCAAACTATCACTACTTAAACAGCCTTCCTCGGCAGCGGCGCCAAAAACTTGTTGCGCTCGAATTAAGTTCTACTACAAGCGCCACTCGCAAGTATACGAGGTAGCTGTAGCAAAGGTGATCGCCCCAAGGTCGTTTCCCCAAGAAGGTGTAGTTCGTAATAGCTTGATTAGCAAGTAATTTAAAAGAGAGAGTTTGTTGTTTGGAATTGTAAAAGAACAATTTAAACCTAAGATTAAGGAGTATAGGGTTGATGTATGAAGGTTGTACAAGATCAAATCGATTCTTGGGAAGGTGCCTAGAGTTATAGGTCCATTCAATCAAAGCTCAATTCTCAATTATCCATTAACATAACCTTGTAAATTAATTTGTTCCTTAAGGTTAATTAGTCAATTACCAATTCATTAGTTCTCACATTCATGAAACAGCAATAACAAATTATTTTACATTTGCAAATTAATGAAACCCTAGAACTTATATTTCTAATTCATTCATAGGGTAGTCGATTGCATAATTCCGATATCGGATTTCACCTCTCGGTCCTTCATTCAATATCTAGAGATCAATAGGTAGCTAATCTATTAACCTAGCATACAAGCCAATGCAATCAACCAACACAAGGTACATCAATGTAAATATCAAATCAAAGCATTCAGTCAAATATACTACAAACCCTAGGCATGGGTATTTAGCTCAACATCATCAATTTAAAACATTCATTCAACTCAACATAAATCAAATACAAATTGTTCATTGCAACATCAATTCTCTTAATACAACTAAAACAATATTGGAATGAATTAAAAGAGAGAATAGAAAAACCCCTTGTGAAGATGCCAAGAATAGGATTACTAGTCTTCCTCCTAGCTCCACTTTGATATTTGATGAAGAACTCGAGCCCTCTTCAATGGTTGATTCCCCTTTGCAATATGGAATGGAGCTTTCTCAAGTCACCAAACCTTGAAATGGAGCTTGCCTTTGGTAGATGGATGGAGCTTTCTCAAGTCACCAAACCTTAGAATGAAGCTTCTTTAACCTTCAAGACTTGTTTAACCCAATTTATCCCAAAGAACCTCAAAGATCTTGTCAATGGAAGATGGAGAAGATGAAGATGGAGGATGAAGATGAAGGGACAAGGAGAGTGTCACTCTCTCCTCATCCCAAATTATGTTTGCCCCCTCCTTCTCTTTTCTTCTCTCTCTCTCCTCAAACCCTAGCCGTCTCTCGTTCTTTTTTTTTTCTTTCGAGCAAAAGAATTTATAGAAGTTAAGGGTGTAACACCCCTACATTCAATACATGCACACTACAAACACCACAATGTAGTATACATGCACTAAACATAGAGATGCTACAGATTTTTTTTAACATTCAAAACATTTTAAATGATACCATAATTTTTCAATTGTATACATTATAGAAAGATAAGTAGTTAACTTGTAATACAAAACTAAATAGATATATATATATAGATACATTTAGTTGTTACGCAGCGGAATTTATCAAATATTTACATATATGAAAACATTTAATTTCATATTTACAAATATACACATATGTACATTAAAATCATTACTTTACAAAATATAAAAGAGTTATACATGATTGGCAAGTCTCCTCTGATCTTTAAGTTCCCAAAATCAACTCTTCACTGTCTACTCTCACTCGGTCTCGAAGAGCTCTCGGGTTCAACCCTAATACCTGCGCGATCAAACACTATCGCGCTAAGCCAACGGCTTAGTAAGATAATGCATGCTAATGTTATGCTTTAATGCAATGCAATGCCCATTCTCAATCCATATTATACATGTAACATATATGCAAAGCTAACAACATACCTTTACATTTCATAATTCAACATAAATAGACATATCATATTTCAACATCTTATTATATACCTCATTAGTATTCATTTAATCATTCATAATCAACACTAAACAAAGACAAGCATGGGCCCAAAACACACTAATATGCCATTCAATTTTCAGAGTTAATGTTTTGGTTTTATCATCACATTTATCAATATCATAAACCCAACTAGGCTTCAAGGATTAGGTTCAACCAAGCTTCAAGGGGAGCAAAGCATGCTAAGCATCAACCCAACTTGGCTTCAAGAACCAACCCAACCTAGCTTCAAGGGTGGTAACATCTCAATTAGGCTTCAAGGATTCAATCCAACCTAACTTCAAGAGATTGTTACACTTATTAGGCATGCCACCAACAACAAACTCTGAAAATGGAATAACACATTAGCCACACAAATCATTTATTATTTAATTATCATTTCCATTCTCAACTCTCATCATAGCCAATAACAATGGCCTCATATCACATATAAGTTACCATAGCCAATCACAATGGCATTTTATTCCATCACATTATACATATAGCATTATTGATATAAACATAACCAAACACATTACTCATCACATGAGTCAAAATACATGAAATATCACATTGTTCACATAGTATCATATACATTGCCATTATCATCATATGCAACAATGCAATAATACAAAATTTGTACTTATTTTACTAACAATTCATACAACTCCTAACATTTCCTTGTCCAAGATTCTTTAACCTCTTAGATCAATGATCAATCACTATCTTCAAGACTTAAATCAAAAGTAATAGCATATACTTGTTTAGGGATACACAAGAGATAATCCAATTAGGAATTAATTAGGGCAAACCTCAACCCTGACACGTTCACCCACACGGGCGTGTTCATGGCCGTGCCCTAACTCCACAACACAGAAACATTTACATGCTCAACGACATGGGCGTGTTCCTGGGCGTGTAAATTCTCAAATCTTACAGTAGCTATGACACGCTCAATAACACGGGCGTGCTACTGATCGTGTCAAACCTACTGCCTCCAACACAATTGACATGCCTAAAAACCCTGGACGTGTTCATGGGCGTGTCCGGCCACAAATCAAGACTCCAATCAAAAACAACCATACACTCAACAACACACTTCTATACATTAACATCCTCTTCAAATAGTCTTAACAAAACATACTCAAAACTCATCACAAACTTGCAACACACCCAAAACAAGCCAAAACACACATCAAACACAAAACACAAAATCATCTCAAAACCCTTACCACATATACAACATCATCTCTTCCAACCACTTACTCTTTTCTTCCATCCATACTCAAAATCCATCATCAAATCACTCAAACACTTCTCACATCTCAAAATCAACCAACACACTCTTAAAAATCTATCAAACTCAAATATCATTTCAAATAAACACAAAAATCACAAGAGAACTTACCAAAGTTACAAAACTTCTTGAATCACCAACTCGATCACTTAATCTTTCTTCAATTTGAGCTTCACTCAACAAGATCTTCTCTTTGCCTCTTGCTTCCTTTGTCTAAGGAGGAGCCGGCCACAATGGGAAAAGAAGAAAAAATATCAAGAAGCAAAGTCAAATTTTGCTTTTAATCTCCACCAAGTGATCTTATCCAATCAATTACCAAAATACCCTCAATCATATAACTAACTTTTTGTTTTATATAAGCCCTTATATGTAATTACACACTCAACACAAATAAATATCTCTTCCATTGACTCTTCATTTGACCAATTTATATGTTATATATATCATCATATACATAACATATACCATTCTCTCTAAACCCTAATTCTTTTCCCCAAAACACATATACACAAGCATTCACTTTCCAATATCTTTTCTCTTGCAATTTAACACATATATTCAATCCAATATGTCACTACAACAACAATAACAACAACATCAACAACATAATCAAAACTTCTAGACTATATATGAGGATATTACAAAGGGTGACACGGCCAAGCTTGATTTGGCTTGGCCGTGTCTCTCATTTTTCTTTGGGACACGGCCAAGCTTGCTGGCCGTGTCCTTCACTGCCTTCTTCTTTCTTTCTTTATTTTCTTTGTTCTTCAAGGAGTGACATGGCCAAGCCAAGAGCGGCTTGGCCGTGTCTCATGTGACACGGCCACAAGTTTGGCCGTGTCACATGAGTGTGTTTGCTTCTGCTTCTTTTTTGCTCTTTCTTTGCTTTGCTCTTTGTTTTGCTCCTTGAATGAGACACTGCCAGTGGCTTGGCCGTGTCTCTTGGCCATGTCAAGCTCTGCCATTTCTTTACTTTGAGGTGACACGGCCAAGCTTCATTTGGCTTGGCCATGTCATGCTTGGTTCATGCTCTTCTTGCACTGTTTTGATCTTCCAAGGGTATTTTTGCACCTAAACCTAAAACAAACACTTTAAACAAACTTAAAACAAAAATCAATCAAAACATTAACTAAAAACACATAAAAATCATACTAAAAACAAGTACAAAAATGATCTAAACACCAGTCTTGTTGGATCATATTAGGGAGGCTCAATTAGCAGATGAGAGAATTCAGAAAATTGTGTTGGTTTGTCAGAAAGGGGAAAGTTGAGACTTTTATGTGAGGGATGATGGCAGTCTATGTTACAAAGATAGATTGTGTATTCCTGACGATGCAGAATTGAAAAGAATGATATTAGAGGATGCACATCAGTCACTTTTTGTTATGCACCCTGGGAGTACGAAGATGTATCAGGACTTGAAGCGACATTATTGGTGGTCAGATATGAAGAGGGACATAGCAGAGTTTGTATCCAGATGTCTCACTGGCCAGAAAGTGAAGGCTGAGTACCAAGTTCATTCGAAATTGCTCCAACCTTTATCAGTGCCAGAGTGGAAATGGGAGCGAGTGACAATGGATTTTGTGACTGGACTACCTTTGACTCAGAAGAAGCATGATGCAATCTGGGTGATAGTTGATCGGATGACGAAGATAGCTCATTTTCTTCCACTTCAGATGGATTATTCTCTTGAGAGTTTGGCTGAGCTGTATATCAATGAGATAGTCAGGTTGCATGGAGTCCCAGTTTCTTTGTGGTCGGATCGAGATCCCCGGTTTACTTCAAGGTTTTGGAAGAGTTTGCATAATGCTCTGGGTTCTCGATTGCATTTTGGTACTGCTTTCCATCCTTAGACAGATAGACAGTCAGAGAGAGTGATACAGATTTTGGAGGATATGTTGAGGAGCTGTATCATTGATTTTACTGGGAATTGGGACAGATTTTTGCCATTAATTGAATTTGATTATAACAACAGTCACCAGTTGAGTATTGGAATGACTCCTTATGAGGCTTTATATGGTAGGAGATGCAGGACACCTTTGTGTTGGGATGAAGTTGGAGAAGGTAAACTGGTTGGTCCCGATTTGATTAAGGAAACAGAGGAGAAAGTGAAGGTGATTCGGGGTCGTTTGAAAGCAGCTTCAGACCGACAGAAATCTTATTCAGATTTAAAGAGAAGAGACATAGAGTTTAGTGTGGGAGATAAAGTGTTTCTGAAGGTGTCTCCATGAAAGAAAATTTTGAGATTTGGCCGCAAAGGGAAGTTGAGTCCTCGTTTCATAGGACCATATGAAGTGTTGGAGAGAGTTGGTCCAGTGGCTTATAGACTAGCTTTGTCGCTTGAGTTAGATCGAATACATAATGTTTTCCATGTCTCGATGCTTCGGAGATATAGGTCTGACCCATCTCATATCTTGTTAGTGGAGTCCATTGAGGTGAGTCCAGATCTAACTTATGAGGAAGAACCAGTGGCGATTTTGGCATGAGAGGTTAAAGAATTGAGGAATAAGAAGGTGCCACTTGTGAAAGTCCTTTGGAGGAATCATACCACTGAGGAGGCGACATGGGAAAGTGAGCAGGCGATTCAGAGTCAGTTTCCCCATTTGTTCCCGACTTGAGGACAGGTAATTTCGGGGACGAAATTTATTTTAGGGGGAGAGAATTGTAACATCCAAATTTTTTTGAAAATTTCTAATTTTTGGAAAATTTAATAAAATAAATTATAATTTAAAAGGATAAATTAAATTAATAGTTTTAAATGAAAAATGAAGGGATTTTAAATGAAAAAGTGGAATATATATATATATGATATATATGCAAAATATACATAACATATATAAAAGTCAACACTTTTTAAAAGAAAAGAGTATTTTGGTAATTAAATCTTATAAATTCAAAATTAAAAAATAATTCAAAAACAAATTAATTTTGAATGGAAGAGGAAAATTAGGACTTTTAATTTATTAAAAAAATAATTAAATAATTAAATATTAAAGTATTTAAATATATATATATATGTGGTTAAAAAAAAAGATGAAAAGGAAAGAATACTAAAAATCTTCTTCTTCTTCTTCTTCTTCTCAAGAATGTGGCTTCCATGGATGTTTGAAAACCAAGGATTTTGCTTCTTCCATACTCCATAAATTGAAGGAATTAACAAGTTTCAAGTGGATTTTTGATGATTTCCACCAAAATTAGTAAGTTTCCATCTCTTTTTTCTTTGAATTCCTTGGAAATTTAGATTATGTGAGAATTTGATTTTTTATGTAGTATGTTATAATTGTTGGAATTGGTGTGTATGATGTTATTTTGGGTAGTTAACAATGATTCTAAGGTTAGATTGAAGAGATGATGGAGTTTGGTTAAAGAATGGTGAAGAGAGAGAATTTAGGGTTATGGATTTTTGGGGTTTTGAAAACATGAATTTTAATTGTGCAAATTGATTCCAAATGAGTTGTTTTGATTCATAAACAAGTATTTTAAAGTCAAATATTGGATTTGGTGGTGTTGGGTTGGAGTTTGAGAATGGAAGTGGAGATTTAGGGTTTTGGAAAAGTGATTTTCCAAAGTGGTTGAATTGTGTGATTTTATTTGTTTAAGCATGTTGTTTAGTGTTAAAAGTGACGAATATAAGCTTGGAATGAGTAATGGATTGTGTTGGAATGGAAAACCTTCAATGGGGGAAGGTTATGCCATTTTTGAGATTTTGTATATAAGAGTGTATTTTTATAATGTAAATGATTTAAATGTATTAAACTATGTTTTTAATAATATAAATAAACTTAAAACACTAATTTAATTGTAGTAGAATGGAATTCCAATGTTGAAGTAAGGAAAGGCTAAATTTTTGGAAATTTGTACGAGTTATGTGTAATTATGATTTAATGTTGGAAATGCCATTAAATGTGATACTAAATGATTATTTTCTATCACATTTGGTTTAGGCATTGAGGGAGATTGATTCGCTTCATCCAAGTGGTGAAGGGCAAGTTAGAAAGATTGGATTGAAGGTTGTTTTTAGCTTGCTTTAGGTTGCTAGTGGAGGTATGTACAAACTTTGAATATAATGTTTATATTTGCATAACATTTGGACTTAACACATTTTGGTTGAAAAATGTGTTAAGCTACTTGGTTCATTGATTGTGTATGAATAATATGCTATGACATATGTAATGTCATATATGTGTTAAATGCATTGTGAAAAGCCATTGATAATGGCTAATTTGTGTAACATGTGAAATATGCATATTATGTGAAAATACCCAAAGTAATTGGGTAATGTGTTGTGAATGCAAAAATGAGATATGTGTAATAATGAAATGAATTGATATTGATAAAAATGAGAAAAGTGAGAAAAATGAGAAAGATGTGAAAAATGAGAAAAGTGAGAAAAAAATGTGAAAATAAGGCAATGTGCCTAGATTGAATATGTAAAAATGAGAAATATGAATAAATTGTGTGCCTAGTATGTTATTCAATTTTCAGAGTTCTGGGTTTGTCGGCATGCCTATGATTGCCTACGGGCTATACACTGGAATGGTGAAAAGACTGGGTCGTAAGCGAGGCCAGCTGATAAATATGATGTTTCTGGGGTGAAAAGACTGGGTCGTAAGCCTCAAAAACTGTAGCAGTATAGCCGGGTTGAGGACCAAGATACTGGGGTCTAACGGTCTAGCCGGATTGAGGTCCAAGAGACTGGGGCTGTTACATTATTTATGGATATATATATATATTGCCTACGGGGCTAGACACATGGTGTCATTATGGACCAAAGCAGTAACTCTGAATTTTGAATAGCATATTATATCCTTTTTGGGCCCATGCTTGTCTTTGTTTTACTGTGAATTATGAATTATGATACAATTGAGTAATATAATGTTATGAGTTGTGCTTATGAATTATTTGAAAAATGTAAGAAAGTGGATTGATGTGACATCTATATGCATTGTGCATTTGGTATTGCATTGAGTTATATTGTTATTATCAAAGTTTGTACCATTAGGCTTCAGCTTAGCGTGATTGTTTCCATCGCGCAGGTGACAGGGTTGACCCAGTTGAGCGAGAGAGTTCTTCTAGACCAGGTTGGGTCTAGATGTGTAGTTGAGCTTGTAGAGTTGCTATCGAGATCAGAAACACTGCCAGCAACATGTATATTTTTATGTTATTGTACATTTTGAGTTTTATGCATAATATATTATGTTTTGAATTTTACTTATTGTATATTATAAAGAATGTTTGGGTCAATGTATTTGAAATGGGAGAGCAAGTGTGTTTTAAATTATATATATCTATATGTATAAATGTTTAAGAAAATTGGTGAAATTGAGAAGTATGGCTGAGAGGGTGATTGAAAATTATTGGGAGTGTTTTCTTTTTGCAGGTTGAGTAATTGCTAAATTTTGGGATATCCAAAATACAGACAAAACTCTGGTGAATTTTTCCCAGAGATTTTTATATATATTATTTATTTTGGGTTCTTATAACAAGTAAATAATAATTATATTCTATTTAATTTTTATATATTTAGAATTTGAAATTTTAAATTGGAAATGTAAAAAAAAATTTAGTAAATCCTTTTGTGACATTTTTGTACCCTATATGCGTATTTTACATATGCTAGAAATATGTTTTGTATGTATATAGGGTATAAGGGTGTTACATATATATATATTATATTTTAGTATAATTTGTTATGATGTATTTTATGATTATGTTTTGGAGAATAAATTGTAAATTATAGAGAATGTTTTGGGATAAACTATTTAACATGGGATTTTAAATGTGTTTTAATATGAGTATGTATATTTATATATGTTTTAAGAAAATGTGGAGAAATTGTGAAGTATTGGTGAAATGGTGATGTGGTATTATTAGGAGTTGTTTTGTGCAGGTTATAATTTTGTTGAAATTTGGAGATATTCAAATTACAGACAAAACTCTGGCGAATTGTTTTTAGAAATTTTTATGTAAAATGTTATTTTGAAAACTATAATAAGTAAAGAATATTTTATTACTAATTATACATATATATTATTAAGTAATTAAGGTTTTTAATTTGAATGTTGGAAAAAATTTTATTTATCGGGTCGTGACATTTTTATACCTTATATGCATATTTTATGTATATCAGTGTATGTATTATACGTATTTCGGGTATAAGGGTGTTACATTTATTTTGGTATCAAAGCCTAGGTTTGAGGTTCTCAACCTAGGTTGGTTGTTAGAGAGAGAAAATGGAGATTTTAAATATCATTTTAAATTGTGATACATACATTGACACTGGCATTTTATATGATCTCTGATGTGGCAATGCCCATTCGATGTAACGGATATGAGTTGAGATGGCGTTTAGGTTGCATAGACTAGAGTGGCACAGTGGAAGCGTCATCCTAGAAATTATGGATTGGGGATTTTTAGAACTTTTAATTTGAAATTAAGATTCATAGTTGATTCAATTGATGAATAAGTGAACTTAAGGAAAATAATCTAAGAAATAATATAAGTTATGAAATGAAAAGTTGGAGAGATGAGTATGATAGTTAAAACAAAATTTATGGGTATGCTGCAAAGTGATGTTTAAATTTTTGGACAAATCTAAGAATGTGGGATGAGTTTAAAATTTAATGAAAAGTTTCTCTATATTTTAGAATTCAATGTATAAATTTCATAATTTTTAAAGATGGATCCCTAATTAAGAAAAATACAAGAAAACAAATTGTTGGAGTAGTTCCAACAACTCAGAATATGTAGAGATTAAGAAACATATTTAAAAATTATGAAAAATGGACCCAGAAAAATTAGAAACTTTACACACCATATCATATGTATTCTTAGAGCATATTATTAAAATTTTATGAATTTTTATTAAGGTTTGATACCTAGAAAAAAAAATGGATAACCAGGTGTTGTTAGAGAAATTAATAAAGAGACAAATTTTGTGGGTTTGGAATACTTAATTTTCAAATATAATAAATCATCTTGGAAAGTCTAAAAGTTTAAATATAAGTTCATATGTGTGTTAAGTGCATATGGCTAAAAGCTCATATTCTTTATAAATAATTGGTAAAAAAATGAAAATTGAAGGTGAGCTTTATATGAAAAATAGAAAGTTAAGCAGATTTGTGTGAGTAAGTAATAAATTAATTTCAGGTGATAAATGAATGAAGAAAATTATGAATATATGTATGTATATGGATGGATAAAGGTATGAAGAAGGAATATGGTGTTTTTAATAATCTAGAACAAAGGGTTCTTAATTAGAAATTAAAGTCAGAAATAGTATATTACGACAAATTTATTTATTATGAAAATATACTGAGGATATGTTAATATGAAGTATAGTTTTTGTCAAGTCAAGAGTGACTATGACTAAGTAAGGATTTAAATGTTGTTCCTTATATTGAATAATTAAAATATAAATCTATATAAATGGATTACTAAGTTAAAGCGAGTTAAGGTTATGTCTACAATCCATATTTAAATGCAGGATTGAGATGTGTTTATTGATGCGCAATGTAGAGATGAATATTATGAGAAAGGATAATAAACGTGTTTTTGGAATATTTATGGTTGATATAAAGATTTAATAATGGATATAAGATGATTGTATAATAAATGACTTTTTAATTTATTCTATGAAGGGTAGTTGATTGACTAATCAAAACATGATTTAGTTGATTTAAGTGGATAGAATAAATTGAAACATAAAGAGTAAATTATGGAAGTTATAGTAATTGATATTAAATGATTATCAAAAATAACAATGAGATCAATTCATCAGAGGAGTTGAAAGTATGATTTATATAAAGAGAATTTGACATTTTTATGTAGAAGAAAAAAATACGTAACGAGAATTAAAAAATTTGGAAGTTAGTGATCGAAATGATTTGAAATATATGGATGTATTATTATATTAAACAACTGAATTTGTGATTCAAATTTTGAGTTAAAGTCTACATGGGATATAAATAAATGGAGAATTTATATTTATCAATGATCTTTATAATAGATGTTATGCAAATAATTAAGAGTATTTGTAAGAGAAGAGAATAAAGGATTATATGATCAGAACATACTTTTATAACATTTAATTTAATTGACAATGTATGCTATTATGTAAGTGGGCATTCTTTAGAGAAAAAAAAAGATATTTTTTAAAGTGACATGTATTAATGAGTATGTGGTTAAAATTGATGTGAGGAATAACATTTTTATGTGTGGAAGGGAAAAAGTATGGAAAAATATAAAATATGATTAAAAGTATGAACTATATTAAAAATGACTTGAAAAGATGATAATGAAAATATGAAATTGGGACGGAATATAAAATGCAACATGATATGTACATATTTGTAAAAAAATGATAAAATGTGCAGATGAGTCACATTGACTCACGATTATGTTAAGTGAGTGTGTGAATTAAGAAATATGATAATTGTGTGAAAATTTGAGAAAATTTATAAATGAGATAATATATGAATGTGATCATGAGTAAATTGATCACTTGATAAATTTGGAAAATTATGGAAAGGAAGTGAAATATGGTTATGAATGTGGGAACTGAGAAAAGTGTTTATATATATGATATAAACAATGAAGAAATGATAATAGTGAAGTAATAACATGTATAAAATGTGTAATTTTGAGATACCAAGGGCGTGTGACCACTGAGTCATGGACGTGACAACGAAGTAAAAACTATTTGAGAAAATTTGTAGTGCAGACAATGTTTATTTGTAACCCACAGGTGTGGGCTTGAGATGACACAATTGTGAAATGCATTTGATGAAATTGATAGTTTTGCTTTATAAGATACAAGCAAGACTTGGGATTAGTATAGTTAGAACTCATAATCATATTTTTAGAAATTTATTTATGGTTATAAACAGTGTGGAAGCAGAAGAGAATTGTGAAAATATGATGAGTTACAAATGATGTGTAAGGAAATAGTTATGTAAGTAAGGTAACTATAAGTAATGTGAAGAGATCATAAATGAGAGGAATTATGAAAGGTGATTAAGAGTTATCTTAAACATGTTAAAAAATGGTAAAATATGAATAATATGATGAAAATGACGTTTAAAGTGAATGAGACTAGGGGAAGTGATTAAGGTAAGAACTAGTCATGAGAATTATGAAGAAATTGTATGGAAAAAAAATAAAAGTAAAAGTAAAAGTAAAGTTTATTGACTTTATGTAATCATTAGCTCCAATAAGTTGAAATGAATATTGTTCGTGAAGATGAATCCAAAAATATTTAAGAATAAGTTTGACCTAATTGAGATAGGTTATGAATTGAAACAAATTAATGAATTTAAAGTAGGCTGAAATTTAATTAAATGGAATAAGACTGTAATAGTCTTATTGAAATAGTTAGATCAATTGATATGGAATATGAAAGTTACAAGTAATAATTGAGATTCAAAATATGTATAATTGTATTAAGAATATGAGAGATATGTAATAATGTATATAATGTAATATTCTGATATGTATATGGATGAGAAAGGTGTTAATATATATTAGTTGTAAATGATCATAAGAAAATATGTTAACTATATTGTGATGGGAATTGTAAACCCTTAAATTTTTATTTAGTCTAGTCCAAAGATTTTAAAACAGTCCAAAATAATTTTTGTGGTATATATTATTTATTTTAATATTTAATATTTATTATATTTATTATTTATTTATTTATATTATTTATTATTTATTTTAATATAATATTTATTTTACTTTTCATTTATCATTTATTTATTTTTAAAATATATATATATATAAATAAAAAATAAAAAAAATCAGCGACGACAGAATCGGCGACGAAAGTCGCACGAATTGGCTTGGGCCAATTTACTGCTGGCAAAACCTGCAACAACATTGCGCCCTGCATGCAATTTTGCCTGCGCCCAGCAGCAGCTCACCCCAGCTCGCCCAGCGCAAGTCTTGCCCAGGCCCGCGTGCATTTTTCGCCGAAACATTATTTTACTTGGTTTTTTATTTTATTTCCAAAATAGCTTTTAATTTCCTTAACAAACTAGATTTTTTTTTTATTTTTTGCCTATAAATACCACATTAAAAATACACAAAAGGGGAAGGGAATTTTACTCAAGAATTATTTGGACTCTTCTTAGCAATTTACTCAGAACCTTGGAGTGGTGAAGGAAGGAGCAAGAGGCAGAAAGCAACAAATAATCATCCAGCAACAACCAAAGGCGTTGATCAAACAAACAATCCATAAAAGGCAACACACACTGTCTTTATTATTGTTCAACCAGAAATAAAAATTATGGTGGAACCAACAAAGGAGGTTTGAGTTTCTATTAACTTATTCATATTTATAGTAGCCTTATTATTCAGTTTGATTAATTGTTTAAACATACAATAGATGGGTTTTTATTTAAGTACATTGATCAATTATTTTATTTACCATCTAGTCTCTATTTAAAACCCTAAAAATTTATTTTTTCAAAATCCTAATATCTTAACACCCATTAAATTAATTTTTGAAGTCTAAAATACTAATTGCGTTTTTCTACTGCTATAAAACAATAATCTGTTTTCTCAAAACCATAATCAATCCTATTTTTCTAAAATTCACAGTAGCCTATTCTTTCCAAATGCCTAACTTTTAATCCTATTTTTATGAGTTTCAATTTTTTTACTTAAACCCTAAACCTTAATATTATTTTCATAAAACTTCTACCCTAAATCTAAAACATCCATTCTTTAGATTCAAACCCTAATTTATTTCAAACCTAATCTTTAATTCAACCTGTTTGTCAATCCAGTAGCCATGTTATTTCTTTTATATTAAATATTTATTAGTTGACTAATCCAGTAATTAAAAAAATCCTAATTGTTAAACATAAAACCTATGAAACCCTAATTTTATTTAAGAAACCCTAATTGATGCATAAACCCTAAATTTATAAGCTTACTACTTTATTTAAATTAGACGAATGCTTATTATATATTTTGATTGATGTTTCATGTCCTTGATGAATAATTTACTTATGATGAATGGTTAGTTATTTTTATTGATTTGCTTTTGTTTCAAAACATTGTAAGATGTATGTTTCCATGTTTCGGGTACCTCATATTGTGAGCATCATGTAATTTAAATTATTTTATATTTTGGAATTAATGTAAAAAATACATTTTCACCTTTTGGTGAGTGTCCTATTTAGTTTTAGACATTGGATGATGTAAGGACATATTTCTATCCTCGAATGGGTGTCCATTTATTTATTTTATTTGAACATTGCTTTGATTTTAATATAATGATGCTTTATTTTAATTATCGCATGTAGTATGGATAATATCATTATATTTAAGAATTTTATAAAATTAAGACCTGCAAAGGAGGCCGGTTCCAATGAACCGGGCATTGTGGGGATGCTGGGCCATTTCTCACCTTCCCCATATGTACCCAAATTTTTGAACCCATTAAGGGGTTGGGAATTCCTTGGGAATTGAGTCATCGACCCTTTCTTTTCCCAGCCCATCCTGGTGGCGAATTATAATAAACCTCTTAATTTAGTTTTAATCCAATATTGCATAAAAGCTACTTTAGTTGGTTGAATGGATTAAAACCTAATTAATGGGAATTATCATAAATTGATTTCCATTTTTGAAAATATAACTTTTGGTTGAACCGTCCGAGGAAATTATTTTAAAACAAGATACCCCATGTTAGTATTTTGTTAACCATATACCTAGGAAAAGAGACTCGCCATTCAAGTGTGGAAGTTATAAGGTTGGAAGGAACGTTCTACCTATCTTTGTTTGTTGTTTGTGCATACATGCATACGTGCATACATACATTTGCATCTCATTAGTTCTCTCTAGCTCACAAACTCGGAGTACAATAGCTCAAGAGCGTACGACAACCCCACTTATGCCAGTGACGAAGAATCCAGCAGTGACTCAATCACTTTTTCACCAAAAGCAATGGAGCCTGAACAAATTCAAAGAATAATGGACAACACCCTCAATGCTAAAATGGAAGAATTAAAGGGGGCCCTAGCTGAGATCATGAAGAATCAAATGGTTATAATGTTTGGGAACACTACGAAAGCATCTGCAAGAACCAAGAAAGACAAAGGGAAGGCTAAGGTTGGTGAAGTGGCTTTTGATGATGACAAGGTATTCGTTGATGATGATGACCACTAGGCTCAATACTTCCAAGATCCTCAAGATAAGAAGAAGGAGCCAAATGTTGTTGAAAGATCAGCCATGGAGAAAACTGAAACTTTAGATGTTAAGAAGTTGATTGCTGACCTGGAAAAGAAGTTTGAAAAGAAGCTAAAAATTAAAGAAATGTATGAGGTTGACAAATTGTTTGAGCTAGATGAAGAGGTTCCGTACAAGTGCAAGATGCCATCCTTTGCTAAGTTTGATGGAACTAGAAATTCTCACCTCCACATGAAGCAATATATCACTACTTTGCAGTATGCCCGAGCTACTAAAGCTCAAACTCTAAGGTACTTTATGCTCTCATTAGATCCTGTGGTCCAAAATTGGTTCAATACCTTAGATGATGGCACACAAAAGAGTTGGGATCTACTATACAAGGCCTTCATCCAACAATATGGATATAATGTCGAGCTGGAAGTTACCTTAATGGAAGTTGAGTCCATTAGACAAAGGCCAAATGAGAATTTTGTGGACTATGTGAAACGATGGAGGAATAAGGCTGCATTACTCAAGAGAAGGCTTGATGAATCCAATCAAATTAGAATGATTATGAGAGGCATGTTACCTAGCCTTTGCAAAAGGATGTCTCATACACTCATTAGAGATTTCAAGGACCTTTTGCAAGCTGGTCTACAAATCGAAGAGTGGGAAAGAGATAAGAACCACTTTTCAACAAGAAGGAACGAGAAAGGAAACTACTAGTATGGTAACCAAAGCATGCAAAAGGTAGTTAATGCTAATGCTACTGGCCAAGGAGGAGAAAGGTAGTTTCAAGAATTGGGGAATCCACTGTCTTGGGTCCTCAATAAGCTACAAAAGAAAGGATTATTACAAGCCTTAAATCCTCGTCCTTTGCCTAACCCTCTCCCACCTAATTTTGACACTAAGGCATTTTGTCAATTTCATCAAATGTAAGGGCACGACATAGATAAATGTGAGGTTGAGGCATGAGATCCAGAATTTGATTGATAGTAGAAAGTTGCTAGAGCCCAATAAGTCAAACACCAAAGATAATCCACTGCCAAGGTTCAATAGGGCACCACCACCGGTGACCTTCATGATTGGAGGAGGTTTGCATGAAAGTTTTGTCATGTCTTCTTCCCAAGATGTGGATTGAGAAGCAAGCAATGAACAAGAGGTGTTTGGCAAAATTGAACAAATTGTGGTTGGAAAAGAAGTAGCAATCTATGTTGTGAATGAGTTTTGGGATTCAAGAGATAGTGATGATAATCTTGAACCCAAGAAGGAGGAATGGACCTGGTCCGAGCCTGAAGAAGATGAAGTGATGAACACTAGGTCTGGTAAACCTTATGCAAGGCCACAACCCAAGGAAGTAGAAGCAAATAAAGAAGTTGGGAATAAAGAAGAGGAAGATGACATTGTGCTTAAGCAGTTAAAGAGAACCTAAGCAAGTGTCAGTATTTGGGACTTATTGGCCACTTCTAAGAAGCACCATGAAACTATGGCTAAGGCCTTGGCTAACATGCCAATTTTCACCTCTGTAACACTGGATGAGCTGGTTAACTTCATAAAAGTTGAAGGAGCAATGAAGTGTGAAGAGGTTCAAAAGAAGAGTGAAGTTAACATGAGAATGGTATCTTTCTCAGATGTGGATTTACTGAAAGAGGGGAGAGATCAAATCCGCCCTCTCTTTATGAAAGTAGAAGTCAAAGGAAAAAGGACTCCATGTGTGATGATTGATGATGGGTTTGCCATAAATGTTTGCCCACTTAAAATTTTGCCAAAGTTAGCTATGTCAACAAGGGATCTAAGCCTAACTAAGGTAACCATTAGAGCTTATGACAATACAAAGAGGCACACCGAAGGGACATTCAAAGCTATTATGAAGGTTGGTCCAATTGAATCTACGGTTGAATTTGTGGTTTTGGACATACCTATTACTTTTACTCTACTTTTGGGATGACCATGGTTTCATCCTCTTTGTGGAGTTCCTTCCACCCTTCATCAAAAGATTAAGTTCCCTAACGTAGATGAGACTGTGGTCATTGAGGCTAAAGATAATGAGGTGGTAAATGCTCTAATGATTAAGAGGCCTCTCAATGATTTCCATGTAGCTGCATTTTTTATGATGAAGTAGTGGACTCAAAGGTCTTGAACATTATGAAGAACATGTGCTACTTTCCTGGTGCTAGTCTTGGAAAGGGTAAGGCCGGTGTGACAAAGCTTCCAGATTTCAAGACTCAAACTTCCAAGAAAGGGTTGGGGTATGAAGAAGCTAGCAAAGATGTTCAGTCAAAGAAGAATGAGAAGATGAGCTTCCTGCCACTTGAAGAGATCTTTGTCAAAGCTCCAAATTTGGGACTACTCTAAGGAAAGCTTGAGCCAATCATTGTAATATCCCAATATTTGCCCTAGAAGTTTTAATACAATTGTTGTGTGATTTGAATTAAAGGTATATATGTTTTTGCAAAGGAAATGATTGTGTAATGGAATGTATATGTTGTATTTATGCTAATATATAATACATATAAATTGGTCAAAAGAAAGTCAAGAGAAGGAAAAGGTGTGGTGAAGGATTTTTGGAAATTATTATTATTATTATTATTATTATATATATATATGATATGTATAAGAAGAGAAGAAAGAATCTTATTTCTTTTTCTTCTTGCACGAGAGAGAGAGAGAGAGAGAGGTGATTTCATCCATATGTACATCAAATCCAAAGGGATTTTGAGAGGATTGAAGATGATTATTGAAGATTTGGCCTAATATCCAAGTAAGTATCCTTTTTCTTGTTTTGATTCTTATTGTTTGAGTTTGAATTGTGAGGATGATGATGAATTATTGAAATGGTTGAGTAAGGGTTTCATATGAATGAATTGGGGAAATTGAGTAGTTGATATATGGTGGTGTGTATAATGATTGTTATTATGATATATTGAAGTGATATAAGTGTTAAATTGATAAGTAATTGATGAATATAACCAAGATGTTGATTAAAGGCGATGAAATATGAGTTTTGAAGTTTTTGTGTTCTCATGGATGTGCATTCGAATTCATGATTTCTGGTCTGACACGGTCAGTGACACGGCCGTGTGGTTGGGCGTGTAATCGATACTGAGTTGGACGTTTGTGACACGACCATTAACATGGCCATGTTACTGAGCGTGTTATAGCTACTGTGAGAAAATGTAATTGACACGACCATGAGCACGCCCGTGTTGTTGGGCGTGTAAATGTTTTTGTATGACAGAATGAGTGACACGTCCATTGACACGCCCGTGCTACTGAGCGTGTCAAAGCTTCTGTATTGTTGGTTTAGGGCACGATCAGGGACACGCCCGTGTTGGTGAGCGTGTCATGTGTAGAGTTTGCCCTAGTTAATCATCATTCTTATCTTCTTATGTGTGTAATTATCTTTGGATTAGGTTTTGAAGAGATTGTGTTGCATTAACCTAAATGTTGGGAATTCATGGAAGAGGGAATGTATAGATTGATGGGAGTAGTTATTGAGGTAAGTAAACACTTACATAGAAGCACTCTTTTATATGATTTAGAAACTTAACACATTTAATATAAAAGTGTTAAGTAATTCATTATATTGATTAATATAATGTAACTAATGTTGTGATATGTATAGTGTGAAAGCTTGATGATCCTTCAAAAAGGTATGTGCAATGCAATTTGTTATGATAAATATTTTAATGATGAAATGTGATATTGTGATTTGAGAAATGATGAAATGTGATATCATTGTGATTAGTAATAATGATTGATATGAAATAAATGGACATGTCGTCTATATGATAAGTTGTGAAGCCATTGTGATTGGCTATGATGATTGTAAATGAAATATGAAGCCATTGTGATTGGCTATGATGATTCAATTGAAAGAAATAAGGAATGTTTGCCTAAATGATGATGAGAATTGAAAATGATATTGATGATGAAATAATTATTGAATTGTGTATCTAATATGTTATTCATTTTCAGAGTTTTGTTGTTGGTGGCATGCCTAATGGTAACAATCTCTTGAAGTTAGGTTGGAATTGATCCTTGAAGCCAAGTTGGGTTGAAGTTTAACATGTTTTACTCCCCTTGAAGCTTGGTTGGGTCTAGTCCTTGAAGCCTAATTGAGATGTTACAACCCTTGAAGCTAGGTTGGATTAGTTCTTGAAGCCAAGTTGGGTTGATACTTAGCATGCTTTGTTCCCCTTGAAGCTTGGTTGAACTTAATCCTTGAAGCCTAGTTGGGATATTGATGAATATGATAATTAAACCAAAGCATTAACTCTGAAAGTCAAATAGCATATTAGTGTCTTTTGGGCCCGAGTCTGTCAATTGTTGTAAATGTGATATATATAAATGTTGGAATAAATGAGTAATGAGATATATAAATTGTGGATATTAGTGATGGATGATGGTTGGTGATAATAATTGCCTTTGTTGAAAATGTGATTTATGATTAGTGAATTGTGAACAAACTAATGTTATGAAGTATGATATGTGATGTGTGTATTGATTGTGGGTATTAATGATGAATTGTGTTTGGTGATAAGGATTGTCTTCCTTGGAAATGTGACTCTTAATTGGTATAATATATATAATGTATGTATATTAATATATTGATTGTAAGTATTAGAAATGGATTGTAGTTGGTGGTAATGTTTTGTATAAATGTATAAAATATATGAAATTAGTCAAGATATATGAAAGGTGCAATTAAGAAGGAAAAACATGATAAGAACTAATTGTACATTGAATTGATATATCATTATATAATAGAATATCTATAATGTATGTTTATGTTTTATATTTGTACTACTAAGCTTTCGGGCTTAGCGGGGACGTGTAATCGCGCAGGTAGCTTGGTGGAAGATACGAAGTCTTTCGTTATGCCACGAGAAGAGTAAGGTTTGTCGAGACCAACTAGAGGGTAATGCATACATGTATAACTTTTAAATTTGATGTATTTCTGACGAGAGGATATTTATATGTATAAAATGAAGTTTTGATAAAGATAATGATTTTGTAAATGTTATGTAAATTAACGTATTGTGGTTTGAACTTTGTTACAGGTTTTTAAAAGGTAACGAAAAGTAACGTTCTCATACTCTCTATACATTCTGTGTGTATACTTGGCATACGTATAGTATGTATTTAGGGTATGGGGGTGTTACAATTATTTTGGTATCAGAGCTTAGGTTCGAGATTCTCGGCCTAAGTGAGATTAAAAGGAAAAAGTTTTGAAAAGTTTAAATAGAAGTAAAAAGGAAAAGTTTTGAAATGAAATTTGTAATACATGCATATGCATTGACACCTAGGTTGGTCTCGGATGTGGCATAATATGAATTGTAGAATATTTGTGTTATATGAGATATTCAATATAGTTGATGATATATGTGTATACTATGTTGATGTGATGAGAAACCATGATTGTTGGCAATGATGTTTGAAATGACTTAAAATTGAGGCATAGTACCTAATTGATTATGAGAAACGAATTGTGAAATGTAATGTGATATATGTATATTGATGATGCATATGAAAAATGTTATGTCGTGTGTAACATGGAATGTAACGTTGATGTTTATGAGCAATATTATGTAGGACATAATATGAATTGAAACATAAAGAAATGAAAAGGAGAATAAAGTTGAAAATGAATTGAAATTAAATCAAGATAAGAGTAAGTACTCTTTCTTCTACATTTTGAACCTCTTTATAATAAAGTTTATGTTGGGTTTGCTAAACAGAGGAAATATTGTTGGATTGTTAATACTGAAAGTTATGTTATTTAAATGAGGAGAGTATGGTGGAATATTGAATGAGTTGATTAGTAGAGACAAAGTGTGATTATGTAAAGTTGGGATATATATATACAGTTAAGGTTTTGTTTAAAGGAAAAAGAGATAATATTGGTTAAGTAAGAATATAAATTGGTATTGTTATTTTCATGCAAACATTGTGAATTTAATGTTAGAAATGTGAGATGCTTGAATATGGTGAAAGCTCATGGTAATGGTGGTAATATACGATATCTGAGATTTTGAAATGAGCTTGGTAATTGTGAAAATTATATGTTTTGATATTGCTTTGTGATATATATACATAAGATGAGTTTGGTAAGTTGAAGTTAAGCAAAGTAGTAAGTTGAAAAGTTAAAGTTTTAGTGGAATTTGATAAAGATTATTTGGATATTGATAGTTTAATGTATATTCAATACATGAGTTAGGTGAAATGACTTATATTGCACATGAAAGTATTATGAATTGAGTAATGTGATTGATAGTATGAGAATTTGTTTTGAAGTAATCAGGGAAGTGGATAAGTAAATAGAAATGAGTTATTTTAAATCATTTTACTGAAAAGGGCAAGAATGAATATGGAAGTGTATTAAATGTTTTTAAAGACGAAAGCGAAAGAGATGTCACATTGGGAATGTGATCAAGATAGATGTGAAGTGTTATTATAGTCAGAATATATATATTTGTAGTGTGAATAACTACCTTATATCATATTGAAAGAATGAGAAGGATAGTGTTTAAAAGAAAGTGATAAACATTAAGTTTGTATTGAATGTATGAAAAAGGAAAATAATATAAGGGCATATAATTAAGTGTATACATGTACATGATATGTGAATTGAGTTTTTCAATATGAATGAAATTATGATATATAAACAAATGTGTGAATCACATTATGAAGGTGACTTATGAATATGTATGCAGTATTATTATAGAATTAGTATTATGGAAATGATGTTGTACGTATTAGTGGACCTAAGTAAGATTAGGTCTTAAATTGGGTAAAGCTAGATGGATTATGTGATGAAAGTAATTATGGTATGGACTTGAGTAATATTGGACAGTGGAAATTGTTATGGTGAGCATTGAACTTGATGATCATATGATATTTAGAGTTCCAAAGTATTCACATATGGAAAGTTCTATCTAATTGTATATTGTAAGAGATTATGAGTGGATTAGAAATGAAGTGACGAATAGAAATTGTATAAGAACTGCATATGATTGAATATGTATATAGTAATATTGTTGAAACATGAGTTAAGTTGATAAAGATCATATAATCGAGTGCAAATTGGTTTGAAACGGAGTTGGAATGTGTTAACTTATGTTATATCAAAAATGTAAAGAAGGAATATGTAATTCTTGAGATACACCTTTGCCTTGTATTTGTAAGGATTGAGAATAAAATTATAAAAGAACAATATTGATTTAAAAGTTCCAGGCTTGAACATTAATCTCGTAAAGCCATGTGCTTTGTTCAGTATAGTTGATTGGTTAACTTGTTATTCATAGATTTGGATCTTAAATTAAATGATTGTAATACAGATTTGGTGAGATTGAAAATTATGTTTGAGAAGTATAGTTAAAAGTTATGCTGGATAAAGTTGTACTTTATCATTTTATGTTAGAAACTTGGTTATAATGGTGAAGATAAAGAGAGAAAAAGGAAATTATAGAACTGTGTTGAGTTATGAATAATATGACAAAAAGGTAATTGAAATAAATATAACAATGATATGAAATGTGAGGAGATATTAAAAAGGGAGAAATTATAAATGTGACTGAAGGTTATACTGAATATGTTTATGGTATGTAATGAATAAATAAATGGACTTGAGGTTTTAATGAAAGAACTATTGATAGTAAATATGGTATAAAATTTTTATGAGAAGTGGTGGAAATTATACTAAAATAATTTGAAATGATTTGTTATCATGATAATTTGATTGAATATGGATCGGAATAGATCAGGAATTGTATATATGTTTGCCCTAATGGAATTAGGTTATATATATATATATGAATATTGTGAAATTTCATGATAAGCTTGAATAAATTAATTGCTAGTTGGAATTGAACAAGATTGGAATGTGGGTATATTGTGACAGATAGATCAAATGATCTGGATTTGGTTAAGATTATGGATTATTATTGAGATTTAATATGTATAGTTGTACTAAGAGTATAATTATTTACAGGATAATTTATATAATGTAAAATTTTAAAGTGTGATTGGGCATGAATGAATGGAGTTAGTAGTTATAAATCATGATGAAAAAGGGGAAAGAGTGGTTATTTATAAAATAAGTTGGAAGATAATGTATTATTATGTAAGTTAAGTGAAAAGCATGCTAAAGAAGTAACTCCATTTGTGAAAAATAAGGATTTTGTTATCCATTGAAGTTTGATAAATGTCTATTTAGACAATGATTGTAATGATGGGATAATTAATGCTCAGATATAAACCAATGATGTTTTAGGTTAAAGTTAAGAGAGTAATTACAAAGAGGTGAAATATATATATATATATATTAAATATAAAGATTGGATGAACTATAAAATGATTTGATTCTTGTATAAAGTCCTTAATAGGAAATGTAATGAGTTCTTTTGAATGTTTGATCAAGGAAGTAATAAGATGTATAGACATATAGAATGATGAATTATGGAAATTTAGAGAAGATGGTTGATTCTAAAGGGAAGAGTTGAAGTTATATGATTTGATGACATAATAATTTAAGTATATAATTAACTTCATATGGAAGTTAAAATAGTATTTTCTTAAGAGCGGCTTGTTATGGTACTAATAATTTCGAGGACGAAATTATTTAAGGGGGAGAGAATTGTAATATCCCAATATTTGCCCTAGAAGTTTTAATACAGTTGTTGTGCGATTTGAATTAAAGGTATATATGTTTTTGCAAAGGAAATGATTGTGTAATGGAATGTATATGTTGTATTTATGCTAATATATAATACATATAAATTGGTCAAAAGAAAGTCAAGAGAAGGAAAAGGTGTGGTGAAGGATTTTTGGAAATTATTATTATTATTATTATTATTATTATTATTATTATTATTATTATTATATATGATATGTATAAGAAGAGAAGAAAGAATCTTATTTCTTCTTCTTCTTGCACGAGAGAGAGAGAGAGAGGTGATTTCATCCATATGTACATCAAATCCAAAGGGATTTTGAGAGGATTGAAGATGATTATTGAAGATTTGGCCTAATATCCAAGTAAGTATCCTTTTTCTTGTTTTGATTCTTATTGTTTGAGTTTGAATTGTGAGGATGATGATGAATTATTGAAATGGTTGAGTAAGGGTTTCATATGAATGAATTGGGGAAATTGAGTAGTTGATATATGGTGGTGTGTATAATGATTGTTATTATGATATATTGAAGTGATATAAGTGTTAAATTGATAAGTAATTGATGAATATAACCAAGATGTTGATTAAAGGCGATGAAATATGAGTTTTGAAGTGTTTGTGTTCTCATGGATGTGTGTTCGAATTCATGATTTCTGGTCTGACACGGTCAGTGACACGGCCGTGTGGTTGGGCGTGTAATCGATACTGAGTTGGACGTTTGTGACACGACCATTAACACGGCCATGTTACTGAGCGTGTTATAGCTACTGTGAGAAAATGTAATTGACACGACCATGAGCACGCCCATGTTGTTGGGCGTGTAAATGTTTCTGTATGACAGAATGAGTGACACGTCCATTGACACGCCCGTGCTACTGAGCGTGTCAAAGCTTCTGTATTGTTGGTTTAGGGCACGATCAGGGACACGCCCGTGTTGGTGAGCGTGTCATGTGTAGAGTTTGCCCTAGTTAATCATCATTCTTATCTTCTTATGTGTGTAATTATCTTTGGATTAGGTTTTGAAGAGATTGTGTTGCATTAACCTAAATGTTGGGAATTCATGGAAGAGGGAATGTATAGATTGATGGGAGTAGTTATTGAGGTAAGTAAACACTTACATAGAAGCACTCTTTTATATGATTTAGAAACTTAACACATTTAATATAAAAGTGTTAAGTAATTCATTATATTGATTAATATAATGTAACTAATGTTGTGATATGTATAGTGTGAAAGCTTGATGATCCTTCAAAAAGGTATGTGCAATGCAATTTGTTATGATAAATATTTTAATGATGAAATGTGATATTGTGATTTGAGAAATGATGAAATGTGATATCATTGTGATTAGTAATAATGATTGATATGAAATAAATGGACATGTCGTCTATATGATAAGTTGTGAAGCCATTGTGATTGGCTATGATGATTGTAAATGAAATATGAAGCCATTGTGATTGGCTATGATGATTCAATTGAAAGAAATAAGGAATGTTTGCCTAAATGATGATGAGAATTGAAAATGATATTGATGATGAAATAATTATTGAATTGTGTATCTAATATGTTATTCATTTTCAGAGTTTTGTTGTTGGTGGCATGCCTAATGGTAACAATCTCTTGAAGTTAGGTTGGAATTGATCCTTGAAGCCAAGTTGGGTTGAAGTTTAACATGTTTTACTCCCCTTGAAGCTTGGTTGGGTCTAGTCCTTGAAGCCTAATTGAGATGTTACAACCCTTGAAGCTAGGTTGGATTAGTTCTTGAAGCCAAGTTGGGTTGATACTTAGCATGCTTTGTTCCCCTTGAAGCTTGGTTGAACTTAATCCTTGAAGCCTAGTTGGGATATTGATGAATATGATAATTAAACCAAAGCATTAACTCTGAAAGTCGAATAGCATATTAGTGTCTTTTGGGCCCGAGTCTGTCAATTGTTGTAAATGTGATATATATAAATGTTGGAATAAATGAGTAATGAGATATATAAATTGTGGATATTAGTGATGGATGATGGTTGGTGATAATAATTGCCTTTGTTGAAAATGTGATTTATGATTAGTGAATTGTGAACAAACTAATGTTATGAAGTATGATATGTGATGTGTGTATTGATTGTGGGTATTAATGATGAATTGTGTTTGGTGATAAGGATTGTCTTCCTTGGAAATGTGACTCTTAATTGGTATAATATATATAATGTATGTATATTAATATATTGATTGTAAGTATTAGAAATGGATTGTAGTTGGTGGTAATGTTTTGTATAAATGTATAAAATATATGAAATTAGTCAAGATATATGAAAGGTGCAATTAAGAAGGAAAAACATGATAAGAACTAATTGTACATTGAATTGATATATCATTATATAATAGAATATCTATAATGTATGTTTATGTTTTATATTTGTACTACTAAGCTTTCGGGCTTAGCGCGGACGTGTAATCGCGCAGGTAGCTTGGTGGAAGATACGAAGTCTTTCGTTATGCCACGAGAAGAGTAAGGTTTGTCGAGACCAACTAGAGGGTAATGCATACATGTATAACTTTTAAATTTGATGTATTTCTGACGAGAGGATATTTATATGTATAAAATGAAGTTTTGATAAAGACAATGATTTTGTAAATGTTATGTAAATTAACGTATTGTGGTTTGAACTTTGTTACAGGTTTTTAAAAGGTAACGAAAAGTAACGTTCTCATACTCTCTATACATTCTGTGTGTATACTTGGCATACGTATAGTATGTATTTAGGGTATGGGGGTGTTACAATCATGTTCATGGGAAGGTTGATCCTGGGTTTTTGAGATTTTTGCTGATGTTGCCGAATTTGTGGAACAAGTGAAGAAAGAGCTCATCCTACCAGCCGACAAGGAGCCTAATCTGAAAGTGGAGAAGAAAGCTATCCTGAAAGCCGAGAAGACTCCAGAGGAGATTGCTACCCTGGTTGAAGAGAAGTTTGAAGATGTTTTGTTTTATGATTTTGAGAATAATGATTTTGATTTTGATTTTGATTTTAATTTGTCTACTTTATATGAGAATGATGATGTTTTCTTTTTAATAATGTTTGATTTTGCTTACTTGTGTGATGTTTCTCCTGATGGTTGCATATATTCAAATAGTAGTTATGTAAGCATCTTTAATATTAACTCTGTTGATACATAATCATTAAACTTGGGAACAAACGAAATTCTAAAAATATTAGCATAGCATTCGACCTTACATCTGACGAGAGAGAGATATTTGAAAAAATGTTTAAAAAATATGAAGAGGTTTTTGCTTGGTCTTATGAGGATATGCCTAGAATAGATAGAGACATAGCCAAACATTTGATCCCTACTTACACTCATATGAAACCTATCAAATAAAAGCTTAGGCAGTTAAGACCTGAATGGGATGAATTGGTTAAAGAAGAGGTCACTAAACAAATACAAGTAAACTTCCTTAAAGTGATAGATTGTCCAGATTGGCTAGCCAACATAGTACCCTTGCCAAAGAAAGATAGAAGAATTAGGGTCTGTGTGGACTATAGATTTTCCTTTACCCCATCTAATTGATAGTGCAGCCTCTAGCATGCTACACTCATTTGTAGATGGATTTTTTGGATACAACCAAATGTTAATGGCCCAAAAGGATAAAGCCAAAACTACCTTCATTACTACATGGGGTATATTTTATTATAGGGTAATGCCGTTTGGGTTAAAGAATGCTGGAGCAACCTATCCAAGAATGGCCACCACATTATTTCATGATATGATGGATAAAGAAGTCGAAGTGTATGTTGATGATATGATGGTGAAGTCGGACACAAGGGAGCAGCACTTCCAAAACCTAGAGTTATTCTTCGAGAGAGCAGTAAAGTATAAACTAAGGTTAAACCCGAAGCAGTGTATGTTTGGGGTTACCTCATGCAAGTTGTTGGGACATGTGATTGGTCCAAATGGCATTGAGATTGACCCTAACAAGGTTAAGGCAATCAGGGATAAGCCAGCCCCTAAGACAGAGAGAGAAGTTTGAGTATTTATTTGCAGTACATTAGTAGTTTTATAGCAAAGCTCACCACGATCTGTGAACCTATCTTCAAATTGCTTAAAAAGAATCAGCCAGTCATGTGGAATGAAGAGTGTCAAAAGGCTTTTGAGCGCATAAAGGAGCATCTGCTAAATCCACTTGTTTTGAAACCACCTAAACATGGTAAACCCTTGGTACTATACTTAGTAGTAGAAGAAGAGTCAATAGGAGCCATGCTAGCCCAAGCAGATGAGTCAAGGATTGAGCACACAGTCTATTATTTGAGTAGAAAGCCCCTACCTTATGAAATTAAGTATAGTATCATTAAAAAGACCTGTATAGTTGTTGTTTGGTCTTCTAAGAAGTTGTGACATTACTTTCAATCTTATAGTGTGCAAGCAATTTCCAGATGTGAGCGGAGATTTTTGCCACCACTCTCAGTGGAATGGTTCTTGCGATTTTGACACTATTTCGGCTCAGGGCCTTAGAGAACACGGGCCTAAGCCCAGAGAAAATGGAGTTGCCACCCGGATGGGCTGGGAAAATAGAAAGGGGTGGATGACTCGATTCCTAAGGAATCCCCAATCCCCTTAATGGGCTCGAAAAGTTGGGTACGTGTGGGAAAGGTAAGAAATAGCCCAACACCCCCACAACACTCGGTTCATAGGAACCGACCTCCTTTTCAGGTCTTAATATTATAAAGTTCTTAAATATAATGATATTATCCATACTACATGTAATAAATAGAATAAATAAATACTTTATTAAAAAAAATTATGGCAAGGTCCAAATAAAACAAACAAATGGACACCGGTCTAATGTCTAAAAATAAATAGGACATCCACCAAAAAGGTAAAAACATGTCCTTTACATTAGTCCCAAATTTAGAACATAAATTAAATTACATAATGCTTAATACATGAGGTACCCAAAATATGGAAACATACCTCTTACAATGTTAATACCAAAATAAACAAATAATAATCATAATAATAAAGAAAATATCCATCCATGATAAATTAAACCAATCAAACATCGAAATCAAATAAATCAATCATCAAAACATATAATAAACTACATAATCAAATCTAAATTAAATAAAGCAATAAATATATAAATTTAAGATTCATATCTTAAAATAGGGTTTTAGAATTTTAATTATTAAATTAGGGCTTTGAAAAAAAGAAAGTTAAACACACAGTCTCATAAAACAGAAATGAATATTGACCCCTTCGACGAACCCATACGGCGGTCATTTGAAAACTAGTTTTAGGGTTTGAGGAAAATGTGATTAAGGTTTTGAAAAACAAGGCTAGGGTTTTTAGTTTAGAAATTAAGGTTTATGTCATGATTTTGGAATTTAGGTTTTATAAGTTAGGGTTTTAGAATTTTAAACAATTAGGGATTAATGGTTTGAAAATAGTTTAGGGTTTGGATTAAGAATAGTAACATCATTATTATTTTTAAATACTTAGGCTACTGTGATAATTTTTCAAAAACTTAAATGAAGCCACTGAAGCTACTTTGATGTATTAAAACTTTAAATAGATAACCTTTTGTGAATTAATTTAAGTAAATAAATAACATATTTAATACTTAAAACAATCAAAGCATATTATATTTATTTAGTTCGAAACATACCTTCGTTGTTGGTTCCTCCACAATTTATTGAGTAAAATTCTAGCAGAATAATCACCAAGACAACACTGATTTGTTGCCTTGATTATGGATTCTCTCTTGTTGTTGATTGATTTTTAGATGGTAAAGTGCTTCCCCTAATAGTCACTGCCTCCCCTAATAGTCACTGCCTCTCGAAGTCCCATCTCTAAAATAGTCCAAAGCCCCCTTCTAGCCGAATCCAATCCTCCAAAACATCAAAGTTCCAAGTCTGTGTATTTTAATGTGGTATTTATAGGCAACTAAAATAAAAAACTTAGTATATTAAGGAAATTAAAAATTGTGTTGGAAATAAAATAAAAAACAAAGTAAAATAAGATTTTAGCAAAAATTGTGCGTGGGCGAGCTGCGGGCTAGGCGCAGGCAAAATTGCATGAGGGGCGTAATTTCATCCTGCCAAGTAAAACTTGCGGCGAATTGGCCATAGAATTGGCTTGTGGCCAATTAGTCGCCGTTGTCAATTTTTTATTTTCTTATATATTTTTTTTATTTTTTTTCATTATTAAAAATAAATATTATAAGTAATAAATATTATTAAAATAAATAATAAATATTAAAATACCATAAAAATTATTTTGGACTGTTTAAAAATATCGGACTGGACTGGGTCAAAAAATTGAGACACCTTCTTTGATCGGGAGGTATGGGTAATGGTTGATAATATTGGATGAATTTGAGATTGAGTATGCAACCAGAAAAATAATCAAAGGTAGAGTGGTGGCAAAATTCTTGGCCTAACAACCATTACCGGATAGCGAAGAGGTAGTCTTGGAATTTCTTAATGAACATTTAGAGGCCATAGAAGTACAAGGATGGAAAATGTATTTCGACAGAGCAATGAATAGGAAAGGAGCAGGTTTGGGAATCATACTAGAATTGCCTGAAGGGGAGCTTATCCCTTTAGCCAAGAAGTTGATGTTCAGGGCGACCAATAATATGGTGGAGTATGAAGCATGTATTTTTTTATTTGGAAACCCTGATGAATATGAAAGTGGATAAGGTACAAGTCTTTGGCGATTCATTGCTACTATTATCCCAAGTAAATGGAGAGTGGAAGTTAAAAGAAGAGAAGCTAAAACCATACCACCATTACTTGACCTTGATGAAGAAGAATTTTAAGGAGTGCAGGTTTATACACCTACTAAGAGAAGAAAACCAGATGGCTGATGCCCTAGCCACATTGGCTTCGGTATGGGAAAATCCTGTCAACTTATTTCTTAAGCCTCTGATTTTGACCAGTTCATCAACTCCTTACTATGAATATGAGACAATCATGGAAACTGATACAAACCATAATGTGTAGTATGACATAATAAGATGGTTTTTGGAGGATAAGGAATACCCGTTGGGGGCAACAAAGAAAGAAAGAAGAGCCAAAAGGCGATGGACTTTACAATACATCACCTTTCATGGAGAGTTGTATTAAAGATGGCCTGATGGGGTGCACTTGAGATGCTTAAGGAAGCTTGAAGTGAAGCATATCATGTCAAAAATACACGTGAAAAGTTGTGATCCACACATGAATGGTTTAGCCCCAGTTAAGAAGATAATTTGACAAGGTTACTACTGGTTGACTATGGAGAGAGATTGTATTGAGTGTGTAAAAAAGTGCCAGGAATGTCAGATGTATGGTAATTTAAATCACATGCCTCTTGAAGAATTGCATTCTATGTCTTCACCCTGGCCCTTTGCAACTTGGGGGATTGACATTATAGGAGAGATACATCCAACAACTTCAAATGGTCAACGTTTCATTATAGTAACTGTATATTATTTTTCAAAATGGGTCGAAGCTGAATCTTTCAACAAACTGGGGGCAAGGAAAATGGCTAGATTTATTGAAAAAAAATCTCATATGTAGGTATGGGGTCCTGCATAGTGTGATAACAGGCAATGGGGTACAGTTTCAGGGTGTAGTTAAGGACTTATTCTCAAAGTACCAAATCCATCATCACCGATCCTCCCCTTATAGACCAAAGGCTAATGGTGCAGTAGAAGCAACAAATAAGGCAATTAAGCATATCCTGTCCGAGATGACCAAGATGTACAGGGATTGGTCGGAGATGCTTCCTTTTGCTTTGTGGGGATACAGAACAAATGTGTGAATGCCGACTGGAATGACACCATTCTTTTTGGTTTATGGGATGAAGGCAATGCTACCAATTGAAATTGAGATCAAGTCATTGAGAGTGGTCTTAGAAGCTAAAATGCCTGAGATGGAGTGGGTAGTAAGTAGGAACACACAGTTAACTCTACTAGACGAAAGGAGGTTAAAAGCACTGTATCATCATCAACTTTATTAAAGGAAGATAGCCCGGGCCTACAATAGAAGGGTTAAGATCAGAAAGCTCAGAGTTGACGACATAGTGTTGAAGCAATGTAAACCTAATGTATCTGATCCAAGAGGGAAATTTAAGCCTAGTTGGGAAGGACCATATGTTGTGAAGCAAGTCATGAACAAGGGTGCAGTCAAGTTATCAGACATGGACGGGAACGAGTTTAGTGAGCCAGTGAACATTGATAGGTTGAAGAGGTTTTATGTATATAAAAAAAAAAGAGAGAGCTCAATAGTTTAAAAACCCAAAAGGGTGGCCTAGGCAAAAGTTAGAGCAGTCGTCTAGTTCTGAAAACCTGAAAGGGCGGGCTAGGCAACAATTAGGGCTAAGCAAGAAAAAATTTGCAATTAGAAAACCCGAAAGGTCTAGTTGGCGATAGGAGTGATCTTGTATATGTTGGCTTTATATTTGGTTGTTCCCCAATTTAATAAAATAAAATTTATATTAAAATTATTATATGTGCACTGTTTTAGTATTTGACCAAATATGGATAAAACAAATAAACATAATAGTGAAAGATGATGACAAAATATAATAGGAAATGATATATCTATTATTATTGATTTCATTATTTTTATATCCTAACGATATTCTTTCTAAAGAAATTGACAAATGTAAGTTCTATGGCAGACGATAAGTGTAGCATGTAGGCCAGCTTTGCTTCAGCCGATCCAAGTATGCTTCAGTCAGACAAGGCATGTCCAAATCAAGAGTAAACTCAGAACCTCGAGGCTTAGCTCCATATTGATGGTCAAGCCGGTGAGGATCATAGCAAGTACCTCGACGAAGAGTAGCGAGAGGAACATACATCAAATATGTCCAAATGGTGATATGAGAAATCTTCCACCAAGGTACTAACCAATGGATGTTGACTGCAGCGCGTGAGTGGATTCAGTCAACCTAGTCGGCATATGAAGAAGCCGGGTGGAGTAGTTTTCTAGAAGAGTGATGTCACGGTAGATATTTGGCATAATACATAGTTGGAGTGTCAAGCAAGCAGAGATGTTCCTGAAGCCAAATCTGTAATCACAAGAAAAAAAAGAGGCCGTTATGTCAAAAATCCGCAAGGACGGCCTAAGCAAAAATTAGGGCGGCTCGCTAATTACTAAAATTCGCAAGGGCAGACTAGGCAAAAATTAGAAAAATATAAAAAGGGGCCTAAATTGAAAACCCGAAAGGGTAGTTTAGGTAATTACTTGAAGTAACAACGGACTCTCGGCCAATCTCCTTGACAATCCCATTTTATGTTGGTCCAGTCCAATAAAGTCTCAGCTAAGATCACCGGTATCGACGACAAGCCACCTTCCATTTGGTCCATGATATCCAATGCTCGTGGATCAATATCGCCATCAGAAGAAACAAGTAAGAATTGGCCAATGAAGCATAGACAAATCATACGTCCTCATGCCTTGGTAGGAGTCAAATGAGAAATGCAAAAGTCAAATAAGGGATCAAGCATAATTTTCTCACCTCTCGTCAATAGTAGAACTTCGGGCTTTGAAAGTTGAAACAACATTTGCATCTTTTGTTGAGTTCTGGAAATTAATATAGGCAATACCATTGGATGATTGCTTGGATATCCAAGGATGGTCTCAAACTCTTCAATCATGGAACATATCTCAAAGTCATTTACCTTAAATGTCCTATAATTCAAATTCCAAAAGGAAACCATGGCATGTAAAAAAGAATGGTCCAATTTAATATTTTGAAAACACTTCAAAGTATTAATTTTAGACCAATCTATTTGTTCCCAATGAATGGCTTTCATATCTTTAAATAAACCTTTTATTTTCTTCAAATTGAGTTCTGTCATTGTTGAAAATTAAAGAAAAATTAAAATTGTTAAAAGTAATTTTAATGCTGAAATTAAAAATTCATGTGTAGACCCTTAATTTTTTACTCGGTCCGGTCCAATATATTTTAATTAATCCAAAATAATTTTTGTGTTGTCCGATATATTTTAGTTAGTCCAAAATAATTTTTATGGTATCTTAATTAATTTTAATATTTATTTTAGTAAAAAAGGGTGAAATAAAAAAAAAATCAAAAATAATAAAAAATAACAAAAAAAATCGGCAACGATTTTTTCGTTGCCAAAAGTCAGCGCAGGCCCGTGGGCATTTCGCCCAAAGGAAACTCCTACGGGCGAAATGGCCGATGGGCCTGTTCCGCGCTCGCTGCCGCAGCCAGCTGCGGCAGCTTTTTTTGCCAGCAAAATTGCTGCCAGCACAGCCCACGGGCCTGACAGCTCGTGTGCTGCCAATTTTTTGTGTTATCTTAATTAAATAATTTTTGCTTTACTATTTAATTTTTATTAATATAAAATAAAAAAAATAATAATAAATAAAAAAATAAAAGAAAAAAATCGGCGACGGAAAAATGGTCGCCGAAAGTCAGCACGGGCCCGTTCCGCGCTCTGCCACAGCCAGCTGCGGCAGATTTTTCTCCAGCGCAGTTTTTCCGCAACAGTTTTTTTCGCCAGCGAAATTTTTCCGATGCAAATTTTTCGAAACCTAATACAATTAGGTTTCAGTTTTCTTTTCTTATTCAATAAAGATGCCGTGAATAATTAGGAATGAAGATATAAAACTTCTATAAATATGGACTAAACAACAAAAGAAAGGGGGAGGTCGAAAATAAAAAATTGGACAGTAGCTTGAAAAAGTGAATCCAAATCCGTGAAGGAAAGCAGCTTGAATCAAGCTATTTTTTTGAGGGATCAGAAAAATGATTTAAGCAATTCAAAGGCAAAAAGACTTGTCTTTGACCATGTTCATCCAAGAAGCAATTTTTGGTGAAACTTACAAAATAAGGGTTGAATTCTTAATTTCTTTTGTTTTTTTTTCACAGTAGCTTAATCATCACTTTGTTTCTTTTAATTCAAAAATTTTAAGACCTCAATTCACTTTTTCTAAGGCTTAAACATCTTAAATCGTGGCTTTATTTTCTAAAAGTTTAAAGATATTAGAATTATTTCTTCAATACCCCAAAATTAAGAGTTGCTTTCCAAATTATCAAAACTTCAAATTGTGTTCTATTACTTTCCCAAAAGCTTTAAAAATATCTTTTTTTTTTGCTTTATAAACTTTAAATCGTTGGTTTATTTTCATAAAATTCCATAAAATCTTCAATTGCTTTTTTCAAATCCTAAAAATCATGCATCACCGAAACCCTAAATTCTAAAACACTAAACCCAAATTCAACTTCTAAACCTAGAATAGTAAACTCTAATTCCTTTAAAACCTTAAACCCTAACTTTTTCGAAACCTTAATTTTTTAAAACATTAAAAGCCATAAAAACATAAATATTTTAAATTTACACAGTAAGCTTGAAATCACCATTTAAAACCATGAATCAAAAGTATTTTAATGTGTCTAAAACCCTAGTTTCATGATTTCACCATTCAAACCTTAATTTGTTTAATCAAAGAGTCTTACCAACCTTTTAAAACATAAAACTCAATCTATTTTAATTCCATAAAAAAGTCACAGTAGCCTAATTTTATGAATTCCAAAACCTTAACACATGAGATAAAGAACCCTAAATGGAAACACTAGCTATAATTTCGATTTTTATTTACCGTATTCAATTCCATATTTGATCATGCTTTGTTTTATTTCTTATGCTTTAATTTATTTAAATTCAATGCTTGGTTTATTTTATTTATCATGGATGGATGTTTACTTTTTATTGATATTTGGTACCTTTGATGAATGATTTATTTATTATGAATGATTATTTACTTTTATCAATTTATTTAGATTTCCAAATGTTGTAAGAGGTATGTTTCCACTTGGTGGGTACCTCATTAGTTAAATA
This sequence comes from Garcia nutans, assembly GCA_947685225.1. NCBI lineage: Eukaryota > Viridiplantae > Streptophyta > Magnoliopsida > Malpighiales > Euphorbiaceae > Garcia > Garcia nutans. Next base: position 7,026,001 of record CANTUV010000037.1, on the reverse strand, counting down.
TCATGTAATTTAATTTGCTTTTCTATTTTAGAACCAATGTAAAGGTAATGTTTCTACATTTCGGTGGGTGTCCTATTTAGGCATGTGATGTAAGGACATGTTTCCATCTTTGGATGGGTGTCCATTTATTTGCTTTGTTTGGACATTGCTTTGATTTTAATATAATGATGCTTTCTTTTAATTATTGTGTGTAATATGGATAATGTTATTATATTTAAGAATTTTATAATATTAAGACCTGTAAAGGAGGCCGGTTCCAATGAACCGGGCGTTGTGGTGGTGCTGGGCCATTTCTCACCTTCCCCACACGTACCCAACTTTCCGAACCCATTAGGGGATTGGGAATTCCTTAGGAATCGAGTCATCCACCCCTTTCTTTTTCCCAGCCCATCCGGGTGGCGACTCCATTTCTCCGGACTTAGGTCTGTGTTCTCTAAGGCCCCGAGGCTAAACAATGCCGAAGTCGCAAGAACCATTCCAACGGGAGTGGGGGCAAAAATCCCTGCTCACAGTGGCGACTCCACTGGGGACAAGAGAAGTTGATTCCATTGGTCTTTATATTATTCTATTCTTTCTTATAATTATATTATCCATTGCATCATATTAAATTGCATTGTGTACGTGAGTTAGGACGCCCGTGTTACCTGTGTTGTGTTATGTAAGGGATACTATACATTCACTCAAGGTTTGGAGATCGAGCATGGCATAACCTCTCATAACCTCATACCATTTGGTAAATACTAGCTATGGGAACCTAAGCCTTTTTACCCAAAGACTAAATCTCATGTAATTGGCCTATTTACTTTCCTTAGGTTTTTACCCTAAATGCATGTTGTTTGACTATGGTTAATTTATCTTGGCTTAAATCATGGATTATTTGGTTTGTTCTTTTTCTAATATGACCTAAATATCTTGTGAGCTCTAAATAAACATTTTCTTTAAAGTCCAAAAGACCAAAGCTTTTTTTCAAAATTCTTCAAGATGGTCTTTGGACATAAGACTTTTCTAAAAATAAATCAAAAATTCTTTGGCCCATGGCCCAAATACTAAGCCCAAAATCCATTTTTCTAAAACCTTTCACAATGGGATTAGAAATAAAACTATTTTCACCCAACCTTCTCTTACAAAGAGCTTGCAAAAATATTTAGGTGAATTATGAAACACTAAAAATCAATTGTAGGCCTAGTTTACACTAAGAATAAATTAACCATGGGCTTGTTTTTGGCATGAATCATTAGTTACCTTTTTCAAGTGAGAAATCTATCTATAATAAACCTATCAATTTAGTTTTTATCCAACATAGCATAAAAGCTACTTTAGTTGGTTGAATGGATTAAAACCTAATTAATGGGAATTATCATGGATTGATTTCCATTTTCGAAAATATGACTATTGGTTGAAACGTCCGAGGGAATTTTTCAAAAACAAGATACCCCATGTTGGTATTTTGTTAACCACATACCTAGGAAAAGAGACTCGCCATCCATGTGTGGATGATATAAGGTTGGAAGGAACATCCTATTTGTCCTTGTTTGTTGATTGTTTGTGCATACATGCATACATTTGCATCTCATATCATTGATCCTCTCTGGCTCACAGCCCTGGATTACGACAGTTCAAAAGCTTACAACAATCCAACCTACGCCGGAGATGAAGTATCTTGCAATGACTCAATCACTTGCTCTCCAAAAACAATGGAGCCCGAACAAATTCAAAGGATGGTGGATGAAGCCCTCAATGCCAAGATGGAAGAAATAAAAGAGGCCATGGCCGAGACCATAAAAAATCAACTAGCTGCAATTTTAGGAAACAATGCCGAAGCATCTGCTAGCACCAAGAAAGTCAAAGGGAAGGCTAAAGTTAGTGAAGTAGCTATTGATGATGATAAGGTAATCATTGATGATGATGATTGGGCTCAATACTACCAAGATGTTCAAGAGAAGAGGAAAGAACCAAAGGTTGTTAAGAAAGCAACTATTGAAAAGATCGAGACATCCGATGTTGAAAAGATGATTGCTGATTTAGAAAAGAATTTTGAGAAGAAGCTGAAAACTGAAGAGATGTCCGAGATCGACAAACTATTTGAACAAGATGAAGAGGTCCCTTATAAGTTCAAGATGCCTTCCATTGCTAGATACGATGGAGCCGAAAATCCTCATCGCAATGTGAAGCAATATATCACTGTCATGCAGTCTGCTCAAGCTACTAAGGCTCAAAATCTAAGGTACTTCATGCTCTCATTGGACCTTGTTGTCTAAAATTGGTTCAATACCTTAGATGAAGGAACACAAAAGAGTTGGGATTTGCTATACAAGGCCTTCATCCAACAATATGGTTACAATTTCGAGATGGAAGTTACCTTAATGGAAGTGGAGTCCATTAGGCAAAGGCCAAAAGAGAATTTTGTAGATTATGTGAAGAGATGGAGAAACAAGGCAGCTTTGCTCAAGAAAAGGCCCAACAAATCCGATCAAATAAGGATGATCGTGAGAGGCATTCTGCCTAATCTCCGTGAAAGGATGTCTCACACCCTTATAAGGGATTTCAAAGATCGTCTCCAAGCTGGTCTACAAATTGAAGAGTGCGAAAGGGAGAAGAATCACTTGTCAATAAAAAGGAATGAGAAAGGGAACTACCAGTCGAGCAATCAAAGCACACAAAAAAAAAGTTGATGTTAATGCCACAAGTCAAGGAGGAATGTGGCAGTTTTCAGAATTAGGGAAGCCACTGTCTTGGTTTCTCAATAAGCTACAAAAGAAGGGATTGTTACAACCCTTGACTTCTCGTCCTTTGCCTAATCCTCTTCCACCTAACTTTGATACTAATGCATTTTGCCAATTCCATCAAAGGTCTGGACACGAAACGGACAATTGTATGAAGTTGAGGCATGAGATCCAGAATTTAATTGATAATGGCAAGTTGCCTGAGCCGGACAAGCCCAATACCAAAGGTAATCCATTTCTAAGGTTCAATAGGGTGCCACCACCAACAACCTACATGGTAGGAAAAGGATTAGAAGAGGATTTTGTTTTATCATCCTTTCAAGATGGGGATATTGAAGATATTAAAGGAAAAGAATCCTAATTCATTGAACTTTCCTTAGCTTGAATGTTGCTTTTCAATCTTACTTTCTTTAATATTTTGGAACTATTGTGTTTTTCAAATTTAAAGTTGCTTGAATAAATTATTTTCATCAAAATTTCTGTTGGTCTTTGTTCATTTTGGTGCTCAACCAATGAGGAATCTAGCTTGATAATTCATAAATTAATGTGTCTAGGCATTATGACTTGAATGACTTTACTAGGTGAGGGAATTGCTCTATAGCATTGAGTTGTGTATGCTTACTTAGAGAGGGCTCCTGCATAATTATCTTTGTCTAGGTCCTAGTCAGTCTTAGAACATGTTTTGACAAACTTTTGAGGCAAAATTGAACTCTGTTTATTTAAGAGAGAAATGATCTAGGCATTGTTTGGTTAGCCAACAACTAGTATCCACCCAATTAAATATCAATCCCTAGTTGTCCCTTTGAGCCTTCATAAAATTTTAGCTTTCTTTTCATTGACTTAAAAACCCAATAACCTGCCCTGAGCTGTTGTGATACTTTTGACAAGTCTTATGATCACTAAGATGAAGAGGCAAGAAGATCAAAGGAAGCAATGATTAGTCAAGATCATGAAGATAGTTGAAGTTCTCAAGACCATAAGAGTAGTTGATGTTTTCGAGACCACAAGGGTAGTTGATGTTCTCAAGGCCATAAGGGTAGTTGAAGTTTTCCTGATATCCCCAATATATCAAGATAACATCAGAATAGCAAATGATTTATCCCTATTAAAGGAGATTTTTCACCCCACTCATCCATTATTGGAAGCCCAAGTTAGTACAAACAAGACAACTCTTTTAGAGCTAGAACAAAAAAAAAATGGGAGACGAAAAGAAAACAAACAAGACAAAAGAAAAGAAAAAGAAAAGAAAAGAAATGAAAAAAAGAAAAGAAAACCCAAAATGGTTCAAAAAGCCAACTGAGTTCTCTTTTACCTAAGACAACGAAAGACTTCTATTTGGTTTATAAGGACATTTTGACTTGGATTGGTCCAACCCAACTAAAGATTTGATCAAAATCAAAGAAAAAGGGAGAAAGACTGTTCAGTTCTTAAAAATTTTGTACTTGACAGTCCTACAAGGAAGAGGGACAAAATGATAGAATGCTCAAAGAAAGGGAAGAATAAGAAAAATAAAAAGGAAAGGGAGAAGAGGAAAAGAAACAAATTTGGGTACCAAACTTTTTGCAAGGGCAAAGATTGTCCTAATCAAGATCCAAATTAATGCCAAGAAGATAGAAAAAACTTGGAGTCTAGCAAGATTTCTCCCAGCTGCCTAAAGTTCAAACAAGAAATTTATAGTGTGAGGGTTTGTCCATTGTGTCACACCAGCTCCAATCTCAAAATAGCCTTCACTTAAACATGTGTCCCTCATAGACCCCATTTCAAGCCTATCAAAGACCTGTTGATATCTCTTGGTAGGTAGAGTCTATTAGTGGAGATAGTTTGGATAAGCATGCATATGAGATAGACAATATTTAAACTCAAATGAGACCTTTGACCAAGTAATGTGTATGTGCCTATCTGAAGTGTAATAATTCTTGCTTAAATAGAAATGATTCCAAGTTTAGTACGGTAACTAGGGTTGTCATGTTATAGATATGTTAATTTGGAAAATCAAGTCCTGAGGTACATTTGACATTAATTTGGCAAAGCCAACATTTGATTTCAAAATAAAAAAAAATCAAAAATAGTTTTGTCATACAAAGCCTTCAAGTTAAGGGAATTATGTTGAACCTCCAAAGGACACATTGGGCAAAGGAAATTATTATTGGTAAAGTTATGAAGAAACTACCAACCGACATGCTGAAATATAGTTTGAAAAGGATGTATCCCTGACTCTGCTGCTTCGGGTCTCCACCACTCATGTTTTCAATTGAAGATAAAAGCCCCAAATGCAAAAGTTTTCGATCATTCCAATGCAAGACTTGAACAAGCATCAAAAAGGAACCAATGAGAACACTTATGCTGATCACCTCGGTCTGTGAGTCGATGGAATGACTGTAAGTATTATTCATGCATATTATGCATACATGAGCATATCACACTTTCTTGTCTTGTGTTGTCTATTCCTTATCAAAATGAGCAGCAAACACACTGCGAAGTAAAGAATCATAAGAAGATATTGAATCAAGGGGGGAATGGAAAGCCTATTTGCTTGTGGAAGCTCTAGTCGTTTTGCAAAAGAAGAAATGCATGCTTGTGCAAAGAACTAGACGGCAAAAACATCAATCAAAGCCCGCATAGAAAAATCATGGGTTTGGGCCTACACAGGGGGCAAAGTTTCTCCTTTTCAATTTTTTAAGTTTATATACCAAATATTTTCAAACTCACTTACAAATATTTTGCCACATAGGGGGGCAAGGAGAGGATATAAGGTCCAATTAAAAATAGCTGAATTTTTGCAAAGGAAGAACAAAAAGAATGGAACATTAGAACTATCAAAAGAATGATGACGCAAATGACAAAAGATCAGTCTAGCTAGAAGAGCTGAAGCCAATATAAGACTTAATCTCAAAGGATGATGATCCATTTGCAAGGGTGAAGACCCGATCTCAAAGGATGAAGATCCATTTGCAAGGGTTAAGACCCGATCTCAAGGATGAAAATCCATTTGCAAGGGTGAAGACCCGATCTCAAGGGATGAAGATCCATTTGCAAGGGTGAAGACCGATCTCAAAGGTTGAGGATCCACTTACAAGGGTGAAGACCCAATCTCAAAGGATGAAGATCCACTTACAAGGGTGAAGACCCGATCTTAAAGGGTGAAGATCCATATTTTCAAGGGTGAAGACCTGATCTCAAAGGATGAAGATCCATTTACAAAGGGTGAAGACCCGATCTCCAAGGATGAAGATCCATTTGCAAGGGTGAAGACCCAATCTCAAAGGATGAAGATCCATTCGCAAGGGTGAAGACTCGATCTTAAAGGATGAAGATCCATTTTTCAAGGGTAAAGACTCGATATCAAACGATGAAGATTCATTTTCAAGGATGAAGACCCGATCTCAAAGGATGAAGATCCATTTTGAGGGTGAAAAACCACAATGCATAGAATAACCGGAGCAATCAGATTTCTCAAATGATAAAAGGTCAGTCAAATAAAATCAATCTCTGATCCAAGTACCCAATCTCGGGTCCAAGCACCCAATCTCAGGTCCAAGTACCCAAATAAATCCAATCTCGGGTCTAAGTACCCAAATCAAAATCAAATCCAATCTAGGGTTCAAGTGCCCAATCTCGGGTCCAAGTACCCAATCTCGGGTCCAAGCACCCAAATTTAATCAATCTCGGGTCCAAGTACCCAATTTTGGGTCCAAGTACCCAATCTCGGGTCCAAGCACCCAAATTCAATTCAATCTCAGGTCCAAGTACCCAATTCCAATTCAAAATCGGGTCCAAGCACCCAAATTCAATTCAGTTTCGGGTCCAAGTACCCATTCTCGGGTCCAAGCGCCCATTCTCAAATAAATTTCGGGTCCAAGTATCCAAATCAAATTCAATATCGGGTCCAAGTATCTAATCTCGGGTCCAAGTACCCAATCTTGGGTCCAAGTACCCAGATTAAATCAATTTCGGGTCCAAGTACCCAATCTTGGGTCCAAGTACCCAAATTCAATCCAATCTCGGGTCCAAGTACCCAAATCAATCTCAATCTCAGGTCCAAGTACCCAAATTCAATCCAATATCGGGTCCAAGTACCCAAATCAAATCAATCTCGGGTCCAAGTACCCAATCCCTAGTCCAAGTACCCAAATCAAAATCAATCTCATGTCCAAGTAACAGATGCAAAATTTTCGAAACCTAATACAATTAGGTTTCAGTTTCCTTTTCTTAATCAATAAAATGTCGTGAATAATTAGGAATGAAGGATATAAAACTTCTATAAATATGGACTAAACAACATAAAAAAAAAGGGGAGGCCAAAAATCAAAAATTGGACAGTAGCTTGAAAAGGTGGATCCAAATACGTGAAGGAAATCAGCTTGAATCAAGATGATTTTTTGAGGGAGCAGAAAAACGATTTAAGAAATTCAAAGGCAAAAAGACTTGTCTTTGACCTTGTTCATCCAAGAAGCAATTTTTGGTGAAACTTACAAAATAAGGTTTGAATTCTTAATTTCTTTTGTTTTTTTTTTCATAGTAGCTTAATCATCACTTTGTTTCTTTTAATTCAAAAATTTTAGGACCTCAATTCACTTTTACTAAGGCTTAAACATCTTAAATCGTGGATTTATTTTCTAAAAGTTTAAAGATATTAGTTTTATTTCTTCAAAACCCTAAAACTAAGATTTGCTTTCCAAATTATCAAAACTTCAAATTGTGTTCTGTTACTTTCCCAAAAGCTTTAAAAATATCTTTTTTTTTGCTTTATAAACTTTAAATCATTGGTTTATTTTCATAAAATTCCATAAAATCATCAATTGCTTTTTCCAAATCCTAAAAATCATGCATCACCGAAACCCTAAATTCTAAAACACTAAACCCAAATTCAAGTTCTAAACCTAAAATAGTAAACTCTAACTCCTTTAAAACCTTAAACGCTAACTTTTTCTAAACCTTAATCCTTTAAAACATTAAAAACCATAAAACATAAATATTTTAAATTTACACAGCAAGCTTGAAATCACCATTTAAAACCATGAATCAAAAGTATTTTAAAGTGTCTAAAACCCTAGTTTCATGATTTCACCATTCAAACCTTAATTAGTTTAATCAAAGAGTCTTACCAACCTTTTAAAACATAAAACCTCAATCTATTTTAATTCCATAAAAAAGTCACAGTAGCCTAATTTTATGAATTCCAAAACCTTAACACATGAGATAAAGAACCCTAAATGGAAACACTAGCTATAATTTCGATTTTTATTTACCTTATTCAATTCCATATTTGATCATGCTTTGTTTTATTTCTTATGCTTTAATTTATTTAAAGTCAATGCTTGGTTTATTTTATTTATCATGGATGGATGTTTACTTTTTATTGATATTTGGTACCTTTGATGAATGATTTATTTATTATGAATGGTTATTTACTTTTATCAATTTATTTAGATTTCCAAATGTTGTAAGAGGTATGTTTCCACTTGGTGGGTACCTCATTAGTTAAATATCATGTAATTTAATTTGCTTTTCTATTTTATAACCAATGTAAAGGGCATGTTTCTACCTTTCGGTGGGTGTCCTATTTAGGCATGTGATGTAAGGACATGTTTCCATCTTCGGATGGGTGTCCATTTATTTGCTTTGTTTGGACACTGCTTTGATTTTAATATAATGATGCTTTCTTTTTATTATTGTGTGTAATATGGATAATGTTATTATATTTTAGAATTTTATAATATTAAGACCTGTAAAGGAGGCCGGTTCCAATGAACCGGGCATTGTGGGGGTGCTGGGCCATTTCTCACCTTCCCCACACGTACCAAACTTTTCGAACCCATTAGGGGGTTGGGGATTCTTTAGGAATCGAGTCATCCACCCCTTTCTTTTTCCCAGCCCATCTGGGTGGCAACTCCATTTTCTCCGAACTTAGGTCCGTGTTCTCTAAGGCCCCAAGCCTAAACAGTGCCGAAGTCGCAAGAACCATTTCACCGGGAGTGGGGGCGAAAATCCCCGTTCACAATGTGGAAAATTTCCTGGCTTCTATATGGGGTCATAGTGTGGAAAGAAGATTTATATAGGGTAATTGGCTATACCAAAGTTTATAAGGAATGGCTTGAGACTGAGATGCACAAGGATAGGAAATCAATGATAAAATGGTTTTGAGTTGCCGCGTTGCCTTCGGTTTTGTAAATCAGTGCTACTGTGGAATTCTGAATTAAGAGAGGAAGGACCAATGATTGTACCGTAGTAATAATAATGATAATAATAATACAAAAAAAATTTGAAAGTCAAAAGTTCCAGTAAAAGTGCAAATTATAATTATTATTATCATTATCATTATTATTATACAATATTTTCTCAATTAATACAATAATGATGGATTACTGAGAAGAAGGTGGTGGATCATGATCAAACAAAGCTCTAAAAAAGTCATCGCCTATTGGAGGAGGAGGCATATCATCTATCTCAAGTCCACCCAAAGAAGGAGCACCTGAACCTCTATTATCCTAGAATTTAGATATGTAACGGTCCTCATCCAAAGTAGATGAAGGAATCTCATGGTCATCAGTTTGGGGCTCCTTAGAAGATGAAGCACCAGGATCCCTCATTCCCTAGAACCAGAAGTCTAGCAAGTCTTGCTTTGACTGATGATATAATTTTTCAAAGTGGGCAACCTGTTGCCGACTAGCAGCTAACTCTTCTTGCAGTTTCTTGTTTTGTTCCTCAAGCATCTATTGTGAGTTAGAAAGGAAAGGGTAAAAGCATACATAATCATGCATACATGTACCATAAATCATCATGGAACAGGATAACCTACCAGGTAACTCATATAAATGCCTTGTAAATGAGATTGCATCTCCAGTTGATAAGAATGAGCAAATGGAGGAGCGACAGAGGAAGCTCTAGCCTCATGACCAAATGAGCTAGTAGCCTGCAATAATCATTAAATTAGTAAAAAAATTTAAGAAAGGAGTAATTGCAATGGAAAAATGGTAAAAGTTTATCTTAGAGGTGTTAGCCCCGGGATGAGGGATGGACCTTCCTCCCTCTCTGTGATACTCCTCTTTAACACTATCCTCCTCTTCCTCAGGAATTTCTTGGATGCCAATAGGAGATATGTTAAAGTTCAATAGTCCTACTCAAATAAACTGGGTATATGATGCACCCGGTGGATAGAGAAAGGTTTCAACATCATAACTATGCCAAGCTAACTACCACGCTTTCTCCAGCATTGATATGATATTTAAAGTATACTCCGGATAATTCATTAGGATCCTCCATCACTTAGGACCAAGGAACCACTCATACACCCTCCCCCCAAGAAACCGACCACTAGACATAGGGCCAGCAATGACTCGGCGGGTATGCTGAAAAGGCAGTGCGACATTCATGGAAGAAGTCCAGTTCATTCACTCTTCTATGTTCCACCAAGCCAAATTGACCTACAAAATGGCAGAAGGTAAGTGAGCTTTTTTACATAAATTTTAAAGTATCATAGTACTATTTTACCTGGCCCCAGGTTAAGCAACTCAAGAGATAGAGTTGGGTGTGCACATGGTGAGAGCCAGGAACTGCTACACTGTCTGACAACCAAAAATTCAACCTTTGATACTCAACTCTCTCTCAGAAAATGACAGGCATCCTCACAAGATTATGCTCATATGCTCATACCCGCAACAACAATGAAAATCAAATTCATACAAGTGTAAGAATGGAATTGACAATGTTGGAAGAAGAGTACCTCGACAACTACCATGAAACCAATGAAAGACTTCTTATTCCTATAAATCTTGTCTAGTCCATGATAGAGATAAGCAAGGCCAGTTTCACCCCAGCCATAAAGTGGTACCATACTGTAATATCCCAAAGTATACCCTAAAAGTTTTGGAATAATTATTGTTATATTTGGATTAAATGTATATGTTTAAATGGAAGGAGAAATGAGGTAAGGGAAGAGTGTATATGTTGTATATATAGTGATATATACAACATATACAAGTCAAAGAAATGGAAGTCAAAGAAGATTAATTAATTATGTTAAATTAATTAAATTAATTAAATGGAAAATTGAATTAGTGAGTGGATGAAGATATTTGATTATTTTAATATTTAATTGCTTGGTGGAGGTTTAAAGAGAAGAAGTGGTTGACTTTGCCATTCATTCTTCTTCTTCTTCTTCTTTCTTTGTTGTTGGCCGGGTATCACAATAGAAAGAGAGGAAGAGAGTTTTTGATTTTCCAAACTCAAGATTGAAGGATGCTTCAAGTGATCAAGTTGGAAATCTAAGAAGTTTCATCATTTTTAGTAAGTTTCCACTTGATTCCCTTGTTTTCTTTTAAGTTTGTGTTTTGAGTTTGGTGATTGATTATTGATGGTATGTGTATATTTGGTTGTGGTGTATTTGAGAGTGTTTGGTCTTATTGGTTTCGATTTTGGAATTGATTTGAAGGAAAGGTTAAGTTTGGTGTTGGAGAGTAATTGTTGTGTTTGAGTTGTGTGTATGTGATGGTTATAAATTGGTGTTTGATGTATGTTTTGAATTATTTTGGTGTTTTTACAAGTTATTATGGTTTATGGGTGTGTTTAGTTAAGTTTGTTTGAAGTGGAAAATGGTGGAAGTAAGAGGGTTGTTGGATGTATTGTTGTTGTTACCGGAATCAGGATTTTTGGCCTGACACGCCCATGAGCACGGCCAGGTCTTTAGGCGTGTCAATGATTCTATTTTCTGGATGGGTGACACGACCAGTGACACGACCATGCCACTTAGCGTGTCACAGCTTCTGTGTTATAGTAGCATTGACACGGCCAGTAACACGCCCGTGTTATTGAACGTGTCATAGCTATTGTGTTGGTGAAGAATTGACACGGCCATGAGCACGCCCGTGTTGTTGGACGTGTCAATGTTTCTGTGAGACATAATGTATTACACATTCAGTGACACGCCCGTGGTTCTAAGCGTGTCAAAGCTTTTGTGTTGTGAGTTTAGGGCACGGTCAGGGACACGCCCGTGTTGTTGAGCATGTCATGTGTAGAATTTGCCCTAGTTGGTTCTTAGCCTTATTATCTCATGTGTATCTTTAAGTGAGTGTGTATTATTCCTTTTGGATTGGGTTTTTGAAGAGTTTGAGTTGCCCTAATCCAAGTGTCAAGGACTTTTGGAAGAGGAGTTTTGTGTTGTGTGAGTTGCACTTGAGGTAAGTACAAACCCTACATTATTGCATACATTTACATGACATTAGGACTTAACACATTGGGGTTGTAAATGTGTTAAGTAATCTATTACATTGTTGTTACATTTGATTAATATTATGATTTGCATAATGTGAAAGATATGATGATCGTTCAAAATGTATGTTCAATGCAAATGGTTATGTATACTCTAATGATGAGATGTGAAGTTATTGTTGTTGGCTATAATGTTGCAAATGAAATAATTGAGGCATGTTTTCCTAGATGATTATGAGGAAATGAGAATGGAATTGATAATGAAATATTGAAAGAATTGTGTGCCTAATGTGTTATTCACTTTTCAGAGTTTTGTTGTTGGTGGCATGCCTAATAGTAACAATCTCTTGAAGCTGGGTTGGGCTTGATCCTTGAAGCCAAATTGGGTTGAAGTTTAGCATGCTTTACTCCCCTTGAAGTTTGGTTGGGTCTAGTCCTTGAAGCCTAGTTGAGATGTTACAAACCCTTGAAGCTAGGTTGGGTTTGGTCCTTGAAGCCAAATTGGGTTGATGCTTAGCATGCTTCACTCCCCTTGAAGTTTGGTTGGGCCTAATCCTTGAAGCCTAGTTGGGATAGTGATAAATGTGATAATTGGACCAAAACAGTAACTCTGAAAGTTGAATTGCATATTAGTTTCTTTTGGGCCCATGCTTGTCTTTGTTTAAATGTGAATCATAAATGGTGAAATAAATGAATTATAAGATTTAATGTAAGGTTTTGAAATATGATATTCTTATGTATTGTTTACCATATATGAATGTGTGACATTAACATTACATTAAAGCATATTGTTATTGTGGGTTGTACCACTAAGCCGTTGGCTTAGCGCATTTGTGGTTCATCGCGCAGGTGACAGGGTAGAACAGGAGAGTTCATCTAGACCGAGTCGAGTCTAGACTCTGATGTATTGATTGTGGGCTTAAAGATCAGAGATGAACTGCCAAACATGTATAAACTTTATGTTTTATAAACATTGATTTTGATGTATATATATGTATGTAAATACCGCTACATTTTCCTCTGCGTAATAAATAAATGTTTTATCTATTATGTTCTATAACATAATTATATATTATAATATAATTTAAATGTTTTAAGTTTACTTATATTTTTGTTAAATTGAAAGATTGGGTTGTTTAATATAAACCGTGGCACTCTTGTATCCGGTATACGTGTATTAGTAGTGTGTAGTGTGCGTATATAGGTTATAGGGGTGTTACAATTGTTTTGGTATCAGAGCCGAAGTTTGATATTCTCAACCTAGGTGAATTGTAAGAAAAAGAACATTTTGATTCTAAAAGTTGGTTTTTAAATAAGATACATGTTTTGGCACTGGGAGTCTATGATATTTGATGAGGTATATTCTGCTGTGTTTGCAGATATTGGTAGTGATGGCGTCTCAATCACGTCAGTCCATAAAAGGTAGTGCTGAGAGTGTAGCTCCTGAAGAGGGTAGAGATGGAGCTAGGGTTGAGAGAGCTGGAGAGGCACTTGTTCCTGTGCCAGAGAGACCAGCAGCTGATGAGGTTTTGCCAGTTTGGCTAAGACATGTGGTAGAATTGTTGAGGCAAGCTCCAGTGCAACCGCCACCGCCACCACAGCCACAAGTATCGGTGAGACATTATGATAAATTGAAGAAGTATGGGGCTGAGGATTTCTTTGGTACTATAGATCCTGCAGTAGCTGAGTAGTGGTTGGATAGAGTGCAGAGGGTATTTATTCAGTTGCAAGCCACTCATAAAGAGAAATTTGATTATGATAGATCCCTTCTGCAGAAAGATGCTTATGATTGGTGGAAGACGGTTCCTCATTCTATGGATGATCCACCAACTTTGTCTTATAGTGATTTTCTAAGGGAGTTTCAGCAGAAATATACTCCGAGAGATTATAAGGATGTCAAGAAGATGGAATTTCTGAATCTAAGACAAGATAACCGGACTGTGACAGAGTATGAGGTAGAGTTTATCCGGTTGAGTCACTATGCCGATGGGATTATTTCAGATGAGATTGACCGGTGTAGGAGATTTGTGGAGGGATTGAGGCCCTCTATTATGTGTATTGTTGTTGGTTCTCGGTACCAAGATTTTTCTCAATTGGTTGCAGCAGCTAGAAGTGTTGAAAGAGCACAAGGTATTGCAGCAGCTGCTACTGAGGAGGAGACCAAAGTTAGGAGATCCCAGTTTGAGGCAGGGTCTTCATCTATGAAGAGAGGCCGAGGAAGTTTTGTTCCGAGGATTAGTAGGAGCCAGAGGCAGTCGGGTAGGTCAGTTCAGTATCAGAGGCAGAGATCGAGACCTACAATTTCTGTAGCGAGTGCTCCGACTCTAGTGGTTCGGAGATCCATTCCACCTATATGTGTTCATTGTGGTAGGACACATGGGGGTGCTTGCTGGAAAACAGGTGGATTAGGAGTATGTTTTAGATGTGGGTCACCAGCTCACTTTATCAAAGATTGCCCTAAGCTACAGGAGGATAGACAGACTGATACTATAGCTTCTCGAGCGAGTGTTAGCAGAGGTGGTTGAGGGGGCAGAGGTTTTAGTAGAGGTGGTCGACCTGGAATCAGTCAGAGAGGAGGCTCTACATCCGGAGGCAGTAGGCCAGATGAGGCTGGGTCTTCTCAGCGAGTGTATGTGATGCAGAGGCAACCGGATACTTCAGCAGTTATTGCGGGTACATTTTTTTTATTTGGCATTTCAGTTCTTGCTTTGATTGATCCAGGATCTACTCATTCATACATAAGTGCATCTATCTTGCCTGTGTCTGAATTGCATTCGTAGTCCTTAGGATTTGATGTTTTGGTGACAAATCCTTTAGGACATAGTGTTGTGGTGAGTAAGGTGCATCGTGATAGTTCAGTTATGGTGCAAGGTGAGGAGTTTCTTGGTGATTTGATTGAAATGCCTTTTAAGGAGTATGATTTGATCTTAGGCGTGGATTGGTTATCTAAGCATGGAGCTGTGGTAGACTGTCAAAAGAAGTGTGTTACTCTGAGAACCGGTGATGGTAGAAGTGTGATGGTATCTAGTGAGCAGAGACAACTTGCATCCATGTTTGTTTCAGCTGTTGCAGCTAGGAAGCTGATTAGAAAAGGATGTGATGCTTATCTTGCTCATATTGTGGATACCAGAGTAGTGGGTTCTCAACTTGATAGTATACCCACAGTTGTGAAATTCCCAGATGTGTTTCCTAAGGAGTTGACAGGGTTACCACCTGAAAGAGAGGTTGAGTTTGGTATCGATTTGTTGCCTGGTACCACTCCCATCTCTATTACTCCTTATCGAATGGCACCTGCTGAGTTGAAAGAGTTGAAGGTGCAGTTGCAGGAGTTGTTGGATAAATGGTTTGTTCGCCCTAGTGTTTCTCCATGGGGAGCTCCTATTTTGTTTGTGAAGAAGAAGGATGGTACTTTGAGGTTGTGCATCGATTATAGGCAATTGAACAAGGTGACTATTAAGAATAAGTATCCTTTGCCTCAGATTGATGATGTCTTTGATCAGTTGAAGGGAGCAGCAGTGTTTTCCAAGATTGATTTGAGATTAGGGTACCATCAGTTGAGAGTCAGAGCTGAAGATGTTCCTAAGACAGCTTTCCGCACAAGGTATGGGCATTATGAGTTTTTAGTGATGCCTTTTGGATTGATGAATGCACCTGTAGCTTTTATGGATTTGATGAATAGGGCAGTTTGTGGTAGTCTTTACTGATGATATTTTGGTGTATTCGCGTAATGAAGAGGAACATGATAAGCATCTGCGGATTGTATTGCAGACCTTGAGAGAGAAGCAATTGTATGCTAAACTGTCAAAGTGTGAGTTTTGGCTTGATCAAGTGACTTTTCTGGGTCATATAGTGTTAGCAGATGGTATAAGAGTTGATCCGAGTAAAGTTGAGGCTATTTTGAATTGGAGTCCACCGAAGTCTGTGACCGAAGTTAGAAGTTTTTTGGGTTTGGCAAGCTATTATCGACGGTTTGTGAAAGTTTTTCTTTGATAGCTACAATACTCACCAGATTACTTCGGAAGGGAATTAGATTTGTGTGGATAGATCAGTGTCAAGGAAGCTTTGAGTAGTTGAAGGAGATGTTGACTCAAGCTCCTGTTCTTACTTTGCCTATGGAAGATAAACCATATGTGATTTATAGTGATGCTTCACATAATGGTTTAGGTTGTGTTTTGATGCAAGAGGGTAGAGTTATAGCTTATGCTTCTCGGCAGTTGAAGCCGCATGAGTTTAATTACCCGACGCATGATTTGGAATTAACAGCTATAGTGTTTGCTTTGAAGATTTGGCGACATTACTTGTACGGAGAGAAGTGTTTTATCTATACATATCATAAGAGTTTAAAATATTTGGGTGTTCAGAGAGAGCTGAATCTTCGACAGCGACGGTGGTTGGAGCTGATCAAAGATTACGACTGTTTGATTGATTATCATCCTGGTAAGGCGAATGTTGTTGCTGATGCCTTGAGTCGGAAGTCTTTAGCAGGTTTGATTGTTTATTCGCTCTCGTTGCTTGTTGAGTTGAGAGCGTTGCATGCTAATTTTGAGCTTTGTGATGATGGTGCTTTGTTAGCTTAGTTGCAATTGAGGCTAATGTTGTGGGACCAGATAAGGGAGGCTCAATTGGCAGATGAGAAAATTCAGAAAGTTGTGTCAGATTGTTAAAATGGGGAGAGCCGAGATTTCCATGTGAGAAGTGATGGTAGCCTTTGGTTCAAGGATAGATTGTGTGTTCCTGATCATGCTAGTTTGAGAAAGATTATTTTGGAGGAAGCACATCAATTGGTTTTTGCTATGCACCCTGGGAGTACCAAAATGTATCATGATTTGAAGCAACATTATTGGTGGTCAGGTATGAAGAGGGACATAGCGGAGTTTGTATCTGAGTGTCTCACTTGTCAGAGGGTGAAAGCTGAGCATCAAGTTCCAACAGGGTTGCTTCAACCTTTATCAGTGCCTGAATGGAAATGGGAACGTGTGACAATGGATTTTGTATCTGGTTTTCCATTGACTCAGAAGAAGCATGATGCTATCTGGGTGATTATTGATCGGTTGACGAAGACAGCTCATTTTCTTCCAGTTAGAATGGATTATTCTCTTGAGAAGTTGGCTGAGCTGTATATCAGTGAGATAGTGAAATTGCATGGAGTTCTAATTTTTTTGTTGTCTGATCAAGATCCTCAGTTTACTTCAAGGTTTTGGAAAAGTTTACATGGTGCCTTGGGTTCTCGATTGCACTTTAGCACTGCTTTTCATCCGCAGACAGATGGGCAGTCAGAGAGAGTGATACACATTTTGGAGGACATGTTGAGAAGCTGTGTCATTGATTTCTCTGGAAGTTGGGATAGATGTTTGCCATTGATGGAATTTGCTTATAACAATAGTTATCAGTCTAGTATTAAAATGGCACCATTTGAGGCTTTGTATGGAAGAAGATGCAGAACGCCTCTGTGTTGGAATGAAGTTGGAGAAGGCAAGTTGGTTGGTCCCGATTTGATTAAAGAAACAGAAGAAAAAGTGAAGATAATTCAGGATCGGTTGAAAGCAGCTTCAGATCGGCAGAAATCTTATTCAGATTTAAAGAGGAGAGACATAGAGTTTGATGTTGGAGATAAAGTTTTTCTAAAAGTGTCTCCTTGGAAGAATATCTTGAGATTTGGCTGCAAAGGGAAGCTAAGTCCTCATTTTATTGGACCTTATGAAGTATTAGAAAGAGTTGGACCAGTTGCTTATCAACTCATTTCTATGCTGCGGAGGTACAGATCAGATCCATCTCATGTTCTGTCCGTTCAATCTATTGAGGTGAGTCCGGATCTGACTTTTGAAGAAGAACCGGCGGTTATTTTAGCACATGGAGTGAAAGAGTTGAGACATAAGAAAGTGCCAATTGTGAAGGTTCTTTGGAAGAATCATGGTAGAGAAGAATCAACTTGGGAGAATGAGCAAGTGATGCGAGATCAGTATCCCTAGCTGTTTCTGACTTAAGATCATGTAATTTCGAGGACGAAATTTCTTTTTAGAGGGGGAGAATTGTAATTTCCCAAAGTATACCCTAAAAGTTTTGGAATAATTATTGTTATATTTGTATTAAATGTATATGTTTAAATGGAAAGAGAAATGAGGTAAGGGAAGAGTGTATACGTTGTATATATAGTGATATATACAACATATACAAGTCAAAGAAATGGAAGTCAAAGAAGATTAATTAATTATGTTAAATTAATTAAATTAATTAAATGGAAAATTGAATTAGTGAGTGGATGAAGATATTTGATTATTTTAATATTTAATTGCTTGGTGGAGGTTTAAAGAGAAGAAGTGGTTGACTTTGCCATTCATTCTTCTTCTTCTTCTTCTTTCTTTGTTGTTGGCTGGGTATCACAATAGCAAGAGAGGAAGAGAGTTTTTGATTTCCAAACTCAAGATTGAAGGATGTTTCAAGTGATCAAGTTGAAAATCTAAGAAGTTTCATCATTTTTAGTAAGTTTCCACTTGATTCCCTTGTTTTCTTTTAAGTTTGTGTTTTGAGTTTGGTGATTGATTGTTGATGGTATGTGTATATTTGGTTGTGGTGTATTTGAGAGTGTTTGGTCTTATTGGTGTTGATTTTGGAATTGATTTGAAGGAAAGGTTATGTTTGGTGTTGGAGAGTGTTGCGCTCGAATTAAGTTCTACTACAAGCATCACTCGCAAGTATACGAGGTAGCTGTAGCAAAGGTGATCACCCCATGGTCATTTCCCCAAGAAGGTGTAGTTTGTAATAGCTTGATTAGCAAGTAATTTAAAAGAGAGAGTTTGTTGTTTGGAATTATAAAAGAACAATTTAAACCTAAGATTAAGGAGGGTAGTGTTGATGTGTGTGATGGGTGTACAAGATCAAATCGATTCTTGGGAAGGTGCCTAGGGTTATAGGTCCATTCAATCAAAACTCAATTCTAAATTATCCATTAACATAACCTTGTAAATTAATTTGTTCCTTAAGGTTAATTAGTCAATTACCAATTCATTAGTTTTCACATTCATGAAATAGCAATAACCAATTATTTTACATTTGCAAATTAATGAAACCCTAGAACTTATATTTCTAAATCATTCATAGGGTAGTCGATTGCATAGTTTCGATATCGGATTTCACCTCTCGGTCCTTCATTCAATATCTAGAGATCAATAGGTAGCTAATATATTAACCTAGCATACAAGCCAATGCAATCAACCAACACAAGGTACATCAATGTAAATATCAAATCAAAGCATTCAATCAAATATACTATAAACCCTAGGCATGGGTTTTTAGCTCAACATCATCAATTTAAAGCATTCATTCAACTCAATATAAATCAAATACAAATTGTTAATTTGCAATATCAATTCTCTTAATATAACAAAAACAATATTGAAATGAATTAAAAGAGATAATAGAAAAACCCCTTGTGAAGATGCAAAGAGTAGGATTACTAGTCTTCCTCCTAGCTCCACTTTGATGTATGATGAAGAACTCAAGCCCTCTTCAATGGTGATTCCCTTTTGCAATATGGAATGGAGCTTTCTCAAGTCACCAAACCTTGATTATGCCTTTGAGAGATGGAATGGATCTTTCTCAAGTCACCAAACCTTTCAATGAAGCTTCTTCTACCTTTAAGAGCTTGTTAACCCACTTGATCCCAAAGAACCTCAAAGATCTTGTCAATGGAAGATGGAGAAGATGAAGATGGATGATGAAAATGAAGGGACAAGGAGAGTGTCACTCTCTCCTCATCCCAAATGTGTTTGCTCGTTCCTTCTCTTTTCTTTTCTCCCTTTCAAAACCCTATCCGTTCTCTCCTTTTTTCTTTTTCTTTCGAGCAAAAGATTTTATAGAAGTTAAGGGTGACACAGCCAAGCCAAGAGTGGCTTGGCCGTGCCTCTTGATTTTCCTTGGGACACAGCCAAGCTTGCTGGCCGTGTCCCTCACTGCTTCTTTCTTTTTTTCTTTCTTTTCTTTCTTTTCTTTTGATCTCAAGGAGGTGACACGGCTAAGCTAAGAGTGGCTTGGCCGTGTCTCATGTGACAT
This sequence comes from Garcia nutans, assembly GCA_947685225.1. Classification (NCBI taxonomy): domain Eukaryota; kingdom Viridiplantae; phylum Streptophyta; class Magnoliopsida; order Malpighiales; family Euphorbiaceae; genus Garcia; species Garcia nutans. The sequence goes on along the minus strand of CANTUV010000037.1, from coordinate 7,006,022 downwards.
GGCCAGTGGCTCGGCCATGTCGCTTGCCAGTGTCGCCTTCTGCCTTCTTTCTTTTTGTTCTTTGGATTTTGCTCTTTTGGTGAGACACGGCCAGTGGCTTGGCCGTGTCTCATGACCGTGTTTGCTTTTAGGATGAAACACGGCCAAGACAATGAGACATGGCCAAGCTTCAAGTGACATGGCCATGTCGATCAGACACACTCACAGACATGGCCAAGCTTGTGAGTGTGTCAAGTACTTTCTCTATTTTAGGATGAAACACGGCCAAGACAATAAGACATGGCCAAGCTTCAAGTGACATGGCCATGTCGATTAGACACACTCACAGACATGGCCAAGCTTGTGAGTGTGTCAAGTACTTCCTCTATTTTATTTCTTTCTTGGTTTCTTTTCCTTGGGTGAGACACGGCCAGTGGCTTGGCCGTGTCTCTTGGGTGTGTTAGCTACTGTCTTGGAATTCTTTTGAGGGACTTGGCCAAGCTTGCTTTGGCTTGGCCATGTCTTGCCTGATTCATGTTCTTTCTTCATTTTTCTTGATTATTTTGATCATCTAAGGGAGTTTTTGCACTTAAACCCAAAACAAACACTTTAAACAAACTTAAAACAAAAATCAATCAAAACATTAACTAAAAACACATAAAAATCATACTAAAAACTAGTACAAATATGATCTAAACAAATACCCCACACTTAATTCCTTGCTTGTCCCCAAGCAAGGCTAAAATCAAAACACACTAAACAAGATGAATTTTGTGAAGCTCAAGAGTTATAAAGATGCATCAAGACTTCCTTATCCCTAAATCCGCAATCAATATCGAATCAAACAAAATCAACAGCAATGCAATTAAGTGGCTTTCCATGCATAACCAATGTTGTCACTCCCTCACCAACTCTTACAAGTGTTTGATCATGATGGTGTTTACACTCATAACAATCAATGAAAGATTATTGTCATAGGCTTGCTTATCAATCAAAGCTCCACCACAAAATAACAATCAAGCATCAATCAAAAGGTCTTTATTGGGTTGTAATGGGTCTAAGGTAAAGGTATGATATTTAGGAAATGTGAGCTTGATCATTAAGTTTGAGAGAACTTTAAGAATGAAGTACCCGATCATATATATAACCCAACAATCCCAAAACACCTTCCTCTCATCTACCCCTTGACATTAAAGAGCTTTTTAAGGGAACTCACTTATTAAATATTGCAATGATACATTCCAACCCTTTCAACAAGAACAACAATTATTCTTATTATATATATATATTTTTTCTTTTTTTTCTTTTTTTTTCTTTTTTTTCTTTTTATTTATTTTTATTTTTATTTTTATTATTTTGCTTTGCAATCTTAAACCTACTAAATTTAACCCCACACTTAATTCAACACAACTCTCAGTCATAAACCTAATGAAAGTGTAAGAGTTAAACAACAATGTTCAAGCTAATGGTGTTTTGAAAAAGAAAGAAAAGGAAAAATAAAATAAGCTCAAAATTGGCTAACTAAGGTTAAAATTAGGGTTAGTCTTTTTAAGCTAAAGTGGGTTCACCTAATTGCCTTAATCATCTTGATGCTTAATTGAAATTTTTATGTAATCTTAAAATGCATGTCAAAGCAAGTTCTAGCAATTCATAAATCAAAGATGTTCACCCACAATAATAATGATAAGTTGATGGCTCAATTCCTCACTAGGTTAATGGCAATGCAAAGAAAAACCAACAAAATTTACAATAAGCACCAATTCTACTCAATTCTCAAATTCATGCTTCAAAAATTCAAAGGTCATCTATCAATAATTTTCTAACAATTGAACTTTCTAAAATTCATTTATTCAAAGAAAAACATTAAAAACATTAACTAAACTTAAACAAAAATAGCTTAAAAGTAAAAACACAAAACAAAAGTAAAAACACAAAACACATAATGCACCCCACACTTAAAGTTTCACATTGTCCTCAATGTGAGCATGCATACTACAGAGAGGGTTTAGATGAAACCTGATTTCCAATGTTCCCATATACGATGTGTAGGGCTCCTTCCACCCATAATGCAATTGGAGCCCAAGACTGAGAGGATGAATAACATGTAACTTTGAAATGTACCCGATGTATGGCAACCCCTAAATAGTATTCCTTGAAGAGAACATGTCTCAAAGGGACATGTGAAGGTCGCCTCTGGGTGATCCTCCAGTGCAATAGGAACGTGGTGATAATCTGTGTCTTTGTGCAACATGGGCATATCAGATTTCTGCTCTTCCTTACCACAAAGAGTAGTAGAGATAACTTTTGGGGACTCTTTAAGTTCAACCAAGTTTGGTTGAATCACTTTTTCATCCACTTTAACAATGTCAAGTCCCATCTCAACAACCTCAGCATCTAAAATTAGCTTACACTCCTCAATTTCTAAATTGGGCATTTCATGCTCTTCTTCTAGGGTCATAGTCATCCCAATCTTATTTCCACTATCTCCTTGGGAGTGCATATTATAGATGTCAGGAAGTTGCTTACCTTGCTCCTCATCCTTCAAGCTACATGGAAATGGATTTGGTGGCCTATCAGGATTGGAAAATTCATGCAACTTTGGTGAGGTTAATGCCTCCAAATTCTCCTTCTCGTTTGATTGGCTCAACTCCTCAATGTTGGTTTGTATCTCCTCGCCATTATCTTCTTGATTAGTGCCTGCATCCAAAGAATCACAAAATTTGTTATATATTACCTGTTCACTCTTCAAATTTGTGATTACCTTGACTTGCTCCAATTGGCTAGGATATTCCTCCTTTTGGTGTGCTTGGAGTTGATGTGCCAGTTGCCTAACTTGAATTTCCACCCTCTTCAATGATTCCTCCAAAGAATCAAACCTCTCATTGATCCCTTCCTAATTTTGTGTGCTAAGTTGAATGTAAGCATTCAAATCATCTTCCACTGTGGATTTCTTGCATTGATCTTGATTTTGTGCACTAATTTGAATGAAGGCATTCAAACTATCTTCCAAAGTGGGTTCCTTAAGTCGATCTTGATTTTGTGCGCTAGTTTGAATGAAGGCATTCAAACTATCCTCCAATGTGGGTTTCTTAAGGTGATCTTGATTTTGTGCGCTAGTTTGAATGAAGGCATTCAAACTATCCTCCAATGTGGGTTTCTTAAGGTGATCTTCATTTGAATATTGTTCTTGAGAGTAAGGATTTCTTTGGTAAGGTTGAAAAAAATTTTGAGGTGGAATTTGCTGTTGATTTTCCCAAGAAAAATTTGGGTGGCTTCCCCAGCTTGAATTATAAGGTATGGGATATGGGTCATTTCCACCCATTTGCTGGAAACTTTCATAGGCATATTCTTCCTCTTGCCATTCTTGGTATCGTGCGAAACCGAATGAGCATGTATTTGCACTATGCCCTGCATTGCCACATGCTGCACATATCTCTTGGCGTGGCATAGGTGCTCTTCCTCTTGCATTTAGCACCTTAAGTTGATTTGTCAATTCTGCTAATTGCCATGCCATTTCAGACTCATCGTTATTATCAGAAACTCCCCATGCCTTGAAAACTGCATCTTTACAAAAGGCACTTAGCAACTTAAAGAAACCAAACAAATAATTAAATTAAAAGAAAATCAAACAAAAACAAACAAACAATTAAAAGAAAATAAACAAATAATTAAATTAAAAGAAAATCAAACAAAAACAAACAAACAATTAAAAGAAAATAAACAAACAATTAAATTGTAAAGAAAAATCAAACTATCACTACTTAAACAGCCTTCCCCGGCAACGGAGCCAAAAACTTGTTGCGCTATAATTAAGGTCTACTACAAGCGTCACTCGCAAGTATACGAGGTAGCTGTAGCAAAGGTGATCGCCCCAAGGTCATTTCCCCAAGAAGGTGTAGTTCGTAATAGCTTGATTAGCAAGTAATTTAAAAGAGAGAGTTTGTTGTTTGGAATTATAAAAGAACAATTTAAACCTAAGATTAAGGAGTGTAGGGTTGATGTGTAGGATGGGTGTACAAGATCAAATCGATTCTTGGGAAGGTGCCTAGGGTTATAGGTTCATTCAATCAAAACTCAATTCTCAATTATCCATTAACATAACCTTGTAAATTAATTTGTTCCTTAAGGTTAATTAGTCAATTACCAATTCATTAGTTTTCACATTCATGAAATAGCAATAACCAATTATTTTACATTTGTAAATTAATGAAACCCTAGAACTTATATTTCTAATTCATTCATAGGGTAGTCGATTGAATAGTTTCGATATCGGATTTCACCTCTCGGTCCTTCATTCAATATCTAGATATCAATAGGTAGCTAATCTATTAACCTAGCATACAAGCCAATGCAATCAACCAACACAAGGTACATCAATGTAAATATCAAATCAAAGCATTCAATCAAATATACTATAAACCCTAGGCATGGGTTTTTAGCTCAACATCATCAATTTAAAACATTCATTCAACTCATTATAAATCATATACAAATTGTTCATTTGCAATATCAATTCTCATAATATAACAAAAACAATATTGAAATGAATTAAAAGAGAGAATAGAAAAACCCCTTGTGAAGATGACAAGAGTAGGATTACTAGTCTTCCTCCTAGCTCCACTTTGATGTATGATGAAGAACTCAAGCCCTCTTCAATGGTGATTCTCCTTTGCAATATGGAATGGAGCTTTCTCAAGTCACCAAACCTTCAATTGATTATGCCTTTGAGAGATGGAATGGATCTTTCTCAAGTCACCAAACCTTTCAATGAAGCTTCTTCAACCTTTAAGAGCTTGTTAACCCACTTGATCCCAAAGAACCTCAAAGATCTTGTCAATGGAAGATGGAGAAGATGAAGATGGAGGATGAAGATGAAGGGACAAGGAGAGTGTCACTCTCTCCTCATCCCAAATGTGTTTGCTCGCTCCTTCTCTTTCTTTTCTCCCTTTCAAAACCCTAGCCGTTCTCTCCTTTTTTCTTTTTCTTTCGAGCAAAAGATTTTATAGAAGTTAAGGGTGACACAGACAAGCCAAGAGTGGCTTGGCCGTGTCTTTTGATTTTCCTTGGGACACGGCCAAGCTTGCTGGCCGTGTCCCTCACTACTTCTTTCTTTCTTTCTTTCTTTTCTTTCTTTTCTTTTGATCTCAAGGAGGTGACACGGCCAAGCCAAGAGTGGCTTGGCCGTGTCTCATGTGACATGGCCAGTGGCTTGGCCATGTCGCTTGTCAGTGTCGCCTTCTGCCTTCTTTCTTTTCGTTCTTTGGATTTTGCTCTTTTGGTGAGACACGGCCAGTGGCTTGGCCGTGTCTCATGACCGTTTACTTCTGGACAAGTTTTGCTTAAGGGACATGGCCAAGCCATGACAAGCTTGGCCGTGTCTCATGGTTTTCTTTGATTTCTTCTTCTTTTGATGGGGGACACGGCCAAGCCATGACAAGCTTGGCCGTGTCTCATGGTTTTCTTTGACTTCTTCTTCTTTTGATGAGAGACACGGCCAAGACAATGAGACATGGCCAAGATTCAAGTGACATGGCCATGTCGATCAGACACACTCACAGACATGGCCAAGCTTGTGAGTGTGTCAAGTACTTTCTCTATTTTAGGATGAAACACGACCAAGACAATGAGACATGGCCAAGCTTCAAGTGACATGGCCATGTCGATCAGACACACTCACAGACATGGCCAAGCTTGTGAGTGTGTCAAGTACTTCCTCTATTTTATTTCTTTCTTGGTTTATTTTCCTTGGGTGAGACACGGCCAGTGGCTTGGCCGTATCTCTTGGGTGTGTCAGCTACTGTCTTGGAATTCTTTTGAGGGACATGGCCAAGCTTGCTTTGGCTTGGCCATGTCTTGCTTGATTCATGCTCTTTCTTCATTTTTCTTGATTGTTTTGATCATCCAAGAGAGTTTTTGCACTTACACCTAAAACAAACACTTTAAACAAACTTAAACAAAAATCAATCAAAACATTAACTAAAAACACATAAAAATCATACTGGAAACTAGTACAAATATGATCTAAACAGAGAGTAAGTGTTGTGTTTGAGTTGTGTGTATGTGATGGTCATAAAGTGGTGTTTGATGTATGTTTTGAATTATTTTGGTGTTTTTGCAAGTTGTTATGGTTTATGGGTGTGTTTAGTTAAGTTTTTTTGAAGTGGAAAATGGTGGAAGTAAGAGGGTTGTTGGATGTGTTATTGTTGTTGCCGAAATCAGGATTTTTGGCCTGACACGCCCATGAGCACGACCAATTCTTTAGGCGTGTCAATGATTCTGTTTTCTGGATAGGTGACACGACCAGTGACACGCACATGCCACTGAGCGTGTCACAGCTTCTGTGTTGTAGTAGCATTGACACGGCCAGTAACACACCAGTGTTATTGAACGTGTCATAGCTACTGTGTTGGTGAAGAATTGACACGGCCATGAGCACGCCTGTGTTGTTGGACATGTCAATGTTTCTATGAGACAGAATGTATTACACGTTTAGTGACACGCCCATGGTTCTAAGCATGTCAAAGCTTTTGTGTTGTGAGTTTAGGGCACGGTCAGGGACACGCCCATGTTGTTGAGCATGTCATGTGTAGAATTTGCCCTAGTTGGTTCTTAGCCTTATTATCTCATGTGTATCTTTAAGTGAGTGTGTAGTTTTCCTTTTGGATTAGGTTTTTGAAGAGTTTGAGTTGCCCTAATCCAAGTGTTAAGGATTTTTTGAAGAGGAGTTTTGTGTTGTGTGAGTTGCTCTTGAGGTAAGTACAAACCCTACATTATTGCATACATTTACATGACATTGGGACTTAACACATTGGGGTTGTAAATGTGTTAAGTAATCTATTACATTGTTGATACATTTGATTAATATTATGATTTGCATAATGTGAAAGATATGATGATCGTTCAAAATGTATGTTCAATGCAAATGGTTATGTATACTCTAATGATGAGATGTGAAGCTATTGTTGTTGGCTATAATGATGCAAATGAAATAATTGAGGCATGTTTGCCTAGATGATTATGAGGAAATGAGAATGGAATTGATAATGAAATAATGAAAGAATTGTGTGCCTAATGTGTTATTCACTTTTCAGAGTTTTGTTGTTGGTGGCATGCCTAATAGTAACAATCTCTTGAAGCTGGGTTGGGCTTGATCCTTGAAGCCAAATTGGGTTGAAGTTTAGCATGCTTTACTCCCCTTGAAGTTTTGTTGGGTCTAGTGCTTGAAGCCTAGTTGAGATGTTACAAACCATTGAAGCTAGGTTGGGTTTGGTCCTTGAAGCCAAATTGGGTTGATGCTTAGCATGCTTCGCTCCCCTTGAAGTTTGGTTGGGCCTAATCCTTGAAGCCTAGTTGGGATAATGATAAATGTGATAATTGAACCAAAATAGTAACTCTGAAAGTTGAATTGCATATTAGTTTCTTTTGGGCCCATGCTTGTCTTTGTTTAAATGTGAATCATAAATGGTGAAATAAATGAATTATAAGATTTAATGTAAGGTTTTGAAATATGATATTCTTATGTATTGTTTATTATATATGAATGTGTGACATTAGCATTACATTAAAGCATATTGTTATTGTGGGTTGTACCACTAAGCTGTTGGCTTAGCGCGATTATGGTTCATCGCGTAGGTGACAGGGTAGAACCTGTAATATCCTAATGCGTGCCCTAGAAGTTTGGATACAATTGTTGTTTGTTTGAATTATGTGTATATGTTATGTTGATAAGAAAAGAAATTGAAAAGAGAATGTTTAGGTATTGTTTAAAAAGGAAAATAATGTGTAGAGAGAAAGTGTATATGTTGGGTATATGGTAATATATATAACATATATGTTGGTCAAAATGAGGAGTCAAGGGAAGAAGATATTTTATTTGTGATATGTGAATTACTTAAATGGGCATATAAGTGAAAGAAGCTAAGTTAAATGGATGAGGGCATTTAAGTAATTGCTTTGTTAGAATTGCTTGGTGGAGATTTAAAGAAGAAGAGAAGTTTGACTTGTCTTCATTTTTCTTTTTTTTGCTTTGTATGGCCGGCTACCAAAGGAAAGAGAGAGCAAGAGAAGTGTTCTAAATTCTAAAATCAAATTGAAGGAAGAAGCAAAGGATTAAGTTGGAGATTTGTGAAATTTCCTTAATTTTGGTAAGTACTCTCTTGTTTTCCTTTGTTATTTTGAATGATTTGTTGATATTATGATTTGGTGTGTTTGAGATGTGTTTATAAGTGTTGAAATTGAGTGTAAGTTAAAAAGATTGAATTGGTGTTGGTTTTGGTTTGAAGATGGTAAGTTAAGTGGATGTTGATATTGAAAGAATAAGAGTGATGTTGATTTTAGGGTTTTGAAATGGTAAGTGATTAAATGTATTATTGATGTATTGTTAAGGTCAATATTGTGATGAACTTGTAAAATAAATGTTAATAACATTGATTATATCCATTTGAATAAGGTTAAGTTGTGTATAATGTGATTTAATGCAATCAAGGAGGCTTGGCCGTGTTTGGTTTTGAATTTGTTGGGAGACACAGCCAAATCTAAAGAAGAGACATGGCCAATCTATGGGAGACATGGCCAAGTTAGAGGAGACACGGCCGTGTTGGGTCATTTTTGGAGAGACATGGCCACTGGCTCAGCCGTGTCCCTTGCCCGTGTCTGCTACTGGATTTTTGGTGTTGAGAGACACGGCCACAAGCTTGGTCGTGTCCCTTGAGTGTGTTAGCTACTATGATTGTTCTTTGCTCTTCTTGCATTGTTTTGATTCTTCAAAGGTCTTCTTGCACCTAAACATAAAAATAAACACATTTAATACAAAGAATGACCTAAACAAATATATGTGGAAGATTCTAAATCTATGAATAATGTTATATTGTGTATAATGTGGGACACAATGTGAGTAATGATTATGCATATGATACTATATGAACAATGTTATTTTTATACATTGTGAATCTTATGAATGGTAATGTGTTATATGAATAATGTACTTTGTAATGTTATATCAATGATGCTATATGTAAAATGTGAAGGATGTGATGGGGTAATTGATTAGTTATACTATGAAATATTAATATGAATTGAGACATGACATGATGTGAAGCCATTGTGATTGGCTATGATAACTATGATGATTCAATTGAGAATGAAATTGCTAAATGAATTGTGTGGCCAATGTGTTATTCCATTTTCAGAGTTTGTTGTTGGTGGCATGCCTAATATTGGTAACAATCTCTTGAAATTAGGTTGGATTTGATCCTTGAAGCCTAATTGAGATGTTACAACCCTTGAAGCTAGGTTGGGTTGGTTCTTGAAGCCAAGTTGGGTTGATACTTAGCATGCTTTGTTCCCCTTGAATCTTGGTTGAACCTAATCCTTGAAGCCTAGTTGGGTTGTGTTTTGGTCCCATGCTTGTCTTTGTTTAATGTGTTCATGATTGGTGAATTGTGAATAAAATAATGATATGAAGTATGATATGTAATATGTATATTGATATAATGATTGTGAGTATTAGTAATGGATTGTGGTTGGTGTTAATGATATGTATATATGTATATATAATATATGAGATTAGTAGAGATATATGAAAGGTGTAACTAAAAAGGGAAACCATGATAAGAAACTAATGGTACATGGAATTTGATATATCATTATATGTTAGAATTTCTATAATATATGTTTATATTTTATATTTGTACTACTAAGCTCTCGGGCTTAGCGCGGATGTGTAATCGCGCAGGTGACTAGGTGGAAGATATGAAGTCTTTTGTTATGCCACGGGAAGAGTAAAAGTTTGTCGAGACCAACTAGAGGGTGATGCATATATGTATAATTTTTAATTATGATGTATTTCTGACAAGAGTGTATTTATATGTATAAATGAAGTTTTGATAAAGATAAGATTCTTATATATAGGTAAGATCATTAAAAATATAATGATTTCGTAAAGGCTCTTTAAATTAATGTATTGTGGTTTAAACTCTGTTAAAGGTTTTTAAATTGTAACGAAAAGTGACATCCTTATACTTTATATACTTAATGTATGTATACCCGGTATATGTATAGTACTTATATGGGGTATCGGGGTGTTACAGAACCGGAGAGTTCATCTAGACCGAGTCGAGTCTAGACTCTGAAGTGTTGATTGTGGGCTTAAAGATCAGAGACGAACTGCCAAACATGTATAAACTTTATGTTTTGTAAACTTTGATTTTGATGTATATATATATATATATATGTAAATACCGCTACATTTTCCGTTGCGTAATAAATAAATGTTTTATCTATTATGTTCTATAACATAATTATATATTATAATATAATTTGAATGTTTTAAGTTTACTTATATTGTTGTTAAATTGAAAGATTGGGTTGTTTAATATAAACCGTGGCACTCTTGTATCCGGTATACATATATTACAAATGTAGTAGTGTGTAGTGTGCGTATATAGGGTATAGGGGTGTTATACATACTAATTTCAGTAAGGGCCCTCAACACCGACAGATGGATGGCAGATTCAGTGCTGCATAAAATGATCGACCCAAGCAAATATCGTAAAAATTCTCGAACATATTGTTTGGCTATTTCTCTATGAACCTGTCCATCATAGCTCATCCAATAATTCTAAATTGGCTCAATTTTTATCTTGAATGGTCTTTTAATGAAGGTTCCTTACCGATTAACTGTTGAATTTCTTTGTGTCTTAGAATATCATTGGTAAGAGGGACCGAAAGGCCATAGTACCAAATACCAGTTATGGTTGTATAATCGACTGGGCCAATAGTCATATTTCCTACAGGTAGGTGAAAAGTATGGGTCGTGTTCATCCACCACTCCGACAATGCTTGAACTACACTCTTATCTATCAGACACTCCTCAGATGGTAATTTCAAGATAAATCTTTCGAAACTGTACTCTCGAACAATCCATTTTACCTGAGAGGGTGCTACGTCATACCATTGTCGGGCTTCATAGATACACCCTCCGCCCCGGACAACACAGCGATCTTCCTAACATGAAGCCAGGTAAGTCAACAAGAGGTAAGTATATCATCCTACTAATACCACTGATTCATAGCCTAAAATTACTCGTTATGTTCTATTTTAATTAATTAATTTATTAAATTCTTAATAATAGTTCACTAATTAATTTCGTTTTTATATTTTTGAATCATTAGTACTATTAATAATTAATAATTAAAAACTAAAAAATAATAAATAATAAAATAATAAAATGAAATGAAATAATACATATTTGTGCTATTAAAATATTAAGTTGTAATGTTATCTTAGTTTTTTTACTTGAACAGCGATGAAGCTGCATCCTAGCCAGTAGATTTACAGAACCATTTTCATATCATCAAATAAATTCTATCAACTCGACATTGGATTTAAGGCCCTGATCTCGAAGCAAGCATCCTCTCCATTTGCTAATCAACTCTTTGCTCAACTCTCTGCTTATTTCAACTATGAAAACATATAAATTATTTGTGAATGAATGTAAGTGTGCATGAGTATTGAAGAAATGAACCGTTTATATAGGCAAAGTGCAAATGAAAAAGACAAAAGGCAAAAGGGAAAAACAGTAATTCCCGTGAAAAAAAGAGCCAACAATGAATCTCACTATTAATGAATAGTTAGTGAATAGTGAGTAAATAGTAAATAAATAGTAAATTCAATCATTCAATTCAATTATTCAGATATTTGCGTTTCAAAAAATATTTTATTACTTTTAAAATATTTTTGCATGCAGGGGGCAAGAGGATATAGGTATGGTAAAAAATAGCTAAATTTTTTTCATAAATTTTTTTAATATACTACTGACTATAATAATTTTTTGCAGATAACTCAAATTATTTTTTAGTCCAGAACTCACCTCGAGTCCAGAATTCAAATTATTTTTTAGTCCAAAACTCACCTCGGGTCCAAAATTCAAATTATTTTTTTGTCCAAAAACTCACCCCGAGTCCAGAACCCAAATTATTTTTAGTCCAAAACTCACCTAGGATTCAGAACCCAAATTATTTTTTAGTCTAAAAACTTACCTCGGGTCCGGAACCCAAATTATTTTTTATTCTAGAACTTACCTCGGGTCTAGAACCTAAATTATTTTTGAGTCTAGAACTTACCTCGGGTCCAGAACCCAAATTATTTTGCGTCCAGAACTCAAACCAACCTTGGTACGGAGTCTAGTCTGGCTCTAAATCCAGTCAAAAATCACATTGCTTTTCACTATTTTTGTTATAGTCTTAGATCTCTCAAGCAGAGGGCAAACTGTAGACCCTTAATTTTTAATCCATTCCAATCGAAAGTTTTTAAAATAGTCCGAAATAATTTTTGTGGTATATATTATTTATTTTAATATTTATTATTTATTTTGATTTATTTTACTTATTATTTATTTATTATTTATATTATTATTTATATTATTATTTATTTTAATATAATATTTATTTTACTTTTTATTTATCATTTATTTATTTTTAAAATATATATAATTAAAAAATAAAAAATTGGCGACGGCAGAATCGGCGACGAAAGTCGCTAGCACGAAGAATTGGCTTGGGCTAATTTGCCGCAGGCAAAACCTGCAGCGAAATTATGCCCTGCACATAATTTTGCCCACGCCCAACAGCAGCTCGCCCCCAACTCGCCCAGCGCCAGTCTTGCCCGGGCCCGTGCACAATTTTTGCCGAACTCTTGTTTTACCTGGTTTTTTATTTTATTTCTAAAATAGTTTTTAATTTCTTTAACATACTAGGTTTTTTTTTTGCCTATAAATACAACATTAAAAATACACAGAAGGGGAGGGGAATTTTACTCAAGAATTATTCGGACTCTTGTTAGCAATTTACTCAGAACCTTGGACTGGTGAAGGAAGGAGCAAGAGGCAGCAAGCAACAAACAATCATCCAAAAACAACCAAAGACGTTGATCAAACAAACAATTCATAAAAGGCTGCACACAATGTCTATGTTATTGTTCAATTAGAATTAAAAATTATGATGGAACCAACAGCAAAGGTTTGAGATTCTATTAACTTTTTCATATTTACAGTAGCCTTATTATTCAGTTTGATTAATTGTTTAAACATACAATAGACGGGTTTTTAATTAAGCATATTGATCAATTATTTTATTTACCATCTCTTCTCTATTTAAAATCTTAAAAAAATATTTTCTCAAAACCCTAATATCTTAATACCCATTAAATTAATTTTTGAAGTCTAAAACCCTAATTGCAATTTTCTAATACCACAAAACAATAATCTATTTTCTCAAAACCATAATCAATCCTATTTTAATAAAATTCACAATAGCCTATTCTTTCCAAATACCTAATTTTTAATCCTATTTTCATGAGTTTCAATTTTTTTACTTAAACCCTAAACCTTAATATTATTTTCATAAAACTTCTAAAACCCTAAATCCAAAACATCCATTCTTTAGATTCAAACCCTAATTATTTCAACCCTAATATTTAATTCAGCCTGTTTGTCTATCCACTAGCCATGTTATTTCTTTTATATTAAATATTTCTTAGTTGACTAATCCAGTAATTAAAATACCCTAATTGTTAAATATAAAACCTATGAAACCCTAATTTCATTCAAGAAATCCTAATTGATGCATAAACCCTAAATTTATATACTTACTGTTTTATTTAAATTAGATGAATATTTATTATATATTTTGATTGATGTTTCATGTCCTTGATGAATAATTTACTTATGATGAATGGTTGGTTATTTTTATTGACTTGCTTTGGTTTCAAAATATTGTAAGAGGTATGTTTCCATGTTTTGGGTATCTCATATTGTGAGCATCATGTAATTTAAATTGTTTTTATATTTTTGGATTAATGTAAAGGACACGTTTTCACCTTTTGGTAGGTGTCCTATTTAATTTTAGACATTGGACGATGTAAGGACACATTTTCATCCTCAGATGGGTGTCAATTTATTTATTTTATTTGAACATTGCTTTGATTTTAATATAATGATGCTTTATTTTAATTATCGCATGTAGTATGGATAATATTGTTATATTTAAGAATTTTATAATATTAAGACCTGCAAAGGAGGTAGATTCCATACACTCTCTGAGAAGATCGAGCCTCATCTGGCCTACTGCCTCCAGATATAGATCCTCCTCTTTGACTAATTCCAGGTTGACCGCCTCTGCTGAAACCTCTGCCCCCTCGACCACCTCTGCTAACACTAGGTCGAGAAGCTGCAATATCAGTTTGTCTATCCTCCTATAACTCAGGGCAATCTTTAATAAAATGAGCTAGTGACCCACATCTAAAGCATATTCCTGATCCACCCGTCTTCCAACAAGCACCCCCATGTGTCCTACCACAATGAACATGTATAGGTGGAATGGATCTCTGAACCACTAGAGTCGGAGCACTCGCTACAGAAACTATAGGTCTCGATCTCTGCATCTGATACTGAACTGACCTACCTGACTGCCTCTGGCTCCTACTAATTCTTAGAACAAAACTTTCTCGGCCTCTCTTCATAGATGAAGACCCTGCCTCAAACTGGGATCTCCTAACTCTAGTCTTCTCCTCGGTAGCAGCTGTTGCAATACCCTGTGCTCTCTCAACACTTCTAGCTGCTGCAACCAATTAAGAAAAGTCTTGGTACCGGGAACCAGCAATAATACACATAATAGAGGGCCTCAATCACTCCTCAAATCTCCTACACCGGTCAATCTCATCAGAAATAACCCCCCGGCATAGTGACTCAACCGGATGAACTCTACCTCATACTCTGTCATAGTCCAGTTATCTTGTCTCAAATTCAGAAATTCCATCTTCTTGACATCTTTATACTCCCTCGGAGTATATTTCTGCTCAAACTCCCTCAAAAAATAACTATAAGACAACATAGGTGGATCATCCATGGCATGTGGAACTGTCTTCCACCAATCATAAGCATCTTTTTGCAGAAGGGATCTAGCATAATCAAATTTCTCTTCAGAAGTGGCTTGCAACTGGATAAATACCCTCTGCACTCTATCCAACCACTGCTCAGCTACTGCAGGATCTGTAGTACCAAGAAAATCCTCAGCCCCAAACTTTCTCAATTTATCATAATGTCTCACCGGCACTTGTGGCTGTGGTGGCGGTGGCGGCTGCACTGGAGCTTGCCTCAACAATTCTACCACATGCCGTAACCAAACCGGCAGAACCTCATCAGCAGCTGATCTCTCTGGCACAAGAGCAGGTGCCTCTCCAGCTCTCTCAACCCTAGCTCCATCTCTACCCTCTTCAGGAGCTACACTCTCAGCACTACCTTCTATTGACTGACGTGACTGAGATGCCATCACTACCTATATTTGCAAACACAGCAGAAAATACCTCATCAAAGATCAGAGACTGCCAATACCAAAGTATGTATCTTATTTAAAAACCATATTTTAAAATCAAAATTTTCTTTTTCTTACAATTTACCTAGGTTGAGAATCTCAAACCTAGGCTCTGATACCAAAACAATTGTAACACCCCTATACCCCGTATACGCACACTACATGCTACCACAATCGTAATATACGTATACTGGATATAGGAATGCCACAGTTTACTAAACAAACAAATCATTCCTTTTTAACCATAATATGAGTGAACTTAAAACATTTAAGTTATATTATAAAACACAATAGATGAAATGTTTATTTATTAAGCAGTGAAAAATGTAGTGGTATTTACATATATATATACATCAAAATACATGTTTATAAAACATAAAATTTATACATGTTTGGCAGTTTGTCTCTGAGCTTTAAGCCCACAATCAACACTTCAAAGTCTAGACTCAACTCGGTCTAGATGAACTCTCTGGCTCTACCCTGTCACCTGCGCGATGAACCACAATCGTGCTAAGCCAACAGCTTAGTGGTACAAACCACAATAACAATATGCTTCAATGCAATGCCAATGTCACACACTTCAACAATTAAGACAATATTCACAAATGATATCTTTATATTTTTCATAACATTACATCTCATTATTTTATTCAATTGTTTCATCATTTATGATTTACATTGAAACAAAGACAAGCATGGGCCCAAAAGACACTAATATGCCATTCAACTTTCAGAGTTAATGTTTTGGTTCAATTATCACATTTATCATTATTCCAACTAGGCTTCAAGGATTAGGCTCAACCAAGCTTCAAGGGGAACAAAGCATGCTAAGTATCAACCCAACTTGGCTTCAAGAACCAAACCCAACCTAGCTTCAAGGGTTGTAACACCTCAACTAGGCTTCAAGGACTAGACCCAACCAAGCTTCAAGGGGAGTTAAGCATGCTAAACTTCAACCCAACTTGGCTTCAAGGATCAAATCCAACCTAGCTTCAAGAGATTGTTACTATTAGGCATGCCACCAACAATAAAACTCTGAAAATGGACTAACACATTAGACACACAATTATTATTTCATTATCAATTCAATTCTCATTTTCTCATAATCATTTAGGCAACCATGCCTCAATTATCTCATTTGCATCATTATAGCCAACAACAATGGTTCACATCTCATTAATAGAGTATACATAACCAATTGCACTGGACATATATTTTAAATTCATCATTATCTAGGCAAACATGCCCCACTTATTTCATTTGAATAATTATAGCCAACCACAATGGCATTACACCTCATCATATCTCAATTCACATTAAAGCAATTCATCATTAAAGTATTCATCATATCTTTCACATTATACAAATCATAACATTAATCAAATTGTATTAACAATATAGTAAATTACTTAACACATTTATAACCAAATGTGTTAAGTCTCAAAATCATGTAAATAAATGCAACCATGTAAGTTTGTACTTACCTCAAGAACAACTCACACCAATTTATACACTTCCTCTTCCAAGAATTCTTCACCACTTAGATTAGGGCAACTCAACCTCTTCACAACCTAATCCAAAAGGAATAATACACACTTATTTAAAAATACACATGAATTCCAATATAATAATTCACCTATTAGTATCATACTAGACCCATAGATCACAAATTATAAGCCAACACAACTATCTAGGACACCACGGTCGTGGCATAGCAAACAAATTCGCCCATTCTGTTCTGAAACCCCCACGGTCGTGGCATCCATTATGCTTCTATTTCGGATCACACTCATGTATTATATGCTTTTAACTTTATTAAACACAAACATCTTGAAGATCTACAATAATAATTGATCAAACTCACAACATACATCAATTACCAATTCACAACCATAACATAAACACAACCCTTACTCTTCTAACACCAAATCTAACTCCATCTCTTCAATTCAATCCCAAAATCACAATCAATTAAACCCAACATTCTCAAACACACCACAATCAAACATACTCAAATACAACTTAAAATAAAACAAGGAAATCAAATGGAAAACTTACCAAAGTTGATGAAACTTCTTAGATTTCCAACTTGATCACTTGAAATATCCTTTAATTTTGATCTTAGAAAATAAAAAATTCTCTTCCTCTCTTGCTTCTTTGATGGCCGGCCAACCCAAAGAGAAAAGAAAACAAATAACAAAATGAATGGCAAAGAACCAAGTCAACTCTTTCTCTTTAAACCTCCACCAAGCAATTTTAAATTAAAATAATATTTTAAAATTTTCTCTTCCACTAAATTAATTCATTAATCTTCTTTTGACTTTCATTACTTTGACATGTATATGTTATATATATATATATCTATATATACAACATATACACTCTCTCTTTACTTCTTTTCTCTTTCCATTAAACATATACATTAAATCCAAATACAATAATAATTCCAAAATTTTTAGGGTATACTTTGGGATATTACAATGATAATCTATTGTGATTGATTGATTAAGTAGAAAGTGTAATGATGAGTTATGAAATTCTAAAAAGATAATTGAGAATGATCCTAAGGGGAAGAGTAGAAATTATGTCATTCGATGAAATAATCATTTGATGAGATAATTGATTTCATATGAGTTTTTAAGATTTTATTTTGAGTTGGATGATTTATCATGGTATTGGATAATTTTGAGGATGAAATTATTTAAGGGAGAGAAAATTGTAACATTTGAAATTTTTGAAAGTTTAATAAAATAAATAAAATTAAATTGGATAAATTAAATAAATAATTTTAATGGAAAATAAAAGGATTTAAAATGACAAAGTGAAATATATATGTGATATATATGCAAAATATATATAATATAAATACAATTTAACAAAAGTCAAATCTTTTAAAGAAAATGTCAAAGTCAAAGTGCATTTTGGTAAATATACTTTAGAAATTGAAAATTTTAAAAATAATTCAAAAATATTTATTTTTGTGTGGAAGATGTGAACTTTGGATATTTATTAAATAAATAAATAATTTAATAATGAATTAAAAACTATTAAAATAATATATATGGATATAAAAGAAAGTGGAAGGAAAGAGAAAATTCAAAGTTCATCATCTTATTCTTCTTCCTTCTTCAAAGATGAATTCCATGGTTGTCCAAGCTCAATGTTCTGTTTCTTCCAAGCTTCCAAAATTGAAGGATTTTCAAGGTTTCAAGAGAAGATTTGGTAATTTCTACTTGAATTACTAAGTTTACTCACATTTTCTTTAGATTTTCATGAAAGTTAGGATTATGTGTGTTTTGCGTTATTGAAGTGGTATGATTTAATTGTCTATTTTAATATGAATAAGGTTAATTTAAGTAGTTAATAATGATTTTAAAGTTGGATTGAAGAAATGGTTAAGTTTGAGTAAGGATTGGTGAAGAGAGAGAATTGGACTTTTTAATTTATCTTTTCAATTTATGGGTTTTAATTGTGCAAATTGATTCTTAATGAGTTTTTTTAATGCATAAACAAGTATTTAAAGTCAAATGTTGGATTTGGCTAAGTTTGATTAGTGTTTGGGAATGGAAGTATTGATTTAGGGTTTTGGAAAAGGGTATTTTCAAAGTTGGTGAATTGTTTGATTTTATTGTTTAAGAATTTTGTTTAAAGATAAAAATGATGAATATAAGCTTGAAATGATAATTGGATTGAGTTGGAATGGAAAATCTTCAATAGGGGAAGGCTATGCTGTGTTAGGATTTTGGATATAAGTGTGTATTTATGTAATGTAATTGTGTTAAACATGTTATAATATGTTTTTAATAATATAAATGAACTTAAAACACCAAATTGAATGAATAAATATGGTATTCCAAAGTCAAAGCGAGTGTGAGCGGGGATTTTTGCCCCCACTCTCGGTGGAATGGTTCTTGCGACTTTGGCACTGTTTAGGCTCGGGGCCTTTAGAGAACATGGGCCTAAGCTAGGAGAAAATGGAGTCGCCACCCGGACAGGCCAGGAAAAAAGAAAGGGGTGGATGACTTGATTCCTAAGGAACCCCTAACCCCCTAATGGGTTCAAAAAGTTGGGTATGTGTGGGGAAGGTGAGAAATGGCCCAGCGCCCCTGCAACGCCCGGTTCATTGGAATCGGCCTCTTTTGCAGGTCTTAATATTATTAAATTTTTAAATATAACAATATTATCCATACTACTTGCAGTAATTAAAATAAAACATCATTATATTAAAATCAAAGCAATGTCCAAACAAGGCAAATAAATGGATACCCATCCAAGGATGGAAACATGTCCTTACATTGTCCATATCTAAACTAAATAGGACACCCACCGAAAGGTGGAAACATGTCCTTTAAATTGGTCCAAAATATAAAAGCAATTTAAATTACATAAAATTCAACTAAAGAGGTACCCACAAAGTGGAAACATACCTCTTATAATTTTAATACTAAAACAAACAAATAATAATCATAATAATAAAGAAAATATCCATCCATGATAAATTAAATAAATCAAGCATTGAAATTAAATAAATCAACCATCAAAACATATAATAAACTACACAATCAAATCTAAAATTAAAAAAGCAATAAATATATAAATTTAGGTTTATGTCTCAATTTAGTGTTCTCTAATAAACATTTAGTGTTTTGGGATTTTGGAATTATTATTATTATTATTATTATTTAGGCTGCAATGAGGGTTTTTTGGAAAAATGAAATTGATTAGGGTTTTATAATTTTAAGAAAGTAGTAAGGTTTTTGGTTAATCAAATTAGGGTTTAAGGCTAACATCATGAATTTAGGATTTTGGATCCTTAAGATATTAGGGTTCTAGGATTTAAGGCTTGAGGAAATAAGATTTTAGGGTTTTTTAAAAAATAAAGCACTTTAGGTTTTGTTTGAAGAATAATTTATGGTTCTGGAAGAAGCACTTAAGAATTTGGGATCTAAGGTTTGAAAGTTAATTTTTAGGGTTACTTGATATTTTGAAAACAAATTAGGATTCAATAAAGCAACTTTGAATTTTAGAATTTAAGAAAATAATTTAGGGTTTTGATAATTGAAAAGCTATTTTGGGGTTTTAGGAAATATAAGGCAAATTAGGGTTCAGAGTTTACTAGAGTTAGAGTTTAGAAATTCGGCTTATTGGATCAATTTTAATAATTAAACTATTTGCAAACTCGAGTTTATGGTTTATGGAATTGAGGTTTGGGAATTAGGGCTTTAGGAAGCTAAGGTTTTGGATAGTTAGGGTTTTTAGTGGCTTTAGGTAGAATAGTTTAGGGAAAGGGTTACGGGGTGACAAGGCTTAAAATAAATTAAGGTTTGATTTATCTTTTTAGAAGAAACATTGATTATGGAGATAAATTGAGATTTTAGAAAACAATTAGATTTGTGAGGCTTCAACAAAATAATTTAGGGTTTAAAAGTTTTGGGAATAAAATAACATTTTAGAGTTTTGATAATTTAATCAACAATTTAGGCTACTGGATGAATGGACAAATTTGATCTATAAATTATACTATTAAGTTTAATAATTTAAGTTGCTGAAAGATTCAATATCAAAACAAATAATAGAAACGTTTAAAATAAAATTTGGCAATAGCATCGTATGCTTAAAATTTCATGATTCAAAATGTAAGAATGTTATAAATATAATCAAATAAAAGATTTATAATCAAACCTCCGTTCGTTGGTTCCTCCACAATTGTCTCTGGTTGAACAAGAACAAAGGCAGTGTTACTGCCTTTGATGGATTAGTGATTATCAATTTCTTTTGTTGTCTTCTACCTTTCTGGTTTAATCTCTCTTAATCTCAATTGCCGACCCCCTTTAATGTTAATTGCCGACCCTTTAGGGTTTTTCTCCATTTTTCTCTCTTTCTAGGGTTTTATGTCTCTTTTTTTCATCCACCTCTTTTTCGTGTTTTAATGTGGTATTTATAGGAAAAATAAAGTTATAATCCTATTTTAATAAGGAAATACTATCTATTCTGGAAAAACAACAAAACTAGGTAAAATAAGATTTGGTCAAAAAATCGGCAGCGTGCAGGCTGTCGAGCCCGAGGCCTGTGCTGGCAAAAACGAGTGCGGCAAGCTAGCCGAGCATGCTAGTTCATCGTAGAACTGGCCAAGCCCAACTGCGGCAAATTGGGCAGTGCCCAATTCGCAGCAGATAATTTCTGCTGCGAAATGGGCTGCCACGCGTCCCTCGCCGATCCGTCCGAATTTTTTATTTTTTATTTTTTTATATTTTTATTTTTATTAAAAATAACTGTTAAATATTATTAGTAATTAAAATATTATTAAAATAAATAAAATACTACAAAAATTATTTTGGACAATCGGATTTGAATGGGTCAAAAATTAAGGGTCTACAGTTTGCCCCCTGCTTGAGCGATCTGAGACTACGGCAAAAGAGAGCAAAAAGCAACAAGACTTTTAATTTTGGAAAAAATAATCTTAATTTTCTTCAGATGGTTTGGGTTTTGGGTTATGGACCCGGTTTGAGTTCTGGACTTGGAAAAGACTTAGTTTTGGAACCGAGCTAAGTTCCGAACTTAAGAGTAATTTGGGTTCTGCACCCGAGCTAAGTTTTGAACTTAGGGGTAATTTGGATTATGGACCCGAGATGGTTTGGGTTTTGGACCCGAGCTAAGTTCTGGAGTTAAGAATAATTTGGGTTTTGGACCTAAGCTAAGTTCTAGACTTAAGGGTAATTTGGGTTCTGGACCCGAGATGGTTTGGGTTCTGGACCCGAGCTAAGTTCTGGAATTAAGAGTAATTTGAGTTCTGGACCCAAGCTAAGTTCTGGACTAAAGAGTAATTTAGGTTCTGCACCCGAGATGGTTTGGGTTCTGGACCCGAGCTAAGTTCTGGACTTAAGTGTAATTTGGGTTCTGCACCCGAGCTAAGTTCTAGACTTAAGGGTAATTTGGGTTCTAGACCCGAGATGGTTTGGGTTCTGGACCCAAGCTAAGTTCTGGGCTTAAGAGTAATTTGGGTTCTAGACCCGAGCTAAGTTTTAGACTTAAGGGTAATTTGGGTTCTGGACCTGGGATGGTTTGGGTTTTAGACCCGAGCTAAGTTTTGGACGTAAGAGTAATTTGGGTTTTGGACCCGAGCTAGAATTTGGGTGCTCGACATGAAACTAGATTTGGATGCTTGATCGTAAACCGAATTTGGATACTCGATCCTAAACTGAATTTGGATACTTGATCCTAAACTGGACTTAGATACTCGATTCTAAATTGGATTTGGATACTCGATCCTAAACTGGATTTGGATACTTGATCCTAAGCTGAATTTGGATGCTCGACCCTAAACTAGGTTTGGATGCTCAATCCTAAACTGGATTTGGATGCTCAATCCTAAACTGGATTTGGATACTCAATCCTAAACTGGATTTGGATGCTTGATCCTAAACTGGATTTGGATACTTGATCCTAAATTGAATTTGGATTCTGCACCAAAATATTTGAAAGTGAGTTTGAAAATATTTTGTATATGCATAAACTCAAAAATTAAAATGGAGAAAATTTGCCCCCTGTGTTGGCTCAAACCAATAATTTTTCTCTTGCAAGCTTTGATTGATGTTTGTATTTTGCCTTGTTCTTTGCATAAGCATGCATCTCTTCTTTCTTTTTGCAAAATGACTAGAGCTTCCTCAAGCAATGATTCTTCCATGCGCCCTTGATTTAATATCTTCTTTATGATTGCTTCATAGAGTGTTTGTTGTTCATTTTGACAAAGAACAGACAATACAATATGAGAAAATGCCATGTGATATGCTCATTTATGCATGATATGCACGAATAACACTTACAGTGGTTTCATCGACTCACAGACTAAGGTGATCAGCAGAAGTATTCTCATTGACTCCTTCCATATGCCCATTCAGGTTTTACATTGGAATGACAGAAAGCTTTACATTTATCTTCAAAATGTTGAAAACATGAATAATGGAGACACCAAGCAGCAGAGATACATCCATTTCAAATCATGATTCAGTATGTTAATTGGTAGCTTCTTCATGACCTTACCAATAATCATTTACTTTGCCCAATGTGTCCATTGGAGGTGGTTCAATGATTCGACATACTTCCCTTAACTTGAAGGCATTGTAATAATTTTTTTGAAATTTTTTTTTTTGAATTTTGAATTTTGATTTTGAAATCAAATGTTGGCTTTGCCAAATTAATGTCAATGTACCTCAGGACTTGATTTTCCAAATTAACATATCTATACCATGACAACCCTAGTTACCATACTGAACTCGGGAATCATTTCTATTTAAAGCTAGAATTGTTGCACTTTAGATAGGCACATACACATTACTTGGCCAAAGATCTCATTTAGTTTGAATATGGTCTATCTCATATGCATGCTTATTCAAACTATCTCCACTAATAGACTCTACCTACCAAGAGAGATCAACATGTCTTTGATAGGCTTGAAATGGGGTCTATAAGGGACATGGGTTAAAGTGAAGGCCATTTTGAGATTAGAGCTGATGTGACACAATGGACAAATCTTCACACTACACACTGCACGTTGGAACTTTAGATTGTCGGGAGCATGAAAAGATAGAGCTTTGAACATTCTTCTTTCTTCTTGACATTAATCTAGATCTTGATTGAGACAATCTTTACCTTTGCAAAAGGTTTGGTGCTCATGTTCATTTCTTTTCTTCTTCTCCCTTTTCTTTCTTTTTATTTTTCTTACACTTCCTTTGAGCATTTTATCTTTTATCCTTCTTCTTTGTAGGATTGTTAAGCATAGGACTTTCAAAAACTGGGTGACCTTTCTCCTTTTTCTCTGATTTTGATTGAATCTTTGGTTAGGTTGGACCAATTTAAGTCAAACTGTCCTTATAAACTAAATGGAAGCCTTTTGCTATCTTAGGTAAAAGAGAACTCAGTTAGATTTTTGAACCATTTTGGGTTTTTTTATCTTTTTCTTTTCTTTTTTTTCTTTTCTTTTTTTGTCTTTTTTTTCTTCTTTTCTTTTTCTTCTCTTTCTTTTTTTTTGTTCTAGCCCTAAAAGAGCTGTTCTGTTTGTACCAACTTGGGTTTCTAATAATGGATGAGTGGAGTGTGTTTAGATCATTTTGTACTTGTTTTTAGTGTGATTTTATGTGTTTTTAGTTAATGTTTTGATTGATTTCTGTTTAAAGTTTGTTTAAAGTGTTTGTTTTAGGTTTAAGTGCAAAAACTCCCTTGGAAGATCAAAATAACGAAGAAAGAGCATGAATCAAGCAAGACATGGCCAAGCCAAATCAAGCTTGGGCGTGTCACCTCAAAGAAAATGAAGGCAGAGCTTGACACGGCCAGGAGACATGGCCAAGCCACTGGCCGTGTCTCATCCAAGGAGCAAAACAAAGAAACCAAAGTAAAGAAAGAGCATAAAAATGAAGAAGCAGAACTTGACACACTAGTGACACGGCCAAGCCATTGGTCGTGTCACATGACACGGCCAGGAGCTTGGACGTGTCCCATCCCAAGCTCAAAGCAAGCAAGGACCAAAGAAAAGAAACAGAAGAGGACACACCCACATGACACGGCCAAGCCACTGGCCGTGTCACATGACACGGCCAGGAGCTTGGCCGTGTCACCCCTTGAGACTAAATAAAAGAAAGAAAAGAAAGAAAGAAAGAAGGCAGTGAAGTACACTGCCAGCAAGCTTGCCAGGGTTACCTCCTGAGAGAGAGGTGGAGTTCGGTATTGAATTGTTGCCTGGTACCACTCCTATCTCTATTACTCCTTATAGAATGGCACCAGCAGAATTGAGGGAATTGAAAGTGCAATTACAGGAGTTGTTGGGTAAAGGATTTATTCGCCCCAGTGTTTCTCCTTGGGGAGCTCCTGTGCTATTTGTGAAGAAGAAAGATGGTACTATGAGGTTGTGTATCGATTATAGGGAATTGAACAAGGTGAATATTAAAAATAAATATCCTTTGCCTAGAATCGATGATCTCTTTGATCAATTGAAGGGTGCAGCTGTGTTTTCTAAAATTGATTTGAGATCTGGGTACCATCAGCTGAGAGTCAAGGCTGAAGATGTTCCAAAGACTTCCTTTCGGACCAGGTATGGGCATTATGAATTTCTAGTTATGCCTTTTGGTCTAACGAATGCACCTGCAGCTTTTATGGATTTGATGAATAGGGTGTTCAGGCCCTATCTGGATCAGTTTGTAGTGGTCTTCATCGATGACATTCTGGTGTATTCGCGGAATGAAGAGGAACATGATATGCATCTGCGGATTGTGTTGTAGATTTTGAGAGAGAAGCAGTTGTTTGCCAAATTGTCGAAGTGTGAGTTCTGGTTGGATCAAGTCGCTTTTCTTGGTCATATAGTTTCAGCAGAAGGCATTAGAGTTGATCCGAGCAAAGTTGAAGCTATATTGAATTGGAGTCCACCCAAGTCGGTGACAGAGGTTAGAAGTTTTCTGGGTTTGGTAGGCTATTACCGGCGGTTTGTGAAAGGGTTTTCTTTGATAGCTACTCCACTCACTAGATTGCTTCGTAAGGGAGTGAGATTTGTGTGGACAGATCAGTGTCAGACTAGCTTTGAGCAGTTAAGAGAAATGTTGACTCAAGCACCTGTTCTTACTTTACCTGTAGAAGGCAAACCATATGTGATCTACAGTGATGCTTCACATAGTGGTTTGGGGTGTGTGCTGATGCAGGAAGGTAAAGTTATAGCTTATGCATCTCGACAGTTGAAACCGCATGAGTTTAACTATCCGACCCATGATTTCGAGCTCGCAGCCATTGTGTTTGCATTGAAGATTTGGCGACACTATCTGTTTGGGGAGAAATGTTTTATCTACACTGATCACAAAAGTTTGAAATATTTGGGTGTTCAAAAAGAGCTCAATCTTCGGCAGAGAAGATGGTTGGAATTGATTAAAGACTACGACTATTTGATTGATTATCATCCAGGTAAAGCAAATGTTGTTGCTGATGCCTTGAGTAGGAAGTCTTTAGCTGGTTTAACTGTTTACTCGCTCTCGTTGCTTGTTGAGTTGAGAGCTTTGCATGCTAGTTTTGTAGCTTGTAACGATGGTGCATTGTTGGCACAGTTGCTTTTGAAACCAGTTTTGTTAGATCAGATCAAAGAGGCTCAGTTGATTGATATGAAGATTCAGAAGATTATTTCAGATTGCAGGAATGGGAAGACTAGAGATTTTGTTGTGAAAGGTGATGGGAGTCTCTGGTTTAAGAACCGATTGTGTGTACCCGATGATGCTGATTTGAAAAGAGTCATTTTAGAAGAAGCACATCAGTCAGTGTTTGCTATGCATCCGGGTAATACAAAGATGTATCATGATTTGAGACAGCATTACTGGTGGATTGGTTTGAAGAGAGATATTGCAGATTTTGTGTCAAAATGTCTCACCTGTCAGAAGGTTAAAGCAGAGCATCAAGTTCCAACTGGATTGCTTCAACCATTATCAGTACCAGAATGGAAGTGGGATAGAGTGACGATGGATTTTGTGTCTGGTTTGCCATTGACACAAAAGAAGCATGATGCTATATGGGTGATTGTGGATAGATTGACTAAGACAGCTCATTTCCTTCCCGTTCGGATGAATTACTCTTTGGAGAGATTGGCTGAGCTGTATATTCATGAGATTGTGAAGTTGCATGGTGTTCCAACTTCTTTAGTGTCTGATCGAGATCCCAGGTTTACTTCAAGATTTTGGAAGAGTTTGCATAGTGCTTTGGGTTCTCGATTACACTTCAGTACTGCTTTTCATCCACAGACGGATGGACAGTCAGAGAGGGTGATACAGATTCTTGAAGATATGTTGAGAAGCTGTGTCATCGATTTCTCTGGAAGTTGGGATAGGTTTTTACCTCTTGTGGAGTTTGCTTACAACAACTGTCACCAATCCAGCATTGGTATGGCACCGTTTGAAGCATTGTATGGCAGACGGTGTAGGACACCTCTTTGTTGGAATGAGCTTGGAGATAATAAGTTGGTTGGTCCTGATTTGATTCAAGAAACTGAAGAGAAAGTGAAGTTGATTCAAGGCAGATTGAAAGCGGCTTCAGACCGACAGAAGTCTTATGCAGATCTGAAGAGGAGAGATATAGAGTTTGATGTGGGAGATAAGGTATTTTTGAAGGTATCTCCTTGGAAGAAAATTTTAAGGTTCGGTCGGAAAGGGAAATTGAGTTCTCGGTTTATTGGACCATATGAAGTTTTGGAAAGAATTGGGCCAGTTGCGTATCGACTTGCTTTGCCATCTGAGTTGGATCGTATTCATAATGTATTTCATGTTGTTTCTATGTTGAAGAGGTACAGATCGGATCCATCTCATGTGTTGCCAATTGAATCTATCGAAGTGAGCCCAGATTTGACTTTTGAAGAGGAACCAGTTGCTATCTTGGCACAGGAAGTGAAAGAGTTGAGAAACAAGAGAGTGCCATTGGTGAAGATTTTGTGGAAGAATCATGGAAAAGAAGAAGCAACTTGGGAAAGCGAACAAACCATGCGAGAACAATATCCTCAGTTGTTTCAGCTTTGATATCAGGTAATTTCGAGGACGAAATTTTCTTTTTAGAGGGGGAGAATTGTAATATCCTCATATATGGTCTAGAAGTTTTGATTATGTTGTTGATGTTGTTGTTATTGTTGTTGTAGTGATATATTGGATTGAATATATGTGTTA
The DNA here is from genome assembly GCA_947685225.1 of Garcia nutans. Classification (NCBI taxonomy): domain Eukaryota; kingdom Viridiplantae; phylum Streptophyta; class Magnoliopsida; order Malpighiales; family Euphorbiaceae; genus Garcia; species Garcia nutans. Next base: position 6,977,998 of record CANTUV010000037.1, on the reverse strand, counting down.
AATTGCAAGAGAAAAGATATTGGAAAGTGAATGCTTGTGTATATGTGTTTTGGGGAAAAGAATTAGGGTTTAGAGAGAATGGTATATGTTGTGTATATGATGATATATATAACATATAAATTGGTCAAATGAAGAGTCAAGGGGGTAGAGATATTTTATGTGGAATGTGCAATTACATATAAGGGCTTATATGAGACAAAAAGTTAGTTATATGATTGAGGGCATTTTGGTAATTGCTTGGATAAGATCACTTGGTGGAGATTAAAAGCAAAATTTGACTTTGCTTCTTGATATTTTTCTTCTTCTTTTCCATTGTGGCCGGCTCCTCCTTAAACAAAGGAAGCAAGAGGCAAAGAGAAGATCTTGTTGAGTGAAGCTCAAATTGAAGAAAGATTAAGTGATCAAGTTGGTGATTTAAGAAGTTTTGTAACTTTGGTAAGTTCTCTTGTGATCTTTGTCTTTATTTGAAATGATATTTGAGTTTGATAGATTTTTAAGAGTGTGTTGGTTGATTTTGAGATGTGAGAAGTGTTTGAGTGATTGGATGATGGATGTTGAGTATGGATTGAAGAAAAGAGTAAGTGGTTGGAAGAGATGATGTTGTATATGTGGTAAGGGTTTTGAGATGATTTTGTGTTTGGTGTTTGATGTGTGTTTTGGTTTGTTTTGGGTGTGTTGCAAGTTTGAGATGAGTTTTGAGTACGTTTTGTTAAGATTATTTGAAGAGGATGTTAATGTATAGAAGTGTGTTATTGAGTGTATGGTTGTTTTTGATCGGAGTCTTGATTTGTGGCCGGACACGCCCATGAACACGTCCAGGGTTTTTAGGCGTGTCAATTGTGTTGGAGGCAGTAGGTTTGACACGACCAGTAGCACGCCCGTGTTATTGAGCGTGTCATAGCTACTGTAAGATTTGAGAATTTACACGCCCAGGAACACGCCCATGTTGTTGAGCGTGTAAATGTTTCTGTGTTGTGGAGTTAGGGCATGGCCATGAACCCGCCCGTGTGGGTGAACGTGTCAGAGTTGAGGTTTGCCCTAATTAATTCCTAATTGGATTATCTCTTGTGTATCCTTAAACAAGTATATGCTATTACTTTGGATTTAAGTCTTGAAGATAGTGATTGATCATTGATCTAAGAGGTTAAAGAATCTTGGACAAGTAAATGTTAGGAGTTGTATGAATTGTTAGTAAAATAAGTACAAATCTTGTATTATTTCATTGTTGCATATGATGATAATGGCAATGTATATGATACTATGTGGACAATGTGATATTTCATGTATTGTGACTTATGTGATGAGTAATGTGTTTGGTTATGTTTATATCAATAATGCCATTGTGATTGGCTATGGTAACTTATATGTGATATGACGCCATTGTTATTGGCTATGATGAGAGTTGAGAATGGAAATGATAATTAAATAATAAATGATTTGTGTGGCTAATGTGTTATTCCATTTTCAGAGTTTGTTGTTGGTGGCATGCCTAATAAGTGTAACAATCTCTTGAAGTTAGGTTGGATTGAATCCTTGAAGCCTAATTGAGATGTTACCACCCTTGAAGCTAGGTTGGGTTGGTTCTTGAAGCCAAGTTGGGTTGATGCTTAGCATGCTTTGCTCCCCTTGAAGCTTGGTTGAACCTAATCCTTGAAGCCTAGTTGGGTTTATGATATTGATAAATGTGATGATAAAACCAAAACATTAACTCTGAAAATTGAATGGCATATTAGTGTGTTTTGGGCCCATGCTTGTCTTTGTTTAGTGTTGATTATGAATGATTAAATGAATACTAATGAGGTATATGATAAGATGTTGAAATATGATATGTCTATTTATGTTGAGTTATGAAATGTAAAGGTATGTTGTTATCTTTGCATATATGATGTTACATGTATAATATGGATTGAGAATTGGCATTGCATTGCATTAAAGCATAACATTAGCATGAATTATCTTACTAAGCCATTGGCTTAGCGCGATAGTGTTTGATCGCGCAAGTAATAGGGTTGAACCCGAGAGCTCATCGAGACCGAGTGAGAGTAGATAGTGAAGAGTTGATTTTGGGAACTTAAAGATCAGAGGAGACTTGCCAATCACGTATAACTCTTTTATATTTTGTAAAGTAATGATTTTAATGTACATATGTGTATATTTGTAAATATGAAATTAAATGTTTTCATATATGTAAATATTTGATAAATTCCACTGCGTAACAACTAAATGTATCTATATATATATCTATTTAGTTTTGTATTACAAGTTAACTACTTATCTTTCTATAATGTATACAATTGAAAAATTATGGTATCATTTAAAATGTTTTGAATGTTAAAAAAATCCGTAGCATCTCTATGTTTAGTGCATGTATACTACATTGTGGTGTTTGTAGGGTGCATGTATTGAATGTAGGGGTGTTACAATTGGTGACTTGAGAAAGCTCCATTCCATATTGCAAAGGAGAATCACCATTGAAGAGGGCTTGAGTTCTTCATCATACATCAAAGTGGAGCTAGGAGGAAGACTAGTAATCCTACTTATGGCATCTATAAGGGGTTTTTCTATTCTCTCTTTTAATTCATTTTAATATTGTTTTTATTGTATTAAGAGAATTGATATTGCAATGAACAATTTGTATTTAATTTATATTGAGTTGAATGAATGTTTTAAATTGATGATGTTGTGCTAAATACCCATGCCTAGGGTTTATAGTATATTTGATTGAATGATTTGATTTGATATTTCCATTGATGTACCTTGTTGTTGGTTGATTGCATTGGATTGCATGCTAGGTTGATAGATTAGCTACCTATTGATCTCTAGATATTGAATGAAGGACCGAGAGGTGAAATTTGATATCGGAATTATGCAATTGACTACCCTAACAATGAATTAGAAATATAAGTTCTAGGGTTTATTAATTTGCAAATGTAAAACAATTGGTTGTTGTTGATTCATGAATGTGAAAGCTAATGAATTGGTAATTGACTAATTAAACTTAAGAAACAAATTAATTACAAGGTTAAGTTAATGGATAATATGAGAATTGAGCTTTGATTGAATGGACTTATAACCCTAGGCACCTTCCCAAGAATCAATTTGATCTTGTACAACCATCACACACATTAACCCTACACACATTAATTTTAGGGTTAAATTGCTCTTTCACAATTTCAAAACAACACACACACTTGTTCATTTAGATTACTTGCTAATTAAGCTATTACGAACTACACCTTCCTTGTTAGATGACCTTGAGGAGATCACTTTTGCTACAACTACCTCGTATACTTGCGAGTGATGCTTGTAGTAGTACTTAACTCGAGCGCAACATGTTTTTGGCGCAGTTGCCGGGGAAGGCTGTTTATGTAGTGATAGTTTGATTTTTTTTATTTTTTTTATTGTTTTTTTGTTTTCTTTGAATTGTTTGTTTGATTTGTTTGATTTTCTTTCAATTTAATTATTTGTTTGTTTTCTTTAAGTTGCTAAGTGCCTTTTGTAAAGATGCAGTTTTTAAGGCACGGGGGAGTTTATGATAGGAACGATGACTCTGAAATGGCATGGCAATTAGCAGAATTAATGAATCAACTTAAGATGCTAAATGAAAGAGGAAGAACACCTATGCCATGCCTAGAGATATGTGCAGCATGTGGCAATGCAGGACATAGTGCAAATACATGCTCATTCGGTTTCGCACCAAGAATGGCAAGAGGAAGAAGATGACTTTGATAGTTTCCAGTAAATGGGTAGAAATGACTAATATTCTAATCCTTACAACCCAAGTTGGGAAAGCCAACCAAATTTTTCTTGGGAAAATCAGCAACACATTCTACCTCAAAATTTTTTTCAACCTTACCAAAGAAGTTCTTACTCTCAAGAACAATATTCAAATCAAGATCACCTTAAGAAACCCTCATTGGAGGATATTTGAATGCCTTCATTCAAACTAGTGCACAAAATTAAGATCGACTTAAGGAAGCCACTTTGGAAGATAGTTTGAATGCCTTCATTCAAATTAGTGCACAAAATCAGAATCAATGCAAGAAATCCACAGTGGAAGATGATTTGAATACTTTACCTTCAAATTAGCACACAAAATCAGGAAGGGAGCAATGAGAGGTTTGATTCTTTGGAGGAATCATTGAAGAGGGTGGAAATTCAAGTTGGGCAATTGGCACATCAACTTCAAGCACACCAAAAGGAGGAATTTCCTAGCCAATTGGAGCAAGTCAAGGTAATCAAAAATTTGAGGAGTGAACAGGTAATATATAACAAATTTTGTGATTCCTTTGATGTAGGTACTAATCAAGAAGAAAACGGCGAGGAGATACAACCAAACATAGAGGAGTTAGTTCAATCAGTGGAGGAGGAGAATTTGGAAGCATTAACATCGAAAAAATTGCATGAACCTCCAAATCCTTATATGCCCCCAATTCCATTCCCAAGTAGGCTGAAGGAAGAGAAGCAAGGTAAGAAACTCTCTGACATCTATAATATGCACTCCCAAGGAGAAAGTAGAAATAAGCTTAAGATGGGTATGCCCTTAGAAGAAGAACATGAAATGCCCAATTTAGAACTTGAGGAGTGTAAGCAAATTTTAGATGCCGAGGTTGTTGAGAGGGGACTTGACATTGTTAAAGTGGATGAAGAAGTGATTCAACCAAACTTGGTTGAACTTAAAGAGTCCCCAAAAATCATTTCTTCTACTCTTGGTGGTAAGGAAGAGCAGAAATCTGATATGCCCATGTTGCACAAAGACAAAGATTATTACCACGTTCCTATTGCACTGGAGGATTACCCTAAGATGACCTTCACATGTTTTCAAATAATGCTATTTAGGCATAGCAATACATCAGGTGTCTTTCAGAGTTGCGTGCCTTCCATCTTATCACACATGGGCTATAATTTCATTATGGGTGGAAGGAGCCCTACACATCGTATATGGGAACGATAGAATCAGGTTTCATCTAAACTCTCTTCTTAGTTTGTGCATGCTCACATTGAGGACAATGTGAATCTTTAAGTGTGGGGTGCATTTTGTATTTTGTGTTTTTACTTTTAAGTTTTTTTTTTATTTAAGTTTAGTTAATGTTTTTAATGTTTTTCTTTGAATAATTGAATTTTGGAAAGTTCAATTGTTATAAATTTTTGATTGATGACCTTTGAATTTTTGAAGCATAAATTTGAGAATTGAGTAGAATTCGTGCTTATTGTCAATTTTGTTGGTTTTTCCTTGCATTATCTTTAACCTAGTGAAAAATTGAGCCATCAACCTATTATTCTTTTTGCGTGTTAATATCTTTGATTGATGAGTTGCTAGAACTTGCTTTGAAATACATTTTGAGACTACATAAAAATTTCAATTAGGCATCAAGATGATTAAGGCAATTAGGTGAACCCACTTTGGCTTAAAAAAGATCAACCCTATATTCAACCTTAGTTAGCCAAGTTTGAGCCTATTTCATTTTCCCTTTTCTTTCTTTTTCGCAACACTACTAACTTTGAATCATGCTATTTTGTCTCTTACCCTTTCATTAGGTCAAGAGCATTTTAAGAGTGATTATGGCCGGGTGTTGTGTTGAATTAAGTGTGGGGTTAAATTTAGTAGGTTTAAGATTGCAAACTATTATGTTATTTAGTTGCAAACCCAAAAAAAAATTACAAACCCTAATAAATAAATAAAAATAGAAAAATGAAGAAAATGAGAAAAATAAAAAATATATATAATAATAAGAATAATTGTTGTTTTTGTTGGAAGGGTTGGAATAAGTTAGGAATAATCTTTGCGAGATGCAATAAGTGAGTTCCCTGGAAAAGCTCTTTAATGTCAATGGGTAGGTGAGAGGAAGGTGTTTGGGGATTGTTAGTTATACATATGATCAGTTACTTCATTCTTGAAGTGCTATTGAACTTAATGATTAAGCTCACATTTCCTAAATACCATGCCTTTACCTTAGCCCCATTACAACCCAATAAAAGACCTTTTGATTGATGCTTGATTGTAATTTTGTGGTGGAGATTTGATTGATAAGCAAGCCTGTGGCAATAATCTTTCGTTGATTGTTATGAGTGTAAAAAATAAAATTAAAAAAAATAAGAAAAATAAAAAATATATATATAATAATAAGAATAATTGTTGTTTTTGTTGGAAGGGTTGGAATAAGTTAGGAATAATCTTTGCAAGATGTAATAAGTGAGTTCCCTTGAAAAGCTCTTTAATGTCAAGGGGTAGGTGAGAGGAAGGTGTTTGGGGATTGTTAGTTATACAAATGATCAGTTACTACATTCTTGAAGTGCTATTGAACTTAATGATTAAGCTCACATTTCCTAAATATCATGCCTTTACCTTAGCCCCATTACAACCCAATAAAAGACCTTTTGATTGATACTTGATTGTAATTTTATGGTGGAGATTTGATTGATAAGCAAGCCTATGGTAATAATCTTTCATTGATTGTTATGAGTGTAAAAAATAAAAATAAAAAAAAAAAGAAGAAAAAGAAGAAAAATAAAAAAATAAAAAAATATATAATAATAAGAATAATTATTGTTTTTGTTGGAAGGGTTGGAATAAGTTGGGAATAATCTTTGCAAGATGTAATAAGTGAGTTCCCTTGAAAAGCTCTTTAATGTCAAGGGATAGGTGAGAGGAAGGTGTTTGGGGATTGTTAGTTATACATATGATCAATTATTTCATTCTTGAAGTGCTCTTGAACTTAATTATTAAGCTCACATTTCCTAAATATCACGCCTTTACCTTAGCCCCATTACAACCCAATAAAAGACCTTTTGATTAATGCTTGATTGTAATTTTGTGGTGGAGATTTGATTGATAAGCATGCCTATGGCAATAATCTTTCATTGATTGTTATGAGTGTAAACACCACCATGATCAAATACTAGTAAGAGTTGGTGAGGGAGCGACAACATAGGTTATGCATGGAAAACCACTCAATTGCATGGGTGTCGATTTTGTTTGATTCGATATTGATTGCAGATTTAGAGATAGGGAAGTCTTGATGCATCTTTATAACTCTTGAACTTAACAAAATTTATCTTGTTTAGTGTTTTGATTTTAACCTTGCTTGGGGACAAGCAAGGAATTAAGTGTGGGGGAGTTGTTTAGATCATTTTTGTACTTATTTTTAGTGTGATTTTATGTGTGTTTAGTTAATGTTTTGATTGATTTCTATTTAAAGTTTGTTTGAAGCGTTTGCTTTAGGTTTAAGTGCAAAAACTCCCTTGGAAGATCAAAATAATGAAGAAAGAGCATGAATCAAGCAAGGCCAAGCCAAATCAAGCGTGGGCGTGTCACCTTAAAGAAAATGAAGGCAGAGCTTGACACGGCCAGGAGATATGACCAAGTCACTGGCCGTGTCTCATCCAAGGAGCAAAACAAAGAAACTAAAGCAAAGAAAGAGCAAAAAAATGAAGAAGCAGAACTTGACATACTCAAGTGACACGGCCAAGCCATTGGCCGTGTCATTGCCCGTATCCCATCCCAAGCTCAAAGCAAGCAAGGACCAAAGAAAAGAAATAGAAGAGGACACACCCACATGATACGGCCAAGCCACTGGCCGTGTCATATGACACGACCAGGAGCTTGGCTGTGTCACCCCTTGAGACTAAATAAAAGAAAGAAAAGAAAGAAAGAAAGAAGGCAGTGAAGGACACGGCCAGCAAGCTTGGCTGTGTCCCAAAGAAAAATGAGAGACACGGCCAAGCCAAAGCAAGCTTGGCTGTGTCACCATTAATATATATTGGAATTCTTTTGCATAAAAAATGAGAGGTCGGAGGGAGAAGGCCTAGCATTTTTTGGGCAGAAAATAAAAGAGAAAAAGAGGAAAAACAAAGAAAATAGGGGGGAGACACAATTTGGGGAGAGGAGAGAGTGACACTCTCCTTGTCCCTTCATCTTCATCCTCCATTTCTATCCTCTCCATCCTCTCCATCTTCCATTGATAAGATCTTTAAGATTCTTTGGGATAAAGTGGGTTTACAAGCTCTTAAAGGTTGAAGAAGCTTCATTGAAGGATTGGTGACTTGAGAAAGCTCCATTCCATCTCTCAAAGGCATAATCAGTTGAAGGATTGGTGACTTGAGAAAGCTCCATTCCATATTGCAAAGGAGAATCACCATTGAAGAGGGCTTGAGCTCTTCATCATACATCAAAGTGGAGCTAGGAGGAAGACTAGTAATCCTAATCTTGGCATCTACAAGGGGTTTTTCTATTCTCTCTTTTAATTCATTTCAATATTGTTTTTGTTGTATTAAGAGAATTGATATTGCAATGAACAATTTGTATTTGATTTATATTGAGTTGAATGAATGTTTTAAATTGATGATGTTGAGCTAAATACCCATGCCTAGGGTTTGTAGTATATTTGATTGAATGCTTTGATTTGATATTTCCATTGATGTACCTTATTGTTGGTTGATTGCATTGGATTGCTTGCTAGGTTGATAGATTAGCTACCTATTGATCTCTAGATATTGAATGAAGGACCGAGAGGTGAAATTTGATATCGGAATTATGCAATCGACTACCCTAACAATGAATTAGAAATATAAGTTCTAGGGTTTATTAATTTGCAAATGTAAAACAATTGGTTGTTGTTGATTCATGAATGTGAAAACTAATGAATTGGTAATTGACTAATTAAACTTAAGAGACAAATTAATTACAAGGTTAAGTTATTGGATAATATGAGAATTGAGCTTTGATTGAATGGACTTATAACCCTAGGCACCTTCCCAAGAATCGATTTGATCTTGTACAACCATCACACACATTAACCCTACACATATTAATTTTAGGTTTAAATTGCTCTTTCACAATTTCAAAACAACACACACACTCGTTCATTTAGATTACTTTCTAATCAAGCTATTATGAACTACACCTTCCTTGTGAGATGACCTTGGGGCGATCACTTTTGCTACAACTACCTCGTATACTTGTGAGTGATGCTTGTAGTTGTACTTAACTCGAGCGCAACAGTGTGACATTAATTTGCTTCAGTCCTAACTTTATTTGTGATCTTTGGTCTAATTCAGGTGAACTTCAACTACCCTTATGGTCTTGAGAACTTCAACTACCCTTATGGTCTTGGGAACTTCAACTATCTTCATGGTCTTGAGTATTCATTTCTTTCTTTGATCTTCTTGCCTCTTCATCTTAGTGATCATAAGACTTGAGTTTAAGTTGGAATGGTTATGATTTTGGAAAAAGTATTTTTATTAGATTTGCTCCAGCAGGTACCTTGATTGAGACAGCCATCTTTCTGGATTTTTAAAAAAATGTAGAAAAATAATATCCAATTAAATTTTGGATATGTTGTTTTCCAGTGAGCCTAGTATTTGAGAAAAATAATTTGTAACCACATTGATTGAATTTAATTTACGAAATTCACAAAATTCAGAACTGCTGTCAGGATGCAGGGCAACTGGAGCAGTCTGGTTGGGTGAACTAGTTGACCAAAATTCATATGGTAATTTTTCATTATTAACTTGGTCAAAAACTTGGTGTGGGTGTTTTATCATTTTATTTTTTGTATTGATTTTAAGTATGAATATGAAGAATAAATTAGATGGAAAAGAGGAGAAAATCAATCTGAATTTCATAACCGTGATAAAAGTCACGTGATGGAATACATGTTCGTTATCATGTCAATATATAGATAAGGTATATACGTGGGGAATACGTGTATATATGATATATATATGCGTGCATATGGTATATATGTGAATACATATGATACATATGTGAATATATGTGGTATTTGTGTAAGTATATATTATATATACATGGAGAATATGTGGTATATATACGAAGTGAATGGGTATATATGAAATGTTATATATGCTCTACTCGGTAAATGGGTAAAACTGGTCTGGAATGGGGGTTTGGCATGCCATCCTATCGGCAGTACTGTCTTAACGGCTTCGGTCTGGATATTACTTACGCGTGCACGGTTATATAGTGTGAGGTCAAGATCATGGCAATTAGTCGTGTGAGACCAAGACCACACAGTTATGTTGTATATTCCATATCGTGTGAGACCAAGACCATGGCAATTAGTCGTGTGAGGTCAAGACCACGCGTAACTCTATACGAGGCCTCATTTCGAGATCGGTGTATTCATAATTACCTAGTGGAGTAGATTAACTCGTAATTATAATGAAGTTATATTACATGTTGTTTACATACAGAATGTAAATCTTAACTTAATTAGAAAATATAAATATGATGATTGTATGAAAATAGTTTAATTATGTAGTATTCTACTTTTATATGTGTTTCAACAACCTTCCTTGCACTATTTATATTCGGAAGTGGTTAAAGTACCCACTGGGCATGTAACACCCCCATATCCAATGCACACACACTACAACCACAACAATGTAGCATAAGTGCACCAAACATAGGGATGCTACGGTTTTCTTAACATTCAAAACACTTTAAACTTGATACAATACCCTTATCATTATACATTATAGAAAAGTAGATCATTTACTTATAAAACAAAACATATTAGTTATATATATATACATTTAAATATTACACAGCGGAAGTTATAAAATATGTACATATTTACATATTAAACATTTCTTTACAAAATATAAAGAAGTATACATGATTGGCAAGTCTGCTCTGATCTTTAAGCTCCCAAAATGGATTCTTCAAGGTCTACTCTCACTTGGTCTTGATGAACTCTCGGGTTCAACTCTATTAACTCTATTACCTGTGCGATTAAACACTATCGCGCTAAGCCAACGGCTTAGTAAGATAATCATGCTAATGATATGACTTAGTGCAATGCAATGTCATTTCTCAATCCATATTATACATGTAACATCATATATGCAAAACTAACAACATACTTTCACATTACATATCACATTTCAATATCTTTTCATATACCTCATTAGTATTTATTTAACCATTCATAATCAACACTAAACAAAGACAAGCATGGGCCCAAGACACACTAATATGCCATTCAATTTTCAGAGTTAAAGCTTTGGTTTTGTTATCACATTTATCAATATCATATACCCAACTAGGCTTCAAGGATTAAGTTCAACCAAGCTTCAAGGGGAGCAAAGCATGCTAAGCTTCTACCCATCAAGAACTAACCCAACCTAGCTTCAAGGGTGGTAACATCTCAATTAGGCTTCAAGGATTCAATCCAACCTAACTTCAAGAGATTGTTACACTTATTAGGCATGCCACCAACAACCAACTCTGAAAATGGAATAACACATTAGCCACACAATTCATTTATTATTCAATTATCATTTTCATTCTCAATTCTCAACAACATTTAGGCAAACATGCCTTATTTCTTTCAATTGCATCATCATAGCCAAACACAATGGCATTGTCTCATATCATGTCTTATTTGAATTATCATTGCATCTTTGACATACATTTCAATTTCAATGTATATTACTCATGAAACACATTACCATTCACAATGCATAACATAACATTGTTCAATCTCAACAATGCATTTAGGGCAAAGAACAATTGATATGATTCATAGTTTTAGGACCGTACACATGCATTTGATTATATCTTTCATTGACTCAAGTGTGTTTAAAGTGTTTAGGGTTAGGTTTAAGGACCAACCTACCTTTGGAGAACCAAAGCAATGCAAGAAGAACAAAGAATTAAAAACCCCAATCCACACAATTGAGGGACACGGGCAGCCACTTGAGGGACACGGCCAAGCTTGTGGCCGTGTCACTCAACCCAATTGGACAGTAAGCAACACGGGCAAGGGACACGGCCAAGCTTGTGACCGTGTCTCCCAAAATCAAAATCCAGTAGTGAACACGGCTAAGGGACACGGCCGTGTCTCTCAAAAACTCAACCAACAAGCCCAAATTTCCTTGGCTTGGCCGTGTCTCTCCTTTCCTTTGGCCGTGTCACTCATCACCAAAACCCTAAATGTAACCAACCCTCTTCCAAATGCATTTTAACATATAATTCCCAACACAAACTCACTCAAATGGATATAACTCATGTCATAACACATATTCATCACAATAACCACTTAAACAACACATTTTAACACAAACCATCTCAAAACCCTAACTCAAACTTTACTCTTGATTTTCCACTATCAATCTTCATTTATTTTTCCATAATCACAACCAAACCAACACCAATTTCAAATTTTTAACTTTAAATCAATTCTAACACTTGCAAACACATGTCAACTACACCAAATCATTACATCAACAAATCACACTTCACTTTAAACATAACTTCAAAATTAACAAAGGAAACAAGAGATTTCTTACCTTAGATGAAGAAATTTCACAAATCTCTAACCAAACTCTTTGATTTCCTCTTCAATTTACTTCTTGCCTCAAGAACACCTCCCTTTCTCTTTTCTATTTGGAGAGCCGGCCACTTCAAGAAAGAAAGAAGAAAAATGCACAAGTCAAACACCTTTTCTTCTTTTAATCTCCACCATGCATTTCATTTCAAGCAATTACTCATATACCCCTCATCACTTAACTTAGCTTTTGTCTCTTATAAACCCAATTAAGTAATTTCACATGCCATAAAAAAAATCTCCTCTTGCATTGACTCTCTCTCTTTGACCATTTTATATGTTATATATATCACCATATACACAACATATAAACTTGTCTCTAAACCCTATTTCTTCCCAAAACACATATACATATACTTTTCTTTTCTCAATTTAAACCAACAACAACAACAACAACAACAACAACATACACAACTTCTAGGGCATGCATAGGGATATTACAATTCTCCCCCTCTAAAAAGAAAATTTCATCCTCGAAATTACCTGATATCAAAGCTGAAACAACTGCGGATATTGTTCTTGCATGGATTGGTCACTTTCCCAAGTTGCTTCTTCTTTTGCATGATTCTTCCATAGAACTTTCACCAATGGCACACTCTTGTTCCTCAACTCTTTCACTTCTCGTGCCAAGATAGCAACTGGTTCCTCTTCAAAAGTCAAATCTGGGCTCACTTCGATAGATTCAATTTGCAACACATGAGATGGATCCGATCTGTACCTCCTCAACATAGAAACATGGAATACATTATGAATACGATCCAACTCAGGTGGCAAAGCAAGTCGATACGCCACTGGCCCAACTCTTTCTAACACTTCATACGGCCCAATGAAACGAGGACTCAATTTTCCTTTCCGACCGAACCTCAAAATCTTCTTCCAAGGAGATACTTTCAAAAACACCTTATCTCCAACATCAAACTGAATGTCTCTCCTCTTCAGATCTGCATAAGACTTTTGTCGATCTGAAGCTGCTTTTAACCTGCCTCGAATCAACTTTACTTTCTCTTCAGTTTCTTGAATCAAATCAGGCCCAATTATTTTACCTTCACCAAGTTCATTCCAACAAAGAGGTGTCCTGCACCGTCTACCATACAATGCTTCAAACGGTGCCATACCAATGCTAGATTGGTGACTGTTGTTGTATGCAAACTCCACAAGAGGTAAGAATCTATCCCAACTTCCAGTGAAATCGATGACACAGCTTCTCAACATGTCTTCAATAATCTGTATCACCCTCTCTGACTGTCCATCCGACTGTGGATGAAAAGCAGTACTGAAGTGTAATCGAGAACCCAAAGCACTATGCAAACTCTTCCAAAATCTTGAAGTAAACCTGGGATCTCGATCAGACACTAAAGAAGTTGGAACACCATGCAGTTTCACAATCTCATGGATATACAGTTCAGCCAATCTCTCCAAAGAGTAATCCATCCGAACCGAAAGGAAATGAGCTGTCTTAGTCAATCTATCCACAATCACCCATATAGCATCATGCTTCTTTTGTGTCAATGGCAAACAAGACACAAAATCCATTGTCACTCTATCCCACTTCCATTCAGGCACTGACAACGGCTGAAGCAACCCGGTTGGAACTTGATGTTCTGCTTTAACCTTCTGACAAGTGAGACATTTCGATACAAACTCAGCAATGTCTCTCTTCAACCCAATCCACCAGTAATGATGTCTCAAATCATGATACATGTTCGTATTACCCGGATGCATAGCAAACACTGACTGATGAGCTTCTTCCAAAATGACTCTTTTCAAATCAGCATCATCGGGTACACACAATCTGCTCTTGAACCAGAGACTCCCATCACTCTTCACAATAAAATCTCTACCCTTTCCATTCTGACAATCCGAAACAATCTTCTGTATCTTTTTATCGGCCAACTGAGCTTCTTTGATCTGATCTAACAAAACTGGCTTCAATTGCAACTGTGCCAATAATGCACCATCAACACAAGGTACAAAACTGGCATGCAATGCTCTCAACTCAACAAGCAACGAGAGCGAGTAAACTGTTAAACCAGCTAAAGACTTCCGACTCAAAGCATCAACAACAACATTTGCTTTACCTGGATGATAGTCAATCAAGCAGTCGTAGTCTTTAATCAATTCTAACCATCTCCTCTGATGAAGATTGAGTTCTTTCTGGACACCCAAATACTTCAAACTCTTGTGATCAGTGTAGATAAAACATTTCTCCCCAAACAGATAATGTCGCCAAATCTTCAATGCAAACACAATGGCTGCTAGTTCCAAATCATGGGTCGGATAGTTAAGCTCATGCGGTTTCAACTGTCGAGATGCATAAGCTATAACTTTCCCTTCCTGCATCAATACACACCCCAAACCTCTATGTGAAGCATCACTGTAGATCACATATGGTTTGCCTTCAACAGGTAAAGTAAGAACAGGCGCTTGAGTTAACGTTTCTCTCAACTGTTCAAAGCTCGCCTGACACTGATCTGTCCACAAAAACCTCACTCCCTTACGAAGCAATCTGGTGAGTGGAGTAGCTATCAAAGAAAACCCTTTCACAAACCGCCGGTAATAGCCTGCCAAACCTAGAAAACTTCTAATCTCTGTCACAGACTTAGGTGGACTCCAATTCAAAATTGCTTCAACTTTGCTCGGATCAACTTTAATGCCTTCTGCTGAAACAATATGTCCGAGAAAAGCTACTTGATCCAACCAGAACTCACACTTCGACAATTTGGCAAACAACTGCTTTTCTCTCAAAATCTGCAACACAATCCGCAGATGCATATCATGTTCCTCTTCATTTCTTGAATACACTAGAATATCATTGATGAAGACCACTACAAACTGATCCAAATAGGGCCTAAACACCCTATTCATCAAATCAATGAAAGCTGTAGGTGCATTCGTCAGACCAAAAGGCATAACTAAAAACTCATAATGCCCATACCTGGTCCGAAAAGCGGTCTTCGGAACATCTTCAGCTCTGACTCTCAGCTGATGGTACCCAGATCTCAGATCAATTTTAGCAAACACAGCTGCACCCTTCAACTGATCAAAGAGATCATCGATTCTAGGCAAAGGATATTTATTTTTAATAGTCACCTTGTTCAATTGCCTATAATCGATACACAACCTCATAGTACCATCTTTCTTTTCCACAAATAGCACAGGAGCTCCCCAAGAAGAAACACTGGGGCGAATAAATCCTTTGTCCAACAACTCCTGCAATTGCACTTTCAATTCCCTCAATTCTGCTGGTGCCATTCTATAAGGAGTAATCGAGATAGGAGTGGTACCAGGCAACAATTCGATACCAAACTCCACTTCTCTCTCAGGAGGCAACCCTGGCAACTCCTCTGGAAACACATCTGGGAACTCAGCAACTGTGGCAATGCTATCAATAGGGAAACCCTTCACTCTAGTATCCACCACATGAGCAAGATAAGCTTCACACCCCTTTCTAATCAACCTCCTGGCTGCAACAGCTGAAACAAATAAGGAGGCTAACTATTCCTGCTCATTAGATACTATCACCTCTCTACCATCAACAGTTCTCAAAGAAACAATTTTCCTTTTACAGTCTACCACAGCTCCATGTCTAGATAGCCAGTCCATACCTAGAATCACATCATATTCCTTAAATGGCATCTCAATCAAATCTCCAAGGAACTCCTCACCCCGCACCCTCACTGCATTATCCCGGTGCACTTTACTAACAATCACACTATGCCCTAACGGATTTGTCACCAACACATCAAATCCTAGGGACTCAGCATGCACATCAGACACAGGCAAAACAGATGCACTAATATAAGAATGGGTGGAACCCGGATCAATCAAAGCAAGTACTGAAGTATCAAATAAAGAAAAAGTACCAGCTATGACTGCCGATGCATCTGGCTGCCTCTGCATAACATACATCCTCTGGGAAGAACCAACCTCCTCTGGTCTACTCTCCCTGGTTGTAGCACCTCCTCTAGCACTGAACCCAAATCTGCCTCCCCGGCTGCTACCTCTGCCTGCTCGACCTCCCCTCACACTAGGTCGAGAAGCTGCAGTATCAACTGACATCTGTTCTTGCCTCTCAGGGCAATCTCTAACAAAGTGATCTGGTGATCCACATCTGAAACAAACCCCTGCTACACCAGTCTTCCAGCAAGGACCACCATGTGGCCTACCACAATGGATACAGACGGGTAAGGTGGATCTCTGAATCATAGGGGTCGGAGCACTTGCCACTGAAGCTGCAGGTCTAAATCTCTGCCTCTGTAACTGCACTGACCTACCAGCTGACCTCTGACTCCTACTAACTCTAGGAACAAAGCTTCCTTTACCTCTCTTAACAGAAGAAGACCCTGCCTCAAACTGAGGTCTTCTCACCCTAACCTCTTCCTCTGAAGCAGCTGCAATACCCTGAGCTCGCTCCACACTTCGAGCTGCTGCCACTAGCTGGGAGAAATCCTGATATCTGGATCCAGCCACCAAGCACATGATCTAGGGCCTCAGTCCCTCCTCAAATCGCCGACATCTATCAATCTCATCAGCAATAATGCCCCCAGCATACTGGCTCAATCGAATAAACTCAACTTCATACTCAGTAACAGTCTTGCTGTCTTGCTTCAAGCTCAAGAACTCCATCTTCTTCATGTCCTTATACTCCCTAGGAGTATACTTCAACTCAAATTCCCTCAGAAAATCAGTGTAAGACAGTGTTGGAGGATCATCCATAGAATGGGGCACTGTCCTCCACCAGTCGTATGCATCCTTCTGTAGCAAAGATCTTGCATAGTCAAACTTTTCCTCAGGGGTGGCTTGCAACTGAATAAAGATCCTCTGAACTTTGTCAAGCCACTGCTATGCTACAGCTGGGTCAGTAGTACCAAGGAAATCCTCCGCTCCATACTTCCTTAGTTTGTCATAGTGCCTCACTGGTACCACAGGCTGACTGGTTGCACTGGTGCTTGCCTCATAACTTCCATCATATGTCTAAACCAGGCTGGCGGAACCTCCTCTCCAGCTGGTCTACCCGACACTGAAGCAGGTGCCTCCTCAACACTATCAACTCTAGCTCCCTCAGCAAGAGCAATACTCTCGGCACTACCCTCAATCGACTGACGTGAGTGAGAATCCATCACAACCTAAGTCTGCAAACACAACATACTACATCTTATTAAAGATCAGAGGTTGCCAATCCCAAACATGTATATTATTCAAAAATCACTTTTAAAGTCAAAATAGTCTTTTTATTACATTTTACCTAGGTTGAGAATCTCAAACCTAGGCTCTGATACCAAAACAATTGTAACACCCCCATATCCAATGCACACACACTACAACCACAACAATGTAGCATAAGTGCACCAAACATAGGGATGCTACGGTTTTCTTAACATTCAAAACACTTTAAACTTGATACAATACCCTTATCATTATACATTATAGAAAAGTAGATCATTTACTTATAAAACAAAACATATTAGTTATATATATATACATTTAAATATTACACAGCGGAAGTTATAAAATATGTACATATTTACATATTAAACATTTCTTTACAAAATATAAAGAAGTATACATGATTGGCAAGTCTGCTCTGATCTTTAAGCTCCCAAAATGGATTCTTCAAGGTCTACTCTCACTTGGTCTTGATGAACTCTCGGGTTCAACTCTATTAACTCTATTACCTGCGCGATTAAACACTATCACGCTAAGCCAACGACTTAGTAAGATAATCATGCTAATGATATGACTTAGTGCAATGCAATGTCATTTCTCAATCCATATTATACATGTAACATCATATATGCAAAACTAACAACATACTTTCACATTACATATCACATTTCAATATCTTTTCATATACCTCATTAGTATTTATTTAACCATTCATAATCAACACTAAACAAAGACAAGCATGGGCCCAAGACACACTAATATGCCATTCAATTTTCAGAGTTAAAGCTTTGGTTTTGTTATCACATTTATCAATATCATATACCCAACTAGGCTTCAAGGATTAAGTTCAACCAAGCTTCAAGGGGAGCAAAGCATGCTAAGCTTCTACCCATCAAGAACTAACCCAACCTAGCTTCAAGGGTGGTAACATCTCAATTAGGCTTCAAGGATTCAATCCAACCTAACTTCAAGAGATTGTTACACTTATTAGGCATGCCACCAACAACCAACTCTGAAAATGGAATAACACATTAGCCACACAATTCATTTATTATTCAATTATCATTTTCATTCTCAATTCTCAACAACATTTAGGCAAACATGCCTTATTTCTTTCAATTGCATCATCATAGCCAAACACAATGGCATTGTCTCATATCATGTCTTATTTGAATTATCATTGCATCTTTGACATACATTTCAATTTCAATGTATATTACTCATGAAACACATTACCATTCACAATGCATAACATAACATTGTTCAATCTCAACAATGCATTTAGGGCAAAGAACAATTGATATGATTCATAGTTTTAGGACCTTACACATGCATTTGATTATATCTTTCATTGACTCAAGTGTGTTTAAAGTGTTTAGGGTTAGGTTTAAGGACCAACCTACCTTTGGAGAACCAAAGCAATGCAAGAAGAACAAAGAATTAAAAACCCCAACCCACACAATTGAGGGACACGGGCAGCCACTTGAGGGACACGGCCAAGCTTGTGGCCGTGTCACTCAACCCAATTGGACAGTAAGCAACACGGGCAAGGGACACGGCCAAGCTTGTGACCGTGTCTCCCAAAATCAAAATCCAGTAGTGCACACGGCTAAGGGACACGGCCGTGTCTCTCAAAAACTCAACCAACACGCCCAAATTTCCTTGGCTTGGCCGTGTCTCTCCTTTCCTTTGGCCGTGTCACTCATCACCAAAACCCTAAATGTAACCAACCGTCTTCCAAATGCATTTTAACATATAATTCCCAACACAAACTCACTCAAATGGATATAACTCATGTCATAACACATATTCATCACAATAACCACTTAAACAACACATTTTAACACAAACCATCTCAAAACCCTAACTCAAACTTTACTCTTGATTTTCCACTATCAATCTTCATTTATTTTTCCATAATCACAACCAAACCAACACCAATTTCAAATTTTTAACTTTAAATCAATTCTAACACTTGCAAACACATGTCAACTACACCAAATCATTACATCAACAAATCACACTTCACTTTAAACATAACTTCAAAATTAACAAAGGAAACAAGAGATTTCTTACCTTAGATGAAGAAATTTCACAAATCTCTAACCAAACTCTTTGATTTCCTCTTCAATTTACTTTTTGCCTCAAGAACACCTCCCTTTCTCTTTTCTATTTGGAGAGCCGGCCACTTCAAGAAAGAAAGAAGAAAAATGCACAAGTCAAACACCTTTTCTTCTTTTAATCTCCACCATGCATTTCATTTCAAGCAATTACTCATATACCCCTCATCACTTAACTTAGCTTTTGTCTCTTATAAACCCAATTAAGTAATTTCACATGCCATAAAAAAAATCTCCTCTTGCATTAACTCTCTCTCTTTGACCATTTTATATGTTATATATATCACCATATACACAACATATAAACTTGTCTCTAAACCCTATTTCTTCCCAAAACACATATACATATACTTTTCTTTTCTCAATTTAAACCAACAACAACAACAACAACAACATACACAACTTCTAGGGCATGCATAGGGATATTACAGGGCAATATGTTGCTCAACGAGTTATATGTCTAACTCGCAGGTAGTGGATAGAAGATCAGCGGCCCGCACCAGCTCGACGGCGAATAGGGTAGGACTTTTGACATAAAATAGTAGTATGGCATGTACGTTATATCTATTGTAAAGATTTGTTAAACATATTAAGTATTATGGTGTATGTAAAAAGAGAATAAACAATAGTATGGAAATAAAACTTAGCAACTGATATGTGATCGCAGGGTGTAGTTGAGGATATAAGGGAGATTATTATTGGGAGTGTTCTTGAGTTGAATTGTGAACAAAAGTGTTTTAAAAAAAAATCAGTTTTGGTGACACTTGGGAACCCCGCATTTTAGGGTAAACTCCACCCCATTTTTCGAAAAAATTTTCATAAGAATTCTTAATTAAGACATTGTAACCAAAGCTCGCATCCCGATGGGACATTCCTCCCCGGCTTATTCATAGGTCGGGAAGGGGTGTTAAAATTTGTGGTATCAGAGAATTGGTTTAGCCGTTCCTGGGTGGTTAGACATAGGAAAGTGTATGATAATTAGGATATCGAGAGATAGTAAACGAAGTGAGTTAGAAAGACTTTAGATAGGAAGAGGAAAATATAGGAGGATATACGTTTTATGTTGGGAGTGGCCATTACCAACGTAAAACGAGATACCCTGTAGTAGTTATGGTAATTGTGAAACAGTTATATATGAAATTATGTTTGCGAAATAAGAAAGAGTCGAGAATAATTAAGCATGAGTTATTGAGTCTAATGTACATGCCATATAGGAAAAAGGTTATATGTCGAGCTGTGCGGACTGATGATTACTTTTATATTGTAAGATGTCTCTAGACTCGCAACAAGCTATGGAACAGGAGAATAAAACAAAAGAAGAAAAGGAAGGTATTTAAATTTAAATTTTGTGTTTTAAGTATATATATATATATGTGTATGACTGTTATTAGTTATATGAACAATGTATTTACATGTGTAATATCCCTATTTGTGCCCTAGTAGTTTTGAGGTTGTTGTTATTTTAATTGGATTAAATGTATATGTTAAGTTGATAAGGAAAAATTTGTGTAGAGAGAAATGTATATGTAGTGTATATGGTAATATATATAACATATATGTTGGTCAAAGTGGAAAGTCAAGGGAAGAGGATATTTTATTGTTACTTGTGAAATTACTTAAAAGGGTTTGTAAATAATAGGAAGAGAAAGCATATGAGAAGAGGACATTTAAGTAATTTCCTAATTATTTTTGCTTGGTGGAGATTTAAAGAAGAAGCAAAGTTTGACTTTTACTCTTCATTGTCATTTTCTTTTCTTTTCTTTCTTGTGTGGCCGGCTCATCAAAGGGACAAGAGAGCAAGAGAACAAGTGAAGGTTTTGTTGATTCCAAGCTCAAATTGAAAGGAGTTTTCAAGTATACAAGTTGGAATTTCAAGGAATTTCACTATTTGGTAAGTTTTCTCTTGTTTGCCATTGTTATTTTTGAAGTTATGTTTAAGTTGAGTTGTGGTTTGATGATGGTATGATTAAGGTTGTTTATGGTATGAATTTAAGTATTGAGATTGCTTGATAGATGAGTAGTTAAGTGGGTGTTGATGTTGGAAGTGGTTGTGTGGAGATTGTGTAAGGGTTTTGAGTGGTAAGTGTTGTTTATGTTATGTTTGATTGATTATTCTTGTTGATCTTTGAGTTGGTTGTGTTTGTTGGTTTTAGAAGTGAAGAATACCTAATTTCGGAAAGGGGCAGTAGCGTTTTGGATGCCACGCCCGTGGTCTTTTGGTAGGCATGGCCGTGGGGGTGTTGGCCATTTTTGGGCAGAAGTGTTCTCAAAGCCACGACCGTGGGGGTTGAGGTGGCCACGGCCGTGGGCTTTGCTTAGTGATGTTGAGTTTTGTTTAGTGGTCTTAAGATTTAGGATAAGGTTAATAAGTGATAATGTTATAGAAATTGATGTGTTGCATCATTGTTTTGGGTTAGGTTTTGGAAGAAGTGATTTGCCCTAATTGTGAAGTGAAGAATCTTTGGAAGAAAGGATTGCTTAGAGTTGTGTGAGTGTGCATAAGGTAAGTACAAACTACATCATTGCATTCATTTATGAGATGTGGAAACTTAATATACATATGTGTTTGTTAAAGTGTTGAGAACATAAATGCATTGTTAAAACATATTATTATTGTTATGTGAATGTTGTGCTAAGCATGTGTAATGTATGTTAAGAATATTGGTTGTGTATATATTTGAGTAATAAAGTGTGGAAATAACATGATTGATTACTCATGATGTAAGTAAAATGGTTAAGGCATGTTTGCTTTTATGATAATGCAATGTGATTGGTTATGATGAATTAATTAATGTGATTTGAGATATGAAGTTGGAAATGTGAATGGTATGAGTTGTGAGGCCATGATTGTTGGCTATGATGATATAGTTGAGATATGAATGCCTAATGAATTGTGGATGGTAAAATGAGAAATGAATTGAGAATGAGATAAACTAAATGATTGTGTGCCTAATATGTTGATTCAACTTACAGAGTCCTGTATTTGATGGCATGCCTATAAATCATTGGATAGGCGAAATGGGTGGCCCGTAAGCCGATTCCAATTGAAAAATACTTATGAATCACTGGATAGGTGAAATGGGAGGCCCGTAAACCGATTCCAGTTGAAAAATGTGAATATGGAATGATGGTGAAATGGGAGACCCGTAAACCACTTCCATTTGAAAAATTAGTAACAGTCTAGCCGGGTTGAGGATCTCCTCATGTTAATGGGTTGATGGTCCAAGAGACTGGGTCTGTTACGCTATCCATGGATAGAGATATGATATATTTTGCCTACGGGCTTAATGATGTGATATTGAATCAAAACGGTGACTCTGAACTTTGAATAACATATTGGTTTGTGTTTTGGGCCCAATGCTTGTGTTTGTTTAAATGTGATTATTATTGGATGAAAGTAATGAGAAATGATATGATGTAATGTTATGAGAGATGTTCATGGTTTAATAAGTTAGGGTGAACAAGGTATGCGTGAAATGTAATGTTTACTTGAATTGTGTATACAACTTGATTGTGTGACATGAACATTGCATCAAAGCATCTTGATATTGTAGTTTGTTTTACTAAGCTGTAAGCTTAGCGCGATTGTGGTTCATCGCGCAGGTGTTAGAGAAGAACCCGAGTGTCCCACTAGACCGAGTGAGTCTAGACATTGAGGATTTGCCTTAGGACTTAAAGATCAGAGCAGTGCTGCCAACCATGTATAATTTCTTTATATTTTGTAAAGTAATGATTTTAATGTATATGTATACATGGTTGTAAACTTGAACTTAGATATTTCTATATATGTAAATACTTTATAATTTCCGCTGCGTACTAAATAAATGTTTATATTCCTTTTTATTTTCTATTACATGTTAACTACCACATTTCTTATATGGTACAAAGAGAAAAATTGTTTGGTGTCTTTTAAAGAGTTAAATGGTTTAAGAAATCCGTAGCATTCCTATGTTTCATGTACGTATATTACATTGTAGTATTATGTAGTGTGCGTATATGGGATTTAGGGGTGTTACAATTGTTTTGGTATCAGAGCCTAGGTTTGAGATTCTCAACCTAGGTAAATTATAAAGGAAAAGAATATTTTGATTTTAAAAGTTGGATTTTAACTAAAATACATGTTGGCATTGGTAGTCTCTGATCTTTAATAAGGTGTATTCGGTTGTGTTTGCAGATATAGGTAGTAATGGATCCCCATTCACGACAGTCTGTTGAGGGAAGTGCAGAGAGTATAGCTCCTGTTGAGAGTAGGGAGGGAGCTAGAGTTGAGATAGCTAGTGAGGTGCCTGCTTCAGTGTCTGGGAGACTAGCAGGTGATGAGGTTCCACCAGCTTGGTTTAGACATATGATGGAAGTGATGAGACAGGCACCAGTGCAGCCACCACCACCACCTCAGCCTCAAGTGCCAGTGAGACACTATGATAAACTAAGGAAGTATGGGGCTGAAGATTTTCTGGGTACTATAGATCCGGCTGTAGCGGAACAGTGGCTAGATAGAGTACAGAGGATCTTTATTCAGTTGCAAGCCACACCAGAGGAAAATTTTGATTATGCTAGGTCATTGTTGCAGAAGGACGCATATGACCGGTGGAAGACTGTGCCACATGCTTTAGATGATCCTCCTACCCTGTCTTATGCTGATTTTCTCAGAGAGTTTGAGTTGAAGTATACTCTGAGGGAGTATAAGGATGTGAAGAAAATGGAGTTTTTGAGTCTGAGGCAAGATTACCGGACAGTTACAGAATACGAGGTTGAGTTCATCCGGTTGAGCCATTATGCTGGTGGCATTATATCTGATGATATTGATAGATGCAGAAGATTTGAGGAGGGATTGAGGCCCTCAATCATGTGTCATGTGGCTGGCTCCAGGTATCAGGATTTCTCCCAGCTAGTTGCAGCAGCTAGGAGTGTAGAGAGAGCCCAGGCCATAGCATCAGCTGCTTCTGAGGAAGAGGTTAAAGTGAGAAGGCCCCAGTTTGAGGCAGGGTCTTCATCAGTGAAGAGGGGCAGAGGGAGCTTTATTCCCAGAGTTGGGAGGAGTCAGAGGCCGGCTAGCAGGTCAGTGCAGTTTCAGAGGCAGAGACCTAGATCTGCAGTTTCTGTGGCTAGTGCACCGACTCCCTTTATTCAGAAATCCACTCCACAAGCATGTGAGCTTTGTGGTAAGATTCATGTGGGAGCTTGTCGGAGGGTTAGTAGACCAGGTGTGTGCTTTCGTTGTGGATCGCCTGACCATTTCATTAGAGAGTGTCCTGAGATGCAGGAACAGAGGTCAGTGGAATCTGCAGCTTCTCGACAGAGCTTTAGGAGAGGAGGTAGAGGAGGCAGAAGTTTTGGTAGAGGAGGTAGATTTGGGTTCATTCAGAGAGGAGGATCTTCAGCTAGAGACAGTAGACCTGATGAGGCTGGATCTTCCCAGAGAGTTTACGTGATGCAGAGACAGCCATATGCTTCAGCTGTCATTGCTGGTACTTTTTCTTTATTTGGCATTTCTGTACTTGCTTTAATTGATCCAGGATCAACTCATTCATACATCAGTGCATCAGTTTTGCCTGTGTCTGAATTACATGCTGAATCCCTAGGATTTGATGTATTGGTAACGAATCCTTTAGGGCATAGTGTGGTTGTTAGTAAGGTACACCGGGAATGTGCAATTGTGGTGCAGGGTGAAGAGTTTCCTGGTGATTTGATTGAGATGCCATTTAAAGAGTACGATTTGATTTTGGGTATGGATTGGTTATCTAGTCATGGAGCTGTGGTAGATTGTAAGAAGAAGTGTGTTACTTTGAGAACTAGTGGTGATAGAGTTGTGATGGTATCGAGTGAGCAGAGACAGTTAGCATCTTTGCTGATTTCAGCTGTTTCAGCTAGGAAGTTAATCAGAAAAGGGTGTGATGCCTATCTTGCTCATGTTTTAGATACCAGGGTGATAGGTTCTCAACTTGATAGTATTCCCACAGTTTCAGAGTTTCCAAATGTTTTTCCAGAGGAGTTGCCAGGATTGCCTCCTGAGAGAGAGGTAGAGTTTGGTATCGATTTGTTGCCAGGTACCACTCCTATCTCTATTACTCCTTATAGAATGGCACCTATTGAATTGAGAGAGTTGAAGGTGCAGTTGCAGGAGTTGTTGGATAAGGGATTCATTCGCCCTAGTATTTCTCCATGGGGAGCTCCTGTTTTATTTGTTAAGAAGAAGGATGGTACTATGAGATTATGTATCGATTATAGGCAATTGAACAAAGTGACTATCAAGAATAAATATCCTTTGCCTAGAATTGATGATCTCTTTGATCAATTGAAGGGAGCAGCTGTGTTTTCTAAGATTGATTTGAGATCAGGGTACCATCAGTTGAGGGTCAAAGATGAGGATGTGCCGAAGACAGCTTTTCGAACTAGGTATGGGCATTATGAGTTTTTGGTAATGCCTTTTGGTTTGACAAATGCCCCTGCCGCTTTCATGGATTTGATGAATAGGGTGTTTAGGCCCTATTTGGATAAGTTTGTGGTGGTGTTTATAGATGATATTTTAGTGTATTCTCGTAGTGAGGAAGAACATGACAAGCATTTAAGGATTGTGTTATAGATTTTGAGAGAGAAGCAATTGTATGCTAAGCTGTCAAAGTGTGAGTTTTGGCTTGATCAAGTAGCTTTTCTTGGTCATATAGTTTCAGCAGATGGTATTAGAGTTGACCCGAGTAAAGTTGAAGCTATTCTGAATTGGAGTCCACCGAAATCTGTAACTGAAGTTAGAAGTTTTCTGGGTTTGGCAGGCTATTATCGACGCTTTGTGAAAGGATTTTCTCTGATAGCTACTCCACTCACCAGATTGCTTCGGAAGGGAGTGGGATTTGTGTGGACTGATCAGTGCCAAGCTAGTTTTGAGCAGTTGAAAGAGATGTTGACTCAAGCGCCTGTTCTCACTTTACCTGTGGAAGATAAACCGTATGTGATCTATAGTGATGCTTCACATAATGGTTTGGGTTGTGTTTTAATGCAAGAGGGTAAAGTGATAGCTTATGCTTCTCGACAGTTGAAGCCGCATGAGCTCAATTATCCGACCCATGATCTGGAGTTAGCAGCCATTGTGTTTGCTTTGAAGATTTGGCGACATTATCTATATGGAGAGAAGTGTTTCATTTACACTGATCATAAAAGTTTAAAGTATTTAGGAGTCCAAAAGGAGTTGAATCTTCGACAGAGGCGATGGTTGGAGTTGATTAAAGACTATGACTGTTTGATTGATTATCATCCAGGTAAAGCAAATGTTGTTGCTGATGCCTTGAGTCGGAAGTCTTTAGCAGGTTTGACTGCTTATTCGCTCTTGTTGCTTGTTGAGTTGAGAGCGTTGCATGCTAGTTTCATATCTTGTGATGATGGTGCATTGTTGGCACAATTGCAATTGAGGCCAGTGCTGTTAGACCAGATTAAGGAGGCTCAATTGGCTGATAAGAAGATTCAGAAGGTTGTTTCTGATTGTCTTAAAGGAGAGAGCAGGGATTTTGTTATGAGAGATGATGGGAGTTTGTGGTTTGAGAATAGACTGTGTGTGCCTGATGATGATAGTTTGAGAAGGATTATTTTAGAAGAAGCACACCAATCAGCTTTTGCTATGCATCCGGGCAGTACGAAGATGTATCATGATTTGAGACAGCATTACTGGTGGTCCGGTATGAAGAGAGATATTGCAGAGTTTGTGTCTAAATGTCTCACATGTTAGAGGGTGAAAGCTGAGCATCAGGTTCCAACTGGGTTGCTTCAACCTTTGTCAGTTCCTGAATGGAAGTGGGAGAGAGTGACGATGGATTTTGTGTCTGGATTGCCTTTAACGCAAAAGAAACATGATGCTATTTGGGTGATTGTTGATAGGTTGACCAAGACAGCTCATTTTCTTCCAGTTCGGATGGATTATTCGCTTGAGA
Organism: Garcia nutans; assembly: GCA_947685225.1. NCBI lineage: Eukaryota > Viridiplantae > Streptophyta > Magnoliopsida > Malpighiales > Euphorbiaceae > Garcia > Garcia nutans. Next base: position 6,950,443 of record CANTUV010000037.1, on the reverse strand, counting down.
GGTTGGCTGAGTTGTATATCCATGAGATTGTGAAGTTACATGGAGTCCCAATTTCTTTAGTGTCTGATCGAGATCCTAGGTTCACTTCAAGATTTTGGAAGAGTTTGCATGGGGCTTTAGGTTCTCGATTACACTTTAGTACTGCTTTCCATCCTCAGACAGATGGGCAGTCAGAGAGGGTGATACAGATTATCGAGGATATGTTGAGAAGTTGTGTCATTGATTTCTCTGGAAGTTGGGACAGATTTTTACCACTTGTGGAATTTGCCTACAACAACAGTCATCAATCGAGCATTAGTATGGCACCATTTGAAGCATTGTATGGAAGAAGGTGTAGGACGCCTTTGTGTTGGAATGAGACTGGTGAAGGTAAGATAATTGGTCCTGATTTAGTTAAAGAGACTGAAGAGAAGGTGAAAATGATTCAAGATAGATTGAAAGCAGCTTCAGATCGACAGAAATCTTATGTGGATTTGAAAAGAAGAGATATTGAGTATAATGTGGGAGATAAAGTATTTTTGAAAGTGTCTCCTTGGAAAAAAATCTTGAGATTTGGTCGAAAAGGGAAGCTGAGTCCTCGTTTCATTGGGCCGTATGAGGTGTTGGAAAGAGTGGGACCAGTTGCTTATCGGCTTGCTTTGCCACCTGATTTGGACAGGATCCATAATGTTTTCCATGTTTCTATGTTGAGGAGATACAGATCGGATCCATCTCATGTGTTATCAATTGAATCTATTGAAGTGAATTCGGATCTAACATTTGAAGAAGAGCCAATTGCTATTTTGGCACATGAAGTGAAAGAATTAAGGAACAAAAGAGTGCCACTTGTGAAAGTGTTATGGAAGAATCATGGGAGAGAAGAGGCAACTTGGGAGAGTGAGCAAGCAATGCGAGACCAGCATCCTCAGTTGTTTCAGAGCTGATTTCAGGTAATTTCGAGGACGAAATTTTTTTTTAGAGGGGGAGAATTGTAATATCCCTATTTGTGCTCTAGTAGTTTTGAGGTTGTTGTTATTTTAATTGGATTAAATGTATATGTTAAGTTGATAAGGAAAAATTTGTGTAGAGAGAAATGTATATGTAGTGTATATGGTAATATATATAACATATATGTTGGTCAAAGTGGAAAGTCAAGGGAAGAGGATATTTTATTGTTACTTGTGAAATTACTTAAAAGGGTTTGTAAATAATAGGAAGAGAAAGCATATGAGAAGAGGACATTTAAGTGATTTCCAAATTATTTTTGCTTGGTGGAGATTTAAAGAAGAAGCAAAGTTTGACTTTTACACTTCATTGTCATTTTCTTTTCTTTTCTTTCTTGTGTGGCCGGCTCATCAAAGGGACAAGAGAGCAAGAGAACAAGTGAAGGTTTTGTTGATTCCAAGCTCAAATTGAAAGGAGTTTTCAAGTATACAAGTTGGAATTTCAAGGAATTTCACGATTTGGTAAGTTTTCTCTTGTTTGCCATTATTATTTTTGAAGTTATGTTTAAGTTGAGTTGTGGTTTGATGATGGTATGATTAAGGTTGTTTATAGTGTGAATTTAAGTATTGAGATTGCTTGATAGATGAGTAGTTAAGTGGGTGTTGATGTTGGAAGTGGTTGTGTGGAGATTGTGTAAGGGTTTTGAGTGGTAAGTGTTGTTTATGTTATGTTTGATTGATTATTCTTGTTGATCTTTGAGTTGGTTGTGTTTGTTGGTTTTAGAAGTGAAGAATACCTAATTTCGGAAAGGGGCAGTAGCGTTTTGGATGCCACGCCCGTGGTCTTTTGGTAGGCATGGCCGTGGGGGTGTTGGCCATTTTTGGGCAGAAGGGTTCTCAAAGCCACGACCGTGGGGGTTGAGGTGGCCGCGGCCGTGGGCTTTGCTTAGTGATGTTGAGTTTTGTTTAGTGGTCTTAAGATTTAGGATAAGGTTAATAAGTGATAATGTTATAGAAATTGATGTGTTGCATCATTGTTTTGGGTTAGGTTTTGGAAGAAGTGATTTGCCCTAATTGTGAAGTGAAGAATCTTTGGAAGAAAGGATTGCTTAGAGTTGTGTGAGTGTGCATAAGGTAAGTACAAACTACATCATTGCATTCATTTATGAGATGTGGAAACTTAATATACATATGTGTTTGTTAAAGTGTTGAGAACATAAATGCATTGTTAAAACATATTATTATTGTTATGTGAATGTTGTGCTAAGCATGTGTAATGTATGTTAAGAATATTGGTTGTGTATATATTTGAGTAATAAAGTGTGGAAATAACATGATTGATTACTCATGATGTAAGTAAAATGGTTAAGGCATGTTTGCTTTTATGATAATGCAATGTGATTGGTTATGATGAATTAATTAATGTGATTTGAGATATGAAGTTGGAAATGTGAATGGTATGAGTTGTGAGGCCATGATTGTTGGCTATGATGATATAGTTGAGATATGAATGCCTAATGAATTGTGGATGGTAAAATGAGAAATGAATTGAGAATGAGATAAACTAAATGATTGTGTGCCTAATATGTTGATTCAACTTACAGAGTCCTGTATTTGATGGCATGCCTATAAATCATTGGATAGGCGAAATGGGTGGCCCGTAAGCCGATTCCAATTGAAAAATACTTATGAATCACTGGATAGGTGAAATGGGAGGCCCGTAAACCGATTCCAGTTGAAAAATGTGAATATGGAATGATGGTGAAATGGGAGACCCGTAAACCACTTCCATTTGAAAAATTAGTAACAGTCTAGCCGGGTTGAGGATCTCCTCATGTTAATGGGTTGATGGTCCAAGAGACTGGGTCTGTTACGCTATCCATGGATAGAGATATGATATATTTTGCCTACGGGCTTAATGATGTGATATTGAATCAAAACGGTGACTCTGAACTTTGAATAACATATTGGTTTGTGTTTTGGGCCTAATGCTTGTGTTTGTTTAAATGTGATTATTATTGGATGAAAGTAATGAGAAATGATATGATGTAATGTTATGAGAGATGTTCATGGTTTAATAAGTTAGGGTGAACAAGGTATGCGTGAAATGTAATGTTTACTTGAATTGTGTATACAACTTGATTGTGTGACATGAACATTGCATCAAAGCATCTTGATATTGTAGTTTGTTTTACTAAGCTGTAAGCTTAGCGCGATTGTGGTTCATCGCGCAGGTGTTAGAGAAGAACCCGAGTGTCCCACTAGACCGAGTGAGTCTAGACATTGAGGATTTGCCTTAGGACTTAAAGATCAGAGCAGTGCTGCCAACCATGTATAATTTCTTTATATTTTGTAAAGTAATGATTTTAATGTATATGTATACATGGTTGTAAACTTGAACTTAGATATTTCTACATATGTAAATACTTTATAATGTCCGCTGCGTACTAAATAAATGTTTATATTCCTTTTTATTTTCTATTACATGCTAACTACCACATTTCTTATATGGTACAAAGAGAAAAATTGTTTGGTGTCTTTTAAAGAGTTAAATGGTTTAAGAAATCCGTAGCATTCCTATGTTTCATGTACGTATATTACATTGTAGTATTATGTAGTGTGCGTATATGGGATTTAGGGGTGTTACAACATGTATGAACAAGCAAGTTTCGGGGCGAAACTTAAATTAAGGAGGTTAGAACTGTCACATCCCAAAGGCTAGATAGTCGAGTAATAAGCAAGGAGGACATGAACGAGTGGTCAAATAGAGGCTCGGGATAGTCAAATATGAAATTGGTGAACACAGTGGAGCTGACGGGACCTAAGTGGAAATTTCTCAAAAGTTAGGGGCAACTATGTAAACTTAAAAATTAAGTGTCGGAAGTTCTTAATAGTGCCCATATCCGACTTCGGAAGAATATTCTCGAGATTAATTGGGTCATAACTGTGGATTTCAATTTTTTCCGAAAACGCACGGTTTAAAAGTTACAATCGATTAATCGCTGGAGGGTATTTTGATATTTTCACACCCTAGACTATAAATTTACAGCACAAGAAAGTTGATGGGGTTAAAATACGAATAAAAGGAAGCCTAATGGCTTGCCAAATAAATAGATAAAAGAAGAAGGCAAGTGGACCAATTAAAAGTGGCCATTTTTGCTATAAGGTGTACCAATTGGAAGTTAACATCTATACCAACATATTTTCACCACTTATGGCTGCCATTTCGATCAATATAAGCTAAGGAAAGAAAAGAAAAGCCCTCTCTTACATGGTGAACTCGTCCAAACCATAAGAGAAGGAAGAAGGAGGTGATTTTTCCAAAGTTTAAGGCTTTTGGTTGAAGATTTTGGTGACAAACAAGATTATAAGGTAAGAGAAACCTATTTCTAGTTTTAATTTCATGGATTAATGGTTAATTTAAGAGATTGAAATTAGGGTTCATGTAGCTAGATTTGGAGAAAATTAAAGAAATAATTATTTGAAGGATTGGATGAAAGAAATAATGGTGTTTAATGGTGAAAATAAGCTAGCAACCATTAGAAAAATCATAAGATAAGACTATGTCTATACCTAGGGTTCTTACCTTTGTATATGTGATGTTAAATTTCATAGGAAATCAAGGAGGCAAGGAAGGAAAGGAAGTGATATAGATAAAGGAGTAAGAAATAGTAAGGTTTGGTACTTTAACCATTGAACTCCTTTTTAAATTTTTCTGTTTTACAATTAGTAAAATGCTGTGACTTGTATGATTTTTAATTAAATATAGAAAACTTATCTTGAGTTGAATTTTTGATATGTTGTGTCTAAATGAGTCAAGAATAAAATAAAAATATTTTGAGTTGCATTTGGAATGGTTATAAGTTTGGAAAAATTATATTTATTAGATCTGCTCCAGCAGGTACCTTGATTGAGCAGCCATCTTTCTGGATTTTTAATAAAATGTAGAAAAATAATATCCAATTGAATTTTGGATATTTTGTTGTTTAGGGAGTATGGTATTTGAGAAAAATAATTTAGAACCACATTGATTGAATTAAATTTACAGAATTCACAAAATTTAGAACTGCTGTCAGGATGCAGGGCAACTGGAGCAGTCTGGTTGGGTGAACTAGTTGACCAAGATTTTGTGTCCAGTTTGATATAAAATTTTAAAGGAATGATTTTAAGATGTAAAAATAAATTCTGTAAAAATTTTTGAGTTTTGAGCCAAGTGGATTATTTTATACAAATTTTCTACAACAAGGATCAAGTTGAGTCAAGAACCAGAGATTATTGTTCATATGGTAATTTTTCATTATTAACTTGGTCAAAAACTTGGTGTAGGTGTTTTATGATTTTATTTTTGGTATTGAGTTTAAGTATGAATATGAAGAATAAATTAGATGGAAAAGAGGAGAAAATCAATCTGAATTTCATAACCGTGATAAAAGTCACGTGATGGAATACATGTTCGTTATCATGTGAATATATAGATAAGGTATATACGTGGGCAATACGTGTATATATGGTATATATATGCATGTATATGGTATATATGTGAATACATATGATACATATGTTAATATATGTGGTATTTGTGTAAGTATATATTATATATACATGGAGAATATGTGGTATATATACGAAGTGAATGGGTATATATGAAATGTTATATATGCTCTACTCGGTAAATGGGTAAAACCGGTCTGGAATGGGGGTTTGGCATGCCATCCTACCGGCAGTACTATCTTAATGGCTTTAGTTTGGATATTACTTACACGTGCGTGGTAATATCGTGTGAGGTCAAGATCATGGCAATTAGTCGTGTGAGAACAAGACCACGCAGTTATGTTGTATATTCCATATCGTGTGAGACCAAGACCATGGCAATTAGTCGTGTGAGGTCAAGACCACGCGTAACTCTATACGAGGCCTCATTTTGAGATCGGTGTATTCATAATTACCTAGTGGAGCAGATTAACTCATAATTATAATGAATTTATATTACATGTTGTTTAAATACAGAATGTAAATCTTAACTTAATTAGAAAATATAAATATGATGATTGTATGAAAATAGTTTAATTATGTAGTACTCTACTTTTATATGTGTTTCAACAACCTTCCTTGCACTATTTATATTCGGCAGTGGTTAAAGTACCCACTGGGAAATAAGTTGCTCAGCGAGTTATATGTCTAACTCGCAGGTAGTGGATAGAAGATCAGCAGCCCGCACCAGCTCGACGGCGAATAGGGTAGGACTTTTGACATAAAATAGTAGTATGGCATGTACGTTATATCTATTGTAAAGATTTGTTAAACATATTAAGTATTATGGTGTATGTAAAAAGAGAATAAACAATAGTATGGAAATAAAACTTAGCAACTGATATGTGATCGCAGGGTGTAGTTGAGGATATAAGGGAGATTATTATTGGGAGTGTTCTTGAGTTGAATTGTGAACAAAAGTGTTTTAAAAAAAATCAGTTTTGGCAACACTTGGGAACCCCGCTTTTTAGGGGAAACTTCGCCCCATTTTTTGAAAAATTTTTCATAAGAATTCTTAATTAAGATATTTTAACCAAAGCTCGCATCCCGATGTGACATTCCTCCCCGTCTTATTCGTAGGTCGGGAAGGGGTGTTACAATTTGTGGTATCAGAGCATTGGTTTAGCCGTTCCCGGGCGGTTAGACATAGGAAAGTGTATGTAATTAGGATATCGAGAGATAGTAAATGAAGTGAGTTAGAAAGACTTTAGATAGGAAGAGGAAAATATAGGACGATATACGTTTTATGTTGGGAGTGGCCATTACCAACGTAAAACGAGATACCCTGTAGTAGTTATGGTATTTGTGAAAGAGTTATATATGAAATTATGTTTGTGAAATAAGAAAGAGTCGAGAATAATTAAGCATGAGTTATTGAGTCTAATGTACATGCCATATAGGAAAAAGGTTATATGTCGAGCTGTTCGGACTGATGATTACTTTTATATTGTAAGATGTCTCTAGACTCGCAACAAACTATGGAACAGGAGAATAAAACAAAAGAAAAAAGGAAGGTATTTAAATTAAAATTTGTGTTTTAAGTATATATATATATATGTATGATTGTTATTAGTTATATGAACAATGTATTTACATGTATGAACAAGCAAGTTTCGGGCAAAACATTAATTAAGGAGGGTAGAACTGTCACATCCCAAAGGCTAGATGGTTGAGTAATAGGCAAGGAGGACATGAACGAGTGGTCAAATAGAGGCTCGGGATAGTCAAATATGAAATTGGTGTACACAGTGGAGCTGACGGGACCTAAGTGGAAATTTCTCAAAAGTTAGGGGCAACTATGTAAACTTAGAAATTAAGTGTCGGAAGTTCTTAATAGTGCCCATATCCGACTTCGGAAGAATATTCTCGAGATTAATTGGTTCATAACCGTGGATTTCAATTTTTTCCAAAAACGCACGGTTTAAAAGTTACAATCGATTAATCGCTGGAGGGTATTTTGATATTTTCACACCCTAGACTATAAATTTACAGCACAAGAAAGTTGATGGGGTTAAAATACGAATAAAAGGAAGCCTAATGGCTTGCCAAATAAATAGATAAAAGAAGAAGGCAAGTGGACCAATTAAAAGTGGCCATTTTTGCTATAAGGTGTACCAATTGGAAGTTAACATCTATACCAACATATTTTCAACACTTATGTCTACCATTTGGATCAATATAAGCTAAGGAAAGAAAATAAAAGCCCTCTCTTACATGGTGAACTCGTCCAAACCATAAGAGAAGGAAGAAGGAGGTGATTTTTCCAAAGTTTAAGGCTTTTGGTTGAAGATTTTGGTGACAAACAATGTAATATCCTCATATATGGTCTAGAAGTTTTAATTATGTTGTTGATGTTGTTGTTATTGTTGTTGTAGTGATATATTGGATTGAATATATGTGTTAAATAGCAAGAGAAAAGGATATTGGAAAGTGAATGCTTGTGTATATGTGTTTTGGGGAAAAAAATTAGGGTTTAGAGAGAATGGTATATGTTGTGTATATGATAATATATATAACATATAAATTGGTCAAATGAAGAGTCAAGGGGGTAGAGATATTTATTTGCGTTGATTGTGTAATTACATATAAGGGCTTATATGAGACAAAAAGTTAGTTATATGATTGAGGGCATTTTGGTTATTGCTTGGATAAGATCACTTGGTGGAGATTAAAAGCAAAATTTGACTTTGCTTCTTGATAATTTTCTTCTTCTTTTCCATTGTGGCCGGCTCCTCCTTAAACAAAGGAAGCAAGAGGCAAAGAGAAGATCTTGTTGAGTGAAGCTCAAATTGAAGAAAGATTAAGTGATCAAGTTGGTGATTTAAGAAGTTTTGTAACTTTGGTAAGTTCTCTTGTGATCTTTGTGTTTATTTGAAATGATATTTGAGTTTGATAGATTTTTAAGAGTGTGTTGGTTGATTTTGAGATGTGAGAAGTGTTTGAGTGATTGGATGATGGATGTTGAGTATGGATTGAAGAAAAGAGTAAGTGGTTGGAAGAGATGATGTTGTATATGTGGTGAGGGTTTTGAGATGATTTTGTGTTTTGTGCTTGATGTGTGTTTGGCTTGTTTTCGGTGTGTTGCAAGTTTGAGATGAGTTTTGAGTATGTTTTGTTAAGATTATTTGAAGAGGATGTTAATGTATAGAAGTGTGTTGTTGAGTGTATGGTTGTTTTTGATCGGAGTCTTGATTTGTGGCCGGACACGCCCATGAGCACGTCCAGGGTTTTTAGGCGTGTCAATTGTGTTGGAGGCAGTAGGTTTGACACGACCAGTAGCACGCCCGTGTTATTGAGCGTGTCATAGCTACTGTAAGATTTGAGAATTTACACGCCCAGGAACACGCCCATGTTGTTGAGCGTGTAAATGTTTCTGTGTTGTGGAGTTAGGGCACGGCCATGAACACGCCCGTGTGGGTGAACGTGTCAGGGTTGAGGTTTGCCCTAATTAATTCTTAATTGGATTATCTCTTGTATATCCCTAAGCAAGTATATGCTATTACTTTTGATTTAAGTCTTGAAGATAGTGATTGATCATTGATCTAAGAGGTTAAAGAATCTTGGACAAGGAAATGTTAGGAGTTGTATGAATTGTTAGTAAAATAAGTACAAATTTTGTATTATTGCATTGTTGCATATGATGATAATGGCAATGTATATGATACTATGTGAACAATGTGATATTTCATGTATTGTGACTCATGTGATGAGTAATGTGTTTGGTTATGTTTATATCAATAATGCTATATGTATAATGTGATGGAATAAAATGCCATTGTGATTGGCTATGGTAACTTATATGTGATATGAGGCCATTGTTATTGGCTATGATGAGAGTTGAGAATGGAAATGATAATTAAATAATAAATGATTTGTGTGGCTAATGTGTTATTCCATTTTCAGAGTTTGTTTTTGGTGGCATGCCTAATAAGTGTAACAATCTCTTGAAGTTAGGTTGGATTGAATCCTTGAAGCCTAATTGAGATGTTACCACCCTTGAAGCTAGGTTGGGTTGGTTCTTGAAGCCAAGTTGGGTTGATGCTTAGCATGCTTTGCTCCCCTTGAAGCTTGGTTGAACCTAATCCTTGAAGCCTAGTTGGGTTTATGATATTGATAAATGTGATGATAAAACCAAAACATTAACTCTGAAAATTGAATGGCATATTAGTGTGTTTTGGGCCCATGCTTGTCTTTGTTTAGTGTTGATTATGAATGATTAAATGAATACTAATGAGGTATATAATAAGATGTTGAAATATGATATGTCTATTTATGTTGAGTTATGAAATGTAAATGTATGTTGTTAGCTTTGCATATATGTTGTTACATGTATAATATGGATTGAGAATTGGCATTGCATTGCATTAAAGCATAACATTAGCATGAATTATCTTACTAAGCCGTTGGCTTAGCGCGATAGTGTTTGATCGCGCAGGTATTAGGGTTGAACCCGAGAGCTCTTCGAGACCGAGTGAGAGTAGACAGTGAAGAGTTGATTTTGGGAACTTAAAGATCAGAGGAGACTTGCCAATCATGTATAACTCTTTTATATTTTGTAAAGTAATGATTTTAATGTACATAGGTGTATATTTGTAAATATGAAATTAAATGTTTTCATATATGTAAATATTTGATAAATTTCGCTGCGTAACAACTAAATGTATCTATATATATATCTATTTAGTTTTGTATTACAAGTTAACTACTTATCTTTCTATAATGTATACAATTGAAAAATTATGGTATCATTTAAAATGTTTTGAATGTTAAAAAAATCCGTAGCATCTCTATGTTTAGTGCATGTATACTACATTGTGGTGTTTGTAGTGTGCATGTATTGAATGTAGGGGTGTTTCAAACAAGATTATAAGGTAAGAGAAACCTATTTCTAGTTTTAATTTCATGGATTAATGGTTAATTTAAGAGATTGAAATTAGGGTTCATGTAGCTAGATTTGGAGAAAATTAAAGAAATAATTATTTGAAGGATTGGATGAAAGAAATAATGGTGTTTAATGGTGAAAATAAGCTAGCAACCATTAGAAAAATCATAAGATAAGACTATGTCTATACCTAGGGTTCTTACCTTTGTATATGTGATGTTAAATTTCATAGGAAATCAAGGAGACAAGGAAGGAAAGGAAGTGATATAGATAAAGGAGTAAGAAATAGTAAGGTTTGGTACTTTAACCATTGAACTCCTTTTTAAATTTTTCTGTTTTACAATTAGTAAAATGCTGTGACTTGTATGAATTTTAATTAAATATAGAAAACTTATCTTGAGTTGAATTTTTGATATGTTGTGTCTAAATGTGTCAAGAATGAAATAAAAATATTTTGAGTTGCATTTGGAATGGTTATAAGTTTGGAAAAATTATATTTATTAGATCTGCTCCAGCAGGTACCTTGATTGAGCAGCCATCTTTCTGGATTTTTAATAAAATGTAGAAAAATAATATCCAATTGAATTTTGGATATTTTGTTGTTTAGGGAGTATAGTATTTGAGAAAAATAATTTGGAACCACATTGATTGAATTAAATTTACAGAATTCACAAAATTCAGAACTGCTGTCAGGATGCAGGGCAACTGGAGCAGTCTGGTTGGGTGAACTAGTTGACCAAGATTTTGTGTCCAGTTTGATATAAAATTTTAAAGAATGATTTTAAGATGCAAAACTAAATTCTGTAAAAATTTTTGAGTTTTTAGCCAAGTGGATTATTTTATACAAATTTTCTAAATCAAGGATCAAGTTGAGTCAAGAACCAGAGTTTATTGTTCATATGGTAATTTTTCATTATTAACTTGGTCAAAAACTTGGTGTGGGTGTTTTATCATTTTATTTTTGGTATTGAGTTTAAGTATGAATATGAAGAATAAATTAGATGGAAAAGAGGAGAAAATCAATCTGAATTTCATAACCGTGATAAAAGTCACGTGATGGAATACATGTTCGTTATCATGTGAATATATAGATAAGGTATATACATGGGGAATACGTATATATATGGTATATATATGCGTGTATATTGTATATATGTGAATACATGTGATACATATGTGAATATATGTGGTATTTGTGTAAGTATATATTATATATACATGGAGAATATGTGGTATATATACGAAGTGAATGGGTATATATGAAATGTTATATATGCTCTACTCGGTAAATGGGTAAAACCGGTCTGGAATGGGGGTTTGGCATGCCATCCTACCGGCAGTACTGTCTTAATGGCTTCGGTCTGGATATTACTTACGCGTGCGCGGTAATATCGTGTGAGGTCAAGATCATGGCAATTAGTCGTGTGAGAACAAGACCATGCAGTTATGTTGTATATTCCATATTGTGTGAGACCAAGACCATGGCAATTAGTCGTGTGAGGTCAAGACCACGTGTGACTCTATACGAGGCCTCATTTCGAGATCGGTGTATTCATAATTACCTAGTGGAGCATATTAACTCATAATTATAATGAAGTTATATTACATGTTGTTTACATACAGAATGTAAATCTTAACTTAATTAGAAAATATAAATATGATGATTGTATGAAAATAGTTTAATTATGTAGTATTCTACTTTTATATGTGTTTCAACAACTTTCCTTGCACTATTTATATTCGGTAGTGGTTAAAGTACCCACTGGGCAATAAGTTGCTCTGCGAGTTTTGTCTAACTCGCAGGTAGTGGATAGAAGATCAGCGGCCCGCACCAGCTCGACGGCGAATAGGGTAGGACTTTTGACATAAAATAGTAGTATGGCAAGTACGTTATATATATTATAAAGATTTGTTAAACATATTAAGTATTATGGTGTATGTAAAAAGAGAATAAACAATAGTATGGAAATAAAACTTAGCAACTGATATGTGATCGCAGGGTGTAGTTGAGGATATAAGGGAGATTATTATTGGAAGTGTTCTTGAGTTGAATTGTGAACAAAAGTGTTTAAAAAAAAATTAGTTTTGGCGACACTTGGGAACCCCGCTTTTTAGGGGAAACTCCACCCCATTTTTTGAAAAATTTTTCATAAGAATTCTTAATTAAGACATTGTAACCAAAGCTCGCATCCCGATGTGACATTCCTCCCCGGCTTATTCGTAGATCGGGAAGGGGTGTTACAATTTGTGGTATCAGAGCATTGGTTTAGCCGTTCCTGGGCGGTTAGACATAGGAAAGTGTATGATAATTAGGATATCGAGAGATAGTAAACGAAGTGAGTTAGAAAGACTTTAGATAGGAAGAGGATAATAATAGAGGATATACGTTTTATGTTGGGAGTGGCCATTACCAACGTAAAACGAGATACCCTGTAGTAGTTATGGTATTTGTGAAACAATTATATATGAAATTATGTTTGTGAAATAAGAAAGAGTCGAGAATAATTAAGCATGAGTTATTGAGTCTAATGTACATGCCATATAGAAAAAAGGTTATATGTCGAGCTGTGCAGACTGTTGATTACTTTTATATTGTAAGATGTCTCTAGACTCGCAACAAGCTATGGAACAGGAGAATAAAAAAAAAGAAGAAAAGGAAGGTATTTAAATTTAAAATTTGTGTTTTAAGTATATATATATATGTATGACTGTTATTAGTTATATGAACAATGTATTTACATGTATGAACAAGCAAGTTTTGGGGCAAAACTTAAATTAAGGAGGGTAGAACTGTCACATCCCAAAGGCTAGATAGTCGAGTAATAGACAAGGAGGACATGAACGAGTGGTCAAATAGAGGCTCGGGATAGTCAAATATGAAATTGGTGTACACAGTGGAGCTGACGGGACCTAAGTGGAAATTTCTCAAAAGTTAGGGGCAACTATGTAAACTTAAAAATTAAGTGTCGAAATTTCTTAATAGTGCCCATATCCAACCCCGGAAGAATATTCTTGAGATTAATTTGGTCATAACCGTGGGTTTCAATTTTTCCCGAAAACGCACGGTTTAAAAGTTATAATCGATTAATCGCTGGAGGGTATTTTGATATTTTCACACCCTAGACTATAAAATTACAGCACAAGAAAGTTGAGGGGGGTCAAAATATGAATAAAAGGAAGCCTAATGGCTTGACAAATAAATAGATAAAAGAAGAAGGCAAGTGGACCAATTAAAAGTGGCCATTTTTGCTATAAGGTGTACCAATTGGAAGTGAACATCTATACCAACATATTTTCACCACTTATGGCTGCCATTTGGATCAAAATAAGCTAAGGAAAGAAAATAAAAGCCCTCTCTTACATGGTGAACTCGTCCAAACCATAAGAGAAGGAAGAAGGAGGTGATTTTTCCAAAGTTTAAGGCTTTTGGTTGTAGATTTTGGTGACAAACAAGATTATAAGGTAAGAGAAACCTATCTCTAGTTTTAATTTCATGTATTAATGGTTAATTTAAGAGATTGAAATTAGGGTTCTTATAGCTAGATTTTCAGATAATTCAATAAATAATTATTTGAAGGATTTGATGAAAGAAATAATGGTGTTTAATGGTGAAAATAAGCTAGCAACCATTAGAAAAATCATAAGATAAGACTATGTCTATACCTAGGGTTCTTACCTTTGTATATGTGATGTTAAATTTCATACGAAATCAAGGAGACAAGGAAGGAAAGGAAGTGATATAGATAAAGGAGTAAGAAATAGTAAGGTTTGGTACTTTAACCATTGAACTCCTTTTTAAATTTTTCTGTTTTACAATTAGTAAAATGCTGTGACTTGTATGTTTTTTAATTAAATATAGAAAAATTATCTTAAGTTGAATTTTTGATATGTTGTGTCTCAATGAGTCTAGAATGACTGAAAAATATGTTGAGTTGAATTTGGAATGGTTATGATTTTGGAAAAATTATTTTTATTAGATCTGCTCCAGAAGGTACCTTGATTGAGACAGACATCTTTCTGGATTTTTAATAAAATGTAGAAAAATAATTATTCGATATGTTGTTGCTTAGTGAGTCTAGTATTTGAGAAAAATAATTTGGAACCACATTGATTGAATTTAATTTACGAAATTCACAAAATTCAGAACTGCTATCAGGATGCAGGGCAACTGGAGCAGTCTGGTTGGGTGAACTAGTTGACCAAGAATTTGTGTCCAGTTTGATGTAAAATTTTAAAGGAATGATTTTAAGATGCAAAACTAATTTCTGTAAAAAATTTTGAGTTTTTAGGAAAGTGGATTATTTTATAAAAATTTTCTAAAACAAGGATAGAGTTGGGTCAAGAACTAGAGTTTATTGTTCATATGGTAATTTTTCATTATTAACTTGGTCAAAAACTTGGTGTGGGTGTTTTATCATATTATTTTTGGTATTGAGTTTAAGTATGAATATGAAGAATAAATTAGATGGAAAAGAGGAGAAAATCAATCTAAATTTCATAACCGTGATCAAAGTCACGTGATGGAATACATGTTCGTTATCATGTGAATATATAGATAAGTTATATACGTGAGGAATACGTGTATTTATGGTATATATATGCGTGTATATGGTATATATGTGAATACATATGATACATATGTGAATATATGTGGTGTTTGTGTAAGTATATATTATATATACATGGAGAATATGTGGTATATATACAAATTGAATGGGTATATATGAAATGTTATATATGCTCTACTCGGTAAATGGGTAAAACCAGTCTGGAATGGGGTTTGGCATGCCATCCTACCGGCAATACTGTCTTAACGGCTTCGGTCTGGATATTACTTATGCATGCGTGGTTATATCGTGTGAGGTCAAGATCATGGCAATTAGTCATGTGAGACCAAGACCACGCAGTTATGTTGTATATTCCATATCGTGTGAGACCAAGACCATGGCAATTAGTCGTGTGAGGTCAAGACCACGCGTAACTCTATTCGAGGCCTCATTTTGAGATCGGTGTATTCATAATTACCTAGTGGAGCAGATTAACTCATAATTATAATGAAGTTATATTACATGTTGTTTACATACAGAATGTAAATCTTAACTTAATTAGAAAATATAAATATGATGATTGTATGAAAATAGTTTAATTATGTAGTATTCTACTTTTATATGTGTTTCAACAACCTTCCTTGCACTATTTATATTCAGCAATGGTTAAAGTACCCACTGGGTAATAAGTTGCTCAGCGAGTTATATGTCTAACTCGCAGGTTGTGGATAGAAGATCAGCGGCCTGCACCAGCTCGACGGCGAATAGGGTAGGACTTTTGACATAAAATAGTAGTATGACATGTACGTTATATCTATTGTAAAGATTTTTTAAACATATTAAGTATTATGGTGTATGTAACAAGAGAATAAACAATAGTATGGAAATAAAACTTAGCAACTGATATGTGATCGCAGGGTGTAGTTTAGGATATAAGGGAGATTATTATTGGGAGTGTTCTTGAGTTGAATTGTGAACAAAAGTGTTTTAAAAAAAATCAGTTTTGGCGACACTTTGGAACCCCACTTTTTAGGGGAATCTCTGCCCCATTTTTTGAAAATTTTTTCATAAGAATTCTTAATTAAGACATTGTAACCAAAGCTCGCATCCTGATGTGACATTCCTCCCCGGCTTATTCGTAGGTCGGGAAGGGGTGTTACACTTAATTTTGGTCCTAAGCTAGTATGATCCAAATTAAAGAGGGCCAAACTAAATTTTGTCTGATTTTAAGGCTTAAACTTAGTTTACAGCTATAAATAGGTCGGTCCAATTTTAAAATGCCCAAATTAAATTAAAAAGTCCCAAATCAGCCCTAATTTAACTTGTTCAGACAAAAAATTTAAAATAGTTTGAGTCGGGATTGGTCCAGGCGACTTAAGACATTGCTCATGTCGAACTGGAGGATCCAAGTTGACATGAGCATGGTTCATGTCGATTTGGCACACACAAATCGACATGGGATGGCTCCATGTTGAATTAGATGTGTCAAATCGGCATGAACCTTAATTTTGAAGCAATTTGACTAATAATTTAATTTCCTAGTCAAGCTTGAATTTATTTAAACCTCTGATTAAGCATATTAGGTTTAGGGTTAAGTCATTGTTTGCCTATAAATAACAACGTTTAATAACCTATAAAATAGGAATCAACAATTATCAAGCAGACAGATGAGCAATCAATAACCTAGTAGCATGGATTAACACATAAGCAATAACAAGGGAGTCTCCATCGAAAAACTCACCGAAGGCAGGCAGTAGCAAGCTTATTCCAATGTATAAAAATTTGGTGGAGCCTCCAACATAGGTTTTGTTTTCTAAATTTAAATTTACTTAATAAATCCAGTAGTTATATCTTTTCCTCTAGCATTAAATGTTTTGATAATCCATGGTAATCTAGTAGCTATATTTTTCCTTAAGCATTAAAGTAATTATTTAGTCCAGGGGCAAACTGTAGACCCTTAATTTTTGACCCAGTCCAGTCTAATATATTTTATTTAGTCCAAAATAAATCTTGTGTTATCTTAATTAAATAATATTTGTTTTAGTATTTATTTTTCATAATTATAGTAATAAATAATAATAATAAATAAATAAATAAAAATAAAAATCAACGACGAAAAAATTCATCGCCGAAAACAATGGACGAAATGGCTCGCAGCCCGCCCCTCGCAATCCCTTGCAGCAGCCAGTAGCAATTTTTTCGTCAATAAAATTTTTTCGACGCAATTTTTTCTGAAACCAAATTCTATTTGGTTTCGAATTTCTTTTCTTAATTAAATACAGTTTCCTTAAACAATTAAAATTAATCATCTAAATTTCCTTTAAATAAGACTGAAAAGACACAGAAAAGTGGGAGAAACTTTTGGAGAAAAACTTTGAGAGATCAGACTGAAGTTTGAGGAGAAAAACTTTGGATTTGGAATGGAAATTGAGACTTCAGTATTGAGAGGAGCAACAGGCAAGCCATTTATAATTCATCAAAGGCAGCAACCTTGCCTTTGTCTCCGTTCATCCAAGAAGCAATTTTTGGTGGAACCAACACACGAAGGTTTGAATCTCTAATTTCTTTTTATTTTCTTATAGTAGCTTTGTTTTTTGATTCATAAAGATTATACACACAAAACCTTAATCTATAAATATGTAACAACATTGATCTTCGTTTCAAAAACCCTAAAAAGCATACTTATGTTTCCAAAAACCTTAAGAACCCTAAAAACACTTTTCTATTTCTTCTAAACCTTAAAACCCTAATTTGTTTCTTTTGTTTCCAAAAACCTTAAATCATTCTTCCTTTTTCCAAAAGCTTTTAAAAGCCCTAAACTATTTTCTTCTAATTCTTTTCCAAAATTTCCAAATGTTTTGTTAAAACTCCAAACCCTAAATTTACCTTACAGCTTCTAAAAATTACACAAATCTTTATAAAACTATAAATTATTTTCTCAAATTCTAAAATCAAATATATTTTTCGAAACACTAAAAACCCTAATTCAACTTCAAAACCAAAAATAGTAAACCCCAAACTAGTAAACCTAAACCCTAAGTTTTCTTAAACCTTAATTCCCTTAAAACCTTAAACTCTAGTTTTCCTAAACCCTAATCCTTAAAACCTTAAAACCTTAAAATCTTATATACTTAAACATTCAAACCCAATATAGTAAATCCAAATATAATAATCCAGTCACTGTGAGTCCTAAACTCAAATGTTTTAAAGTATCCAAACCCTAATTTCATGATTTTTCCCCTCAAACCCTAATTTGGATAATCAAAGAACCTTATCAATCTCTTAAATTATAAAACCTTAATCCATTTCAATTCCCTTAAAACTTACAGTAGCCTGAACCAATAAATTTCAAAATCCTAAACATTAAATAAAGAATCTTAAATAGAAACAGTAGCCCTAATTTGTATCTTTACTTGCTTTATTTATTTTTAGATTTGATTGTGTAGTTCATTATATGCTTTGATTTATTTTCAATACTTGATTTATTTAATTTCAACACATGATTTATTTAATTTATCATGGATGGATGTTTATTTTATATATTTTGATTGATATCTTTGATGAATGATTTATTTATGATGAATGGTTATTTACTTTTATCAATTTATTTTGATTTCCAAATGTTGTAAGAGGTATGTTTCCACTTTGTGGGTACCTCATTAATTAAGTTCTAATGTAATTTAAATTTTTCCAAATTTTAGACCAATGTAAAGGACATGTTTCAACCTTTTGGTGGGTGTCCTATTAGTTTAGACATGGATGATGTTAGGGCATGTTTCCATCCTCGGATGGGTGTCCATTTATTTGCTTTGCTTGGACATTGCTTTGATTTTAATATAAAGATGCTTTATTTCAATTGTCGCATGTAAAATGGATAATATTATTATGTTTAAGAATTTTATAATATTAAGAGCTGTAAAGGAGGCCGGTTCCAATGAACCGGGTGTTGTGGGGGTGTTGGGCCATTTCTCACCTTTCCCACACGTACCTAACTTTCCGAACCCATTAAGGGGTTGAGGATTCCTTAGGAATTGAGTCATCCACACCTTTCTTTTTCCTGGCCATCCGGGTGGCGACTCCATTTTCTCCGGACTTAGGTCCGTGTTCTCTAAGGCCCCAAGCCTAAATAGTGCCGAAGTCGCAAGAACCATTCCACAGGGAGTGGGGCAAAAATCCCCACTCACAGTGGCGACTCCACTGGGGATAAGAGAAGTTGATTCCGTTGGTCTTTATATTATTCTATTCTTTCTTATAATGACGTTATCCATTACATCATATTAGATTGCATCATGTGCGTGAGTTAGGATGCTCGTGTTACCCATGTTATGTTATGTAAGGGATACCATACTTTCACTCAAGGTATGGAGATCAGCATGGCATAACCGCTCATAGCCTCGTACCATTTGGTATATACTTGCTATGGAAACCTAAGCCTTTTAACCCAAAGACTAAAGCTCATGTAATTGGCCTAGTTACTTTCCTTAGGTTTTACCCCAAATGCTTGTTGTTTGACTATGGTTAATTTATCTTGGCTTAAATCATGGCTTATTTGGTTTGCACATTTTCTAATGTGATCTAAGTACATTGTAAGCTTAAAATAAAATTTTCTTCAAAGTCCAAAAGACCAAAGCTATTTTCAAAACTTTTCAAGATGGTCTTTTGACATAAAACTTTTTCTAAAAACAAATCAAAAATTCTTTTGCTCATTACCCAAATACTAAGCCCAAAATCTATTTTATCAAAAATCTTTTTACAATGGGCTTAGAAATAAAATTATTTTTATCCAACTATTTCTTACAAAGAGCTTGCAAATTATTTAGGTCAATTACGAAATACCAAAAATCAATTGTGGGCCTAGTTTATACTAAGAATAATTAATCATGGGCTTGTTTTTGGCATGAATCATTAGTTGTTTTTTAAGTGAGAAATCTATTTATAATAAACCTCTTAATTTAGTTTTAATCCAATATAGCATACAAGCTACTTTAGTTGGTTGAATGGATTAAAACCTAATTCATGGGAATTATCATGAATTGATTTCCATTTTTGAAAATATAACTATTGGTTGAAATGTCCGAGAGAAATATTCGAAAACAAGGCACCCCATGTTGGTATTTTGTTAACCATATACCTAGGTAAAGAGACTCGCCATTCGTGTGTGGATGTTATAAGGTTGGAAGGTGTTACACCCCTTAACCCGACTATTTCCAGCCGAGCCAAGTGTGCTACAGTATATGCAACATGGTATACAGAACATGTACTAAATAAAATTTTTTTTCCTTTTTATTACAAATAATAATAATTTACACATTTCTTTAATTGTTATAATTACATTTTGAAAGTCCTTAACAGTACATGCCAAGCTAAACTTTGCTTTGCTCCTCACTTCGCCTCCTGTTGTGCACTCTGGTGCTCCTTTGTAGCTTCCCATTTGTCAGCTTGGACTCCATAACCTATGAGTTTAGAAAACTAAACTCGCTAAGCATATAGCTTAGTGGGTACTTTAACCATTAAGTAGAAATTAGATGCAAACCACACAATGTTACAGATATGGCACAGCCAACCCAGTCATCAATATAAACATTCTCAGGTACTTATTATATTTCTCCTATTATTTGTTAAGCTTTTATGACAGTATGCTATTCATTTATATTGATTTACTGCCACTGCATGGTACCTCATCCTATGTCTGTTAGTTGCATAACATTGCTGTTGATTACCGATCTGATGGTTATGTATTTGTATTTTATGGCATTATAATTTCTTTATCATTGTAGGCCCAATACTCTCTTGTTTTGAGTTCCGTTTGTTAAATAACTTATGCATGAATTAAAGGTGTGTATTTACTATCTTTGTCCTATGCTTTCCTTC
Source organism: Garcia nutans (assembly GCA_947685225.1). Lineage (NCBI taxonomy): Eukaryota > Viridiplantae > Streptophyta > Magnoliopsida > Malpighiales > Euphorbiaceae > Garcia > Garcia nutans. The sequence continues at coordinate 6,929,690 of CANTUV010000037.1, read as the reverse complement.
GGTAGTTTGGCATGAATGGTTATTCGTGTGTTCATATGCTTCTTTCATTAAGTTCACATATATTTGTTAAGGTTTGGATAAGTCATATAAGAAATTAACCAACTGAATAATATTTATTACCCTTTGCCGAGTTTAATATTTTGACGGTTCAAAATTTATTTTATTAAAAATTCATAGGGCACCAGTGATTAGGAATCTATCTATTTTTATCCTAAATCAGCTCAATAGAACTAATTTATAGTTCAAAGTTTTCATTCCGGGCCTTTGGGACGGACTGTACTTTTTAGGCCACACCGGGTTTTATAATACTGCAAAAAATCCATCGTTGGGCTTTAAAATCTAAATAAAACACAATTGGGATGTGATTTTCAAAAAACAAAAAATGATATCTTGTTCTTAATTGGTCAACCTTTCAAGAGCATATTTTTGATAATTTATTTCATTCCAAACGAATATTTTATCTCAATTATACCTCATTTATTTCTTACCAAATGAACAGTGAATTCTAGCATTTAGTTTCTTATGTACCTTGTTATCTTATTTCCCCAATAACTTTTGTTCTACTAATCCAAATGTAAAAATTATTGTTTTCACTCGAACTAGACTCATATGAGTCCTTATGGTTAAATTTTTAGATTTAAATTTGTTACACATAATTCTTGATGACTCCTTGAACTCTTCCCTGGTCAATTGGTTACTCAAGTCTGCGCAATGCGTACTATTTCATTTATATCTTCTATCACAACATCTAATTCCTGAGGTAAATGGACCAAAACCTGGACTCAAGGCACAAATCTCAGTCTGTCCGGTTTCACAATTCCAATGTGCATGAGTTATACTCTTTTGATCATATCTTTTTATCTACAAGTGGGATTTAGGAAATTCCAAATTCTATGGTTTCCTAACACATAAGGGTACATTTAAGTCTTCTTTCACAGCTTCTAAATGTGTCATTAAGGTCACCTAAACTCAAGGCACAAATCTCAGTCTGTCAATTTGTACGCCTGGTATCATTTTGATCATAACTTTCATTCCACACATGCAAATGAGTTGGTTCCAAAGCCTATGGTTTACTGACTTAATGGAGAACACTTAAGTCTTCTTTGTCAAGTTCTAGTTCTATCATTTTGCTAGTCTAAATTTCGGTTGAAGTTCCAAAAAAATGAAGGACACATGGCTGGCTGCAACAAAACAACACAACATAGCACTCCCATATTTACCTCCCTTATAACCTCAACCCCAAAATCAATCAATACACAACAAACACTTCTATATCATCATCAATCTCAACCACATAACCACCACAACTCAAGCACATGAACAATTATAGCAATTACACATCCAAATGCAAAGGCAATAGAGATCACTAATTCAAGAAGTTTAAAGTACCAAACCTTTTTCCCCTTTGCTTTCCTTAGCTCATCTTTGATCTTTTTCTTCTTTTTCCTTTAGCTTTTCTTGATTTCCTACAAGAATTCCAGCATACACACTTTAAACATACATCCTATGGTTTGAAAACATAAGCTACCAATTCATTTCTTGCCAATTTTTCCTCAATCTAATCTCCTCTAACCTTAAAACCATTATTTCTTTCATCAAATCCTTCAAATAATTATTTCTTGAATTTTCTCTAAATCTAGCTACATGAACCCTAATTTCAATCTCTTAAATTAACTATTAATCTAAGAAATTAAAACTAGAGATAGGTTTCTCTTACCTTATAATCTTGTTTGTCACCAACATTTTCAACCAAAAGCCTTAAACTTTGGAAAAATCGCCTCCTTCTTCCTTCTCTTATGGTTTGGACGAGTTCACCATGTAAGAGAGGGCTTTTATTTTCTTTCCTTAGCTTATTTTGATCCAAATGGCAGCCATAAGTGGTGAAAATATGTTGGTATAGATGTTCACTTCCAATTGGTACACCTTATAGTAAAAATGGCCACTTTTAATTGGTCCACTTGCCTTCTTCTTTTATCTATTTATTTGGCAAGCCATTAGGCTTCCTTTTATTCATATTTTGACCCCCTCAACTTTCTTGTGCTGTAATTTTATAGTCTAGGGTGTGAAAATATCAAAATACCCTCCAGCGATTAATCGATTGTAACTTTTAAACCGTGCATTTTCGGAAAAAATTGAAACCCATGGTTATGACCCGATTAATGTTGAGAATATTCTTCTAGGGTTGGATATGGGAACTATTAAGAACTTCCGACTCTTAATTTTTATGTTTACATAGTTGCCCCTAACTTTTGATAAATTTTCACTTAGGTCCTTTTGATATCCCTTCCTGACCTTTCTGTCTTTCTTTATTAATATCTTTTTACTTACAACTCAAAATTAAGTAATTCTTATTCCCACTGAAACTAGACATCTGGGGCTACATTGTGTCAAAATTTCAGGTCGATCTGAGCTATATCTTATTTTTGACGGTCCTTCGACGTCAAGCCTACTATGCTGTCCTAAGGCAGCTTACACATTGTCTACTAAATCCATCACATATTATTCTGTACAACTATAAATTGAGTAATTTCAAGTTATACATCTAGATAAGACACAAATAAACAATTAAGTCTTCTTTGAGACTCTCTAATTTTGTCATTAACTTGGATGAAATTCGAGCTCAAGTTATAGGTCATGTTCTAAACTTCTTTGTTCTAAGCATAAATCATATCCTCTATGTCTGCTTCTTACCAATCTGGGATTCGGGATGTTACAGAAGGAATGTCCTACTTGCCCTTGTTTGTTTATTGTTTGTGCATACATGAATACATTTGCATCTCATATCATTGATCCTTTCTGGCTCACAGCCCTGGATTATGACAGTTCAAAAGCTTACGACAATCCGACCTATGCCGAAATCGAAGAATCTCACTTGCTCACCAAAAACAATGGAGCCCGAACAAATTCAAAAAATGGTGGATGAAGCCCTCAATGCCAAGATGGAAGAAATAAAAGAGGCCATGGCCGAGACTGTGAAGAACCAATTTGCTGCAATTTTAGGAAATAATGTCGAAGCGTCTGCTAGCTCCAAGAACCCAAAGGACAAAGGGAAGACTAAAGTTGGTGAAGTAGTTTTTGATGATGAAAAGGTGATCATTGATGATGATGATGATAAGGCTCAATACTACCAATATCATCAAGACAAGAAGAAAGAAGTGAAGATTGTTAAAAGATCAACTATTGAGAAGACCAAAACTTCTGATGTTGAGAAGATGATTGCGGACTTAAAAAAGAAATTTGAGAAGAAACTAAAAACCGAAGAAATGTCTGAAGTTGACAAATTATTTGAGCTAGATGAAGAAGTTCCGTACAAGTTCAAGATGCCATCTTTTTCCAAGTTTGATGGAACTGGAAACCCCCATCTCCATGTGAAGCAGTACATCACTGCCATGCAGTCTGCCCGAGCTACTAAGGCTCAAACTCTAAGGTACTTCATGCTCTCATTGGACCCTGTTGTCCAAAATAGGTTTAACACTTTAGAGGAAAGTACTCAAAAAGATTGGGATCTACTATACAAGGCCTTCATCCAACAATACAGATACAATGTTGAAATGGAAGTTACCTTAATGGAAGTGGAGTCCATTAGACAAAGGCAAAATGAGAATTTTGTGGACTATGTGAAAAGATGCAGGAACAAGGCTGCTTTGCTCAAGAAGAGGCCCTATGAATCTGATCAAATAAGGATGATTGTGAGAGGAGTGTTGCCTAGTCTTCATGAAAGGATATCTCATACACTCAATCATGATTTCAAGGATCTTCTCCAAGTTGGTCTGCAAATTGAAGAATGGGAAAGGGAGAAGAATCGTTTTTCAATAAGAAGGAATGAGAAGGGGAATTATCAGCCTAGCAATCAAAGCACGCAAAAAGAAGTTGATGTTAATGTGACTGGTCAAGGAAATAAAAGACAATTCTCAGAATTGGGGAAACCCCTATCATGGGTTTTTAGCAAGCTGCAAAAGAAAGGGTTGTTACAACCATTAGCTCCTCGACCGCTGCATAATCCACTACCGCCAAACTTCAATGCCGAGGCCTTCTGTCAATTTCATCAAATGCAGGGGCATGAAATAGATAAATGTGCTCGTCTAAGGCATGAGATCCAAGATTTGATTGATAGTGGGAAGCTGCCCGAGCCCGACAAGCCCAATACCAAGAACAATCCTTTGCCTAAGTTTGGAAGAGTGCCACCACCCGCAACTTTCATGGTAGGAAAAAGGATTGGAAGAAGATTTTGTTTTGTCATCCTTTCAAGATGGAAATATTGAAGATTTGAAAGGAAAAGAAGCTTAAACTCAACAAACTTTCCTTAGCTTGAATGTTGCTTTTCAATTTTACTTTCTTTAATATTTTGGAACCATTGTGTTTTTTAAATTTAAATTTGTTTGAATAAGTTGCTTTCATCAATGTTTTTATTGGTCTTTGTTCATTTTAGTGCTCAACCATTGAGGAATCTAGCTTGATGATTCATGAATTAATATATCTATGCATCATGACTCGAATGACTTTACTAAGTGAGGGAATCGCTCTATAGCATCAAGTTGTGCATGCTTGCTTAGAGAGGGCTCCTGCATAATTACCTTTGTCTAGGTCCTAGTCAGTCTTAGAACATGCTTTGACAAATTTTTGAGGCGAAATTGAACTCTGCTTATTTAAGGGATAGATGATCTAGGCATTGTTTGGTTAGCCAACAACTGGTATTCACCCAATTAGATATCAATCTCTAGTTGTCCCTTTGAGCCTTCATAAAATTTTAACTTTCTTTTCATTGGCATATAACCCCAACAACCTACCATGAGCTGTTGTGATACTTTTGACAAGTCTTATGACCACTATGATGAAGAGGCAAGAAGATCAAAGAAAGAAATGAATACCATGAAGATAGTTGAAGTTCTCAAGACCATAAGGGTAGTTGAAGTTTTCCTAATATCTCCAATATATCAAGACAACATTAGAGTAACAAATGATTTACCCTTGTTAAAGAAGATTTATGTCATTCCACTCATCCATTATTGGAAGCCCAAGTTAGTACAAACAAGATAACTCTTTTAGAGCTAGAACTACAAAAAAAAATTAATAATAAGAAAAAAGAAAAAAGAAGAAAAAAAAGGACAAAAGAAAAAAGAAAAAAAAGGACAAAAAAAGGAAAAAAAGAAAGATAAAACCTAAAAAGGCGGTTCAGAAAGCCAATTGAGTTCTCTTCTACCTAAAGTAGAAAAAGGCTTCCATTCGGTATATAAGGGCAGTTTGACTTGAATTGGTCCAACCCAACCAAAGATTCAATCAAAATCAGAGAAAAAGTTGAAAGACCATCCAGTTTCTGAAAGTTTTGTACTTGACAGTCCTACAAGGAAGAAGGACAAAATGATAAAATGCTCAAAGAAAGGGAAGAGTAAGAAAAATAAAAGAAAGAAAAGGGAGAAGAATAAAAGAAATGAATTTAGGTACCAAACTTTTTGCAAGGGCAAAGACTATCCTAATAAAGATTCAGATTAATGCTAAAAGATAGGAAAGAATTTGGAGTCTAACAAGATTTCTCTCAGCTGCCTAAAGTTCAAACAAGAAATGTAACACCCCGATACTCCATATCATTACTATACATATACCTCGTATATATACAACAAGTATATAAAGTATAAGGATGTTACTAGTTATTAAAATTTTAAAATCTTTACTTTCATTCCAAAACAACATCACATTGAAATATATAAAAGTACTTTCAAAATCATTATCCTTTTGATGATAACACATATATATATGTAAATTACATTGTTTCTTCCAATATTTTCATTTATACATATGAATACATTCTTGTAAATATACAAAATCTTTAACTTGTACATGCATGCATCACCCTCTAGTTGGTCTCGATCTACCCTTGATCTCTTCATGACATAATGGTTAACTCCATCACCATCACCCATACCTTAGGTGTTTAACATTATGTTTTATCATTCTCTTACTCTGTGTTCCTCTTTTTCAATGCATTCTTCACATATTCCTATTAATCTCATAAGTTATATACATATATATATCATTACAATGATACTTACCACTTCTGCCTCATAAACATATTATATGTCACATTTTACTTCACCATCACACATTTCATCATAGTTTCACAACCCATGTCTCTTTTCAATAATTCATTTATACAATATTATCATGCCATACTACACAACATTATACTTCATTACACCAACCACAGATCCATCACTAAAACTCACAATCAATATATCAATACTCACATTACATATCATGTCATTACTTTATTCACAATTCACCAATCATGAATCACGTTTTCAACAAAGGCAACCATAGATCTCATTACTCATTTAGCTCAACCTTTGCATATCACATTAAAAACAAGGACAGACTCGGGCCCAAACACTAATATGCCATTCAACTTTCAGAGTTAATGCTTTGGTTTAATTATCACATTATCATTATCATTGACCCAACTAGGCTTCAAGGATTTAGATTCAACCAAGCTTCAAGGGGAGTAAAACATGTTAAACTTCAACCCAACTTGGCTTCAAGAACCAATCCAACCTAGCTTCAAGGGTTGTAACATCTCAATTAGGCTTCAAGGATCATATCCAACCTAACTTCAAGAGATTGTTACTATTATTAGGCATGCCACCAACAACAAAACTCTGAAAATGAATAACATATTAGACACACAATTCATTCGTTATCTCATTATCAATTTCATTCATTGTTTCCTTATCATTTACATCATCATAGCCAACCACAATGGCATCATTTAGGTAAACATGCCTCAATCATCATTTACATTATCATAGCCAATAACAATGGCTTCATACATCATCATATCTCAATTCACAACTCATTTTTCATCACAATATTACATTTCTTTCACATTTCATATTTCATCACATTATTACATTTCTTTCACATTTCATATGTCATCACAATATCACATTTCTTTCACATTTCATATTTCATCACAATATTACATTTCTTTCACATTTCATATTTCATCACATTATTACATTTCTTTCACATTTCATATTTCATCACATTATTACATTTCTTTCACATTTCATATTTTATCACCATATTACATTTCTTTCACATATCATATTACACATCACCTACATTTCATACTTCATCTTTTATATCTATATATATACATATATATATATACATAACTATGCATCATTCAAGTATACACAATCAATTGCATAATCCTATCCTCACAACTTTCACCTTTCATAACATATATATATATACATTGAATACGTTCACATTTCATATATTTTATTATACAATCATATCATTCATATTCCATAGCCTATACATCATATATATATATATATTTATCAATAATATAATCAAATAAGATTTAGTACTTACCTCCTAAGAATTTCACATCCATTTAAACTTCTCTCCCATGAATCCTTTAATACTTGGATTAAGGCCATTCCATCTCTTAAAAACCTAATCCAAAAGTGAGCATACACACTTACTTAGAGATACACATGATATAATACAAATAAGAATCAACTAGGGCAAACTCAACACTTGACACGCTCACCAACACGGGCGTGTTCCTGATCGTGCCCTAACTCCACAACACAGAAACATTTACACGCTCATGACCACGGGCGTGTCCCTGGGCGTGTAATATATACTGTATCACAGAAACATTGACACGTTCAACAACATGAACGTGTTCCTGGCCGTGTCAATTTACCAACAACACAGTAGCTATGGCACGCTCACTAACACGGGCGTGTTAATGGCCGTGTCACATCTACTGCCTTACAAACAATTGACACGCCTAAAGTTCTGGACGTGTTCCTGGCCATGTCAGGCTAAAACCCAGATTCCGATCAACCCAAAACAACATCCAACAAAACACTTCTTTTAGCTATCATCCATTCCAAACAATCTTCACCAAACACCCAAAAACCATAACAAACTTACAAAAACATCAACACAACTCAAAACACACACCAATCATCATTATAAACATCATCCATGCATCAATTAATCAAATCCCCAATTCATTAAACTAAACCCTTATTCAACAATTCATCCTCAACTTCACAATTAATCATATTATCATCATCAAATTACCAAATCAACACACATAAATACTTCAATCTTTCAATATCATCATCATCCCATACCAACCATATCAAATCCAAACTCAAACAATGAAAACCAACTCAAAGAAATGAATACTTACTTGAATCCTTTGTCAAATCTTCATCTCTATCTTCAATCCTCTTGAAACCTTAAGAAATTTGGTGTATAAATCATCAAAATCACATATCTCTCTCTCTCTCTCTCTCTCTCTCTCGACCAAAAAGAAACGAAGAGGAAGAAGAAGAAGAAAGAATCTTCTTTCTCTTTGTTCTTATCCATATATATATATATAATAATAATAATAATAATAATAATAATTACTAAAATATCCTCATCCATTCAACTACTCTTTTGTCTCTTATGTGCCCATTTATATAATTTCACAATAACAAAAGAAATATCTTCTTCCACTAAATCCAACACCTTGACTCTCCCTTTGACCAACTTATATGTCATATATATTACCATATACACTACACATACATTCTCTCTTCCATTTTCTTTTCTTATCAACTTAACATATATTCATTCAATCCCATTATAACAATAATATCACAACTTCTAAGGCACATTTTGGGATATTACAATTCTCTCCCCCTTAAATAATTTCGTCCTCGAAATTACTCAGTACAATAACACTCCATTTTTAACAATACATCACTTTAAATCTTTATGTGACATTAATTATATTCTTATACTCTGATTTCATCAAATCACATAGTTTGTACTCTCCCCCTTAGAGTCAATTATATTATTCAATTCTATAACTTGTCATGATATATACCTTTATATCTTATTACATTCTTATCCAATATTCAAAATAATTCATTACCTTCTCAAATACTTCATCTATGAGCAAAAATTCAATCATCTTATAATATACTTATGTTACATTCCATTATTACATTCAAAATATTTTATCACCTCATCTCTTTATAACTATTCTCTCAACTTTAACCTTAAAGATCATTGACTTATATCTTAATAATGATCATTCCATCATTACAATCATCCTTAAAACAAACATTTATCAAACCTTCATTGATAAGAATATTCTTATTTCTCATACACTTCATTTCTTATTAGTATTTTCTCACTTAACATCAATATTAATACAATACTTTTGAACTTACCTTACAGGAAATCATTGATATAATTCAATTGATTCATGTCCATTCCTTTATCAGAATATTGCATAGTGTACATCATTATCTATCTCTTATACCTTTAGTACAACTATTCATATTAAATCCCAATAATAATTCACAATTATAACAAAATCCAGATTAATTGATCTATTCTCCACAATATACTAACATCTCAATCTTGTTTGATTCAAATCAACAATTAACTTATTTAAATTTATCATGAATAACAATCCACTTCAACTTATCTTTCAATGTACACATAATTTATCTTCCACTATTTTAATACACTTCCCATCAAATTTTATAATTATCTCATACCATACTTCTCATTCATAATTTACTCAAATTTTTAAACTCATCCATTTATTCACTTTATACCATAAACATATTCAATATAGCTCTCCATCACATTTGAAATCTCTTCCATTATCATCTCCTCATCTTTCATACCATTACTATATTTACAACAATTACCTTTTTCCCATATTATTCACAACTCAAAACATTTTCATAATTTCCTTTCTCCCTTTACCTTTATAAATATAACCAAATTCTTAACATCAAATGATAAGGTAAAACCTTATCCATCACCACTCTTAACTATATTTTTCAACAAAATTCCATTCTCACCAAATCTATATTACAATCATATCATCCAAGACCCAAATCCATGGATAACAAAATAATCGATCAAATATATTGAACAAAACACGTGGCTTTAAGAGATTAATATTCAAGCCTGGGACTTTCAAATCAATACCGTTCTTCTTATAATTTTATTCTCAATCTTTATAGAGACAAGGCTAAAGTATATCTCAAAAATTACCTATTCCTTCTTTACATTACTACTATATCAAAAGTTAATACATTCCAACTCCACTTCAAACCAATTTGCATTTGATGATATGATCTTTATCAACTTAATTCATATTTCAACAATATTACTATATACATATTCAATCATATGCAGCTTCCATACAATTTCCATTCGTCACTTCAATTCAAATCCATTTACAATTTCTTATAAGATATAATTACATAGAACTTTCCATATGTGATTACTTTGGAACTCTAAATATCATATGATCATCAAATTCAATGCTCACCATAACAATTTCCACCGTCCAATATTACTCAAATCCATGCTATACTCGCTTTTATCACATAATCCATTTAGCTCTTCACAGTTCAAGACCTAATCTCTCTCTTAGGTCCACTAACACATACAACATCGTTTCCATATCACAAATTATATAATTATACCACATACATATTCAGAGATCACCTTCATAATGTGATTCACACATTTGTTTATATATCATAATGTCATTCATATTGAAAACTCAATTAACATATCATATACATGTATACACTTAATTAGATGCTCTTATTTATCATACATTCAATATACCTTTAATGTTTATCACTTTCTTTTAAACACTATCATTTGCATTCTTCCAATATAATGTAAAGTAGTTATTCACACAACACATATATATATATATATTCTGATTATAATAACACTTCACATCTATCTTAATCATATTCCCAATGTGACATCTCTTTCACTATCGTCTTTAAAAACATTTAATATACTTCCATATCCATTTTTACCCTTTTGCAATAAAATGACTTAAGGTAGCTCCTTTTCATTTGCTTATCCACTTCCCTTTTAGATATGATTTAAGTTATTTATCAACTTAACACATATATATATACATTGTAATCATAATAATATTTCACAAAATCTTAGTCACATTACTAAATTGATATCTCACTCACATTTATACACATGTACATTACTTCCAGTCATGTACACATTGAGCCCAATAACCTTAATACACTTTCCAAGTCTAGTTATTACAAAATCTCAATTTCTTGAATCACCATTGATCCATTCAATTCTTACTATCAACCTTATCTCATGACCTAGCTTTGCACAAGTTTGTCCATGCAAGTGTAACCATTCTCATACTATCAATCACATTACTCAATTCATAATACTTTCATGTGCAATATTAATCATTTCTCCTAGCTCATGTATTGAATATACATTAAGCTATCAATATCCAATTAATCTTTATCAAATTCCACTAAAACTTTAACTTTTCAACTTGATACTTCACTTAAACTTCAATTTGCCAAACTCACCTTATATATATATATATCACAAAGCAATATCAAAACATATAATTTCCACAATTATCAAGCTCATTCCAAAAATCTCAAATATTATATATTATCACCATTACCATGAGCTTTTATAGTATTCAAGCATCTCACATTTCTAACATTAAATTCCAATGTTTACATTAAAAATAACAATACCAATTTATATTCCTACTTAACCAATATCATCTCTTTTACATTTAAACAAAACCTTAACTATATATACATCCCAACTTTACATAATCACACCTTGTCTCTACTAATCAACTCATTCAATATTCCACCATACTCTCCTCATTTTAATAACATATCTTTCAATAATAACAATTCAACAATATTTCCTCTATCTAACAAACCCAACATAAACTTTATTATAAAGAGATTCAAAATATAGAGGAAAGTGTACATACCTTAATTTTGATTTTAATTTCAATTCATTTTCAACTTTATTCTTCTTTTCATTTCTTTATGTTTCAATTTATATTATGTCCTACATAATATTGTTCATAAACATCAACATTACATTCCATGTTGCACACAACATAACATTTTCATATGCATCATCAATATGCATATATCACATTACATTTCGCAATTCATTTCTTATAATCAATTAGGCACTATGCTTTAATTATAATTCATTTCCAACATCATGGTTTCTCCTCACATCAACATAATATACACATATATCATTAACTATATTGAACATTTCATATAGCACAAGTATTTTACAAGTCATATTATTCCACATCCGAGACCAACCTAGGTGTGAATGCATATGCATATATATTACCAATTGCATTTCAAAACTCTTCTTTTTAATTCTATTTATACTCTTCAAAAATTCTCTTTTTAGTTTCACTTAGGCCGAGAACCTCGAAACCTAAGCTCTGATACCAAAATATTTGTAACACCCCGATACTCCATATCATTACTATACATATACCTCGTATATATACATCAAGTATATAAAGTATAAGGATGTTACTAGTTATTAAAATTTTAAAATCTTTACTTTCATTCCAAAACAACATCACATTGAAATATATAAAAGTACTTTCAAAATCATTATCCTTTTGATGATAACACATATATATATGTAAATTACATTGTTTCTTCCAATATTTTCATTTATACATATGAATACATTCTTGTAAATATACAAAATCTTTAACTTGTACATGCATGCATCACCCTCTAGTTGGTCTCGAACTACCCTTGATCTCTTCGTGACATAATGGTTAACTCCATCACCATCACCCATACCTTAGGTGTTTAACATTATGTTTTATCATTCTCTTACTCTGTGTTCCTCTTTTTCAATGCATTCTTCACATATTCCTATTAATCTCATAAGTTATATACATATATATATCATTACAATGATACTTACCACTTCTGCCTCATAAACATATTATATGTCACATTTTACTTCACCATCACACATTTCATCATAGTTTCACAGCCCATGTCTCTTTTCAATAATTCATTTATACAATATTATCATGCCATACTACACAACATTATACTTCATTACACCAACCACAGATCCATCACTAAAACTCACAATCAATATATCAATACTCACATTACATATCATGTCATTACTTTATTCACAATTCACCAATCATGAATCACGTTTTCAACAAAGGCAACCATAGATCTCATTACTCATTTAGCTCAACCTTTGCATATCACATTAAAAACAAGGACAGACTCGGGCCCAAACACTAATATGCCATTCAACTTTCAGAGTTAATGCTTTGGTTTAATTATCACATTATCATTATCATTGACCCAATTAGGCTTCAAGGATTTAGATTCAACCAAGCTTCAAGGGGAGTAAAACATGTTAAACTTCAACCCAACTTGGCTTCAAGAACCAATCCAACCTAGCTTCAAGGGTTGTAACATCTCAATTAGGCTTCAAGGATCATATCCAACCTAACTTCAAGAGATTGTTACTATTATTAGGCATGCCACCAACAACAAAACTCTGAAAATGAATAACATATTAGACACACAATTCATTCGTTATCTCATTATCAATTTCATTCATTGTTTCCTTATCATTTACATCATCATAGCCAACCACAATGGCATCATTTAGGCAAACATGCCTCAATCATCATTTACATTATCATAGCCAATAACAATGGCTTCATACATCATCATATCTCAATTCACAACTCATTTTTCATCACAATATTACATTTCTTTCACATTTCATATTTCATCACATTATTACATTTCTTTCACATTTCATATGTCATCACAATATCACATTTCTTTCACATTTCATATTTCATCACAATATTACATTTCTTTCACATTTCATATTTCATCACATTATTACATTTCTTTCACATTTCATATTTCATCACATTATTACATTTCTTTCACATTTCATATTTTATCACCATATTACATTTCTTTCACATATCATATTACACATCACCTACATTTCATACTTCATCTTTTATATCTATATATATACATATATATATATATACATAACTATGCATCATTCAAGTATACACAATCAATTGCATAATCCTATCCTCACAACTTTCACCTTTCATAACATATATATATATACATTGAATACGTTCACATTTCATATATTTTATTATACAATCATATCTTTCATATTCCATAGCCTATACATCATATATATATATATATTTATCAATAATATAATCAAATAAGATTTAGTACTTACCTCCTATGAATTTCACATCCATTTAAACTTCTCTCCCATGAATCCTTTAATACTTGGATTAAGGCCATTCCATCTCTTAAAAACCTAATCCAAAAGTGAGCATACACACTTACTTAGAGATACACATGATATAATACAAATAAGAATCAACTAGGGCAAACTCAACACTTGACACGCTCACCAACACGGGCGTGTTCCTGATCGTGCCCTAACTCCACAACACAGAAACATTTACACGCTCATGACCACGGGCGTGTCCCTGGGCGTGTAATATATACTGTATCACAGAAACATTGACACGTTCAACAACATGAACGTGTTCCTGGCCGTGTCAATTTACCAACAACACAGTAGCTATGGCACGCTCACTAACACGGGCGTGTTAATGGCCGTGTCACATCTACTGCCTTACAAACAATTGACACGCCTAAAGTTCTGGACGTGTTCCTGGGCATGTCAGGCTAAAACCCAGATTCCGATCAACCCAAAACAACATCCAACAAAACACTTCTTTTAGCTATCATCCATTCCAAACAATCTTCACCAAACACCCAAAAACCATAACAAACTTACAAAAACATCAACACAACTCAAAACACACACCAATCATCATTATAAACATCATCCATGCATCAATTAATCAAATCCCCAATTCATTAAACTAAACCCTTATTCAACAATTCATCCTCAACTTCACAATTAATCATATTATCATCATCAAATTACCAAATCAACACACATAAATACTTCAATCTTTCAATATCATCATCATCCCATACCAACCATATCAAATCCAAACTCAAACAATGAAAACCAACTCAAAGAAATGAATACTTACTTGAATCCTTTGTCAAATCTTCATCTCTATCTTCAATCCTCTTGAAACCTTAAGAAATTTGGTGTATAAATCATCAAAATCACATATCTCTCTCTCTCTCTCTCTCTCTCTCTCGACCAAAAAGAAACGAAGAGGAAGAAGAAGAAGAAAGAATCTTCTTTCTCTTTGTTCTTATCCATATATATATATATAATAATAATAATAATAATAATAATTACTAAAATATCCTCATCCATTCAACTACTCTTTTGTCTCTTATGTGCCCATTTATATAATTTCACAATAACAAAAGAAATATCTTCTTCCACTAAATCCAACACCTTGACTCTCCCTTTGACCAACTTATATGTCATATATATTACCATATACACTACACATACATTCTCTCTTCCATTTTCTTTTCTTATCAACTTAACATATATTCATTCAATCCCATTATAACAATAATATCACAACTTCTAAGGCACATTTTGGGATATTACAAGAAATTTGTAGTGTGAAGGTTTGTCCATTGTGTCACATCAGCTCCTATCTCAAAATGGCCCTCACTTAAACCTGTGTCCCTTATAGACCCCATTTCAAGCCTATCAAAAACCTGTTGATCTCTCTTGGTTGGTAGAGTCTATTAGTGGAGATAGTTTGAATAAGCATGCATATGAGATAGACAATATTTAAATTCAATAAGACCTTTGGCCAAGTAATGTGTATGTGCCTATCTGAAGTGCAACAATTCTTGCTTAAATAGAAATGATTTTCGAGTTTAGTACAGTAACTAGGGTTGTCATGTTATAGATATGTTAATTTGGAAAAATCAAGTCCTGAGGTACATTGACATTGATTTGGCAAAGGCAACATTTGATTTCAAAATCAAAACTCAAAATCAAAAATAAAAAATATTTTTATCATACAAAGCCTTCAAGTTAAGGGGAGTATGTTGAACTGCCAAATCTCGAAAGACACATTGGGCAAAATAAATGATTATTGGCAAGGTCATGAAGAAGCTACCAATTGACATACTGAATCATGATTTGAAATGGATGTATCTCTGCTGTTTGGGGCCTCCATTATTCATATTTTTAACATCTTGAAGATAAAAACCATAAATGTGGAGCATTGTGAACAAGCAACTGAAAGGAACCAATGAGAACACTTCTGTTGATCACCTCGGTCTGTGAGTCGATGGAACGACTGTAAGTATCATTCATGCATATCATGCATACATGAGCATATCACATCACACTTTCTTGTCTTGTATTGTCTATTCTTTATTAAAGTGAATAGCAAACACCCTGTGAAGTAAACAATCAAAAGAAGATATCAAATCAAGGGGGCATGGAAAGCCCATTGCTCGAGAAAGTTTCAGTAATTTTGCAAAGAGAAGAAATGCGTACTTGTGCAAAGAACTAGACAGCAAAAAAATAAATCAAAGCCTGCATGAGAAGAATTATTGGTTTGAGCCTACACATGGGGCAAAGTTTCTCCTTTTCAATTTTTTGAGTTTATATACAAAACATTTTCAAACTCACATGCAAATATTTCGCCATGCAGGGGGCAGGAGAAGATATGAGGGTCAACTAAAAATAGCTGAATTTTTGCAAAAAGGAAGAATAAAAGAATGGAAAATTAGAACTATCAAAAGAATGAAGATCCATTTACAAGGGTGAAGACCCGATCTTTAAGGATGAAGATCCATTTTCGAAGGTGAAGATTCGATGCTAAAGATGAAGATCCAAGGTCCAACGATGAAGATCCATTTTGAGGCTGAAGAACCACAATGCATAGAACAGCCGAAGCAGTCAAAATCCTCAACTGCTAAAAGGTCAGTCAAATCCAATTCAATCTCGGGTCCAAGTACCCAGTCTCGGGTCTAAGTACCCAAATTAAATCCAATTTAGGATCAAGTATCAAAATCCAGTTTAGGATCGAGTATCCCAATCCATTTAGGATCGAGTATCCAAATCAAGCTTAGGATCGAGTACCCCAATCCAATTTAGGATCGAGTATCCAAATACAGTTTAGGATTGAGTATCCAAATCCAATTTAGGATCGAGTTTCCAAATCTAGTTAGGAATGAGTATCCAAATCCAGTTAGGATTGAGTATCAAGGTTAGGATAGAAAATCCGAATAAAGTTTAGGATCAAGTATACAAGTCTAGTTTAGGATCAAGTATCCAAATCTAGTTTCGGGTCCAAAACCCAAAATTACCCTTAGGTCCATAACCTAAAATTATCCTTAAGTCCAGAACTCAAACCGGGTCCAGAACCCAAAACCTCAATCATCTCATAAAAATTAACTCTTATTGCTTTTCATTCTCTTTTACTAAAGTCTCAGATCGTTCAAGCAGGGGGCAAATTGTAGACCCTTAATTTTTGACCCAGTCTGGTCCAATATATTTTATTTAGTCCAAAATAATTTTTGTGTTATCTTAATTAAATAATATTTGTTTTAGTATTTATTTTTTATAATTATAATAATAAATAATAAATAAATAAATAAAAATAAAAATCGACGACAAAAAAATTCATCGCCGAAAACATTGGACGAAATGGCCTTGGGCCATTTCGCCGCAGGATTTTCCTGCGGGTGAAATGGCTCACAGCCCGCCCCTCTCAATTTCTCTCTCAATTTCGCTTGCAATCCCTCACAATAGCCCGCAGCAGTTTTTTCGCCAGCAAAATTTTTTCGATGCAATTTTCTATTTGGTTTTGGATTTCTTTTCCTAATTAAATACAGTTTCCTTAAACAATTAAAATTAATCATCTAAATTTCCTATAAATAGGACTAAAAAGACACAGAGAAGAGGGAGAAACTTTTGGAAAAAAACTTTGAGAGATCGGACTGGATTTTTAGGAGAAAAACTTTGGATTTGGACTGGAATTTGAGACTTCAGATTTGAGAGGGTCAACAAGTAGGCCGTTTATAATTCATCAAAGACAGCAACCTTGCCTTTGTCTCCGTTCATCCAAGAAGCAATTTTTGGTGGAACCAACGTACGAAGGTTTGAATCTCTAATTTCTTTTTATTTTCTTACAGTAGCTTTGTTTTTTGATTCATAAAGATTATACACACAAAATCTTGATCTATAAATATGTACCACATTGATCTTCATTTCAAAAACCCTAAAAAGTATTCTTATGTTTCCAAAAACCTTAAGAACCCTAAAAACACTTTTTTGTTTCTTCTAAACCTTAAAACCCTAATTTGTTTCTTTTATTTCCAAAAACCTTAAATCGTTTTTCCTGTTTCCAAAAGCTTTTAAAAACCCTAAACTATTTTCTTCTAATTCTTTTCCAAAATTTCCAAATGTTTTGTTAAAACTCCAAACCCTAAATTTACCTTACAGCTTCTAAAAATTACATAAAGCTTTATTAAAATATAAATTGTTTTCTCAAATTCTAAAATCAAATATATTTTCCGAAACACTAAATACCCTAATTCAACTTCAAAACCAAAAATAGTAAACCCCAAACAAGTAAACCTAAACCCTAAGTTTTCTTAAACGTTAATTCCCTTAAAACCTTAAACCCTAGTTTTCCTAAACCCTAATCCTTAAAATCTTAAAACCTTAAAATCTTATAAACTTAAACATTCAAACCCAATATAGTAAATCCAAATATATTAATCCAGTATCCCTGAGTCCTAAACTCAAATGTTTTAAAGTATCCAAACCCTAATTTCATGATTTTACCCCTCAAACCCTAATTTGGCTAATCAAAGAACCTTATCAATCTCTTAAATTATAAAACCTTAATCCATTTCAATTCCCTTAAAACTTATAGTAGCCTGAACCAATAAATTCCAAAATCCTAAACATTAAATAAAGAACAGTAGCCCTAATTATATCTTTACTTGCTTTATTTATTTTTAGATTTGATTGTGTAGTTCATTATATGCTTTGATTTATTTTCAATACTTGATTTATTTAATCTCAACGCATGATTTATTTATTTTATTATGGATGGATGTTTATTTTATATATTTTGATTGATATCTTTGATGAATGATTTATTTATGATGAATGGTTATTTACTTTTATCAATTTATTTCGATTTCCAAATGTTGTAAGAGGTATGTTTCCACTTTGTGGGTACCTCATTAATTAAGTTCTAATGTAATTTAAATTGATTTTATATTTTAGACCAATGTAAAGGACATGTTTCAACCTTTTGGTGGGTGTCCTATTCGTTTAGACATGAATGATGTAAGGGCATGTTTCCATCCTCGGATGGGTGTCCATTTATTTGCTTTGCATGGACGTTGCTTTGATTTTAATATAACGATGCTTTATTTCAATTGTCACATGTAATATGGATAATATTATTATATTTAAGAATTTTATAATATTAAGAACTGTAAAGGAGGCCGGTTCCAATGAACCAGGCGTTGTTGGGGTGCTGGGCCATTTCTCACCTTCCCCACATGTACCCAACTTTTCGAACCCATTAGGGGGTTGGGGATTCCTTAGGAGTCGAGTCATCCACCCCTTTCTTTTTCCCGGCTTGTCTGGGTGGCTACTCCATTTTTTTCGGACTTAGGTCTGTGTTCTCTAAGGCCTCGAGCCTAAACAATGCCAAAGTCACAAGAACCATTCCACCGGGAGTGGGGGCAAAAATCCCCGCTCACACAAAGTAACCTAGGTTGTAATCTTACATAAAACCTAAACATATTGAGCTTGTCATAAATTGTATGTTCTAAACAGTAAACTTTTTATGTCATCAGGCAACTGTAAATTTTAATGTATAATCCATGTTAATTCTTTGATCCATTATTATAAACCTTAATTCTTAAAACATTAATTCAAAATACTAAGTTCTAAAACCATAAAATTTATCCAGTTCATCAATTTCCTAAACCCTAGCTCCAAAAATTATAATTTCTTAAAATTCTAATTTGTTTTTTAAAATCCTAAACTGCTAAAGTCTCATAACGTTCAAGCATGGGGAAAAATTATAGACCTTTAATTTTGGCCCTTATAAAGTCCAGTCCAGTTTTAAATCTTGAATTAAATACAATCCAATTTTAAAAGCCCTAATTAAAATTCAGATCCAATTAAAAAGTCCAAACTGATTCTGGTTCAACCATGCCATTTCTACATGAGCCATGCTCATGTCGAATTGGGTATGCCATTCGACATGAGCCATGCTCATGTTGAATTAGCCATGCCAATTCGGCATGGGCCCTAAACCATGGCTAATCTAGTCTTTAGAGTGTCCTAATTATGCTTAAACTCAAGGAGACTCAGATAGGGAATAGCTTTTCTAAGTAGATTAGGATTGCTTAACCTAGTTTTACCGGATTGATGCCTTAATTTTGCTTACAAATACAAAGAAATTATTAATAGCCACTTTTAAGAATTTATGAGCCAACTTTATGAGGCAGAGAGAGACCTTTAATCAGAGAGCCAACAACTTTTAGCAATTAGAGCCAACAACAAAACAAAGAAAACCCAAAAACAATAAGCAATCAAAAGAGAGACAGAGAGCAATTTAACAACAAGAGCAATCAGTAGTTGAGCCATTTGAAAGTAGTAGAAAACAAACAAACAGAAGCAAACATTGAACATTCATGTTCGACCAAAAATTCTTATTGATCAAAACCAATTGTAACAATCCAAATAGTAGCAAGGCTTGGTTCAACATAAATCTTTTTGGTGGAGCCAACAATTAAGTATGGTTTCTATGCTTTTTTTTTAATTTAATAAGTTAGCATCTTTATTTGTTTTATAATTTCACGAAGTTGATTTTGCTTGATTATACATAATTAAACCTTAGTCTTAGAATTTAAATCCTAGTTTTGCATGTTAAACCTTAGTCTTAGTATTTAAAACCAAGTTTTGCATGTTAAACCCTAGTTTATGATTAAAACCCCAAGTTTGTATGCTAAAACCCTAATTTCACAGCCAGGCCCAATCTTATAAATCACTTATCTTTTAGGGGTGCTACCCCCTTGACCCCCACTCGCTAATCGGTTAGCGGGATTGCCATATGCGTTCCCCCTATATTTCATTAATGGGTTAGTATTTATTTGTGAATTATAATTTTTTGTTATTAATCTTTAGTTCCTAATTTTATGATTCTTTATACAATTATTTATATGTTTATGTGTTTATTTTGATTTTAAGTACTTGTAAAAGGCATGTTTTCACTTCATGACTGCCTTGTTTATTTTAATTGTTTTTAATTTTAATTGTAAGGCTTTTGGATAGCTGTAAGGGACATGTTTTCAGCTTTTTATGGGTGTTCTTTTATTTATGTTATGGACATTTGGACATTGTGAGGGCATGTTTCCATC
Organism: Garcia nutans; assembly: GCA_947685225.1. Classification (NCBI taxonomy): domain Eukaryota; kingdom Viridiplantae; phylum Streptophyta; class Magnoliopsida; order Malpighiales; family Euphorbiaceae; genus Garcia; species Garcia nutans. The sequence continues at coordinate 6,908,409 of CANTUV010000037.1, read as the reverse complement.
TCGTATGGGTGCCCATTCTTGTTTAATTTGTTTTAATTAATAATATGATGTTTTATTCCTTTTTTTACTTATAAATGTGGATAATATTATAATTATTGAGAATTCAATAATATTTAGACCTAAAAGGGAGGCCGGCTCCAATGAACAATGCATTATAGGGGTGCCGGGTCATTTTTCACCTTCTCCATACGTACCCAACTTTTCAAACCTAGTAGAGCTTGGAGATTCTGTAACACCACTATACCCCGTATACGTACACAACATGCTAGTACGATCGTAATATACGTATACTGAATATAGAAATGCCACATTTTACAAATCACTCATGTTATCACTTTTATATAATGTAAACAATTAAAAACTTTTGAAAGAGTTTATAAAACCAAATAAATAGAAAGTTCATTTAAAACGCAGTGGAAAATAGAACAAATGTTTACAAATACTTATAAATCAAAATCAGAATATACAAATATAAAATATATATACATGACTGGCAGCTCTTCTCTGATCTTTAAGTCCAAAAGTCAACTCTTCAATGTCTAGACTCACTCGGTCTCGAAGAACTCTCGGGTTCAACTCTGTTACCTGCGCGATGAACCACAATCCCGCTGAGCTAACAGCTCAGTAGTGTAAATTGTACAACCATGATGCTTTAATGCGATGCACATGTCACCATAATACATTTCATAAACCATACATAATCATATCACATTTTATAATTATATATTAGATCTTATTATTCAATTGTTTCTTCATTCATAAATCACATATTACAACTAAGACAGACACGGGCCCAAAACACACTAATATGTTATTCAAAGTTCAGAGTTACTGCTTTGGTCCATATTGACACCTTGTGTCTAGCCCCGTAGGCAATATATATATATACCCATGGATAATCAACTAGATTTGAGTTTACGACCCAGTCATTTCACTCAATCTAGTTCCAATAATATGTTTTTGAGGTTTACGACCCGGTCATTTCACCCCAAAAACATCACATTTCACATTTATCAACTGGATTCGGCTTACGACCCGGTCATTTCACCTATCCAGTTATTCATAGGCATGCCGCCAAACTCAGAACTCTGGAAATTGAATAGACATATTAGATACACAATGATTTCATTTATCTCTTTATCAATTTCTTTCTCAATTCATTTCTCATTTCATGATCCATAATCAACTAGGCAACCATGCCTTAATTATCTCATTTTCATTATCATAGCCAACAATCATGGCTTCATATCTTTCACATTATATTTCATCATCACATTAATCAATTCATTATTCACATGGATATAATTAATGGCATCAACACATATTTTACATGCTCATCACAACATTCACATATAATCAATTATGTCTCAATTCTCAATATCATATGAGTGTATGCAATAATGTACTTTGAACTATTTCAAAATGACCCACACAACTCTAAACACTTACTTTTCAAGAATCTATCACCACTTGAGTTAGGGTAAATCACCTTCTTCACAACCTATTCCAAAAGAATTAGGAAACTCTCATGAGATCATAAGGTTAAGAATCAATTAGGGCAAACTCTAGACTTGACACGCTCACACACACGGGCGTGTCCCTGACCGTGCCCTAACTCCACAACACAGAAACATTTACATGCTCAGAACCACGGGCGTGTCACTGGGCGTGTAATACATTCTGTCTCTCAGAAATAACGACACGTCCAACATCATGAGCGTGCTCATGGCCGTGTAAATTCTCAAAACTCACAGTAGCTATGACACGCTCAACAACACGGGCGTGTTAATGGCCGTGTCACACCTACTGCCACTCAGAACAATTGACATGCCTAAGGACCTGGACGTGCTCCTGGGCGTGTCAGGGCAAAAACCCAGATTCCGGCCAAGACAACACCACTACCAACAAAACACTTCTATCCATCAACATCCACTTCAAACAAACTTCACAAAAAATACCCAAAAACCATCTCAAACTTACAACAACACCAAAACAAGCTAAAACACACATCTAACACGAATCACAACATCATCAAAACTCTAAACACAACCTCAACTCAATCTATCCCAACCAACTTACTCTTTTCTTCAATCCAACCCCAAAATCCAAAACCACATAAACCAAATACTCTTAAACACAACATAATCAACCCAAACACATTCTCAAACACAACTTCAACTCACAAACCCACATAACTTCAAAAACAACACAAGAAATCAAGAGAGAACTTACCAAGGATGAAGAACTCTTAGATTCCAACTAAATCTCTTGTAAACTTCTTTAATCTTGATCTTGTAAGGTCAAATCTCTCCCTCTCTCTTGTTCTCTTGCTGCTGCCGTCCAAGACAAAGAAAAGAGAAGAAAATGGAATGAAGGCCACGAAGGAAGGAGAAGGAAAGAAGAAAAGGAAAAGAAGTACAAAAGCAAAGTCAACTTCTCTTTCCTCAAAACAATCTCCTCCACATAATAAACAATATAATATTCAAAATATCTCCATCCACTCATCTTAATCCACTAACTCAATTTCAAATTAATTTCCTTTATACCCTTCACCCTTAGAATGGTATATGTTGTGTATATCACAATATAAATAACATAAGCACTCTACTATTACAACATATCTCTTTCCAATTAAACACAAATACACTTAATCCAAATAAAACAACAATTATATACCAAACTTCTAGGGTATATTTTGGGATATTACAATTCTCCCCCTCTAAAAAGAATTTTGTCCTCGAAATTACCTGATATTAAATCTGAAACAAATGAGGATATTGATCTCGCATTGCTTGCTCACTTTCCCAAGTTGCTTCTTCTTTTGCATGATTCTTCCATAAAACCTTCACAAGTGGCACTTCCTTATTTCTTAACTCTTTCACTTCATGTGCCAAGATAGCAACTGGTTCCTCTTCAAATGTCAGATCCGGATTCACCTCAATAGATTCAACTGACAACACATGAGATGGATCTGATCGGTATCTCCTCAACATAGAAACATGGAAAACATTATGGATTTTATCCAAATCAGGTGGCAAAGTAAGCCGATAAGCAACTGGCCCAATTCTTTCTAAAATTTCATACGGTCTAATAAAACGCGGACTCAGCTTTCCTTTTCGACCAAATCTTAGAATCTTTTTCCAAGGAGACACTTTCAAAAATACTTTATCTCCCACATTATACTCTATGTCTCTCCTCTTCAAATCTGAATAAGACTTCTGTCGATCTGAAGCTGTTTTCAATCTATTCCGAATCAACTTCACTTTATCTTCTGTTTCTTTAACCAAATCAGGACCAATTAACTTACCTTCTCCAACTTCATTCCAACATAGAGGCGTCCTACACCATCTACCATACAATGCTTCAAATGGTGCCATTCCAATGCTGGACTGATGGCTGTTATTGTAAGCAAATTCCACAAGTGGCAAAAATCTGTCCCAACTACCAGAGAAATCAATGACACAGTTTCTCAACATATCCTCTATAATCTGTATCACTCTCTCTGACTGTCCATCTGACTGCGGATGGAAAGCAGTACTAAAGTGTAATCGAGAACCCAAAGCACCATGTAAACTCTTCCAAAATCTTGAAGTAAACCGGGGATCTCGATCAGACGCTAAAGAAATTGGGACTCCATGCAACTTCACAATCTCATGGATATACAGCTCAGCCAACCTCTCGAGAGAATAATCCATCCGAACCGGAAGAAAATGAGCTGTCTTTGTCAACCTATCAATCTGAATTTCATAACCGTGATAAAAGTCACGTGATGGAATACATGTTCGTTATCATGTGAATATATAGATAAGGTATATACATGGGGAATACGTATATATATGGTATATATATGCGTGTATATTGTATATATGTGAATACATGTGATACATATGTGAATATATGTGGTATTTGTGTAAGTATATATTATATATACATGGAGAATATGTGGTATATATACGAAGTGAATGGGTATATATGAAATGTTATATATGCTCTACTCGGTAAATGGGTAAAACCGGTCTGGAATGGGGGTTTGGCATGCCATCCTACCGGCAGTACTGTCTTAATGGCTTCGGTCTGGATATTACTTACGCGTGCGCGGTAATATCGTGTGAGGTCAAGATCATGGCAATTAGTCGTGTGAGAACAAGACCATGCAGTTATGTTGTATATTCCATATTGTGTGAGACCAAGACCATGGCAATTAGTCGTGTGAGGTCAAGACCACGTGTGACTCTATACGAGGCCTCATTTCGAGATCGGTGTATTCATAATTACCTAGTGGAGCATATTAACTCATAATTATAATGAAGTTATATTACATGTTGTTTACATACAGAATGTAAATCTTAACTTAATTAGAAAATATAAATATGATGATTGTATGAAAATAGTTTAATTATGTAGTATTCTACTTTTATATGTGTTTCAACAACTTTCCTTGCACTATTTATATTCGGTAGTGGTTAAAGTACCCACTGGGCAATAAGTTGCTCTGCGAGTTTTGTCTAACTCGCAGGTAGTGGATAGAAGATCAGCGGCCCGCACCAGCTCGACGGCGAATAGGGTAGGACTTTTGACATAAAATAGTAGTATGGCAAGTACGTTATATATATTATAAAGATTTGTTAAACATATTAAGTATTATGGTGTATGTAAAAAGAGAATAAACAATAGTATGGAAATAAAACTTAGCAACTGATATGTGATCGCAGGGTGTAGTTGAGGATATAAGGGAGATTATTATTGGAAGTGTTCTTGAGTTGAATTGTGAACAAAAGTGTTTAAAAAAAAATTAGTTTTGGCGACACTTGGGAACCCCGCTTTTTAGGGGAAACTCCACCCCATTTTTTGAAAAATTTTTCATAAGAATTCTTAATTAAGACATTGTAACCAAAGCTCGCATCCCGATGTGACATTCCTCCCCGGCTTATTCGTAGATCGGGAAGGGGTGTTACAATTTGTGGTATCAGAGCATTGGTTTAGCCGTTCCTGGGCGGTTAGACATAGGAAAGTGTATGATAATTAGGATATCGAGAGATAGTAAACGAAGTGAGTTAGAAAGACTTTAGATAGGAAGAGGATAATAATAGAGGATATACGTTTTATGTTGGGAGTGGCCATTACCAACGTAAAACGAGATACCCTGTAGTAGTTATGGTATTTGTGAAACAATTATATATGAAATTATGTTTGTGAAATAAGAAAGAGTCGAGAATAATTAAGCATGAGTTATTGAGTCTAATGTACATGCCATATAGAAAAAAGGTTATATGTCGAGCTGTGCAGACTGTTGATTACTTTTATATTGTAAGATGTCTCTAGACTCGCAACAAGCTATGGAACAGGAGAATAAAAAAAAAAGAAGAAAAGGAAGGTATTTAAATTTAAAATTTGTGTTTTAAGTATATATATATATATGTATGACTGTTATTAGTTATATGAACAATGTATTTACATGTATGAACAAGCAAGTTTTGGGGCAAAACTTAAATTAAGGAGGGTAGAACTGTCACATCCCAAAGGCTAGATAGTCGAGTAATAGACAAGGAGGACATGAACGAGTGGTCAAATAGAGGCTCGGGATAGTCAAATATGAAATTGGTGTACACAGTGGAGCTGACGGGACCTAAGTGGAAATTTCTCAAAAGTTAGGGGCAACTATGTAAACTTAAAAATTAAGTGTCGAAATTTCTTAATAGTGCCCATATCCAACCCCGGAAGAATATTCTTGAGATTAATTTGGTCATAACCGTGGGTTTCAATTTTTCCCGAAAACGCACGGTTTAAAAGTTATAATCGATTAATCGCTGGAGGGTATTTTGATATTTTCACACCCTAGACTATAAAATTACAGCACAAGAAAGTTGAGGGGGGTCAAAATATGAATAAAAGGAAGCCTAATGGCTTGACAAATAAATAGATAAAAGAAGAAGGCAAGTGGACCAATTAAAAGTGGCCATTTTTGCTATAAGGTGTACCAATTGGAAGTGAACATCTATACCAACATATTTTCACCACTTATGGCTGCCATTTGGATCAAAATAAGCTAAGGAAAGAAAATAAAAGCCCTCTCTTACATGGTGAACTCGTCCAAACCATAAGAGAAGGAAGAAGGAGGTGATTTTTCCAAAGTTTAAGGCTTTTGGTTGTAGATTTTGGTGACAAACAATATTATAAGGTAAGAGAAACCTATCTCTAGTTTTAATTTCATGTATTAATGGTTAATTTAAGAGATTGAAATTAGGGTTCTTATAGCTAGATTTTCAGATAATTCAATAAATAATTATTTGAAGGATTTGATGAAAGAAATAATGGTGTTTAATGGTGAAAATAAGCTAGCAACCATTAGAAAAATCATAAGATAAGACTATGTCTATACCTAGGGTTCTTACCTTTGTATATGTGATGTTAAATTTCATACGAAATCAAGGAGACAAGGAAGGAAAGGAAGTGATATAGATAAAGGAGTAAGAAATAGTAAGGTTTGGTACTTTAACCATTGAACTCCTTTTTAAATTTTTCTGTTTTACAATTAGTAAAATGCTGTGACTTGTATGTTTTTTAATTAAATATAGAAAAATTATCTTAAGTTGAATTTTTGATATGTTGTGTCTCAATGAGTCTAGAATGACTGAAAAATATGTTGAGTTGAATTTGGAATGGTTATGATTTTGGAAAAATTATTTTTATTAGATCTGCTCCAGAAGGTACCTTGATTGAGACAGACATCTTTCTGGATTTTTAATAAAATGTAGAAAAATAATTATTCGATATGTTGTTGCTTAGTGAGTCTAGTATTTGAGAAAAATAATTTGGAACCACATTGATTGAATTTAATTTACGAAATTCACAAAATTCAGAACTGCTATCAGGATGCAGGGCAACTGGAGCAGTCTGGTTGGGTGAACTAGTTGACCAAGAATTTGTGTCCAGTTTGATGTAAAATTTTAAAGGAATGATTTTAAGATGCAAAACTAATTTTTGTAAAAAATTTTGAGTTTTTAGGAAAGTGGATTATTTTATAAAAATTTTCTAAAACAAGGATAGAGTTGGGTCAAGAACTAGAGTTTATTGTTCATATGGTAATTTTTCATTATTAACTTGGTCAAAAACTTGGTGTGGGTGTTTTATCATATTATTTTTGGTATTGAGTTTAAGTATGAATATGAAGAATAAATTAGATGGAAAAGAGGAGAAAATCAATCTAAATTTCATAACCGTGATCAAAGTCACGTGATGGAATACATGTTCGTTATCATGTGAATATATAGATAAGTTATATACGTGAGGAATACGTGTATTTATGGTATATATATGCGTGTATATGGTATATATGTGAATACATATGATACATATGTGAATATATGTGGTGTTTGTGTAAGTATATATTATATATACATGGAGAATATGTGGTATATATACAAATTGAATGGGTATATATGAAATGTTATATATGCTCTACTCGGTAAATGGGTAAAACCAGTCTGGAATGGGGTTTGGCATGCCATCCTACCGGCAATACTGTCTTAACGGCTTCGGTCTGGATATTACTTATGCATGCGTGGTTATATCGTGTGAGGTCAAGATCATGGCAATTAGTCATGTGAGACCAAGACCACGCAGTTATGTTGTATATTCCATATCGTGTGAGACCAAGACCATGGCAATTAGTCGTGTGAGGTCAAGACCACGCGTAACTCTATTCGAGGCCTCATTTTGAGATCGGTGTATTCATAATTACCTAGTGGAGCAGATTAACTCATAATTATAATGAAGTTATATTACATGTTGTTTACATACAGAATGTAAATCTTAACTTAATTAGAAAATATAAATATGATGATTGTATGAAAATAGTTTAATTATGTAGTATTCTACTTTTATATGTGTTTCAACAACCTTCCTTGCACTATTTATATTCAGCAATGGTTAAAGTACCCACTGGGTAATAAGTTGCTCAGCGAGTTATATGTCTAACTCGCAGGTTGTGGATAGAAGATCAGCGGCCTGCACCAGCTCGACGGCGAATAGGGTAGGACTTTTGACATAAAATAGTAGTATGACATGTACGTTATATCTATTGTAAAGATTTTTTAAACATATTAAGTATTATGGTGTATGTAACAAGAGAATAAACAATAGTATGGAAATAAAACTTAGCAACTGATATGTGATCGCAGGGTGTAGTTTAGGATATAAGGGAGATTATTATTGGGAGTGTTCTTGAGTTGAATTGTGAACAAAAGTGTTTTAAAAAAAATCAGTTTTGGCGACACTTTGGAACCCCACTTTTTAGGGGAATCTCTGCCCCATTTTTTGAAAATTTTTTCATAAGAATTCTTAATTAAGACATTGTAACCAAAGCTCGCATCCTGATGTGACATTCCTCCCCGGCTTATTCGTAGGTCGGGAAGGGGTGTTACACTTAATTTTGGTCCTAAGCTAGTATGATCCAAATTAAAGAGGGCCAAACTAAATTTTGTCTGATTTTAAGGCTTAAACTTAGTTTACAGCTATAAATAGGTCGGTCCAATTTTACAATGCCCAAATTAAATTAAAAAGTCCCAAATCAGCCCTAATTTAACTTGTTCAGACAAAAAATTTAAAATAGTTTGAGTCGGGATTGGTCCAGGCGACTTAAGACATTGCTCATGTCGAACTGGAGGATCCAAGTTGACATGAGCATGGTTCATGTCGATTTGGCACACACAAATCGACATGGGATGGCTCCATGTTGAATTAGATGTGTCAAATCGGCATGAACCTTAATTTTGAAGCAATTTGACTAATAATTTAATTTCCTAGTCAAGCTTGAATTTATTTAAACCTCTGATTAAGCATATTAGGTTTAGGGTTAAGTCATTGTTTGCCTATAAATAACAACGTTTAATAACCTATAAAATAGGAATCAACAATTATCAAGCAGACAGATGAGCAATCAATAACCTAGTAGCATGGATTAACACATAAGCAATAACAAGGGAGTCTCCATCGAAAAACTCACCGAAGGCAGGCAGTAGCAAGCTTATTCCAATGTATAAAAATTTGGTGGAGCCTCCAACATAGGTTTTGTTTTCTAAATTTAAATTTACTTAATAAATCCAGTAGTTATATCTTTTCCTCTAGCATTAAATGTTTTGATAATCCATGGTAATCTAGTAGCTATATTTTTCCTTAAGCATTAAAGTAATTATTTAGTCCAGGGGCAAACTGTAGACCCTTAATTTTTGACCCAGTCCAGTCTAATATATTTTATTTAGTCCAAAATAAATCTTGTGTTATCTTAATTAAATAATATTTGTTTTAGTATTTATTTTTCATAATTATAGTAATAAATAATAATAATAAATAAATAAATAAAAATAAAAATCAACGACGAAAAAATTCATCGCCGAAAACAATGGACGAAAATGCTCGCAGCCCGCCCCTCGCAATCCCTTGCAGCAGCCAGTAGCAATTTTTTCGTCAATAAAATTTTTTCGACGCAATTTTTTCTGAAACCAAATTCTATTTGGTTTCGAATTTCTTTTCTTAATTAAATACAGTTTCCTTAAACAATTAAAATTAATCATCTAAATTTCCTTTAAATAAGACTGAAAAGACACAGAAAAGTGGGAGAAACTTTTGGAGAAAAACTTTGAGAGATCAGACTGAAGTTTGAGGAGAAAAACTTTGGATTTGGAATGGAAATTGAGACTTCAGTATTGAGAGGAGCAACAGGCAAGCCATTTATAATTCATCAAAGGCAGCAACCTTGCCTTTGTCTCCGTTCATCCAAGAAGCAATTTTTGGTGGAACCAACACACGAAGGTTTGAATCTCTAATTTCTTTTTATTTTCTTATAGTAGCTTTGTTTTTTGATTCATAAAGATTATACACACAAAACCTTAATCTATAAATATGTAACAACATTGATCTTCGTTTCAAAAACCCTAAAAAGCATACTTATGTTTCCAAAAACCTTAAGAACCCTAAAAACACTTTTCTATTTCTTCTAAACCTTAAAACCCTAATTTGTTTCTTTTGTTTCCAAAAACCTTAAATCATTCTTCCTTTTTCCAAAAGCTTTTAAAAGCCCTAAACTATTTTCTTCTCATTCTTTTCCAAAATTTCCAAATGTTTTGTTAAAACTCCAAACCCTAAATTTACCTTACAGCTTCTAAAAATTACACAAATCTTTATAAAACTATAAATTATTTTCTCAAATTCTAAAATCAAATATATTTTTCGAAACACTAAAAACCCTAATTCAACTTCAAAACCAAAAATAGTAAACCCCAAACTAGTAAACCTAAACCCTAAGTTTTCTTAAACCTTAATTCCCTTAAAACCTTAAACTCTAGTTTTCCTAAACCCTAATCCTTAAAACCTTAAAACCTTAAAATCTTATATACTTAAACATTCAAACCCAATATAGTAAATCCAAATATAATAATCCAGTCACTGTGAGTCCTAAACTCAAATGTTTTAAAGTATCCAAACCCTAATTTCATGATTTTTCCCCTCAAACCCTAATTTGGATAATCAAAGAACCTTATCAATCTCTTAAATTATAAAACCTTAATCCATTTCAATTCCCTTAAAACTTACAGTAGCCTGAACCAATAAATTTCAAAATCCTAAACATTAAATAAAGAATCTTAAATAGAAACAGTAGCCCTAATTTGTATCTTTACTTGCTTTATTTATTTTTAGATTTGATTGTGTAGTTCATTATATGCTTTGATTTATTTTCAATACTTGATTTATTTAATTTCAACACATGATTTATTTAATTTATCATGGATGGATGTTTATTTTATATATTTTGATTGATATCTTTGATGAATGATTTATTTATGATGAATGGTTATTTACTTTTATCAATTTATTTTGATTTCCAAATGTTGTAAGAGGTATGTTTCCACTTTGTGGGTACCTCATTAATTAAGTTCTAATGTAATTTAAATTTTTCCAAATTTTAGACCAATGTAAAGGACATGTTTCAACCTTTTGGTGGGTGTCCTATTAGTTTAGACATGGATGATGTTAGGGCATGTTTCCATCCTCGGATGGGTGTCCATTTATTTGCTTTGCTTGGACATTGCTTTGATTTTAATATAAAGATGCTTTATTTCAATTGTCGCATGTAAAATGGATAATATTATTATGTTTAAGAATTTTATAATATTAAGAGCTGTAAAGGAGGCCGGTTCCAATGAACCGGGTGTTGTGGGGGTGTTGGGCCATTTCTCACCTTTCCCACACGTACCTAACTTTCCGAACCCATTAAGGGGTTGAGGATTCCTTAGGAATTGAGTCATCCACACCTTTCTTTTTCCTGGCCATCCGGGTGGCGACTCCATTTTCTCCGGACTTAGGTCCGTGTTCTCTAAGGCCCCAAGCCTAAATAGTGCCGAAGTCGCAAGAACCATTCCACAGGGAGTGGGGCAAAAATCCCCACTCACAGTGGCGACTCCACTGGGGATAAGAGAAGTTGATTCCGTTGGTCTTTATATTATTCTATTCTTTCTTATAATGACGTTATCCATTACATCATATTAGATTGCATCATGTGCGTGAGTTAGGATGCTCGTGTTACCCATGTTATGTTATGTAAGGGATACCATACTTTCACTCAAGGTATGGAGATCAGCATGGCATAACCGCTCATAGCCTCGTACCATTTGGTATATACTTGCTATGGAAACCTAAGCCTTTTAACCCAAAGACTAAAGCTCATGTAATTGGCCTAGTTACTTTCCTTAGGTTTTACCCCAAATGCTTGTTGTTTGACTATGGTTAATTTATCTTGGCTTAAATCATGGCTTATTTGGTTTGCACATTTTCTAATGTGATCTAAGTACATTGTAAGCTTAAAATAAAATTTTCTTCAAAGTCCAAAAGACCAAAGCTATTTTCAAAACTTTTCAAGATGGTCTTTTGACATAAAACTTTTTCTAAAAACAAATCAAAAATTCTTTTGCTCATTACCCAAATACTAAGCCCAAAATCTATTTTATCAAAAATCTTTTTACAATGGGCTTAGAAATAAAATTATTTTTATCCAACTATTTCTTACAAAGAGCTTGCAAATTATTTAGGTCAATTACGAAATACCAAAAATCAATTGTGGGCCTAGTTTATACTAAGAATAATTAATCATGGGCTTGTTTTTGGCATGAATCATTAGTTGTTTTTTAAGTGAGAAATCTATTTATAATAAACCTCTTAATTTAGTTTTAATCCAATATAGCATACAAGCTACTTTAGTTGGTTGAATGGATTAAAACCTAATTCATGGGAATTATCATGAATTGATTTCCATTTTTGAAAATATAACTATTGGTTGAAATGTCCGAGAGAAATATTCGAAAACAAGGCACCCCATGTTGGTATTTTGTTAACCATATACCTAGGTAAAGAGACTCGCCATTCGTGTGTGGATGTTATAAGGTTGGAAGGTGTTACACCCCTTAACCCGACTATTTCCAGCCGAGCCAAGTGTGCTACAGTATATGCAACATGGTATACAGAACATGTACTAAATAAAATTTTTTTTCCTTTTTATTACAAATAATAATAATTTACACATTTCTTTAATTGTTATAATTACATTTTGAAAGTCCTTAACAGTACATGCCAAGCTAAACTTTGCTTTGCTCCTCACTTCGCCTCCTGTTGTGCACTCTGGTGCTCCTTTGTAGCTTCCCATTTGTCAGCTTGGACTCCATAACCTATGAGTTTAGAAAACTAAACTCGCTAAGCATATAGCTTAGTGGGTACTTTAACCATTAAGTAGAAATTAGATGCAAACCACACAATGTTACAGATATGGCACAGCCAACCCAGTCATCAATATAAACATTCTCAGGTACTTATTATATTTCTCCTATTATTTGTTAAGCTTTTATGACAGTATGCTATTCATTTATATTGATTTACTGCCACTGCATGGTACCTCATCCTATGTCTGTTAGTTGCATAACATTGCTGTTGATTACCGATCTGATGGTTATGTATTTGTATTTTATGGCATTATAATTTCTTTATCATTGTAGGCCCAATACTCTCTTGTTTTGAGTTCCGTTTGTTAAATAACTTATGCATGAATTAAAGGTGTGTATTTACTATCTTTGTCCTATGCTTTCCTTCGGTAGTTTGGCATGAATGGTTATTCGTGTGTTCATATGCTTCTTTCATTAAGTTCACATATATTTGTTAAGGTTTGGATAAGTCATATAAGAAATTAACCAACTGAATAATATTTATTACCCTTTGCCGAGTTTAATATTTTGACGGTTCAAAATTTATTTTATTAAAAATTCATAGGGCACCAGTGATTAGGAATCTATCTATTTTTATCCTAAATCAGCTCAATAGAACTAATTTATAGTTCAAAGTTTTCATTCCGGGCCTTTGGGACGGACTGTACTTTTTAGGCCACACCGGGTTTTATAATACTGCAAAAAATCCATCGTTGGGCTTTAAAATCTAAATAAAACACAATTGGGATGTGATTTTCAAAAAACAAAAAATGATATCTTGTTCTTAATTGGTCAACCTTTCAAGAGCATATTTTTGATAATTTATTTCATTCCAAACGAATATTTTATCTCAATTATACCTCATTTATTTCTTACCAAATGAACAGTGAATTCTAGCATTTAGTTTCTTATGTACCTTGTTATCTTATTTCCCCAATAACTTTTGTTCTACTAATCCAAATGTAAAAATTATTGTTTTCACTCGAACTAGACTCATATGAGTCCTTATGGTTAAATTTTTAGATTTAAATTTGTTACACATAATTCTTGATGACTCCTTGAACTCTTCCCTGGTCAATTGGTTACTCAAGTCTGCGCAATGCGTACTATTTCATTTATATCTTCTATCACAACATCTAATTCCTGAGGTAAATGGACCAAAACCTGGACTCAAGGCACAAATCTCAGTCTGTCCGGTTTCACAATTCCAATGTGCATGAGTTATACTCTTTTGATCATATCTTTTTATCTACAAGTGGGATTTAGGAAATTCCAAATTCTATGGTTTCCTAACACATAAGGGTACATTTAAGTCTTCTTTCACAGCTTCTAAATGTGTCATTAAGGTCACCTAAACTCAAGGCACAAATCTCAGTCTGTCAATTTGTACGCCTGGTATCATTTTGATCATAACTTTCATTCCACACATGCAAATGAGTTGGTTCCAAAGCCTATGGTTTACTGACTTAATGGAGAACACTTAAGTCTTCTTTGTCAAGTTCTAGTTCTATCATTTTGCTAGTCTAAATTTCGGTTGAAGTTCCAAAAAAATGAAGGACACATGGCTGGCTGCAACAAAACAACACAACATAGCACTCCCATATTTACCTCCCTTATAACCTCAACCCCAAAATCAATCAATACACAACAAACACTTCTATATCATCATCAATCTCAACCACATAACCACCACAACTCAAGCACATGAACAATTATAGCAATTACACATCCAAATGCAAAGGCAATAGAGATCACTAATTCAAGAAGTTTAAAGTACCAAACCTTTTTCCCCTTTGCTTTCCTTAGCTCATCTTTGATCTTTTTCTTCTTTTTCCTTTAGCTTTTCTTGATTTCCTACAAGAATTCCAGCATACACACTTTAAACATACATCCTATGGTTTGAAAACATAAGCTACCAATTCATTTCTTGCCAATTTTTCCTCAATCTAATCTCCTCTAACCTTAAAACCATTATTTCTTTCATCAAATCCTTCAAATAATTATTTCTTGAATTTTCTCTAAATCTAGCTACATGAACCCTAATTTCAATCTCTTAAATTAACTATTAATCTAAGAAATTAAAACTAGAGATAGGTTTCTCTTACCTTATAATCTTGTTTGTCACCAACATTTTCAACCAAAAGCCTTAAACTTTGGAAAAATCGCCTCCTTCTTCCTTCTCTTATGGTTTGGACGAGTTCACCATGTAAGAGAGGGCTTTTATTTTCTTTCCTTAGCTTATTTTGATCCAAATGGCAGCCATAAGTGGTGAAAATATGTTGGTATAGATGTTCACTTCCAATTGGTACACCTTATAGTAAAAATGGCCACTTTTAATTGGTCCACTTGCCTTCTTCTTTTATCTATTTATTTGGCAAGCCATTAGGCTTCCTTTTATTCATATTTTGACCCCCTCAACTTTCTTGTGCTGTAATTTTATAGTCTAGGGTGTGAAAATATCAAAATACCCTCCAGCGATTAATCGATTGTAACTTTTAAACCGTGCATTTTCGGAAAAAATTGAAACCCATGGTTATGACCCGATTAATGTTGAGAATATTCTTCTAGGGTTGGATATGGGAACTATTAAGAACTTCCGACTCTTAATTTTTATGTTTACATAGTTGCCCCTAACTTTTGATAAATTTTCACTTAGGTCCTTTTGATATCCCTTCCTGACCTTTCTGTCTTTCTTTATTAATATCTTTTTACTTACAACTCAAAATTAAGTAATTCTTATTCCCACTGAAACTAGACATCTGGGGCTACATTGTGTCAAAATTTCAGGTCGATCTGAGCTATATCTTATTTTTGACGGTCCTTCGACGTCAAGCCTACTATGCTGTCCTAAGGCAGCTTACACATTGTCTACTAAATCCATCACATATTATTCTGTACAACTATAAATTGAGTAATTTCAAGTTATACATCTAGATAAGACACAAATAAACAATTAAGTCTTCTTTGAGACTCTCTAATTTTGTCATTAACTTGGATGAAATTCGAGCTCAAGTTATAGGTCATGTTCTAAACTTCTTTGTTCTAAGCATAAATCATATCCTCTATGTCTGCTTCTTACCAATCTGGGATTCGGGATGTTACAGAAGGAATGTCCTACTTGCCCTTGTTTGTTTATTGTTTGTGCATACATGAATACATTTGCATCTCATATCATTGATCCTTTCTGGCTCACAGCCCTGGATTATGACAGTTCAAAAGCTTACGACAATCCGACCTATGCCGAAATCGAAGAATCTCACTTGCTCACCAAAAACAATGGAGCCCGAACAAATTCAAAAAATGGTGGATGAAGCCCTCAATGCCAAGATGGAAGAAATAAAAGAGGCCATGGCCGAGACTGTGAAGAACCAATTTGCTGCAATTTTAGGAAATAATGTCGAAGCGTCTGCTAGCTCCAAGAACCCAAAGGACAAAGGGAAGACTAAAGTTGGTGAAGTAGTTTTTGATGATGAAAAGGTGATCATTGATGATGATGATGATAAGGCTCAATACTACCAATATCATCAAGACAAGAAGAAAGAAGTGAAGATTGTTAAAAGATCAACTATTGAGAAGACCAAAACTTCTGATGTTGAGAAGATGATTGCGGACTTAAAAAAGAAATTTGAGAAGAAACTAAAAACCGAAGAAATGTCTGAAGTTGACAAATTATTTGAGCTAGATGAAGAAGTTCCGTACAAGTTCAAGATGCCATCTTTTTCCAAGTTTGATGGAACTGGAAACCCCCATCTCCATGTGAAGCAGTACATCACTGCCATGCAGTCTGCCCGAGCTACTAAGGCTCAAACTCTAAGGTACTTCATGCTCTCATTGGACCCTGTTGTCCAAAATAGGTTTAACACTTTAGAGGAAAGTACTCAAAAAGATTGGGATCTACTATACAAGGCCTTCATCCAACAATACAGATACAATGTTGAAATGGAAGTTACCTTAATGGAAGTGGAGTCCATTAGACAAAGGCAAAATGAGAATTTTGTGGACTATGTGAAAAGATGCAGGAACAAGGCTGCTTTGCTCAAGAAGAGGCCCTATGAATCTGATCAAATAAGGATGATTGTGAGAGGAGTGTTGCCTAGTCTTCATGAAAGGATATCTCATACACTCAATCATGATTTCAAGGATCTTCTCCAAGCTGGTCTGCAAATTGAAGAATGGGAAAGGGAGAAGAATCGTTTTTCAATAAGAAGGAATGAGAAGGGGAATTATCAGCCTAGCAATCAAAGCACGCAAAAAGAAGTTGATGTTAATGTGACTGGTCAAGGAAATAAAAGACAATTCTCAGAATTGGGGAAACCCCTATCATGGGTTTTTAGCAAGCTGCAAAAGAAAGGGTTGTTACAACCATTAGCTCCTCGACCGCTGCATAATCCACTACCGCCAAACTTCAATGCCGAGGCCTTCTGTCAATTTCATCAAATGCAGGGGCATGAAATAGATAAATGTGCTCGTCTAAGGCATGAGATCCAAGATTTGATTGATAGTGGGAAGCTGCCCGAGCCCGACAAGCCCAATACCAAGAACAATCCTTTGCCTAAGTTTGGAAGAGTGCCACCACCCGCAACTTTCATGGTAGGAAAAAGGATTGGAAGAAGATTTTGTTTTGTCATCCTTTCAAGATGGAAATATTGAAGATTTGAAAGGAAAAGAAGCTTAAACTCAACAAACTTTCCTTAGCTTGAATGTTGCTTTTCAATTTTACTTTCTTTAATATTTTGGAACCATTGTGTTTTTTAAATTTAAATTTGTTTGAATAAGTTGCTTTCATCAATGTTTTTATTGGTCTTTGTTCATTTTAGTGCTCAACCATTGAGGAATCTAGCTTGATGATTCATGAATTAATATATCTATGCATCATGACTCGAATGACTTTACTAAGTGAGGGAATCGCTCTATAGCATCAAGTTGTGCATGCTTGCTTAGAGAGGGCTCCTGCATAATTACCTTTGTCTAGGTCCTAGTCAGTCTTAGAACATGCTTTGACAAATTTTTGAGGCGAAATTGAACTCTGCTTATTTAAGGGATAGATGATCTAGGCATTGTTTGGTTAGCCAACAACTGGTATTCACCCAATTAGATATCAATCTCTAGTTGTCCCTTTGAGCCTTCATAAAATTTTAACTTTCTTTTCATTGGCATATAACCCCAACAACCTACCATGAGCTGTTGTGATACTTTTGACAAGTCTTATGACCACTATGATGAAGAGGCAAGAAGATCAAAGAAAGAAATGAATACCATGAAGATAGTTGAAGTTCTCAAGACCATAAGGGTAGTTGAAGTTTTCCTAATATCTCCAATATATCAAGACAACATTAGAGTAACAAATGATTTACCCTTGTTAAAGAAGATTTATGTCATTCCACTCATCCATTATTGGAAGCCCAAGTTAGTACAAACAAGATAACTCTTTTAGAGCTAGAACTACAAAAAAAATTAATAATAAGAAAAAAGAAAAAAGAAGAAAAAAAAGGACAAAAGAAAAAAGAAAAAAAAAGGACAAAAAAAGGAAAAAAAGAAAGATAAAACCTAAAAAGGCGGTTCAGAAAGCCAATTGAGTTCTCTTCTACCTAAAGTAGAAAAAGGCTTCCATTCGGTATATAAGGGCAGTTTGACTTGAATTGGTCCAACCCAACCAAAGATTCAATCAAAATCAGAGAAAAAGTTGAAAGACCATCCAGTTTCTGAAAGTTTTGTACTTGACAGTCCTACAAGGAAGAAGGACAAAATGATAAAATGCTCAAAGAAAGGGAAGAGTAAGAAAAATAAAAGAAAGAAAAGGGAGAAGAATAAAAGAAATGAATTTAGGTACCAAACTTTTTGCAAGGGCAAAGACTATCCTAATAAAGATTCAGATTAATGCTAAAAGATAGGAAAGAATTTGGAGTCTAACAAGATTTCTCTCAGCTGCCTAAAGTTCAAACAAGAAATGTAACACCCCGATACTCCATATCATTACTATACATATACCTCGTATATATACAAGTATATAAAGTATAAGGATGTTACTAGTTATTAAAATTTTAAAATCTTTACTTTCATTCCAAAACAACATCACATTGAAATATATAAAAGTACTTTCAAAATCATTATCCTTTTGATGATAACACATATATATATGTAAATTACATTGTTTCTTCCAATATTTTCATTTATACATATGAATACATTCTTGTAAATATACAAAATCTTTAACTTGTACATGCATGCATCACCCTCTAGTTGGTCTCGATCTACCCTTGATCTCTTCATGACATAATGGTTAACTCCATCACCATCACCCATACCTTAGGTGTTTAACATTATGTTTTATCATTCTCTTACTCTGTGTTCCTCTTTTTCAATGCATTCTTCACATATTCCTATTAATCTCATAAGTTATATACATATATATATCATTACAATGATACTTACCACTTCTGCCTCATAAACATATTATATGTCACATTTTACTTCACCATCACACATTTCATCATAGTTTCACAACCCATGTCTCTTTTCAATAATTCATTTATACAATATTATCATGCCATACTACACAACATTATACTTCATTACACCAACCACAGATCCATCACTAAAACTCACAATCAATATATCAATACTCACATTACATATCATGTCATTACTTTATTCACAATTCACCAATCATGAATCACGTTTTCAACAAAGGCAACCATAGATCTCATTACTCATTTAGCTCAACCTTTGCATATCACATTAAAAACAAGGACAGACTCGGGCCCAAACACTAATATGCCATTCAACTTTCAGAGTTAATGCTTTGGTTTAATTATCACATTATCATTATCATTGACCCAACTAGGCTTCAAGGATTTAGATTCAACCAAGCTTCAAGGGGAGTAAAACATGTTAAACTTCAACCCAACTTGGCTTCAAGAACCAATCCAACCTAGCTTCAAGGGTTGTAACATCTCAATTAGGCTTCAAGGATCATATCCAACCTAACTTCAAGAGATTGTTACTATTATTAGGCATGCCACCAACAACAAAACTCTGAAAATGAATAACATATTAGACACACAATTCATTCGTTATCTCATTATCAATTTCATTCATTGTTTCCTTATCATTTACATCATCATAGCCAACCACAATGGCATCATTTAGGCAAACATGCCTCAATCATCATTTACATTATCATAGCCAATAACAATGGCTTCATACATCATCATATCTCAATTCACAACTCATTTTTCATCACAATATTACATTTCTTTCACATTTCATATTTCATCACATTATTACATTTCTTTCACATTTCATATGTCATCACAATATCACATTTCTTTCACATTTCATATTTCATCACAATATTACATTTCTTTCACATTTCATATTTCATCACATTATTACATTTCTTTCACATTTCATATTTCATCACATTATTACATTTCTTTCACATTTCATATTTTATCACCATATTACATTTCTTTCACATATCATATTACACATCACCTACATTTCATACTTCATCTTTTATATCTATATATATACATATATATATATACATAACTATGCATCATTCAAGTATACACAATCAATTGCATAATCCTATCCTCACAACTTTCACCTTTCATAACATATATATATATACATTGAATACGTTCACATTTCATATATTTTATTATACAATCATATCATTCATATTCCATAGCCTATACATCATATATATATATATATTTATCAATAATATAATCAAATAAGATTTAGTACTTACCTCCTAAGAATTTCACATCCATTTAAACTTCTCTCCCATGAATCCTTTAATACTTGGATTAAGGCCATTCCATCTCTTAAAAACCTAATCCAAAAGTGAGCATACACACTTACTTAGAGATACACATGATATAATACAAATAAGAATCAACTAGGGCAAACTCAACACTTGACACGCTCACCAACACGGGCGTGTTCCTGATCGTGCCCTAACTCCACAACACAGAAACATTTACACGCTCATGACCACGGGCGTGTCCCTGGGCGTGTAATATATACTGTATCACAGAAACATTGACACGTTCAACAACATGAACGTGTTCCTGGCCGTGTCAATTTACCAACAACACAGTAGCTATGGCACGCTCACTAACACGGGCGTGTTAATGGCCGTGTCACATCTACTGCCTTACAAACAATTGACACGCCTAAAGTTCTGGACGTGTTCCTGGGCATGTCAGGCTAAAACCCAGATTCCGATCAACCCAAAACAACATCCAACAAAACACTTCTTTTAGCTATCATCCATTCCAAACAATCTTCACCAAACACCCAAAAACCATAACAAACTTACAAAAACATCAACACAACTCAAAACACACACCAATCATCATTATAAACATCATCCATGCATCAATTAATCAAATCCCCAATTCATTAAACTAAACCCTTATTCAACAATTCATCCTCAACTTCACAATTAATCATATTATCATCATCAAATTACCAAATCAACACACATAAATACTTCAATCTTTCAATATCATCATCATCCCATACCAACCATATCAAATCCAAACTCAAACAATGAAAACCAACTCAAAGAAATGAATACTTACTTGAATCCTTTGTCAAATCTTCATCTCTATCTTCAATCCTCTTGAAACCTTAAGAAATTTGGTGTATAAATCATCAAAATCACATATCTCTCTCTCTCTCTCTCTCTCTCTCGACCAAAAAGAAACGAAGAGGAAGAAGAAGAAGAAAGAATCTTCTTTCTCTTTGTTCTTATCCATATATATATATATAATAATAATAATAATAATAATTACTAAAATATCCTCATCCATTCAACTACTCTTTTGTCTCTTATGTGCCCATTTATATAATTTCACAATAACAAAAGAAATATCTTCTTCCACTAAATCCAACACCTTGACTCTCCCTTTGACCAACTTATATGTCATATATATTACCATATACACTACACATACATTCTCTCTTCCATTTTCTTTTCTTATCAACTTAACATATATTCATTCAATCCCATTATAACAATAATATCACAACTTCTAAGGCACATTTTGGGATATTACAATTCTCTCCCCCTTAAATAATTTCATCCTCGAAATTACTCAGTACAATAACACTCCATTTTTAACAATACATCACTTTAAATCTTTATGTGACATTAATTATATTCTTATACTCTGATTTCATCAAATCACATAGTTTGTACTCTCCCCCTTAGAGTCAATTATATTATTCAATTCTATAACTTGTCATGATATATACCTTTATATCTTATTACATTCTTATCCAATATTCAAAATAATTCATTACCTTCTCAAATACTTCATCTATGAGCAAAAATTCAATCATCTTATAATATACTTATGTTACATTCCATTATTACATTCAAAATATTTTATCACCTCATCTCTTTATAACTATTCTCTCAACTTTAACCTTAAAGATCATTGACTTATATCTTAATAATGATCATTCCATCATTACAATCATCCTTAAAACAAACATTTATCAAACCTTCATTGATAAGAATATTCTTATTTCTCATACACTTCATTTCTTATTAGTATTTTCTCACTTAACATCAATATTAATACAATACTTTTGAACTTACCTTACAGGAAATCATTGATATAATTCAATTGATTCATGTCCATTCCTTTATCAGAATATTGCATAGTGTACATCATTATCTATCTCTTATACCTTTAGTACAACTATTCATATTAAATCCCAATAATAATTCACAATTATAACAAAATCCAGATTAATTGATCTATTCTCCACAATATACTAACATCTCAATCTTGTTTGATTCAAATCAACAATTAACTTATTTAAATTTATCATGAATAACAATCCACTTCAACTTATCTTTCAATGTACACATAATTTATCTTCCACTATTTTAATACACTTCCCATCAAATTTTATAATTATCTCATACCATACTTCTCATTCATAATTTACTCACTTAAATTTTTAAACTCATCCATTTATTCACTTTATACCATAAACATATTCAATATAGCTCTCCATCACATTTGAAATCTCTTCCATTATCATCTCCTCATCTTTCATACCATTACTATATTTACAACAATTACCTTTTTCCCATATTATTCACAACTCAAAACATTTTCATAATTTCCTTTCTCCCTTTACCTTTATAAATATAACCAAATTCTTAACATCAAATGATAAGGTAAAACCTTATCCATCACCACTCTTAACTATATTTTTCAACAAAATTCCATTCTCACCAAATCTATATTACAATCATATCATCCAAGACCCAAATCCATGGATAACAAAATAATCGATCAAATATATTGAACAAAACACGTGGCTTTAAGAGATTAATATTCAAGCCTGGGACTTTCAAATCAATACCGTTCTTCTTATAATTTTATTCTCAATCTTTATAGAGACAAGGCTAAAGTATATCTCAAAAATTACCTATTCCTTCTTTACATTACTACTATATCAAAAGTTAATACATTCCAACTCCACTTCAAACCAATTTGCATTTGATGATATGATCTTTATCAACTTAATTCATATTTCAACAATATTACTATATACATATTCAATCATATGCAGCTTCCATACAATTTCCATTCGTCACTTCAATTCAAATCCATTTACAATTTCTTATAAGATATAATTACATAGAACTTTCCATATGTGATTACTTTGGAACTCTAAATATCATATGATCATCAAATTCAATGCTCACCATAACAATTTCCACCGTCCAATATTACTCAAATCCATGCTATACTCGCTTTTATCACATAATCCATTTAGCTCTTCACAGTTCAAGACCTAATCTCTCTCTTAGGTCCACTAACACATACAACATCGTTTCCATATCACAAATTATATAATTATACCACATACATATTCAGAGATCACCTTCATAATGTGATTCACACATTTGTTTATATATCATAATGTCATTCATATTGAAAACTCAATTAACATATCATATACATGTATACACTTAATTAGATGCTCTTATTTATCATACATTCAATATACCTTTAATGTTTATCACTTTCTTTTAA
Source organism: Garcia nutans (assembly GCA_947685225.1). Taxonomy (NCBI): domain Eukaryota; kingdom Viridiplantae; phylum Streptophyta; class Magnoliopsida; order Malpighiales; family Euphorbiaceae; genus Garcia; species Garcia nutans. The sequence goes on along the minus strand of CANTUV010000037.1, from coordinate 6,884,585 downwards.
ACACTATCATTTGCATTCTTCCAATATAATGTAAAGTAGTTATTCACACAACACATATATATATATATATATATTCTGATTATAATAACACTTCACATCTATCTTAATCATATTCCCAATGTGACATCTCTTTCACTATCGTCTTTAAAAACATTTAATATACTTCCATATCCATTTTTACCCTTTTGCAATAAAATGACTTAAGGTAGCTCCTTTTCATTTGCTTATCCACTTCCCTTTTAGATATGATTTAAGTTATTTATCAACTTAACACATATATATATACATTGTAATCATAATAATATTTCACAAAATCTTAGTCACATTACTAAATTGATATCTCACTCACATTTATACACATGTACATTACTTCCAGTCATGTACACATTGAGCCCAATAACCTTAATACACTTTCCAAGTCTAGTTATTACAAAATCTCAATTTCTTGAATCACCATTGATCCATTCAATTCTTACTATCAACCTTATCTCATGACCTAGCTTTGCACAAGTTTGTCCATGCAAGTGTAACCATTCTCATACTATCAATCACATTACTCAATTCATAATACTTTCATGTGCAATATTAATCATTTCTCCTAGCTCATGTATTGAATATACATTAAGCTATCAATATCCAATTAATCTTTATCAAATTCCACTAAAACTTTAACTTTTCAACTTGATACTTCACTTAAACTTCAATTTGCCAAACTCACCTTATATATATATATATCACAAAGCAATATCAAAACATATAATTTCCACAATTATCAAGCTCATTCCAAAAATCTCAAATATTATATATTATCACCATTACCATGAGCTTTTATAGTATTCAAGCATCTCACATTTCTAACATTAAATTCCAATGTTTACATTAAAAATAACAATACCAATTTATATTCCTACTTAACCAATATCATCTCTTTTACATTTAAACAAAACCTTAACTGTATATACATCCCAACTTTACATAATCACACCTTGTCTCTACTAATCAACTCATTCAATATTCCACCATACTCTCCTCATTTTAATAACATATCTTTCAATAATAACAATTCAACAATATTTCCTCTATCTAACAAACCCAACATAAACTTTATTATAAAGAGATTCAAAATATAGAGGAAAGTGTACATACCTTAATTTTGATTTTAATTTCAATTCATTTTCAACTTTATTCTTCTTTTCATTTCTTTATGTTTCAATTTATATTATGTCCTACATAATATTGTTCATAAACATCAACATTACATTCCATGTTGCACACAACATAACATTTTCATATGCATCATCAATATGCATATATCACATTACATTTCGCAATTCATTTCTTATAATCAATTAGGCACTATGCTTTAATTATAATTCATTTCCAACATCATGGTTTCTCCTCACATCAACATAATATACACATATATCATTAACTATATTGAACATTTCATATAGCACAAGTATTTTACAAGTCATATTATTCCACATCCGAGACCAACCTAGGTGTGAATGCATATGCATATATATTACCAATTGCATTTCAAAACTCTTCTTTTTAATTCTATTTATACTCTTCAAAAATTCTCTTTTTAGTTTCACTTAGGCCGAGAACCTCGAAACCTAAGCTCTGATACCAAAATATTTGTAACACCCCGATACTCCATATCATTACTATACATATACCTCGTATATATACATCAAGTATATAAAGTATAAGGATGTTACTAGTTATTAAAATTTTAAAATCTTTACTTTCATTCCAAAACAACATCACATTGAAATATATAAAAGTACTTTCAAAATCATTATCCTTTTGATGATAACACATATATATATGTAAATTACATTGTTTCTTCCAATATTTTCATTTATACATATGAATACATTCTTGTAAATATACAAAATCTTTAACTTGTACATGCATGCATCACCCTCTAGTTGGTCTCGAACTACCCTTGATCTCTTCGTGACATAATGGTTAACTCCATCACCATCACCCATACCTTAGGTGTTTAACATTATGTTTTATCATTCTCTTACTCTGTGTTCCTCTTTTTCAATGCATTCTTCACATATTCCTATTAATCTCATAAGTTATATACATATATATATCATTACAATGATACTTACCACTTCTGCCTCATAAACATATTATATGTCACATTTTACTTCACCATCACACATTTCATCATAGTTTCACAGCCCATGTCTCTTTTCAATAATTCATTTATACAATATTATCATGCCATACTACACAACATTATACTTCATTACACCAACCACAGATCCATCACTAAAACTCACAATCAATATATCAATACTCACATTACATATCATGTCATTACTTTATTCACAATTCACCAATCATGAATCACGTTTTCAACAAAGGCAACCATAGATCTCATTACTCATTTAGCTCAACCTTTGCATATCACATTAAAAACAAGGACAGACTCGGGCCCAAACACTAATATGCCATTCAACTTTCAGAGTTAATGCTTTGGTTTAATTATCACATTATCATTATCATTGACCCAATTAGGCTTCAAGGATTTAGATTCAACCAAGCTTCAAGGGGAGTAAAACATGTTAAACTTCAACCCAACTTGGCTTCAAGAACCAATCCAACCTAGCTTCAAGGGTTGTAACATCTCAATTAGGCTTCAAGGATCATATCCAACCTAACTTCAAGAGATTGTTACTATTATTAGGCATGCCACCAACAACAAAACTCTGAAAATGAATAACATATTAGACACACAATTCATTCGTTATCTCATTATCAATTTCATTCATTGTTTCCTTATCATTTACATCATCATAGCCAACCACAATGGCATCATTTAGGCAAACATGCCTCAATCATCATTTACATTATCATAGCCAATAACAATGGCTTCATACATCATCATATCTCAATTCACAACTCATTTTTCATCACAATATTACATTTCTTTCACATTTCATATTTCATCACATTATTACATTTCTTTCACATTTCATATGTCATCACAATATCACATTTCTTTCACATTTCATATTTCATCACAATATTACATTTCTTTCACATTTCATATTTCATCACATTATTACATTTCTTTCACATTTCATATTTCATCACATTATTACATTTCTTTCACATTTCATATTTTATCACCATATTACATTTCTTTCACATATCATATTACACATCACCTACATTTCATACTTCATCTTTTATATCTATATATATACATATATATATATATACATAACTATGCATCATTCAAGTATACACAATCAATTGCATAATCCTATCCTCACAACTTTCACCTTTCATAACATATATATATATACATTGAATACGTTCACATTTCATATATTTTATTATACAATCATATCTTTCATATTCCATAGCCTATACATCATATATATATATATATTTATCAATAATATAATCAAATAAGATTTAGTACTTACCTCCTAAGAATTTCACATCCATTTAAACTTCTCTCCCATGAATCCTTTAATACTTGGATTAAGGCCATTCCATCTCTTAAAAACCTAATCCAAAAGTGAGCATACACACTTACTTAGAGATACACATGATATAATACAAATAAGAATCAACTAGGGCAAACTCAACACTTGACACGCTCACCAACACGGGCGTGTTCCTGATCGTGCCCTAACTCCACAACACAGAAACATTTACACGCTCATGACCACGGGCGTGTCCCTGGGCGTGTAATATATACTGTATCACAGAAACATTGACACGTTCAACAACATGAACGTGTTCCTGGCCGTGTCAATTTACCAACAACACAGTAGCTATGGCACGCTCACTAACACGGGCGTGTTAATGGCCGTGTCACATCTACTGCCTTACAAACAATTGACACGCCTAAAGTTCTGGACGTGTTCCTGGGCATGTCAGGCTAAAACCCAGATTCCGATCAACCCAAAACAACATCCAACAAAACACTTCTTTTAGCTATCATCCATTCCAAACAATCTTCACCAAACACCCAAAAACCATAACAAACTTACAAAAACATCAACACAACTCAAAACACACACCAATCATCATTATAAACATCATCCATGCATCAATTAATCAAATCCCCAATTCATTAAACTAAACCCTTATTCAACAATTCATCCTCAACTTCACAATTAATCATATTATCATCATCAAATTACCAAATCAACACACATAAATACTTCAATCTTTCAATATCATCATCATCCCATACCAACCATATCAAATCCAAACTCAAACAATGAAAACCAACTCAAAGAAATGAATACTTACTTGAATCCTTTGTCAAATCTTCATCTCTATCTTCAATCCTCTTGAAACCTTAAGAAATTTGGTGTATAAATCATCAAAATCACATATCTCTCTCTCTCTCTCTCTCTCTCTCTCTCGACCAAAAAGAAACGAAGAGGAAGAAGAAGAAGAAAGAATCTTCTTTCTCTTTGTTCTTATCCATATATATATATATAATAATAATAATAATAATAATTACTAAAATATCCTCATCCATTCAACTACTCTTTTGTCTCTTATGTGCCCATTTATATAATTTCACAATAACAAAAGAAATATCTTCTTCCACTAAATCCAACACCTTGACTCTCCCTTTGACCAACTTATATGTCATATATATTACCATATACACTACACATACATTCTCTCTTCCATTTTCTTTTCTTATCAACTTAACATATATTCATTCAATCCCATTATAACAATAATATCACAACTTCTAAGGCACATTTTGGGATATTACAAGAAATTTGTAGTGTGAAGGTTTGTCCATTGTGTCACATCAGCTCCTATCTCAAAATGGCCCTCACTTAAACCTGTGTACCTTATAGACCCCATTTCAAGCCTATCAAAAACCTGTTGATCTCTCTTGGTTGGTAGAGTCTATTAGTGGAGATAGTTTGAATAAGCATGCATATGAGATAGACAATATTTAAATTCAATAAGACCTTTGGCCAAGTAATGTGTATGTGCCTATCTGAAGTGCAACAATTCTTGCTTAAATAGAAATGATTTTCGAGTTTAGTATAGTAACTAGGGTTGTCATGTTATAGATATGTTAATTTGGAAAAATCAAGTCCTGAGGTACATTGACATTGATTTGGCAAAGGCAACATTTGATTTCAAAATCAAAACTCAAAATCAAAAATAAAAAATATTTTTATCATACAAAGCCTTCAAGTTAAGGGGAGTATGTTGAACTGCCAAATCTCGAAAGACACATTGGGCAAAATAAATGATTATTGGCAAGGTCATGAAGAAGCTACCAATTGACATACTGAATCATGATTTGAAATGGATGTATCTCTGCTGTTTGGGGCCTCCATTATTCATATTTTTAACATCTTGAAGATAAAAACCATAAATGTGGAGCATTGTGAACAAGCAACTGAAAGGAACCAATGAGAACACTTCTGTTGATCACCTCGGTCTGTGAGTCGATGGAACGACTGTAAGTATCATTCATGCATATCATGCATACATGAGCATATCACATCACACTTTCTTGTCTTGTATTGTCTATTCTTTATTAAAGTGAATAGCAAACACCCTGTGAAGTAAACAATCAAAAGAAGATATCAAATCAAGGGGGCATGGAAAGCCCATTGCTCGAGAAAGTTTCAGTAATTTTGCAAAGAGAAGAAATGCGTACTTGTGCAAAGAACTAGACAGCAAAAAAATAAATCAAAGCCTGCATGAGAAGAATTATTGGTTTGAGCCTACACATGGGGCAAAGTTTCTCCTTTTCAATTTTTTGAGTTTATATACAAAACATTTTCAAACTCACATGCAAATATTTCGCCATGCAGGGGGCAGGAGAAGATATGAGGGTCAACTAAAAATAGCTGAATTTTTGCAAAAAGGAAGAATAAAAGAATGGAAAATTAGAACTATCAAAAGAATGAAGATCCATTTACAAGGGTGAAGACCCGATCTTTAAGGATGAAGATCCATTTTCGAAGGTGAAGATTCGATGCTAAAGATGAAGATCCAAGGTCCAACGATGAAGATCCATTTTGAGGCTGAAGAACCACAATGCATAGAACAGCCGAAGCAGTCAAAATCCTCAACTGCTAAAAGGTCAGTCAAATCCAATTCAATCTCGGGTCCAAGTACCCAGTCTCGGGTCTAAGTACCCAAATTAAATCCAATTTAGGATCAAGTATCAAAATCCAGTTTAGGATCGAGTATCCCAATCCATTTAGGATCGAGTATCCAAATCAAGCTTAGGATCGAGTACCCCAATCCAATTTAGGATCGAGTATCCAAATACAGTTTAGGATTGAGTATCCAAATCCAATTTAGGATCGAGTTTCCAAATCTAGTTAGGAATGAGTATCCAAATCCAGTTAGGATTGAGTATCAAGGTTAGGATAGAAAATCCGAATAAAGTTTAGGATCAAGTATACAAGTCTAGTTTAGGATCAAGTATCCAAATCTAGTTTCGGGTCCAAAACCCAAAATTACCCTTAGGTCCATAACCTAAAATTATCCTTAAGTCCAGAACTCAAACCGGGTCCAGAACCCAAAACCTCAATCATCTCATAAAAATTAACTCTTATTGCTTTTCATTCTCTTTTACTAAAGTCTCAGATCGTTCAAGCAGGGGGCAAATTGTAGACCCTTAATTTTTGACCCAGTCTGGTCCAATATATTTTATTTAGTCCAAAATAATTTTTGTGTTATCTTAATTAAATAATATTTGTTTTAGTATTTAATTTTTATAATTATAATAATAAATAATAAATAAATAAATAAAAATAAAAATCGACGACAAAAAAATTCATCGCCGAAAACATTGGACGAAATGGCCTTGGGCCATTTCGCCGCAGGATTTTCCTGCGGGCGAAATGGCTCACAGCCCGCCCCTCTCAATTTCTCTCTCAATTTCGCTTGCAATCCCTCACAATAGCCCGCAGCAGTTTTTTCGCCAGCAAAATTTTTTCGATGCAATTTTCTATTTGGTTTTGGATTTCTTTTCCTAATTAAATACAGTTTCCTTAAACAATTAAAATTAATCATCTAAATTTCCTATAAATAGGACTAAAAAGACACAGAGAAGAGGGAGAAACTTTTGGAAAAAAACTTTGAGAGATCGGACTGGATTTTTAGGAGAAAAACTTTGGATTTGGACTGGAATTTGAGACTTCAGATTTGAGAGGGTCAACAAGTAGGCCGTTTATAATTCATCAAAGACAGCAACCTTGCCTTTGTCTCCGTTCATCCAAGAAGCAATTTTTGGTGGAACCAACGTACGAAGGTTTGAATCTCTAATTTCTTTTTATTTTCTTACAGTAGCTTTGTTTTTTGATTCATAAAGATTATACACACAAAATCTTGATCTATAAATATGTACCACATTGATCTTCATTTCAAAAACCCTAAAAAGTATTCTTATGTTTCCAAAAACCTTAAGAACCCTAAAAACACTTTTTTGTTTCTTCTAAACCTTAAAACCCTAATTTGTTTCTTTTATTTCCAAAAACCTTAAATCGTTTTTCCTGTTTCCAAAAGCTTTTAAAAACCCTAAACTATTTTCTTCTAATTCTTTTCCAAAATTTCCAAATGTTTTGTTAAAACTCCAAACCCTAAATTTACCTTACAGCTTCTAAAAATTACATAAAGCTTTATTAAAATATAAATTGTTTTCTCAAATTCTAAAATCAAATATATTTTCCGAAACACTAAATACCCTAATTCAACTTCAAAACCAAAAATAGTAAACCCCAAACAAGTAAACCTAAACCCTAAGTTTTCTTAAACGTTAATTCCCTTAAAACCTTAAACCCTAGTTTTCCTAAACCCTAATCCTTAAAATCTTAAAACCTTAAAATCTTATAAACTTAAACATTCAAACCCAATATAGTAAATCCAAATATATTAATCCAGTATCCCTGAGTCCTAAACTCAAATGTTTTAAAGTATCCAAACCCTAATTTCATGATTTTACCCCTCAAACCCTAATTTGGCTAATCAAAGAACCTTATCAATCTCTTAAATTATAAAACCTTAATCCATTTCAATTCCCTTAAAACTTATAGTAGCCTGAACCAATAAATTCCAAAATCCTAAACATTAAATAAAGAATAGTAGCCCTAATTATATCTTTACTTGCTTTATTTATTTTTAGATTTGATTGTGTAGTTCATTATATGCTTTGATTTATTTTCAATACTTGATTTATTTAATCTCAACGCATGATTTATTTATTTTATTATGGATGGATGTTTATTTTATATATTTTGATTGATATCTTTGATGAATGATTTATTTATGATGAATGGTTATTTACTTTTATCAATTTATTTCGATTTCCAAATGTTGTAAGAGGTATGTTTCCACTTTGTGGGTACCTCATTAATTAAGTTCTAATGTAATTTAAATTGATTTTATATTTTAGACCAATGTAAAGGACATGTTTCAACCTTTTGGTGGGTGTCCTATTCGTTTAGACATGAATGATGTAAGGGCATGTTTCCATCCTCGGATGGGTGTCCATTTATTTGCTTTGCATGGACGTTGCTTTGATTTTAATATAACGATGCTTTATTTCAATTGTCACATGTAATATGGATAATATTATTATATTTAAGAATTTTATAATATTAAGAACTGTAAAGGAGGCCGGTTCCAATGAACCAGGCGTTGTTGGGGTGCTGGGCCATTTCTCACCTTCCCCACATGTACCCAACTTTTCGAACCCATTAGGGGGTTGGGGATTCCTTAGGAGTCGAGTCATCCACCCCTTTCTTTTTCCCGGCTTGTCTGGGTGGCTACTCCATTTTTTTCGGACTTAGGTCTGTGTTCTCTAAGGCCTCGAGCCTAAACAATGCCAAAGTCACAAGAACCATTCCACCGGGAGTGGGGGCAAAAATCCCCGCTCACACAAAGTAACCTAGGTTGTAATCTTACATAAAACCTAAACATATTGAGCTTGTCATAAATTGTATGTTCTAAACAGTAAACTTTTTATGTCATCAGGCAACTGTAAATTTTAATGTATAATCCAAGTTAATTCTTTGATCCATTATTATAAACCTTAATTCTTAAAACATTAATTCAAAATACTAAGTTCTAAAACCGTAAAATTTATCCAGTTCATCAATTTCCTAAACCCTAGCTCCAAAAATTATAATTTCTTAAAATTCTAATTTGTTTTTTAAAATCCTAAACTGCTAAAGTCTCATAACGTTCAAGCATGGGGAAAAATTATAGACCTTTAATTTTGGCCCTTATAAAGTCCAGTCCAGTTTTAAATCTTGAATTAAATACAATCCAATTTTAAAAGCCCTAATTAAAATTCAGATCCAATTAAAAAGTCCAAACTGATTCTGGTTCAACCATGCCATTTCTACATGAGCCATGCTCATGTCGAATTGGGTATGCCATTCGACATGAGCCATGCTCATGTTGAATTAGCCATGCCAATTCGGCATGGGCCCTAAACCATGGCTAATCTAGTCTTTAGAGTGTCCTAATTATGCTTAAACTCAAGGAGACTCAGATAGGGAATAGCTTTTCTAAGTAGATTAGGATTGCTTAACCTAGTTTTACCGGATTGATGCCTTAATTTTGCTTACAAATACAAAGAAATTATTAATAGCCACTTTTAAGAATTTATGAGCCAACTTTATGAGGCAGAGAGAGACCTTTAATCAGAGAGCCAACAACTTTTAGCAATTAGAGCCAACAACAAAACAAAGAAAACCCAAAAACAATAAGCAATCAAAAGAGAGACAGAGAGCAATTTAACAACAAGAGCAATCAGTAGTTGAGCCATTTGAAAGTAGTAGAAAACAAACAAACAGAAGCAAACATTGAACATTCATGTTCGACCAAAAATTCTTATTGATCAAAACCAATTGTAACAATCCAAATAGTAGCAAGGCTTGGTTCAACATAAATCTTTTTGGTGGAGCCAACAATTAAGTATGGTTTCTATGCTTTTTTTTTAATTTAATAAGTTAGCATCTTTATTTGTTTTATAATTTCACGAAGTTGATTTTGCTTGATTATACGTAATTAAACCTTAGTCTTAGAATTTAAATCCTAGTTTTGCATGTTAAACCTTAGTCTTAGTATTTAAAACCAAGTTTTGCATGTTAAACCCTAGTTTATGATTAAAACCCCAAGTTTGTATGCTAAAACCCTAATTTCACAGCCAGGCCCAATCTTATAAATCACTTATCTTTTAGGGGTGCTACCCCCTTGACCCCCACTCGCTAATCGGTTAGCGGGATTGCCATATGCGTTCCCCCTATATTTCATTAATGGGTTAGTATTTATTTGTGAATTATAATTTTTTGTTATTAATCTTTAGTTCCTAATTTTATGATTCTTTATACAATTATTTATATGTTTATGTGTTTATTTTGATTTTAAGTACTTGTAAAAGGCATGTTTTCACTTCATGACTGCCTTGTTTATTTTAATTGTTTTTAATTTTAATTGTAAGGCTTTTGGATAGCTGTAAGGGACATGTTTTCAGCTTTTTATGGGTGTTCTTTTATTTATGTTATGGACATTTGGACATTGTGAGGGCATGTTTCCATCTCGTATGGGTGCCCATTCTTGTTTAATTTGTTTTAATTAATAATATGATGTTTTATTCCTTTTTTTACTTATAAATGTGGATAATATTATAATTATTGAGAATTCAATAATATTTAGACCTAAAAGGGAGGCCGGCTCCAATGAACAATGCATTATAGGGGTGCCGGGTCATTTTTCACCTTCTCCATACGTACCCAACTTTTCAAACCTAGTAGAGCTTGGAGATTCTGTAACACCCCTATACCCCGTATACGTACACAACATGCTAGTACGATCGTAATATACGTATACTGAATATAGAAATGCCACATTTTACAAATCACTCATGTTATCACTTTTATATAATGTAAACAATTAAAAACTTTTGAAAGAGTTTATAAAACCAAATAAATAGAAAGTTCATTTAAAACGCAGTGGAAAATAGAACAAATGTTTACAAATACTTATAAATCAAAATCAGAATATACAAATATAAAATATATATACATGACTGGCAGCTCTTCTCTGATCTTTAAGTCCAAAAGTCAACTCTTCAATGTCTAGACTCACTCGGTCTCGAAGAACTCTCGGGTTCAACTCTGTTACCTGCGCGATGAACCACAATCCCACTGAGCTAACAGCTCAGTAGTGTAAATTGTACAACCATGATGCTTTAATGCGATGCACATGTCACCATAATACATTTCATAAACCATACATAATCATATCACATTTTATAATTATATATTAGATCTTATTATTCAATTGTTTCTTCATTCATAAATCACATATTACAACTAAGAAAGACACGGGCCCAAAACACACTAATATGTTATTCAAAGTTCAGAGTTACTGCTTTGGTCCATATTGACACCTTGTGTCTAGCCCCGTAGGCAATATATATATATACCCATGGATAATCAACTAGATTTGAGTTTACGACCCAGTCATTTCACTCAATCTAGTTCCAATAATATGTTTTTGAGGTTTACGACCCGGTCATTTCACCCCAAAAACATCACATTTCACATTTATCAACTGGATTCGGCTTACGACCCGGTCATTTCACCTATCCAGTTATTCATAGGCATGCCGCCAAACTCAAAACTCTGGAAATTGAATAGACATATTAGATACACAATGATTTCATTTATCTCTTTATCAATTTCTTTCTCAATTCATTTCTCATTTCATGATCCATAATCAACTAGGCAACCATGCCTTAATTATCTCATTTTCATTATCATAGCCAACAATCATGGCTTCATATCTTTCACATTATATTTCATCATCACATTAATCAATTCATTATTCACATGGATATAATTAATGGCATCAACACATATTTTACATGCTCATCACAACATTCACATATAATCAATTATGTCTCAATTCTCAATATCATATGAGTGTATGCAATAATGTACTTTGAACTATTTCAAAATGACCCACACAACTCTAAACACTTACTTTTCAAGAATCTATCACCACTTGAGTTAGGGTAAATCACCTTCTTCACAACCTATTCCAAAAGAATTAGGAAACTCTCATGAGATCATAAGGTTAAGAATCAATTAGGGCAAACTCTAGACTTGACACGCTCACACACACGGGCGTGTCCCTGACCGTGCCCTAACTCCACAACACAGAAACATTTACATGCTCAGAACCACGGGCGTGTCACTGGGCGTGTAATACATTCTGTCTCTCAGAAATAACGACACGTCCAACATCATGAGCGTGCTCATGGCCGTGTAAATTCTCAAAACTCACAGTAGCTATGACACGCTCAACAACACGGGCGTGTTAATGGCCGTGTCACACCTACTGCCACTCAGAACAATTGACATGCCTAAGGACCTGGACGTGCTCCTGGGCGTGTCAGGGCAAAAACCCAGATTCCGGCCAAGACAACACCACTACCAACAAAACACTTCTATCCATCAACATCCACTTCAAACAAACTTCACAAAAAATACCCAAAAACCATCTCAAACTTACAACAACACCAAAACAAGCTAAAACACACATCTAACACGAATCACAACATCATCAAAACTCTAAACACAACCTCAACTCAATCTATCCCAACCAACTTACTCTTTTCTTCAATCCAACCCCAAAATCCAAAACCACATAAACCAAATACTCTTAAACACAACATAATCAACCCAAACACATTCTCAAACACAACTTCAACTCACAAACCCACATAACTTCAAAAACAATACAAGAAATCAAGAGAGAACTTACCAAGGATGAAGAACTCTTAGATTCCAACTAAATCTCTTGTAAACTTCTTTAATCTTGATCTTGTAAGGTCAAATCTCTCCCTCTCTCTTGTTCTCTTGCTGCTGCCGTCCAAGACAAAGAAAAGAGAAGAAAATGGAATGAAGGCCACGAAGGAAGGAGAAGGAAAGAAGAAAAGGAAAAGAAGTACAAAAGCAAAGTCAACTTCTCTTTCCTCAAAACAATCTCCTCCACATAATAAACAATATAATATTCAAAATATCTCCATCCACTCATCTTAATCCACTAACTCAATTTCAAATTAATTTCCTTTATACCCTTCACCCTTAGAATGGTATATGTTGTGTATATCACAATATAAATAACATAAGCACTCTACTATTACAACATATCTCTTTCCAATTAAACACAAATACACTTAATCCAAATAAAACAACAATTATATACCAAACTTCTAGGGTATATTTTGGGATATTACAATTCTCCCCCTCTAAAAAGAATTTTGTCCTCGAAATTACCTGATATTAAATCTGAAACAAATGAGGATATTGATCTCGCATTGCTTGCTCACTTTCCCAAGTTGCTTCTTCTTTTGCATGATTCTTCCATAAAACCTTCACAAGTGGCACTTCCTTATTTCTTAACTCTTTCACTTCATGTGCCAAGATAGCAACTGGTTCCTCTTCAAATGTCAGATCCGGATTCACCTCAATAGATTCAACTGACAACACATGAGATGGATCTGATCGGTATCTCCTCAACATAGAAACATGGAAAACATTATGGATTTTATCCAAATCAGGTGGCAAAGTAAGCCGATAAGCAACTGGCCCAATTCTTTCTAAAATTTCATACGGTCTAATAAAACGCGGACTCAGCTTTCCTTTTCGACCAAATCTTAGAATCTTTTTCCAAGGAGACACTTTCAAAAATACTTTATCTCCCACATTATACTCTATGTCTCTCCTCTTCAAATCTGAATAAGACTTCTGTCGATCTGAAGCTGTTTTCAATCTATTCCGAATCAACTTCACTTTATCTTCTGTTTCTTTAACCAAATCAGGACCAATTAACTTACCTTCTCCAACTTCATTCCAACATAGAGGCGTCCTACACCATCTACCATACAATGCTTCAAATGGTGCCATTCCAATGCTGGACTGATGGCTGTTATTGTAAGCAAATTCCACAAGTGGCAAAAATTTGTCCCAACTACCAGAGAAATCAATGACACAGTTTCTCAACATATCCTCTATAATCTGTATCACTCTCTCTGACTGTCCATCTGACTGCGGATGGAAAGCAGTACTAAAGTGTAATCGAGAACCCAAAGCACCATGTAAACTCTTCCAAAATCTTGAAGTAAACCGGGGATCTCGATCAGACGCTAAAGAAATTGGGACTCCATGCAACTTCACAATCTCATGGATATACAGCTCAGCCAACCTCTCGAGAGAATAATCCATCCGAACCGGAAGAAAATGAGCTGTCTTTGTCAACCTATCAACAATTACCCAAATAGCATCATGTTTCCTCTGAGTCAATGGCAATCCAGACACAAAATCCATTGTAACTCTTTCCCATTTCAATTCAGGCACTGATAACGGTTGAAGTAACCCTGTTGGAACTTGATGCTCAGCTTTAACCCTCTGACATGTGAGACATTTGGATACAAATTCCGCTATGTCTCTCTTCATACCTGACCACCAGTAATGCTGTCTCAAATCATGATACATCTTAGTACTGCCCGGATGCAAAGCAAAAACTGACTGGTGTGCTTCTTCCAAAATAATCCTTCTCAAATTAGCATCATCAGGTACACACAATCTGTTCTTAAACCAAAGACTCCCATCACTTTTTAAAAGGAAATCTCGATTCTCTTTATTTTGGCAATCTGAAATAATTTTCTGAACTTTCTCATCAACCAACTAGGCTTCTTTAATCTGATCTAACAATATCGGCCTCAACTGTAATTGTGCCAACAATGCACCCTCATCACAAGATACAAAGTTAGAATGCAATGCTCTCAACTCAACAAGCAACGAGAGCGAATAAACAATCGGGCCTGCTAAAGACTTCCGACTCAAGGCATCAGCAACCACATTTCACTTACCAGGATGATAATCAATCAAACAGCCGTAGTCTTTAATCAACTCCAACCAACGTCTCTGCCGAAGATTAAGCTCTCTCTGAACTCCCAAATATTTCAAACTTTTATGATCGGTATAAATAAATCACTTCTCCCCATACAAATAGTGTCGCCAAATCTTCAATGCAAACATAATGGCTGCTAACTCCAAATCATGGGTCGGATAATTAAGCTCATGCGGCTTCAACTGCCTAGAAGCATAAGCTATCACTTTACCTTCTTGCATCAAGACACAACCCAAACCACTATGTGAAGCATCACTGAAAATCACATATGGTTTATCTTCTACAGGTAAAGTAAGAACAGGCGCTTGAGTCAACATCTCTTTCAACTGTTTAAAAATAGCCTAACACTGATCTGTCCACACAAATCTAACTCCCTTGCGAAGTAATCTGGTAAGTGGAGTAGCTATCAAAGAAAATCCTTTCACAAAGCGCCGATAATAGCCTGCCAAACCCAGAAAACTTCTAACTTTTGTCACAGACTTTGGTGGACTCCAATTCATAACAGCTTCAACTTTACTCGGATCAACTCTAATGCCATCTGCAGAAACTATATGACCGAGAAAAGTCACATGATTAAGCCAGAACTCACACTTTGACAGCTTAGCATACAATTGCTTCTCTCTCAAGATCTGCAACACAATCCGCAGATGCTTGTCATGCTCCTCCTCATTGTGCGAATACACCAAAATATCATCGATGAAAACCACTACAAACTGATCCAGATAGGGTCTAAACACCCTATTCATCAAATCCATGAAAGCTGCAGGTGCATTCGTCAACCCAAAAGGCATAACTAGAAACTCATAATGTCCATACCTTGTACGAAAGGCTGTCTTAGGAACATCTTCATCTCTGACTCTCAACTGATGGTACCCTGATCTCAAATCAATCTTGGAAAACACTGCTGCTCCCTTCAATTGATCAAAGAGATCATCAATTCTAGGCAAAGGATATTTATTCTTGATAGTCACCTTGTTCAATTGCCTATAATCGATGCATAATCTCATAGTACCATCCTTCTTTTTCACAAACAACACAGGAGCTCCCCACGGTGAAACACTAGGGCGAACAAACCCTTTATCCAACAACTCCTGCAACTGCACTTTCAACTCTCTCAATTCAACAGGTGCCATTCTATAAGGAGTAATAGAGATAGGAGTGGTACCAGGCAACAATTCAATACCAAACTCCACCTCTCTCTCAGGAGGCAACCCTGGCAACTCCTCTGGAAACACATCTGGAAAATCTGCAACTGTGGGTATACCGTCAAGTTGAGAACCCACTACTCTAGTATCCACAACATGAGCAAGATAAGCATCACACCCTTTTCTAATCAACCTCTTAGCTGAAACAGCTGAAATAAACAAGGATGCAACCTGTCTCTGCTCACCAGATACCATCACAATTCTAACATTATCGGTTCTCAAAGTAACACATTTCTGTTGACAATCTACTACCGCTCCATGTCTAGACAACCAGTCCATGCCCAGTATCAAATCATACTCTTTAAATGGCATTTCAATCAGATCACCCAAAAACTCCTCACCCTGAACCACTACTGCACTATCTCGGTGCACCTTGCTAACAATCACACTATGCCCTAAAGGATTTGTCACCAACACATCAAATCCTAGGGATTCAGCATGCAATTCAGACACAGGCAAAATGGATGCACTTATATATGAATGAGTAGATCCTGGATCAATCAAAGCAAGTACTGAAATACCAAATAAAGAGAAAGTACCAGCTATAACTGCTGAAGCATCTGGCTGCCTCTGCATCACATACATCCTTTGAGAAGATCCAGCCTCCTCTGGTCTATTCTCCCTGGATGTAGAACCTCCTCTAGGACTAAACCCAGATCTACCTCCTCTGCTGAAACTTCTGCCTCCTCTACCTCCCCTCACAACAGGTCGAGAAACTGCCGAATCTACTGACCTCTGCTCCTGCAACTCAGGACACTCTCTAACAAAATGATCCGGCAATCCGCATCTATAGCATCCAGCTGATCCTCTGATCCTCCAACAAACACCCCAATGGGTCTTACCACAATACTCACATACCGGAGGAGTAGATCTCTGAATTACTGGGGTCGGAGCACTCGCCAGTGAAGCTGTAGGTCTCGATCTCTGCCTCTAAAACTGAACTGACCTACCAGCTGTCCTCTGACTCCTACTAATCCTGGGAACAAAGCTTCCCCTGCCTCTTTTCACAGATGAAGACCCTGCCTCAAACTGGGGTCTCCTAACCCTGGTCTCTTCCTCTGTAGCAACTGCTGCAATACCCTGAGCTCTCTCCACACTCCTAGCTGCTGCAACAAGCTGGGAAAAATCATGATATCGAGAACCAGCCACATGACACATGAGAGAGGGCCTTAATCCCTCCTCAAATCTCCTGCATCTATCAATCTCATCAGATATGATACCCCCAGCATAATGGCTCAACCGGATGAACTCAACTTCATACTCGGTTACTGTCCTGTAGTCTTGCTTCAAACTCAAAAACTCCATCTTCTTCATATCTTTATACTCCCTCGGAGTATACTTCAATTCAAACTCCCTGAGAAAATCAGCATAGGACAAGGTAGGTGGATCATCCATAGCATGGGGCACTGTCTTCCACCAGTCATATGCATCTTTCTATAACAATGATCTAGCATAGTCAAAATTTTCTTCTGGAGTGGCCTGTAACTGAACAAATATCCTCTGTATCTTATCTAGCCACTGCTCAGCTAAAGCTGGATCAATAGTACCCAGAAAATCCTCTGCTCCAAACTTCCTTAATTTGTCATACTGTCTCACTGATACCAAAGGCTGGGGTGGTGGTGGCGGCTGCTGTACTGGGGCTTGCCTCATCAATTCCATCATATGCCTAAACCAAACTGGCGGAACCTCCTCACCAGCTGGTCTCCCTGGCACAGAAACAGGTATCTCTCCAGCACTAACCAATCTAGCTCCCTCTCTAACCTCATCTGGAGCTACACTCTCCACACTACCCTCAACTGACTGACGTAAATGAGAATCCATCACAACCTATATCTGCAAATACAGCAGAATGCACCTTATTAAAGATCAGAGACTGCCAATATCAAGTATATATGTCTTATTCAAAAACCAACTTTTAAAAGCAAAATATCCTTTTTCCTTACAATATACCTAGGTTGAGAATCTCAAACCTAAGCTCTGATATCAAAACAATTGTAACACCCCCTATACCCCGTATACGTACACAGCATGCTAGTACGATCGTAATATACGTATACTGAATATAGAAATGCCACATTTTACAAATCACTCATGTTATCACTTTTATATAATGTAAACAATTAAAAACTTTTGAAAGAGTTTATAAAACCAAATAAATAGAAAGTTCATTTAAAACGCAGCGGAAAATAAAACAAATGTTTACAAATACTTATACATCAAAATCAGAATATACAAATATAAAATATATATACATGACTGGCAGCTCTTCTCTGATCTTTAAGTCCAAAAGTCAACTCTTCAATGTCTAGACTCACTCGGTCTCGAAGAACTCTCGAGTTCAACTCTGTTACCTGCGCGATGAACCACAATCGCGCTGAGCTAACAGCTCAGTAGTGTAAATTGTACAACCATGATGCTTTAATGCGATGCACATGTCACCATAATACATTTCATAAACCATACATAATCATATCACATTTTATAATTATATATTAGATCTTATTATTCAATTGTTTCTTCATTCATAAATCACATATTACAACTAAGATAGACAAGGGCCCAAAACACACTAATATGTTATTCAAAGTTCAGAGTTACTGCTTTGGTCCATATTGACACCTTGTGTCTAGCCCCGTAGGCAATATATATATATATATATATCCATGAATAATCAACTATATTTGAGTTTACAACCCAGTCATTTCACTCAATCTAGTTCCAATAATATGTTTTTGAGGTTTACGACCCGGTCATTTCACCCCAAAAACATCACATTTCACATTTATCAACTGGATTCGGCTTACTACCCGGTTATTTCACCTATCCAGTTATTCATAGGCATGCCGCCAAACTCAGAACTCTGGAAATTGAATAGACATATTAGATACACAATGATTTCGTTTATCTCTTTATCAATTTCTTTCTCAATTCATTTCTCATTTCATGATCCATAATCAACTAGGCAACCATGCCTTAATTATCTCATTTTCGCTATCATAGTCAACAATCATGGCCTCATATCTTTCACATTATATTTCATCACCACATTAATCAATTCATTATTCACATGGATATAATTAATGGCATCAACACATATTTTACATGCTCATCACAACATTCACATATAATCAATTATGTCTCAATTCTCAATATCATATGAGTGTATGCAATAATGTACTTTAAACTATTTCAAAATGACCCACACAACTCTAAACACTTACTTTTCAAGAATCTATCACCACTTGAGTTAGGGTAAATCACCTTCTTCACAACCTATTCCAAAAGAATGAGGAAACTCTCATGAGATCATAAGGTTAAGAATCAATTAGGGCAAACTCTAGACTTGACACGCTCACACACACGGGCGTGTCCCTGACCGTGCCCTAACTCCACAACACAGAAACATTTACACGCTCAGAACCACGGGCATGTCACTGGGCATGTAATACATTCTGTCTCTCAGAAATAACGACACGTCCAACATCATGAGCGTGCTCATGGCCGTGTAAATTCTCAAAACTCACAGTAGCTATGACACACTCAACAACACGGGCGTGTTAATGGCCGTGTCACACCTACTGCCACTCAGAACAATTGACAAGCCTAAGGACCTGGACGTGCTCCTGGGCGTGTCAGGCCAAAAACCCAGATTCCGGCCAAGACAACACCACTACCAACAAAACACTTCTATCCATCAACATCCACTTCAAACAAACTTCACAAAGCATACCCAAAAACCATCTCAAACTTACAACAACACCAAAACAAGCTAAAACACACATCAAACACAAATCACAACATCATCAAAACTCTAAACACAACCTCAACTCAATCTATCCCAACCAACTTACTCTTTTCTTCAATCCAACCCCAAAATCCAAAACCACATAAACCAAATACTCTTAAACACAAAATAATCAACCCAAACACATTCTCAAACACAACTTCAACTCACAAAGCCACATAACTTCAAAAACAACACAAGAATTCAAGAGAGAACTTACCAAGGTTGAAGAACTCTTAGATTCCAACTAAATCTCTTGTAAACTTCTTTAATCTTGATCTTGTAAGGTCAAATCTCTCCCTCTCTCTTGCTGCTGCCGTCCAAGACAAAGAAAAGAGAAGAAAATGGAATGAAGGCCACAAAGGAAGGAGAAGGAAAGAAGAAAAGGAAAAGAAGTACAAAAGCAAAGTCAACTTCTCTTTCCTCAAAACAATCTCCTCCACACAATAAACAATATAATATTCAAAATATCTCCATCCACTCATCTTAATCCACTAACTCAATTTCAAATTAATTTCCTTTATACCCTTCACCCTTAGAATGGTATATGTTGTGTATATCACAATATAAATAACATAAGCACTCTACTATTACAACATATCTCTTTCCAATTAAACACAAATACACTTAATCCAAATAAAACAACAATTATATACCAAACTTCTAGGGTATATTTTGGGATATTACAGATTCCTTAGGAATCGAGTCATCAACCCTTTTCTATCTTTCTAGCTCATCTGGCCAGCGACTCTTATTCTTTGAATTTAGGTATGTGTTCTCTAACTAAAGCCTAATAGTGCCAAAGTCGCAAGAACCATTCAACTAAGAGTAGGGGCAAAAATTTTCGCTCACTCACTTGTACTTATAACTTTGTATCTTGAACTTGTAAGATGTAAAAGGGCTCACATAGGGTCCATAATTGCACTTGTCTAGTCACATGTTTGATTAGAATGTATGCCCAGAACCATGTTTCCTTTTCAGATGAAGCACGTATACATGCCCCTACCCATTAGGTTGATAGTGCAAACTATCTAACGGCTTACCCTCCATTAGTAGGGATATTGCTTGTGAACATGACAATTTGAAAACCATAAAATACCTTGCTTGTAAAACATAATTTCCTAACACATGTTGCTATAACTTGCAATAAACCATGAAATCATTTAATAAAAAAACAAGTATTATAAGATAAACAATAGAGAAGCTTGTTTTAAACAAGACTTGGACTTATAACATGGAAACATGAAATTATCTTGAAACAACATAAAGTGATCTTTATACATGGACTATAAATCATAAACTTTCATTTAAGCATAAAAACTTGAAAATTTAACGTGAAGTAACTTGAACTAGCTTAAATCACAAACATGAGACTTGAATATGCATAAAATTTCTTGCATAAAATATCACATAATTTAACTTGAAAAATTTCAATCATAAGGCTAAAGGGTTAAGCTTATACTTGTAATAAATCACAACATGTAGTCAAAACACATTTGAACATAACTTGAAACATGATTTAAATCAAGAATAGGTATTATTTATCTTCTCATCTTCTTTCCAAAGCTAGCTCATAGCTTGTCACTTCTAAAGGTTCTTTCCTTGTTTTCTACTACATACATATAAAATTCCAACTTTTATTTTTATGCTATTTAAGCGTCACTTATGCATATATCTAATTATATTTTAATCCTAACATAAGTATAATCATAATCCATCACTTTTCTAAACTAAGACTTCAATTAAATTCATATTCCCAAGATAAAATTTTGATTTAAGTAATACAAATAAGTGTAGTATTTTTCCACTAAATTTTGTTATTCCTTAATTTACCTAGCAAATATATGTATATATAGTAATTAAAATTGAGTAGCATTATTTTTATCATATTCTACTTGAGTTTTTGAGCAAAAACTTATAATAAATTGATTATACAATTTTATTCTTCTAATTCTTTAACCATACTTGAAATTTAGTTAAAAATTTAACAATAACTCATACCTGTTTATGTAATTCCAAGTTGCACTGATTGTAGAGTTTTTTGTTAGTTTTTAATGATTTATTTTTAATTATATTTCAATTCTTACACATTGAAAAAACTTGCATGTTGCATGCTTAAAAAAAGACTCATCAATTGTATTATTATCATTTCATTTGCTTCCCATGTACCTCTCCATTTACACATTTCAAACTTTATATTAAAGCTTAACATTTGTACTTTGTTGATTCTATTCTTGACAAGTGGTTTATGAGGTGTAACTTAAGAAGCATATGTTATATATATATACCCATACATTTACTTCTTTTACTTGTGGGTCATGCATATCTATCTTAATTAATAACTTAATACTGATAAAATTTGATTATAATTTATTAAATTCCAAGTATAACCTATATACTTGGTTTAACTATTATTTAACTTTAAAAAATGCTACGCATTAAAATTCATAATCAAACTCATTTAGAGTAATAATTTGTCGTATTATCAACCAGAATCATATTTACGAAGAGACTACAATTAATCTAATCACTCAATTTATAAAACTGATTTTTATTTATGTAATAACATTCTATGATAATTTAATCAAGCTAATATGATTTTGATTATTTTAATAATTAACTAGTTAATCCTATCATAACCCTTTTTCTTAATTAATAGTTTAAATAATTTTCCAAATAGATTTTGCTACATGCCTTATAGTAGTGACTTACTTCGGGCTAGGGTATTACAAGTTTTGTAGAAAGTAAAGCAAGGAAAGGAAAGAAGAGCAAAAGAAAGAAAAAATTGATAAGGTGGAAGGAACTTCATCATAAACTTCTAAAAAGATTGAAGATCTTATCAATTCAACTAATGAAGAAACAAACAGGCGATATCCTTAAAACATGACCCTTAAGTAGTACGCTATGCCAACTACTCAACCAAGGTCAAGTATCACCAAGCCACTAATTCAAAAAACCACTTTTGATCTTAAGCCTCCACTTATCAGCTTGATTCAACAATCAGTTTTCCATGGCTTGCCATATGATTATGTTTATGCCAACTTCTCCAACTTCTTAGAGATGTGTGACATTTTCAAAATAAATGGTGTTTTTGATGATGCAATCTATTTACAAATCTTTTTCGTCTCTCTAAAAGATCAAGCAAAAGATTGGCTTAAATCTAAAGCACCAGGCACCTTCATGACATGGGACCAATTAGCCATAACTTTTCTAGCAAAATATTTCCAATATGCAAATTAGCTAAATTGAGAAATGATATTACAAGCTTTATTCAATGAGATGGGGAAAGCATATATGAAGCTTGGGAACATTTCAACAATTTAATAGCAAATAAAGTTCCCTCACCATAAAGTGCTCGAATGGCTTTCAATTCAAACTTTTTACAATGGACTTCATCCAAATATCAAAGGTAGAATAGATTCTGTAACACCCTTATATCCTATATACGTACAATACATATATCTCATATATGTAAAATAGTCATACAGAATATAAAAGTCACATAATAAATTCCATAATAAAAATTCTCTTTTTAATTAACATAGATAATTACTAACAAATAATATATACTTAAATAGTAAGTTATTAAAATACAAATTTATAAAGAAAATCTGTAAAAATATTTGTCAAAGTTTTGTTTATATTTTGATCATTCCCAAAAATACAAATAACACAACCTACAAAAGATTTTATACTCTCAAAAATATTAATTCATCTATTTCTCCAAAATACCCAAATATATGCAAATATATATATTTATATACGAAAATACTCCAAGTTTGCAATATTTATCCAAAAACCATAAAGTTTACATCATGTACATATATAATTTTGCAAAATTTATAAGATTAACAAAAATTACATATTTACATGCTATACATTGGCATTGGTCTGCTGGTAAATCGTTATACTTCTAGACTATTTGCATTTCACCTGCTACCTACGCGATAGACAAATCGCGCTAAGATAATAGTCTAGTAGTATATACTTTGATAAAAATAAAACTTTTAAAGAAAGACAATGCATTATGTTGTATCATGACATTACACAATGTAATATGCAATTCCACTTTACTTCACATTTATCTTTTTTCCAAAACATCACATTAACACATACACAAGCATTGGGCCCAACTAACCTAGTATATTATTCAAATTCCAGAGTTACTATTCTAGCTTAGTTTGACACCCAGCGTCTAGCTCGAAGGTAATACAAGTGACGCCTAGTATCTAGCCCGAAGCCAAATTATAGTGATGTCCAACGTCTAGCCCGAAGGCAAATCATATATCAGTGACGCCCAGCATCTAGCCTCGAAGGAAAATGATGAGAATAATCTCATAGGCATGCCACCATACAGAACTCTAAAAATTGAATAATATACTAATCAGCACACAATTAGTACATAATTCCATAACCAAATTTCTTAACACATTGCCTCTTTTACTCATTTTTCTTCTTCATAGCAATGCCAAATCACTTTAATTCAACATATCTTATCACTTTATCAACAATACATATCACTTTGCATTAAAATCATTTTACCCAAACATATTTTTGGGTTATTTTCACATAATGTACATAAATCACATTTCACTTATTCCACATTTCTCTTCAGGAATTTTTATACATCTGGTGACCATTTCCTACCATGATCACCATCACATTTTTCATTTAACCATTACACATATAACGCATTTCAATATGTTTTACCATCATGCCACAACACATTCATTTATTTATCATTTACATACATCATACATCCGTTATTATCACATTTAGCATATTTTGTCAATTTTCATTATATTCGTTCTTTCTCCATAATTTCCCTTATTTTTTCATATTCTTTAATTATTTTTCACATTTTTATATTAATTTCTCACATTTCTATGTCACATTTGGCATAATGTACTTTTCACTCATTTTTACACAAAACAATGAACTTATCATATGAGAACCAATATTTAAGGTGACATAACACATTCACAAAAAAACACAATGTGTTATGCCAATTCAATTGAAATTATAACATGAGTCATTAAAGTGTGTACTAACATTCACTTATGGCAACTTTCAAGCCAAGTTCTCTCTATTTCCTTTATTTTACAAAAATTCTCTTCGCCTCTTGAATTGGGCAATCCCACACTACTCCACTCCTAACCATATTATAAGTTTAAATAATTCATTAGAAATATAATTCTACCCACTTTAATAAATTAAACTTCAATTACCATATTTTCTTCCAATTTCTATTATTTACCTTAACTTAATTTAATTTTGGAATTCTACTCTCATCAATTCCAAATAAAGTTTTAAGCTAAACAATATCATTAGAATTATATTTTAACACAATTTAACCATTTAAATATTATTTACCTCAATTTAAACCAAAAATCACCAAAAACCCCAACTTACCCTACTTCCTCATTCAAACTTCTACCAAACCCATACTTTTCAATTATCCAACCTTAAAAATCTTTGCCTATATCAAAATAATATCACTACAATCCACATTAACAATTATCTAAGCCTCTATAAAATTTTCTTCTTTTTTTTTCACATAATGTAGTCAGAACCAAATTCTTCAAAACCTACCCATATTTAACTTTCAACCCCAAAATCATAATATAATTATCAAAATAACTTAAAAATATTCATTTTAAAAATTTAAATTAACTTTCTCTCACTAACCTAGTTATACATAATCTTAAAATTAAAGAAAACTAACTTAAAGGAAAAGAGCTTACTTGAAAATCTTAATATTTCTTCAAAGCCAACTTGAATTACTTTGATTTCTGATGAGATTGAGTGTACGTGATGAGGTATAAAATTCATCTTTCTCCCTCTACCAAAATCGGGTAAGAAGAAGAAAAGAATAAGAAATAGATTTTTTTTTTGTTTTTTTTCTTTTTAATTTCCTTCTTCCATTCCTATCCTCATATATATATATATATCAATTGTTAAATTTTCTTTTAAATTTAACTACATACTCCTCCCTTCTTTGACTTTCCTTTCTCTTTAATTATTAATTAATTAATTAATTAATATTTAATAAATATCCAATGTTCCACCATCTTCCACTATCAAAAATTATTTTAAATTTTGATTGATTTTATTCATTATTATTATTATTGTTTTCATCTTTTCCAAAGCAACTTTATACTTGGCATATATGTGATGTATATTTTATGTGTATGTATATATTTTATATATCTCATATATATGTATATGCAATATATATATATATAATATATATATTTTTACTTATATGAATATGTAATGTGTATCTCATATATACGTCAAGTATACATTATGAGTATATTATGTATATCTTAAATATATAATAAGAATTTAACATATATAATAAGTATATGTTGGGTATATACTATGTATATACTTCTCCTAATTCTCTAATTAATCTTTAAATACTTATTTGATCTATCCAAAACCACGGATATTATAATTCTCTCCTCCTTAAATAATTTCATCCTCAAAATTATCTATCATGGTAATTAAACTCTGTTAACACACCCGTCATTCTCAACTTTTCCCCTTGATGCATATTTTCAAATATTTATACTAATCCACAATTTAACACAATAAATTCTCAATGCTAATAATATCAACAATAAAATTAAACACTCACTCACAATCAATATGATTTAACTTGCTCTACGATCGTATACATATTCCACCAATTAACGTATATCAATCTTAACTTCTCAATAGACTTTTAATTCTACAACTTTATTTTCTCAATTTCTCATTTCATATTCTACTAGTAACATTTAGGTTCCAAATGAAAACTCTAAATTCTCTTAATTAGCTTTATCCAAATATATGTGAATTCCACTAATTATCAACTTCTTTCTATAAATATATATTCACTATATAAAATTTATGTATACACATATCCTGTAGTTTATACTCTTTTACTAAAATTTTATCATTGTCTTATTAAATCTTTATATGTAGTCAACTCAAATTTGAAATATCTCTCCTCTTATTTTCGATAATATCATAATTTTTTTTAGCTTAATCCTCAATAAGTTTTCCTTAGATATGATCTCCTTTCTCTTTCTCTAACTTATAGTAACAACTGTAATTTAACTTACCACATACCTCCACATATAATTTACAAAGTAATTTAATTTTCCAAATGGTTTTCTACAAAATATACAATAAATATATAGTCTGTATATTTAACACCATTTATATTACTTAGTTTCTACAATTTATTTAATTCCTTCATTCCTCTTTTCCTTATATTCCATTAACCTCTTTTTTTTAACTATTTCAAGTCACAATTATCAATCATTTTATTGACTTTCCAACCTTAATTATCAATTTTACTTACTTCCTCAAAAAGTTTCATAATAAATTGCTAGTCATATATATAATACTTATCTCTTCTCTAATTATACATCCATCTTGAATCTCCAATTGCATATATCAATTTCTTTCTCAAATTTTTCCCACTCATTATTTCTTTATCTTCTGTTCCAAATTATTTTAAGTCACTAATAATTTATTATTCTATCGATCGTCTTTCCTTGATCTTTAAGTTATCCACTTCCTCCATAAAATAAATCAAAACTATTTATTATATGTAATCACTATGTATCCATTATTTAATTTTTTTTCTTACATCCACCTTAAATATCCAATAACATATTTATTATTATTTTTTTCTTCATTCTTTCCTCACTTTCTAAACTTCTTCTTTATTGAATCAACTTCATCTGAATTCATAAGAAATTAACTATTAATTTTTGAAATATTTTCTTGATCAAATCAACATTTCACTACTAACCTAATTTACTTAAACCCAATATATAGTTTCTAGTTCTCCAAACGCACAACTTAATATTCAAGTCTATAATTCTATTAATTAATTAATTAATTACAAATCCATAAACTTATTTTAATAATCATTATACATATATCAAACACTCATCTTATAAATCTTACTTTCCAGCCTCATCTAATAAATTGGTCTTATTTCTATCTTCAACAATCTGATATCATTTTCAATAACTCACAAATTTTAAATTAAAAATCCATCACTAAATTCACTTATTCAACCAAATAAATAGATAATATCAAACTATCAAAGATCATAATTAATTTATGCTATAATATCATATATCGGCACTTTCATTTTTTTTTTCTTATTAAAATTGCCATTATAGAAATCAATAATAAATATTACTTCCTCATTTACTATAATATAATGTTTATGCAAATTCACATTTTTATTTCATATACTCATTTATAACTTACAAAATTCTTAGTATGGATAATTGATTAAGATAAGAAATATCATTTAATTTTGATTTACTTATAGTAAATCTTAACTTAATCGAAGCTATAAGTCACTTTAATAAATCTCTTATATACTTCTATAGTAAACAAAATTGTTGTCATAAACTAGTTCTTCTATTTATTTTTATTTTGAACTCTTTGTTCTAATCTACTAAAAATCTATATTCCTTCTTCATACATTTACCAATCCATATGTAAATTTTCATAATTTTCTTCATTCATTTGTCACAAAATTTAATTTATTACTTATTTCCATAAATTCACATGACTTGCTAACTTTTATGTCAATCTCATTTTTCAACTTTTTATTCATTACTAAATCTTCACCAAAGATTGCAAACTTTTAACCATGTGTACTAGACACATGTATGGACGTATTTTTTGAATTTTAGATTTTTCCAAATTTATTTACTATATTTAAAGAAAATTAAGTTATCCAAACTCACAAATTTTGTCTCTTTAATAATTTCTCTTGCAATACCTGTTTAACCATATGTCTTATAAATACATATAATCTTGCATATATTTTTTTTCTGGGTTCGTTTACTATATTTTTTAAATACATTTATCAACTTCTACAGATTCTAAATTATTGGAATAGTTTCTACAGTCTGTTTTCTTCTATTTTTCTTAAATAGTAAATCATCTCTAATAACTATGAAATTCCATACATCAAACATTAATACATAGATAAATGCTCAATTGAAATTTAAAGCCTAGTTAATGTCTCTAGATCATTCTAAAAATTTAGACAATTTAACTTCGCAGCACATAAATGGAAATTTCAGCAACATTCATACTCATCATGTCTTTATTAATTCCATCTACCTAAATCAAATGAAGTATATTTAACATACCAAGAACTCAATTTAATTTTACTCTAAACTTCCATGTCTTAATCAACCCAATACCAATCAATTCCCTTATTTTTAATCTTCACCAAATTACATACCAATCTTTCCTATCTTCATTTCTTATTCAATAGCATTTTTTTTCTCTTTTCCTCCAATCTCTTATACATTTCTTAACTATATAATATTATAGTCACTATCACATTCAATTTTAAATATAACTCTTTTAATCCATCATTATCTCATATACATATATACAATAGCCATCTAGTTTCATATATATTTTCCACCATTAAACAAATAATTCATATTTTAATTCTCCAAATAATAATAATAATTATTTTATTTTCTACTTTAATCTTCCCTTGATTACATTTTTTTCCTCTTCCATTTTTGAATTTTTGAAGAAGTATACTTTAACAATATAATTTAATAACTTCCATTAAAATTGATATTGACTTTAAACACAACCCATTTAAATCATAATTAACAAGAATACTCATATAAATCACTTAACACCATGATCATTTCCTTCCATAATCTTATAATTCAATTCCTTTTTCCTTTTTTTTTTCTTCCAAAATTTGATTTCTAATAACTTATTTCAAAAAGACCAATTCCCATAAACACTTTCTATATGAATCACCTCATAATTAATTTCTTCACGATTTATCATATTTAGCCAAAACACTACTTCTTTTAAACTGTCCATTGAATTAAAAAAAAACTTTTCTAGCACCTTCATTACATACTCTCAATCTAAACTTTACTTTGCCTTCACTCGGAGCATCACTCTACACTTGTAACTATTCCCACTTCAAATATCAGTTCAGGTGCCAATGCATATGCATATATTATACTTTTAAAATAATATTTAAAATTTTCTTTTTCTCTCTTAAAAATCCACCTAGGTCGAGAATCTCAAAATATAGGATCTAATACCAAAATAAATGTAATACCCTTATACCCTATATATGTACAATACATATATCTCATAAATGTAAAATACACATACAAAATATAAAAGTCCCACAATAAATTCCATAATAAAAATTCTTTTTTTAATTAACATAGATAATTACTAATAAATAATATATACTTAAATAGTAAGTTATTAAAATACAAATTTATAAAGAAAATCTCTGAAAATTTTTTGTCAAAGTTTTATCTGTATTTTGATCATTACCAAAAACACAAATAACACAAACTGCAAAAGATTTTATACTCTCAAAAATATCAATTCATGTATTTCTCCAAAATACCTAAATATATGCAAATATATAGTTATATACGAAAATACTCCATGTTTATAATATTTATTCTTAAACTATAGAGTTTACATTATGTACATATATAATTTTAAAAACTTTATAAGATTAACAAAAATTACACATTTATATGCTATACATTGGCATTGGTCTGGTGGTAAACCGCTATACTTCTAGACTATATGCATTTTACCTGCTACTTGTGTGATAGACAAATCGCGCTAAGCTAATAGCCTAGTAGTACATACTTTGATAATAATAAAACTTAAAGAAAGGCGATGCATTATGTTGTATCATGACATTACACAATGTAATATGCAATTCCACTTTACTTCACATTTATCATTTTTTTCAAAATATCACATTAACACATACGCAAGCATTGGGCCCAACTAACCAAGTAAATTATTCAAATTCCAGAGTTACTGTTCTAGCTTAGTTTGACACCCAGTGTCTATCTCGAAGGCAATACAAGTGACACCCAGCATCTAGCCTGAAGGCAAATTATAGTGATGTCCAACGTCTAGCTTGAAGGCAAATCATATATCAGTGATGCCCAACGTCTAGGTCCGAAGGTAAATGATGAGAATAATCTCATAGGCATGCCACAATTCAAAACTCTAAAAATTGAATAATATACTAGGCAACACACAATTAGTACATAATTCCATAACCAACTTTCTTATCACATTGCCTCTTTTACTCATTTTTCATATTCATAGCAATGCCAAATCACTTTAATTCAACATGTCTTATAACTTTATCAACAATAAATATCACTTTGCATTACAATAATTTTACCCATACATATTTTTGGGTTATTTTCACATAATGCACATAAATCACATTTCACTCATTCTTCATTTCTCTTTTGGAATTTGTATACATCTCGTGACCATTTCATGTCATGATTAACATCACATTTTTCATATAACCATTACACATATAACGCATTTCAATATATTTTACCATCATACCACAACACATTCATTTATTTATTATTTATATACATCATGCATCCATTATTATCACATTTAGCATATTTTGTCAATTTTCATTATATTAATACTTTTTCCATAATTTCCCTTATTATTTCATATTCTTTAGCTATTTTTAACATTTTTATATTAATTTCTCGCATTTCTATGTCACATTTGGCATAATGTACTTTTCACACATTTTTACACAAAACAATGCAATTATCATATGAGAACCAATATTTAAAGGGACATAACACATTCACAAAAAACACAAAGTGTTATGCCAATTCAATTGCAATTAAAACATTAGTCATTAAAGTGTGTACTAACCTTTACTTGTGGCAACATTCAAGCCATGTTCTCTCTATTTCCTTTATTTTACAATAATGCTCTTCACCTCTTGAATTGGGCAATCCCACATTACCCAACTCCTAACCATATTATAAGTTTAAATAATTCTTTAAAAATATAATTCTACCCACTTTAACAAATTAAACTTCAATTACCATATTTTCTTCCAATTTCTAATATTTACCCTAACTTACTTTAATTTTAGAATTCTACTCTCATCGATTCCAAATCAAGTTTTAAGCTAAACAATGTCATTAGAATTATATTTTAACACAATTTAACCATTTAAATATTATTTACATCAATTTAAACAAAAAATCACCAAAAACCCCAGCTTACCCTACGACCTCATTTAAACTTCTACCAAACCCATACTTTTCAATTATCCAACATTAAAATCCTTGCTTATGTATCAAAATAATATCACTACAATCCACATTAACAATTATCTAAGCCTCTATAAAAGTTTCTTTTTTTTTTTCACATAATGTAGTCATAACCAAATTCTTCAAAACCTACCCATATTTAACTTTCAAAAAAAAATCATAATATAATTATCAAAATAACTTTAAAAATATTCATTTTAAAAATTAAAATTAACTTTCTCTCACTAACCTAGTTATACATAATCTTAAAATTAAAGAAAACAAAGTTAAAGGAAAAGAGCTTACTTGAAAATCTTAATATTTCTTCAATGCCAACTTGAAATACTTTTATTTCTGATGAGATTGAGTATAAGTGATGAGGTATAAAATTCATCTTTCTCCCTCTTCCAAAATCGGGTAAGAAGAAGAGAAGAAGAAGAAATAGATTTTTTTGTTCTTTTCTTTTTAATTTCCTTCTTCCATTCCTATCCTCATATATATATATATATATATATTAATTGTTAAATTTTCATTTAACTTTAACCACATACTCCTCCCTTCTTTGACTTTCCTTTCTCTTTAATTATTATTAATTAATTAATTAATATTTAATAAATATCCAAAGTTCCACCATCTTCCACTATCCAAAATTATTTTAAATTTTGATTTATTTTACTCATTATTATTATTATTATTATTATTATTATTATTATTATTATTATTATTATTATCATCATCATCTTTTCTAACACAACTTTATACTTGGCATATATGTGATGTATCGGTATATGTTTTATATATCTCATATATATGTATATGTAATATATATATAATATATTTTTACTTTTATGAATATGTAATGTGTATCTCATGTATCCTTCAAGTATACATTATGAGTACATTATGTATATCTTATGTATATATAATAAGAATTTAACGTATATAATAAGTATATGTTAGGTATATACTATGTATATACTTCTCCCAATACTCTAATTAATCTTTAAATACTTATTTGATCTATCCAAAACAACGGATATTACAGATTCAACAACTGGTGGTGCAATAATGAACAAATTTTCTTCTAAGGCTTATTACCTAATTAAAGAGGTGGCAGCTAACAACCACCATTGGACCTCAAAGCGTGGTATTTCTAAATGAGTTGTTGAATTACTTAGCCAGAGTAGACATCATAGCCAAAAATTAGAGCACATTAACTTATCATCATCTTCAACTTGTGAAGGGTTGAGAGGAAATCATGACACTACAGAGTGCTGAATCATGGAACAAGTTCAATTTGTGGGCAATCAAAATAGGGGCCCAAATTTTTGTCATGGAAATACATACAAAACCATATGGAGAAATCATCCTAATTTATCTTAGGGAAAACAAAGCAACTAAAAGGCACCCTACTAACCTCAATATATGAGAAATCAAAATCAAGGCCTCCTCTTACAGAAAAACCATTATATGAGTCTGCCTTGGAGAAATTTATTAGAGCAACATCTGAAAGATTTGACAAGCTTTAAAAGTAATATGACAACCTTAAACTGAAAATACAATAGCTTTTAATTCAGAGTAGGAGTCTTGAGACACATGTTAAAGTTCTTTAAACATTCACAATTAAGGAGTTCTTCTGAGTCAAATAAAAATTAACCAGAGAGAGCATCACAAAGCTATAATTTTGAGAAGTGGTTTACAACATGAAGATCGTCAACCATAAAATACTTCCACTCTTATCTAGGATAAAGAAAAATAAGTAGAATATGACAAGAAGGAAGCACCAAAGAAATTGTTAAACAATATGTGCCTCTAATTCCTTTCCCATGAAGATTGAAGAAGAAAAATTGGACAAGCAGTATGAAATTTTCTTGAAGGAGTTTGTAGACCCTTAATTTTGGCCTTGTATGAATTCATTTTTAATTAAAAAGGGTAAATCAAATATGGTTTCAATTTAAAGAGCCCAATTAAACTCAAAGGCCTAAATTATACTCGATCCAATTTTTAAAGTTTGAATAGGTTTGATCCAAAGTCAAAACTGATTCGGTTGGGTTTTAATTTTGTATGAGCCCTACTTGTCCAATTCGATATGAGTATAACATCATATCAAATTGGCCAGATTTGGCATGTGTAATTTAGTATCCTAAATTAAGAAGGATTCAAATATGGTTAATATTGGTGTGAGCGGGGATTTTCACCTCCACTTCCGGTGGAATGGTTCTTGCTACTTCGGCACTGTTTAGGCTCAGGGCCTTAGAGAACACGGACCTAAGTCTGGAGAAAATGGAGTTGCCACCTGGACGGGCTGGGAAAAAAGAAAGGGGTGGATGACTCAATTCCTAAGGAATCCCCAACCCTCTAATGGGTTCGAAAAGTTGGGTATATGTGGGGAAGGTGAGAAATGGCCCAGCACTCCCACAACACCCTGTTCATTGGAACTGACCTCCTTTATAGGTCTTAATATTATAAAATTCTTAAGTATAACAATATTATCCATATTACACACAACAATTGAAATAAAGCATCGTTATATTAAAAATCAAAGCAATGTCCAAACAAAGCAAATAAATGGACACCCATCCGAACATGGAAACATGCCCTTACATCATCTATGTCTAAGCTAAATAGGACAACTACTGAAAGGTAGAAATATGTCCTTCATATTGGTCCAAAATATAAAAGCAATTTAAATTAATGAGGTACCCACAAGGTGGAAACATACCTCTTACAACATTTGGAAATCAAAATAAATCGATAAAAGTAAATAACCATTCATCATAAATAAGTCATTCATCAAAGATATTAAACATCAATCAAAATAATAAACATTCATCTATGATAAATTAAATAAATCTAGCATTGAAATTAAATAAATCAAGCATTGAAAATAAATCAAAGCATATAATGAACTACACAATCAAACCTAAAAATAAAGCAAGTAAAGATGCAAATTAGGTTTACTATTTCTATTTAAAGTTCTTCAATTAATATTTAGGGCTTTGGGATTTTAAGATATCATTATTTTTATTTGTTTAGGCTACTGTAGGTTTTAAGAGAATAGAAAGGGATTAGGGTTTTTATAAATTTAAGAAATTAGTAAGGTTCTTTGATTGATCAAATTAGGGTTTGAGGGGTAAAATTATGAAATTAGGGTTTGGAAACTTTAAAGCATTTAGCTTTATAATTCTTAGCTACTGGATTATTATTTTGGATTTACTATATTGGGTTTGAATGTTTAGGTTTATAAGGTTTTAAGGTTTTAAGGATTAGGGTTTAGGAAAACTAGGGCTTACAGTTTTGGGGCAATTAGGGAAAATAGTTTAGAATTTTATAAAGTAATTGTGATTTTTAGAAACTGTAAAGTGAGTTTAGAGTTTGGATATTCAATAAAACATTTGGAAATTTTGGAAAAGAATTAGAAGAAAACAATTTAGGGTTTTTAAAAGCTTTTGGAAATAGGAAAAAATGATTTAAGTTTTTTGGAAACAAAAGAGTATTTTTTAGGGTTTTTGGAAATAGAAGGATCAATTTAGGGTTTTTAAGATATTTGGAAACAAAAGAAATTATTTAAAGTCTTTGGAAACAAAAGAAACGAATTAGGGTTTTTAAGATATTTGGAAACGGAAGAAATCATTTAAGGATTTTGTAACGAAGATCAAGTCATTACACCTTCAAAGATCAACGTTTTGTATGTATATTATTATGAATCAAAGAAACAAAGCTATGAGTGGTTTATGATTAAGGATCAAACCTGTGTAGTTGGTTCCACCAAAATTAACTTCTGGATGAACAAAGACAAAGGCAAGATTGCTACCTTTGATGGCTTGATTGCTTGCTTGTTTATTCCTCTCCTCTAAAAAGTCCAATTGTTTCACTACCAAATTCTTAAAGTCTGATAATAAAAAAAAGTCTCTTTTTATGTGTTTTTTTAGTGTTATTTATAGGAAATTTAGAAGATTCATTCCAATTGTTTAAGGAAACTATATTTAATTAGGAAAAGAAAACTGAAACCAAATAGAATTTGGTTTCGGAAAAAATTGCATTGGAAAAATCTCGCTTGCAAAATTTGAGACGGGCTGCGAGGAATTATGAGCGAGAATTGGTGTTGGCGGGCTGCTAGGCCATTTCGCCCACAGGAAGTTCCTGCGGGCGAGCCATTTCACCCGTAGGAAGTTCCTGCAGGCGAAATGGCCCAAGGCCATTTCGTCCAATTACTTTCGACGAAAAAATTTTTAGTCATTGATTTTTATTTTTATTTATTTATTATTATTATTATTTATTATTATTTTTATTTTATTAAAACTTATAAAAAATAAATACTAAAATAAATATTATTTGATTAAAATAACACAAAAATTATTTTAGACTATATAAAATATATTGGACCGGAATGGGTCAAAAATTAAGGGTCTACAATTGGTCAATTTTTTTAACCCTAATATTGGTCTATAAATACATAGATCGAAGGAGCTGTTGGTCAGCAACAACAATTAACAATAGATAGATTAAAGGAGTTATTGGTCAGGCAACAATAATTAACGAAAAGAAAAGGCAAGCAGAACCTTGAGCCACGATGTAAAGCAATTCAAATAGAAACCAAAACATAAAGAATCAAAGCATAACAACCAAGGGATGCAGTAGATGAACACAAAAATTGTCTTTGGATTGCTTCACTCAACAAAGACCAAAATTGATATAGGTAGAAGCTACAACCGAGCTTGGTTCAGTAAATTCAATTTGGTGGAGCCAACAATGTAGGTTTGATTTTCTAAACTCAATCTGATTAATCTTTCATTAGCCATTTTCATTCTTTAACAATATTAAATAATTGTTGTTTGAAGTTATTAATCTCAATTGATGGAAACTGCATCCAGTAAGGAAATAATTTTAATTTTAATTTAGTACAAACTTAATAACATGATTTAATCCAAGCTATCTTGATCCAAAACCCTAATCTTGCATACTTTGATCCCAAACCCTAGTTATTTCACAAAACCCTAATTTGTATTAGAAAAAAAACCCCTAATTTACAATTTTAAACCCTAGTTCATATATTCTAGCCCTATTTTATGTTTTAAATTCTATCTTGCATATTATAACACCCTAGTTTGCTTATATTAAACCCTAAATCAAATCAAATCCTAATTTTGCATCCTAAAACCCTAATTTTATATCCAAAACAGTAAAATCTTAATTTATACCTTAAAACCCTAATTTATACCTTAAAACCTTAGTTTCGTCTGGAAAACTCTAATTTTGCATGTTTAATACCTAATTTAAAATTAAACCTTAGAATTGATTATTTGATTTATTGTTGTATGTTTTATGATGGATGATGTATTTTGATTGTCTTATTAATAGAATTATATTTATTTGTTATTTGGATCTTTAAAGTTGTAAACGGCATGTTTCCACTTCGTGAGGGCCTTGTTTATTCAATTTATACCTTTTATCTTATTTGTATTTGGCATTTCCACCAAATGGTGGGTGTCCTACTTATTTACTTGTATTTTGGATGTTGGACATTGTAAGGTCATGCTTCCATTTTATATGAGTGCCCATTTTGTTGGTTTGATTGGACTTTGCTTTGATTTTAATATAATGAGTATTTATTTATTTAAATTTCATGTATTATGGATTATATTATGATAAGTTAATCATTTAATAATAACTATACCTAAAAAGGAGGCCGATTCTAATGAACCGGGCTCTATGGGAGTGCTGGGTCATTCTCACTTTCCCAATATGTATCAATCTTTATGAACCTAGTAAGGGTTGGGGATTTCTCAGGAATCGAGTCATCCATTCCTTTATATTTTGATGGCTCATTCAGGTGGCGATTCCTATTCTTCAGTTAGGCCTGTGTTTATTAAGGCTCATAGTTTAATAGAGCTGAAGTTGCAAGAACCATTCTACCGAAAGTGGGGGCAAAAATCCCTACTCATGGTGGCGACTCCACGAGGGATAAGAGAAGTTGATTCTATTGGTCTTTATATTATTTTATTCTTTTTTATTATGATATTATCTATTGCATCACTTAGATTTCATTGTGTGTGTGCTGGGACACCTTGTGTAACCCATATTATATTGTGTAAGGGATACCATACATTCACTCAAGGTATGGAGGTCGTGCATGGCATGACCACTCATAGCCTCATACCTTTTGGTATGTTCTTGCTATAGGAGCCTAAACTTTTCAACCCAAAGACTAAATCCCATGAAATTGACCAAATAACTTTCCTTAGGTTTGCCTAATATGCTTGTTATTTGACTATGGTTAACATATTTTGGTTTGCGTTATGACCCATTTGGTTTGTTTTTTCCTAATATGAAAAAATTGTGGTGTAAGTCCAAAATAATTTTAAAGCCCAAAATAATTTTAAGAGCCCAAAGGCCAAAAATAATTTTACTCTTTTAAGACCAAAATCAAGGCCCAAAAGACCAAATTATTTTCAAACACTTTTTCAAAGATGGTCCTTGGACGTAAAACCTTTTTAAGATGAGACAAA
Source organism: Garcia nutans (assembly GCA_947685225.1). Taxonomy (NCBI): domain Eukaryota; kingdom Viridiplantae; phylum Streptophyta; class Magnoliopsida; order Malpighiales; family Euphorbiaceae; genus Garcia; species Garcia nutans. Next base: position 6,845,980 of record CANTUV010000037.1, on the reverse strand, counting down.
AATCCTTTTCCCTATCATGACCCAAGCACAAAGCCTAAGATTCATTTTAAAGCCTTTTTTACAATGGGCTTTGAAACACTTTTTCACTTCACTCTAAATATAACTTTTTCTTAAATTGGCTTACAACTAGTTTGGTCAATTATGGAATATTAAAATCAATTGTGGGCCTAATTTATGCCAAGACTTATTAGTCATGGGCTTGTTTGTGGCATGAATCATTAGTTGCTTTTCCAAATGAGAAATCTATTTATGATAGACCCTTTAATTTAGTTTTAATCCATAATATAGTATAAAAGCTATTTTTAGTTGTTCCAATGGATTAAGGCTTCATTAGTGAAAATTATCATAGATTGACTTCTAAATTTGAAAAGACAATTATTGGTTAATCCATATAAGTGGATCTCTCAAAAATAAAGTTTCCTTGTTGATGTTTTGTTGACCACATACCTAAGAAAGAGACTTACCATTCATGTGTGGGTGATATAAGGTTAGAAGGAATATCCTTACTCTCTTTGTTTGTTTGTTACTTATGCATACTGTTTTATTAGTTTTTGTCATGAAATTGTAATTTATTTATTATGATGATTATTGTTTTCTTCATGCATTTTGGTAGTTTTAATTTGTTTATTTAGTGATTTCATCAATTTGGTAGTTTTTAATTTATCCCAGTGTTTATGTCATTTTTGTACTAGTTTTTAGTGTGATGTTTATGTGTTTTTGGTTAATGTTTCATTTGATTCTTGTTTAAAGTTTGTTTTAAGTGTTTGTTTTAAGTTAAAGTGCAAAAACTCCCTTGGAAGATCAAAACAAAGAAAGAAGAGCATGAAGCAGCAAGACATGACCAAGCCAAATCAAGCTTGGCTGTGTCACCTCAAGGAAATTTTTGGCAGATCATGACACGGGCAGGAGACACGGCCAAGTCACTGGTCGTGTCTCACCTAAAGGGCAAAACCAAGGGAACCAAGAAAGAAAGGAAAATTTGGCAGAAGCTGACACTGGTAGGTGACACGGCCAAGCCACTAGCCGTGTCACATGACAAGGCCATAAGCTTGGCCGTGTCCCATCCTAAGCCAAAGAACAAAGGAAGAACCAAAGGAAAGAAATAGAAGCTGACACACCCAAGAGACACGGCCAAGCCAAGCTTGGTCGTGTCACTCTCATCTTCAAAGAAGCAAAGAAGAGCAAGGAGAAACAGAAGTTGACACACTCAGGTGACACAGCCAAGCCACTGGTCATGTCACATGACACGACCACAAGCTTGGCCGTGTCACTCCATGGGACTAAAGAAAGAAAGAAAGCGCGGATTTTCAGCGAGGGATAAATAAGAAGATTAGTGCAAGAGAAAGAGGAGGATCCACACTTTCAGCCGTCCAACACATACTTTTAGCTATTCTTCACTTTTCTCTTGAAAATTAATTTCACTTTCATGCAAACACTCTAGATCAAATTAGTTTTAGCCATTGCATTATTCTTTTAGTAAAAATCCGAGCAAGAGATTCTTCAGAAGCCAAAGGAAGTTTGTAATTTGGTTTTTTTTCTTAAACTCTATCTCTTAAGTTTCATTGAAATTGTATTTATGAATTCTCTAATGTCTAAATTAATTTCATTGAATTTTAATGAGATGAATTTATTTGATAGCATCATTATGAACTAATTTTGATCTAGTCTAGGGTTTGTATGGATCTACTATGATTGTATGAAATGGTTATTGCTCTTAACTGAATTATTTCTTTTATCCTTAATTGAATGGATTAATGTTAATATATAATTGATTGGCCACCAATTATGTGTTTGAGGTATTTATATGAAGGATTGAGAAATGAACTCTAATGCTGGAACAATTCAATTAGGGACTTAGGTGAATTAGAGATATAAACCTAAGGAAAAGATCATTTTGATTGTAATAAGATTAATTGAAAGAGGTTAGAATACGAGAGCTTATTTCCTTGATTTGATTAATTAAATTGCTTGAAATATGATCTTTGAAATTAAACCAGTTGAGAGAAATAACCATTCATACATATAAATTAGTAGAGAAGTGCAAACCCTAGGCTTTTCTATTAAGTAAATAAATATCCTTGTTTAGTTTCCTTTAATTGCTATAAATTCAATTCATTTTCTTTTTCATTAGTTGTTCAGTAATTCAATCTTATAAATCAAAAACTACTAATTAATAATTTGTTCATTATGATTTGATAAATAATTAGTCTATCTAGCTTCCTTGTGAGACGACCTTGAGGTGTTCACCGAAATACTACAGCAGCCTCGTATACTTGCGAGTGTGGCTTTAGCAGTGTTTATTAGAGCACAATAAGTTTTTGGCGCCATTGCCGGGGAAGCTAATTGGCGTAATTGTTTATCAGTCATATATTTATTTTAAATTAATTTTCATTGTTTATATTTTATTTCATTTTTTTTTCTTTTGCTTTAAATAATTCCTTTTTCCAGAAATTTTGTTTATGCAAGGTAGGAGATCACCCAGAGGAGAGCTTTACCCACTTATTCCAGAAATTCAGAGAGTGAAAAGGAGCAGAGAAGAGTTTGAACTGTATACCGGGTTTGATACAGAGGAGGAAATTTCTGATTTTGAGTCGGATACTGCATAATCTACCAATATGGGAGACGAAAGGCAAAGAACTATGAGGGATTTTGCCAGACCTGTCATTGGGACTTCCACGTCATGTATAAGATTGACATATGCAACAAGAAATTATGAGTTGAAGAATATCCATTACAACATGCTGCCATCTTTCTATGGAGTTCCGAATGAAGATCCTTTGAATTTTATCCGGGATTTCTACTCCACCCTCAACACATTTCCATTGGGAGGACTAACAGAAGACCGGTTGAGGATGAGGTGTTTTCCGTAAACAATAAAGGATAGGGCAAAGAGGTAGCTTATGATGTTGCCTGAAAATTCTTTGACAACTTGGGAGCAAGTTTATAACAAGTTTATGGGAAAATTTTACTCACATTAGAAGACAGCTGAATTAAGAGGAAAAATAGCTACATTTGGTCAATTTGAAGGAGAGCCATTTCATGAGGCTTGGGACAGGTTTAAGATGTTGTTAATCTAGTGTCCACACCATCACTACCCACTTCAACTGCTGAATCAATTTTTCTACGATGGTCTAACCCAGCAATTTCATAATACTGTTGATAAATGCAGCTGGGGGAGCTATGGGAGAAAAGACAGCAGATGAGACTTATGAAATCTTTGAAATACTGGGAGCTAACTCCCAACAGAAAAGTGTAAGAGGAAGAAGGAAAGGGTTAAATCAATTGGAAGCCAACTGTGAGATGGTCAATCAGATAGCTGAATTGACAAGGCAAGTGCAGATGCTAAACATGAAGAACAATGCTTCTTCATCCACTCAAGAAGTGTGTGGAATTTGTGGAACTTTTGGGCATGGAGCAAATATATGCCCCTCTGCGTATGAGTCTTATGGAAATGAGGCTGAGCAAGTTAATGCTATGGGGGGATACCAACCAAGGGCCCAGAATGATCCTTTCTCAAATACTTACAATCCTGGTTGGCGGAATCATCCAAACTTTTCCTGGGAAACAAATAATTCTCAACAACCCTTCCATTTACTCCAGAGACAAAATCAACCGCCAGGGTAATCTTCAAATCAAGGGCAGCCTAAGAGAGATAGTTTGGAGGATAGTTTATATGCTTTTATCCAAGTCAGTACCAAGAATTAAGAGATGAATAACAAAAGGTTGGATTCATTGGAAGCATCTTTCAAGAAAGTGGAGATCCAAGTGGGACAACTTGCACAACAAATGCAGATTCAACAAAAAGGAAAATTTTTGAGTCAACCTGAGCAAGCACAAGCAGTGACTGTTCTTTGAAGTGGCAAGGTAAAAAATAATGGTGTTGAAAATAATTCTGTAAATGCAGGTCATTAAGAAAACAAAAAGGAAGGAGAACCAGAGGACAAGGGTGCTGGAGAAAAATCAATGGAGCAATCTCCTGCAGTAGATTTACACAAGGCAAGTAATCTTTACCGGCCACCTATACCATTCCCCAGCAGGTTGAAGAATGATAAACAAGATAAGCAATTTTCAGACATCTTCAATATGCTGTCTAAGGTAAGTATTAACTTACCTTTACTTGAAGCAATAAAGAACATGCCGGCTTATGCCAAATTCTTCAAGGAATTGAACACCAAGAAAAAGAGGTATGGGCCAAATGAAAAGGTGATAGTATCAGAGGTAGCTAGTGCTATTTTGCAACATAAACTACCTCCGAAGCTAAAGGATCCTGGCAGCTTCATAATTAAAATTGCTATGGGTAATGGAAAGGAGACTGATGGCATGTGTGATTTATGAGCCAGTGTTAATTTGATGCCTTACTCTGTATATCTTGAATTAGAACTTGGGGAACTTAAACCTATCAAAATGGTCTTGCAATTAGCTCAGATCTCTTAGATTCCCGAAAGGAGTTATAGAAGATGTGTTAGTTAAGGTTGTTGGGTTGATAGTGCCCGTGGACTTTATAGTCCTTGACATGGAAGGAGATAACCCGACACCATCCGCACACACTATTTTACTGGGTAGGCCTTTTATGGCTATGACCAACACCTTGATTGATGTTAAAAATGGTAAATTGTCAATGACTGTCTTGGGACAAACGGTTGAATTTTCTATTTTTAAGACTTCTCCTATTCCTATAACTGCATTATATGAGGATTGCTCTTTGATTGATTGTATTAACGCAGTTGTTTCATATGTTTTCTTGCAAACAGGTTCTTCGGATAAATTGGAGCTGGCACTGACCTTAGATCGTGAATTAGATATTTTTGACTCAGAAGTAGCCAATTGCATTGATATGTTAGAAAGTGCTGAAATAGAGGAACTTAAGGAGGAACCATCATTTGAGCTCCCCTCCATCCAAAAAGAAGAGAATAATCCTTCACTTGAGTTAGAGCTAAAAGAGTTGTCTAAAAACCTGAAATATGTGTTTTTAGGATATCACAACTTCTTACCTGTGATAATTTCTAGCGAACTTAGTGAAAGGGAAGAGATGAGGTTGTTGAGTGAATTAAAAAGATTGAAAAGAGCAATAGGATGGGGGTTGAGTGATATCAAAGGTATTAGCCCTTCAATGTGCATGCATAGAATTATCTTAGAAGAGGGAGCTAAACCTGTGAGAGAGACCCAAAGGCACCTTAATCCAAACATGAGTGAAGTGGTTAAGAAGGAAGTGCTTAAATTGCTTAATGAAGGAGTGATATACCCAATAGCCAATAGTGAGTGGGTTAGCCTAGTACATGTAGTGCCTAAGAAATCAGGAATGGTAAGAAATGAAAAGAATGAATTGGTTACTACTAGGACTACCACTGGGTGGAGGATGTGTATAGACTATAGGAAGTTAAATAATGCCACAAAGAAAGATCATTTCCCTCTTCCTTTTATTGATCAAATGCTGGATAAACTTTCTGGACACTCACATTATTGCTTTTTGGATGGACTTTCAGGTTATTATCAGGTGCCGATATCACCAGAGGATCAATCCAAGACCACTTTTACTTGCCCTTTTGGGACTTATGCATTTCGGCGTATGCCCTTTGGCTTGTGCAATGCGCCTACAACTTTTCAGAGATGCATGATGTCTGTTTTCACGGACATGATAGATGACTTTTTTGAGATATTTATGGACGAATTTTCTATTTTTGGTGACTCTTTTGATAATTGCCTTAGTAAACTTGTTCTTGTGCTTGAGAGATGCATTGAATGTAACCTCACATTGAGTTGGGAAAAGAGTCATTTCATGGTTTCTCACGGCATTGTATTAGGCCATGTTATGTCTAGTAAAGGGATTGAGGTGGATAAAACTAAGGTAGAGTTGATTGCTAAGTTACCCCCACCTACCTTTGTTAAGGGAATAAGAAGCTTTCTTGGGCATGCAGGTTTTTACCGGAGGTTTATTAAAGATTTTTCTAAAATAAGCCAACCATTGTGTCATTTTCTTGGGAAAGATGTTCCATTTGAATTTACTGCACAATGCATGCAAGCTTTTAATTCCCTTAAGGAAAAATTGACCAGTGCACCGGTAATTGTAGCTCCTGTTTGGTCTTTACCTTTTGAAATTATGTGTGATTCCTCCAAACATGCAGTAGGAGTTGTCCTTGGGCAAAGGGTTGAGAAACTTTTGAGAGTGATCTATTATGCTAGCTTGACCCTAAATAGCTCACAAGTTAATTACACAACAACTGAAAAAGAATTGCTAGCTGTTGTTTTTGCCTTAGATAAGTTTAGAGCATATTTGATTGGGTTTAAAATTATTGTGCATTCAGATCATGCAGCTCTAAAATATCTCTTGACAAAACAACATGCTAAACCTCGTTTAATTAGATGGGTGCTATTATTGCAAGAATTTGATTTTCAAATCAAAGATACTAAGGGAAGTGAAAATGTTGTAGCTGACCATTTATCTAGGTTACCTTTCTTTGGTGAAAATCTTGCATCTGATAGCATTCATAGAAATCTAGAAGCATTTCCTGATGAGCAGTTGTTTGCGGTAATGAATTCACCTTGGTTTGCGGATATTGCTAACTATCTTACTTATGGTATTTTGCGTTCTGACATGTCATTTCAGGAAAAGAAAAGGTTTTTGCACCTGAGTAAATTCTATTTTTGGGATGAACCTTACCTATTTCGGATATGAAAAGATGAGATAGTTCGCAGGTGTGTATCTAAGGAAGAAAAACTGAGTGTTCTTCAATTTTGTCATGACCTTCACTGCGGTGGTGTAGACCCTTAATTTTTGACCAAATCTGATCCAATATGCTTTATTTAGTCCAAAATGATTTTTGTTGTCTAATTGGTCCAAAATAATTTTAATTAAATAGTTTTTGCTTTATTATCTAATTTTTATTAATAAAAAATAAAAATAAACAAATCAAAATCAAAAAATAAAAATAAAAATAAAAATCAGAGTCGGAAAAAAAATCGGCAGCGAAAAGTGGTCGCACGGGCCCGTCGGGCCAGCAGCAGCTCACCTGCAGGCCTGCGGGCGAGTTATTTCGCCCGCAGGAAATTCCTACAGGTGAAATAACTTCCTGCGGGCGAAATAGCCACCTGCAGGAATTTCCTGCGGGCTGGCATGCCAGCCACGGGCCCGCTGCCACAGTTTTTGCCAGCGCAAAATTTTTTTACCCAATTTTTAGAAACCTAATCCAATTAGGTTTTAATTTCTTTTTTTTATTAATATTAATTTCCGTGTGTAATTAGGAAAAAACAACCTAAAAACCATTATAAATAAGGACCAATAGAACCAATTTGGAGGAGGAAAAAAAAGGCAGTAGCTTGATTTTTTGAAACCAAATCAATGAAGGAAAAGGGAAACTCAATTCAATTGACCTTTAAAGTAGCAGCAACACGAATTAAGCAATTCAAAGGCAACAAAGGCTTGTCTTTGGAGCTAATTCATCCAAGAAGAATTATTTTTGGAAGAATCAACAAAAGAAGTTTAGCGATTTTCTTTAATTGATTTATGTTACACGGTAGCTAAATTATGGAATTAGGGTTTCTTTAAATGAAAAACTTTAGAACTTTAGTTTAATTCTTCCAAAGTTAAAACACTAAAACGTGACCTCCTTTTCTAAAAAGACTTAAAATTGTTATTTTTTCTTCTTAAAGACCTTAAAACATTAATTGAACATATTTTTCAACAAAACCAAAATCAAATTTTGTTTCTTTTAAGATTTTAATGTAGGTTCTATTTCATTCAAAAAACCTTAAAAAACATCTTTTCTACTTATAAAAACTTCAATCCTTTTGTTTAAATTCATAAAACTTTATAAAATATCAAATTGATTTCTAAAACCCTAAAAGTCATTCACTACCCGAGACCCCAATTTCAAAACCCTAAAATCCAAAATTCAACTTTTAAACCTAAAATAATGAACCCTAATCCTTTTAAAACCTTAAACCATAATTTTTATGAACCCTAATCTTTTTAAAACATTAAAAAACATAAAAACATAAAAACTCAAAAATTACACAGTAGCTTAAAGTTCAATAAACCAAAAATCACAAATTAAAGTATTTTAAGGTATTTAAAACCCTAGTTTCATGATTTCATCATTCAAACCTTAATTTGCTTAATCAAAGAGTCTTATCAATCTTTTAAAACATAAAACCCTAATTTATTTTAATTCCATAAAAAGTCACAGTAGCTTAATTTTAGAAATTTCCAAAACCTTAACACATGAGATAAAGAACCCTAAATGGAAATAGTAGCTATACTTGAACTTTTATTTGCTTTATTCAATTCCATACTTGATTATGCTTTAATATATTTCTTATGCTTTAATTTATTTGAATTCAATACTTGATTTATTTAATTTATCATGGATGGATGTTTATTTTATATCTTGATATTTAAATACTTTTAATGAATGATTTATTTATTATGGATGATTATGTACTTTTATCAATTAATTTAGATTTTCAAAAGTTGTAAGAGGTATGTTTCCACTTGGTGGGTACCTCATTAGTTAAACATCATGTAATTTAATTTGCTTTTCTATTTTAGAACCTTTTCTAAAGGGCATGTTTCTACCTTTTGGTGGGTGTCCTATCTAGGCATGTGATGTAAGGACATGTTTCCATCCTTGGATGGGTGTCCATTTATTTGTTTTGTTTTGTTTGGACATTGTTTTAATTTTAATATAATGTGTGTAGTATGGATAATGTTATTATACCTAAGAATTTTATAATATTAAGACCTGTAAAGGAGGCCGGTTCCAATGAACCGGGCGTTGTGGGGGTGCTGGGCCATTTCTCACCTTCCCCAAGCGTACCCAACTTTGCCCGTCCGGGTGGCGACTCCATTTTCTCCGGACTTAGGTCCGTGTTCTCTAAGGCCCCGAGCCTAAACAGTGCCGAAGTCGCGAGAACCATTCCACCAGGAGTGGGGGCGAAAATCCCCACTCACAGTGGCGACTCCACTGGGGATAAGAGAAGTTGATTCCATTGGTCTTTATATTATTCTATTCTTTCTTATAATGATTTTATCCATTGCATCATATTAGTTTGCATCGTGTGCGTGAGTTAGGACGCCTGTGTTACCCGTGTTGTGTTATGTAAGGGATACCATACTTTCACTCAAGGTATGGAGATCGAGCATGGCATAACCACTCATAACCTCATACCATTTGGTATATACTTGCTATGGGAACCTAAGCCTTTTAACCCAAACACTAAAGCTCATATAATTGGCCTAGTTACTTTCCTTAGGTTTTACCCCAAATGCATGTTGTTTGACTATGGTTGATTTATCTTGGCTTAAATCATGGATTATTTAGTTTGTTCTTTTTCTAATATGACCTAAGTATATTGTAAGCTCAAAATAAATTTTTCTTTAAAATCCAAAAGGCCAAAACTATTTTTAAAAATTTTTCATGATGGTCTTTCTTTTCTAAAAACAAATCAAAAATTCTTTGGCCCATGGCCCAAATACTAAGCCCAAAATCCATTTTTCTAAAATCTTTTGTAATATCCTAAAGTGTGCCTAGAAGTTTTGATACAATTATTGTTTTGATTTGAATTAAATGTATATATGTTTTTGGCAAAGGAAATGAGTGTGTTAAGAGAATGTATATGTTATGTATATTGTAATATATATAACATATAAGTTGGTCAATTGGGGAGTCAAGGTAAGAAGATATTTTAACTTGTGATATGTGAAATTACAAAAAGGGCAATTGTTTTTAAAGGAAGTTAAAACAAAGTAAAGAAGGGTGTTTAGGTAATTGCTTAATGTGAAATTCTTGGTGGAGATTTAAAGAGAATTTGACTTTGATTTTTGAGGAGATTTTCTTCTTTCTTTCTTGTGTTGGCCGGCTCACCCAAAGACAAGAGGAAGCAAGAGAGCAAGAGAGGATTGTGATGTTCTAAGCTCAAATTGAAGGAAGAATTAAAGGATTAAGTTGGAGATTTGTGGAATTTCCTTAATTTTGGTAAGTACTCTCTTGTTTTCCTTGTTATTTTGAAATGGTGTTTGAGGTGATTTATGAATTGTTGATTTTGTGAATAAGTGTGTTTATGATGTGTTTATAAGTGTTAAAAGTGATTGTAAGTTAAAAAGGTTGAATTGGTGTTGGTTTTGGTTTGAAGATGGTAAGTTAAGGGTGATGTTTGGTTTTGGGGTTTTGTAGTAGTAAGTGATTAAATGTGTTGTTGATGTATGGTTAATGTGAATATTGTGATTGAACATGTAAAATAAGTGTTAATGATCTTGATTATTTTCATTGGAATGTGGTTATGTTGTGTACAAGGTGTTTTAATTCAATCAAAAGAAGTGTGGTTATGTTTAGGGTTTTGTTCTTGTGAGACACGGCCAGGATGATAGGAGACACAGCCGTGTTGGATCAATTTGGAGAGACACGGCCACTGGCTTGGCCGTGTCCCTTGCCCGTGTCTACCACTGCCTGATGTTGATTGAGAGACACGGCCAAGCTAGGGAAGTCTTGGCCGTGTTGGAGCTTGTGTTGGGAGACACGGCCACAAGCTTGGCCGTGTCCCTTGAGGGTGTTAGCTACTGTGATGGTTCTTGACTTTCTCACATTGTTTTGATTCTTCAAAGGTTTTGTTGTACCTAAACCTAAACATAAACACTCTAAACCCTTTGAAAACCAAGGATGATCTAAACAAATATATGTGGAACATACATTCATATGATAGTTAAGATTGAACATACATTTGATGATGCATATGATACAATATGAACAATGCTATGTTTTATGCATTGTGAATCTTGTGAATGGTAATGTGTTATATGAATAATATACTTGGTAATGTTATATCAATGATTCTAAAGGTAAAATGTGAAGGATATGGTGAGGTAATTGATTATGTATAGCTTGAAGGGAGTAGTTCTTGAGGTAAGTACAAATCTACCTAGATGCATTCTTTTATATGATTTTGAACTTAAAACAATGTTAAGTAGATTATTATATTGTTAATACAATGTGACTAATGTTGTTATTTGTATAGTGTGAAAGCTATAATGATTATCTAAAAAGGTATGTGTAATGCAATTTGTTATGATAAATGTTTTAATAATGAATGGTGTAAGTGTGTCTTGAGAAATGATGAAATGTGATGTTATCATGGTTGATAATAATGATCAAAATGAAATAAATGGACTTATGGTTTATATGACAATGAATTTAAGATACATGTGCAATGTAATTGATTATGTATGTTTGGGTGATATAGTGTATAATGTGAATTGAGACAAAATATGATGTGAAGCCATTGTGTTTGGCTATGATGATTCAAATGTGATGTGAAGCCATTGTGATTGGCTATAATGATTCAATTGAGATAAATGAGGCATGTTTGCCTAGATGATGATGAGAATTGAGAATGAAAGTGCTAATGAAATAATAAATGAATTGTGTGGCTAATGTGTTATTCCATTTTCAGAGTTTGTTGTTGGTGGCATGCCTAATATTAGTAACAATCTCTTGAAGTTAGGTTGGATTGATCCTTGAAGCCAAGTTGGGTTGAAGTTTAACATGTTTTACTCCCCTTGAAGCTTGGTTGGGTCTAATCCTTGAAGCCTAATTGAGATGTTACAACCCTTGAAGCTAGGTTGGATTGGTTCTTGAAGACAAGTTGGGTTGATACTTAGCATGCTTTGTTCCCCTTGAAGCTTGGTTGAACCTAAATCCTTGAAGCCTAGTTGGGATAATGATAAATGTGATGATTGAACCAAAGCATTAACTCTGAAAATTGAATGGCATATTAGTGTCTTTTGGGCCCGAGTCTGTCTTTGTTGTCAATATGATATACAAATGTTGAAATAAATGAGTAATAAGATCTATGGTTGACTTTGTTGGCAATGTGACTCATGATTGGTGAATTGTGAACAAAATAATGTTATGAATTATGTTGTATAATGTGTGTATCGATATATTGATTGTGAGTGTTAGTGATGGATCATGATTGGTGATTGTGAACAAAACAATGTTATGAAGTATGATGTGTAATGTGTATATTGATATATTGATTGTTAGTATTAATGATGGATTGTGGATAATGATTCAATTGAATGATATAATGATTGCCTTTGTTAAAAATGTGATTCATGAATGTTAAATTGTGGATAATGATTTAATTGAATGGTGTAATGAGATGTAAGGTTATGAAGTATGGCATGATAATATTGTAAAAATGAGTTATTGAAAAGAGATTTGATTTTGAGAAGTTATGTTGAGATATATGATTCTGGAAGTATAATATGACATGTAATATGTATATGAGGTAGCAATGGTAAGTATCGTTTTGAGAATGATCTATGTAAATATGTATATAATATATAAGATTAGTGGGAATATATGAAGAATGCACTAAGAAAGGAAAAACGGGATAAGAAAACAATAAAACATGATGCTAAAAATATGAGGTATGATTCTTTTGTAAGTTTATATTTTAATATTTATTTTTACTACTAAGCTCTTGGGCTTAGCGCGGATGTATAATCGCGCAGGTGACTAGGTGGAAGGTATAAAGTCTTTCGTTATGCCACGAGAAGAGTAAGAGTTTATCGAGACCAACTAGAGGGTAATGCATACATGTATAATTTTTAATTATGATGTATTTTTGACAAGAGTGCATTTATATGTATAAATGAAGTTATTATAAAGATAAGATTATTATATATTTTCAAGGTCATTAAAAGTATAATGATTTGGTAAAATATTCTTTAAATTAATGTATTGTGGTTTAAACTCGGTTAAAAGTTTTTAAATTATAATGAAAAGTGACATCCTTATACTTTATATACTTACTGTATGTATACCAGGTATATGTATAGTACTTATATGGAGTATCGGGGTGCTACATCTTTTACAATGGGCTTAGAAACAAAACTATTTTTCACCCAATGTTTTCTTACAAAGAGCTTGAAAAAATATTTAGGTCAATTATGAAATACCAAAAATCAATTGTGGGCCTAGTTTACACTAAGAATAAATTAACCATGGGCTTGTTTTTGGCATGAACCATTAGTTACTCTTTTCAAGTGAGAAATCTTTTTATAATAAACATCTTAATTTTGTTTTAATCCAATATAGCATAAAAGCTACTATAGTTGGTTGAATGGATTAAAACCTAATTAATGGGAATTATCATGGATTGATTTCAATTTTCGAAAATATAACTATTGGTTGAAGCGTCTGAGGAAATTATTCGAAAGCAAGATACCACATGTTGGTATTTTGGTTAACCATATACCTAGGAAAAGAGACTCGCCATTCATATGTGGATGTTATAAGGTTGGAAGGAACGTCCTAAGTTGTCCTTGTTTGTCTATTGTTTGTGCATACATGCATACATTTGCATCTCATATCATTAATCCTCTCTGGCTCACAGCCCTGGATTACGATAGTTCAAAAGCTTACAATCCGACCTACGCCGGAGACGAAGCATCTAGCAACGACTCAATCACTTGCTCACCAAAAACAATGGAGCCTGAACAAATTCAAAGGATGGTGGATGAGGCCCTCAATGCCAAAATGGAAGAAATCAAAGAGGCCCTAGCTGAGACCATGAAGAACCAATTGACTGCAATCTTAGAGAATCATGCTAAGGCATCTGCTAGCACTAAAAAACCAAAGGACAAAGGGAAGACTAAAGTTAGTGAAGTGGTTTTTGATGATGAAAAGGTGATCATTGATGATGATGATGATTGGGCTCAATACTACAAAGAGGTTCAAGAAAATAAGAAAGAATCGAAGGCTGTTGAGAAGGCAACTATTCAAAAGACCGAGACATCTGATGTTGAAAAGATGATTGCTGATTTAGAAAAGAAATTTGAGAAGAAGCTGAAAACTGAAGAGAAGTCTAAGATCGACAAACTATTTGAACAAGATGAAGAAGTCCCTTACAAGTTCAAGATGCCATCTTTTGCAAAGTATAATGGCACTGGAAATCCTCATCTCCATGTGAAGCAGTATATCACTGCCATGCAATCTGCCTGAGCTACTAAGGCTCAAACCCTAAGGTACTTTATGCTCTCATTGGACCTTGTTGTCCAAAATTGGTTCAATACCTTAGATGATGGAACACAAAAGAGTTGGGATCTACTTTACAAAGCCTTAATCCAACAATATGGATATAATGTTGAGTTGGAAGTTACCTTGATGGAAGTGGAGTCCATTAGACAAAGGCCGAATGAGAATTTTGTAGATTATGTCAAGAGATGGAGAAACAAGGCTGCTTTGCTCAAGAAAAGGCCCATGAATCTGATCAAATAAGGATGATTGTGAGAGGGGTGTTGCCTAATCTTCGTGAGAGGATGTCTCATACACTCATACGTGATTTCAAAGATCTTCTCCAAGCTGGTCTACAAATTGAAGAATGGGAAAGGGAGAAGAATTGCTTTTCAATAAGAAGGAATGAGAAAGGGAACAACCAGCCTAACAATCAAAGCACACAAAAAGAAGTTGATGTTAATGTAACCGGTCAAGGGATTAAAAGACAATTCTCAGAATTGGGGAAACCTCTATCTTGGGTTTTTAGGAAGCTGCAAAAGAAAGGGTTGTTACAACCGTTAGCTCCTCGACCTCTACATAATCCACTGCCACACAAACTTCAATGCCGAGGCCTTCTGTCAATTTCATCAAATGCGAGGGCATGAAACAGATAAATGTGCTCGTCTAAGGCATGAGATCCAAGATTTGATTGATAGTGGCAAGCTACCCGAGCTGGATAAGCCCAACACTAAAGATAATCCATTACCAAGGTTCAATAGAGTACCTCTACCGGCAACCTTCATGGTGGGAAAAGGATTGGAAGAAGATTTTATTTTATCATCCTTTCATGATGGGGATATTAAAGATATGAAAGAGAATTAAATGCAACAAACTTTACTTAGCTTGAATATTGCTTTTTAATCTTATTTTCTTTAATATTTTGGAACTATTTGTGTTTTTCAAATTTAAAGTTGCTTGAATAAATTTTTGTTGGTCTTTGTTCATTTTGATGCTCAACCAATGAGGAATTTAGCTTGATGTTTATAAATTAATGTGTCTAGGCATCATGACTCGAATGACTTTACTAGATGAGGGAATTACTCTATAGCATTGAGTTGTGTATGCTTACTTAGAGAGGGCTCCTACATAATTACCTTTGTCTAGGTCTTAGTCAGTCTTAGAACATGCTTTGACAAACTTTCGAGGTGAAATTGAACTCTGCTTATTTAAGGGAGAGATGATCTAGGTATTGTTTGATTAGCCAACAACTAGTATCCACCCAATTAAATATTAATCCCTAGTTGTCCCTTTGAGCCTTCATAAAATTTTAGCTTTCTTTTCATTGGCATATAACCTCAACAACCTACCTTGAGCTGTTGTGATACTTCTGACAAGTCTTATGATCACAAAGGTGAAAAGGCAAGAAGATCAAAGAAAGAAATGAATAGTCAAGACTATGAAGATAGTTGAAGTTCTCAAGACCATAAGGATAGTTGATGTTCTCAAAACCTTAAGGGTAGTTGAAGTTCCCTTAATGTCTCCAATATATCAAGACAACATCAACATTAGAGTAACAAATGATTTATCCCTGTTAAAGAAGATTTATGTTACTCCACTCATCCATTATTGGAAGCCCAAGTTGGTACAAACAAGACAACTCTGTTTGAGCTAGACCTATTGGAAGCGCAAGAACCATTCCACCGGGAGTGGGGGTGAAAATCCCCGCTAACAGGTGGTCATTTTGGAGGGAGAAAGACTGCAGAAAAAGTGCTTTAAAGTGGATTTTACTGGCCTACTCTATTCAAAGATGCTCAAGAATATTGTAAGCATTGTGACCGCTGCCAAAGAGTAGGTAATATTGGGAGGAGGAATGAAATGCCCCTTCAATCTTATATTGTGGTTGAACTGTTTGATGTTTGGGGAATAAACTTCATGGGTCTTTTTTCCAAATCTTTGGCTATGAATACATTTTAGTTGTTGTTGATTATGTTTCAAAATGGGTGGAGGCAATCTAATAAAAGTGTTTTTATACTTGTTTTCAGTATATTTTAATGTGATTTTAGTTAATGTTTCATTTGATTTTGGTTTAAAGTTTGTTTTAAGTGTTTGTTTTAGGTCAAAGTGTAAAAACTCCCTTGGA
Organism: Garcia nutans; assembly: GCA_947685225.1. Classification (NCBI taxonomy): domain Eukaryota; kingdom Viridiplantae; phylum Streptophyta; class Magnoliopsida; order Malpighiales; family Euphorbiaceae; genus Garcia; species Garcia nutans. The sequence continues at coordinate 6,829,846 of CANTUV010000037.1, read as the reverse complement.
TGATCAAAACAATGAAGAAAAAGCATGAAGCAAGCAAGACATGGCCAAGCCAAAGCAAGCTTGGCCGTGTCCCTCAAAATCTCTTCAAGGTAGTAGATGACATGGCCAAGTGACACGCCAAAGCCTCTGGCCGTGTCTCACCCAAAGAGCAAAAAATCAAGGAGACCAAGAAAGGAAAGAAATTTTGGCAGAAGAAGACACTGGCAAGTGACACGGCCACAAGCTTGGCTGTGTCACCACTTGAAAGCAAAGAAAGAAATCAACAAATTGGCAAGCAGAAGGTGACACACCCATGTGACACGGCCAAGGACACTGCCACGGCCAGAAGCTTGGCTGTGTCACCTCATGAAATCAAAGGGAAAAGAAAGAAAAGAAAAAGGCAGAAGGTGACACGGCCAACTAGCTTGGCCGTGTCCCAAAGAAAAACATGAGACATGGCCAAGCCACTCATGGCTTGGCCGTGTCACCCTATAAAAATGTTTAAATCTTTGCATGAATTGAGGAACAAGTGGGAACAAAGACTAGCTTTTACCAAAAGTCTTCATAGACAAAAGAAAAGCTTGCCTAATTCAAGGAAAAGAAAGGTAAAACAAAGAAAATGGGGGAGACAAAGAAAAAGAGGGTGAGTTGGAAGAGGGGTTGTGAGCTTTGGAGGGAAATAAAAAGGAGAAGAAGAGGGAGTTTTAAAGGGATTCTAGAGCTTGTGCAGAGGACTGGAGTTTTGTGTAGGAAACAGAGAACAGAGGCAGAGAAGAGAGGTTTGAGAGGAGGAGGCTGGGCATACATGTTTTGGGCAAGGAGGGAGTGATACTTTCCTTGACTCTTCATCTTCATCCTCCATTTCCATCCTCTCCAACATCTGCATCTTCCATTGGCAGCTCCTGGAGATTGAAGAAGCTACATTGAAAGGGGGTTTTCTATTTTTCTCCTTTTATGTATTTTAATGTTATTGTTGTTGTTGTTGTTGTATTAAGTGTATTGAACATGAACTAAATCATTCTCTATCTAGATGTTAATGAACCCTAGCTTATTTGTATGATTGGATACTTTTAATTGATTGAGTTGTTTTATTCTTATGATGCTTAATGATTATTGCCAATTGTTGATAGCATGCTTATTGATTGGTTGCCATTTTCATATTATTGACTTGAGAAAGCTTGATATGAATTGATTACTCATAAGGGTTGAGGATTGATTGGGGTGCTAGAGATAGACCTACAAGATCCTTTGGTTTATAGTTCTTTGTTCTTAATGCATGATCTATTTAATTGTGTTTTGAGAAGAGATTCTGGCACTCTACTTAGTAATTAGGGATTAATTCACTCGAGAGAGGTTTTAGTCTAAGTTAGAGGAATGCCAACTCAACTCTATCATGTAATGTAATTGAGGCTAGGGGAATTCAATATCTAGATAGTATCATTATCATCAATCCTTTTTACACAATACACAATTTATCTTTATGTTCATTTATTTAAGTTAATTGTCTTTAATTACAAAACACCACAAAAATATTGATTTGCTAAACAGCAGTTAAGATTTGCACTAGTGCTTGGCCTTGTCCTCAGTGGAACGATAACTCACTCACTAATCTATTACTTGGGCGACCTGTGCACTTGCGGTATAGCCATAGCGCGATGCTCGAACCAAGTTTTTGGCGCTGCTGCCGGGGACAATGGTTTCAATATTAGTATTATAATCAAAACTGTTGATTTAGTTTTTATTTTCATTTGTTTTTGACATTGGTTCTTGCTTGTCGATTATCATTTTATGTATTCCTCCCTGTTTATGACCAGGGGTAGCTCATCCCAATTATTTGAGTTAGACCCAGAGCTAGAAAGAACATTGAGGAGAAAGCGAAAGGAAGAAGGGGGGGCAGTTTTGGAAGACGCAGAACCAGAAATAAATCTGGAAATAGACGAAGAAGAAGAGTTTGAAGTGATGGAAGGAGCTGGACTAAGAACAATGCAGGAGTTTGCTAAGCCTAATCTCAATGGAGCTGAATCTAGTATCCGAAGGCCAACAGTTGCCGCAAACAACTTCGAAATAAAAGCAAATGTAATTCAAATTGTAACACCCTGATACTCCATATAAGTACCATACATATACCTAGTACACATACAATACATATATGTAGTATCAGAATGTCACGTAAATTTTCAGTTTATTTACCTTTAACCGAATTCATAAAATTTTACATTACTTTGAAACACATTTATAAAATCATTGCTCTTATTAAAAATGCAACATAATTAAAATCATATATGTATGCATCACCTTCTAGTTGGTCTCGAGACACCCTTACTCTTCTCGTGGCACCACAGCTAAACTTCCAAATTAACCTCATAAATACCTGCGCGATTAAACATCCGCACTAAGCCCGAGAGCTTAGTAGTACTAAATAAAACAATAATAAAATAAACTTTGCCAAAAGAATCATACCTTAAATTTTTAGCATTTAGTTTTATTGTTTTCTTACCACGTATTCCTTTCTCAATGCATTCTTCAGAAGTTCTCACTATCTTTGCAAATTTGATATATAATTACATGGAACATTCATAACACAATTCTTGCCCTTTCTATTTCATATATATATATATATAACATACATCATTTTAACAAAACACCATTCAATGATCTATCCAAATTTTCATAATAGCAATTCTCACAAATTCCACCTTCATATACATTTTACACATCATACAACATGTTCATAAGCCCATATCTCAACAAAGTCCCTCAAAACACATTCCTCTTCAATACATCAATGCACATATTACAAAATCATACTTCATAACATCATTTTATTCACAATTCATCAAGCATGAATCACATTGACAACAAAGACAGACTTGGGCCCAAACAACATACTAATATGCCATTCAATTTTCAGAGTAATGCTTTGGTTTAATTATCACATTTATCATTATCATAGACCCAACTAGGCTTCAAGGATTAGGTTCAACCAAGCTTCAAGGGGAGCAAAGCATGCTAAGCTTCAACCCAACTTGGCTTCAAGAACCAATCCAACCTAGCTTCAAGGGTGGTAACATCTCAATTAGGCTTCAAGGATTTAATCCAACCTAACTTCAAGAGATTGTTACACTTCTTAGGCATGCCACCAACAACAAACTCTGAAAATGGAATAACACATTAGTCACACCACTCATTTATCAATTTTATTCTCAATTGAATTATCATAACCAATAACAATGGTTCACATTTTATTTGAATCATCATAGCCAATCACAATGGCTTCATCACATCACATTAAAATCACCATAGCCAATAACAATGGCTCACATCTCATTTGAATCATCATAGCCAATAACAATGGCTTCATATTTCATTTGTCATCACAATATCACATATTTTATATTTCATGCTTCATCACAACATCACATCATTCATATAACACATTACAATTTACAAAGCATAGAACATAACATTATTCATATAGTATCATCAAATCATATTGATCAATTCATCACTCAAGTATACATGATCATTATATCTTCCACATTTCCTATACCATCATTGTTAGATACATCACACTTTACAATATTCATGGATTTATAATCTTCTATATACTTTTGGTTGGATCATTATTGTTTTAAGTGTGTTTAGGTACCAAAAGACCCTTTTAAAGATCCAACAATATAAGAAGAATATATATAACAATGTAAGAAGGACAAAGAATAAAACATTACTTAACACATTTGAGGGGAACGGGCAGCACACTTGAGGGACACGGCCAAGCTTGTGGCCGTGTCTCTCAACACAATTTCAAACAGACTCAGACACGGGCAGAGGACACGGCCGTGTCTCTCAACAAAAGTCAGGCAGTAGCAAACACATTCAAGGGACACGGCCAAGCTTGTGGCCGTGTCTCTCCAAAATCCATCCAACACGGCCAAGTTGCCCTAACTTGGCCGTGTCTCTCATAATTTGGCCGTGTCCTTCAAGAACTCAAAGACCAAACCATTTCCAAAATTCATACCACAACCCTTTTAATCATCATCTTTGTTCATATTTATCAATTCCATATCACTTTAACATTTATATAACTTCATTATATCACCATAACAATCAATATATATACATCACTATAATCAATTACTCAAAATACCATTTCATTCATATCAAATCCTAACTCAACAATTCATCATCATCATCACAAATACCCCAAATTATCAACACTTAAATACCAATTCAACACAATTACATACTTCAATCTTTCATTTCCATCATCTTAAACACCAACCATACCTCAATCCAAAGAAACCCAAAACAAGAAGATAAAAACATATATATACATAATCAATAAAATCAACTCAAGAGAGAAGTACTTACTTGAATAGCTTGCCAAATCTTCAATATCCATTTGCAAGCCTCTTGATAACCTTAGTCTTTGGTGTAATTAGAAGTAAAATCCCCTTTCTCTCTCTAGCTTCTCTCTCTCTCTCTCTCTCTCTCTCTCTCTCTCTCGTTTACTAAGAAGAAGGAGACGAAGGAGAAGAAGAAAGAACGTTCTCCTTCTTTCCTTCATCCTTATCATATATATAATAATAATAATAATAATAATAATAATAATAATAATAATAATGCAATTAAATCTCCTCCACACAAACTTCTTTTTGCTTTCCTCTTTATTTTCCTTTTTGTCCTTATTATCATTATTATTATTATTAACTAATCATACAAATATATATATATATATACAACTCACTTTTCCTACACCATTTTATACCTCATATATATGTTACATTTTATAATTCCCATATCTTCTCTTCACTTCTTTTCTCTTACCCTTCAATACACACATTGAATCCAAATACAACAATAATCCCAACACTTTTAGGGTATATTTTAGGATATTACAATTCTCTCCCCCTTAAATAATTTCGTCCTCGAAATTATCCAGCATACTAACAACCCATTTAGAACAAATCACCATCTTAACTTCCATATGAAGATAATCGTATCGTACATTATAATTTTATCAACTCACATAACTTCTACTCTCCCCCTTAGAAATAATCATCTTCTCTGAATTTTCACAATTCATCAATGTATAGATATATATACCTTTATATCTTATTACTTTCTCAACAAAGCAATTAAGATAACTCATTACATTACCAATGAATTTTATCTTTGTATTAAAGTCAAATTATCACATTATCTCTTTATAGATATTCTTAACTTTAACTTCAAATATCAATATCTTAACATTGATTATTCCATTCTTACTATCACTTTCAAAATAACATTTACCAAATCTCAATGGATAACAATATTTTTAATTCCTTTAACTTACTTTTCACTTAATATAAATATTAATACCAAACTTTTAAACTTACTTAACAGATAAACAACATTTCTCTTTTCCTCATCAAACACAATTGATATAATTCAATTTGTTTATATTCATTCATATGCCAGAATATTATATCATACACATTACCATTTAGATTCTACACTCCCAATACAACTGTACGTATTAAATCTCAATATTGACTTGCAACTTTAGCGAAATCTAGATCAATCGATCTATTACACACAATATACTAATATCTCAACCTTATTTGATTCAATCCAATAATTATCTTATCCACATTTATCATTGGATTTTACAATATATACATATATATAACCTAATCTCATTAGATCAAACTTATATTCAAATTCTTGTCTTTTCAGATTCATATACTCAATCAATAGAAATCATACTGATAAATATACTTTTCATTATTACTATAAGTATATCATCATCTCTCATACTCATGCAAAGTATATCAATATAATCAACAACTATAGCTTCATAAACAAACTTTCCTTCGACCAGGTCGGTAGTCCAAGTTCGGTTGCCCAACACAATGGGTCCGCTTGGTTCCACAGGAGGTAGACAAATCCGTTCCTTATCTTTTCACCATTTATTTCTCATAATCAATTAAGCATTTTACCTCATTTATAATTCATTTCCAACATCCTTGTCAATAATCATAGTTTTTCATCATATCAAAGTAGTATACACATATATCATTAACTATATTGAACATCTCATTATTCAATCATATTATCTAGACAAGCTTAAATCATATCTTTTAACCATGTTTATAGGAACATATTTATCCATCTCACCAAAACTGTACTACAATTATATTATCTCAGCTCTAACTCTGAAGATAATAAAACCAACCAATTAATCACACTAACCAACTCATATGACCATGATATATTAACAATCATACCTAGGATTTGTAAATCAATATTGTTCTTCTATTATTCGATTTCCAGCCATCACAATTATAAAGCTAGATTGTATCACAACAATTTATATATATACTTTAAACTTTTATTACACCAAGAGTTAACACCTTTTTAGTTTCATCTCAACCAGTTTACTTTTAATTATTTGATCATCATAACCTAACTCATGTTCCATAATATAATCTTTAACATTTTCTACACTCAACCTTCAATCAAATACAAATCTTGCACATATATCATTCATTACTCCATTTTCAATCCATCTCCTTTAAAAAAATTTTTTTTTTTAAAATACATTATTCTTTCCTTACAATTTCCTATTACACTTATACATAAAATATTTCCACACACAAATACTTTAAGTTCCCAAAACATCTTATGATAACCTGATTTAGTTATTATCATAACAATTTCATAGCCCCATATTACCCAAATTCATTCTCATTTTCTATTTCATCACATAATCTATTCTACGAAAATTTAATCTTTATTAAATCCACTACTATATGCAATCTCATTTCTAATACCATTAAACATACAATGGTATAAAATAATAAACATATCATATATGCATTCATAAGTCACATTCATAATGTGACTCACTTCCCACCTTTCTTATATATATTCATGTCGAAAATTCCTCTTACATATCCTTTATATATATACACATAATTATGCAATTTATTAAATTTCTCTTTTGCATATAGTTTAGACAAATTTAATATTTATCACTTTCCTTGGACTATTATCATTCTCATACTTTTAACATAAATTATTCCTTAACTTCAATAAATATATACGCTCTACTTATAATATTATTTTACAAAGATCTTAATCACATGTCCAATGTGATATCTTTCTCACATTTGTTTTTAAATACCTTTAACATATCTTTCCTACCCATTTTCTTCCTTTCCAATCAAATTACTTAAAGTAACTCATTTCCATTTACTCAATCCCTTTTTTTTTTTTTCTAATCAAATTTTCCTATTATCAATCTCATTCCCCAATTCATAATACTTTCATGTGCACTACTATTCATTTCATATATCTCATGTATTGAATACATTAAACTATCAATATCTAAATAATCTTTATCTACATTCCATTATAACCATAAGTTCTCAACTTATTAGTTTACTTAAACTTCCATTTATTCATCTCATTCTCTTAATATCAATCTTAAAACATCTTGTATATATATACTACTAAGCAACATCAAACATATATGTTTCACCATTACCAAGCTCATTCCAAAAATTTAAGTATCATATATTATCACCATTTACAAGAGCTTTTACAATATTCAAACATATCACATTTCTAACATTGAAATCACCATGTTTGCACTAAATTAACAATACAATCAACACCAATATCTCTTTATATTTAACCAACATCATCTCTTTTTCCTCTTAAGCAAACCTTAGTTTTTCATGTCCATACCTTAAATTATCATACTTAATCTATACCAATCAACTCATTCAATAATCCACTGTAATCTTTTCATTTAAACCATATATCTTTCCATATTACTCATCCAGCAATATTTCCTCTTTCTAGAAATCTAAACATAAGTTTATTAGAAAGAGGTTCAAATAATAGAGGAAAGATTACATACTTTAATCTAAATTCTGTTTTTAACTCATTTCCAACTTTATTCTTTTAGCCATTTCCTTATATGTCATACACATGTCAACAATTACACTTTTACTTATAAATTCCATATCATTTCTTTACATCACAATCACTTTTCAATTATCAACATTTTAAAATTTTACTTTCATATGAAACCTCATTTACATACTATCATTTATCTCATGTAATTCAAATACATCACAATTCACATAATGCCACGTTTGAGACCAACCTAGATGTGAATGCATATGCATATATTACCAATTGCATTTCAAAACTCTTCTTTTTGATTCTCATTTAAATTTTTCAAAAATTTTCTTTTTAATTTCACTTAGGCCGAGAATTTCAAACCTAAGCTCTGATACCAAAATAATTGTAACACCCTGATACTCCATATAAGTACCATACATATACCTAGTATACATACAATACATATATGTAGTATCAGAATGTCACGTAAATTTTCAGTTTATTTACCTTTAACCGAATTCATAAAATTTTACATTACTTTGAAACACATTTATAAAATCATTGCTCTTATTAAAAATGCAACATAATTAAAATCATATATGTATGCATCACCTTCTAGTTGGTCTCGAGACACCCTTACTCTTCTCGTGGCACCACAGCTAAACTTCCAAATTAACCTCATAAATACCTGCGCGATTAAACATCCGCACTAAGCCCGAGAGCTTAGTAGTACTAAATAAAACAATAATAAAATAAACTTTGCCAAAAGAACCATACCTTAAATTTTTAGCATTTAGTTTTATTGTTTTCTTACCACGTATTCCTTTCTCAATGCATTCTTCAGAAGTTCTCACTATCTTTGCAAATTTGATATATAATTACATGGAACATTCATAACACAATTCTTGCCCTTTCTATTTCATATATATATATATATAACATACATCATTTTAACAAAACACCATTCAATGATCTATCCAAATTTTCATAATAGCAATTCTCACAAATTCCACCTTCATATACATTTTACACATCATACAACATGTTCATAAGCCCATATCTCAACAAAGTCCCTCAAAACACATTCCTCTTCAATACATCAATGCACATATTACAAAATCATACTTCATAACATCATTTTATTCACAATTCATCAAGCATGAATCACATTGACAACAAAGACAGACTTGGGCCCAAACAACATACTAATATGCCATTCAATTTTCAGAGTAATGCTTTGGTTTAATTATCACATTTATCATTATCATAGACCCAACTAGGCTTCAAGGATTAGGTTCAACCAAGCTTCAAGGGGAGCAAAGCATGCTAAGCTTCAACCCAACTTGGCTTCAAGAACCAATCCAACCTAGCTTCAAGGGTGGTAACATCTCAATTAGGCTTCAAGGATTTAATCCAACCTAACTTCAAGAGATTGTTACACTTCTTAGGCATGCCACCAACAACAAACTCTGAAAATGGAATAACACATTAGTCACACCACTCATTTATCAATTTTATTCTCAATTGAATTATCATAACCAATAACAATGGTTCACATTTTATTTGAATCATCATAGCCAATCACAATGGCTTCATCACATCACATTAAAATCACCATAGCCAATAACAATGGCTCACATCTCATTTGAATCATCATAGCCAATAACAATGGCTTCATATTTCATTTGTCATCACAATATCACATATTTTATATTTCATGCTTCATCACAACATCACATCATTCATATAACACATTACAATTTACAAAGCATAGAACATAACATTATTCATATAGTATCATCAAATCATATTGATCAATTCATCACTCAAGTATACATGATCATTATATCTTCCACATTTCCTATACCATCATTGTTAGATACATCACACTTTACAATATTCATGGATTTATAATCTTCTATATACTTTTGGTTGGATCATTATTGTTTTAAGTGTGTTTAGGTACCAAAAGACCCTTTTAAAGATCCAACAATATAAGAAGAATATATATAACAATGTAAGAAGGACAAAGAATAAAACATTACTTAACACATTTGAGGGACACGGGCAGCACACTTGAGGGACACGGCCAAGCTTGTGGCCGTGTCTCTCAACACAATTTCAAACAGACTCAGACACGGGCAGAGGACACGGCCGTGTCTCTCAACAAAAGTCAGGCAGTAGCAAACACATTCAAGGGACACGGCCAAGCTTGTGGCCGTGTCTCTCCAAAATCCATCCAACACGGCCAAGTTGCCCTAACTTGGCCGTGTCTCTCATAATTTGGCCGTGTCCTTCAAGAACTCAAAGACCAAACCATTTCCAAAATTCATACCACAACCCTTTTAATCATCATCTTTGTTCATATTTATCAATTCCATATCACTTTAACATTTATATAACTTCATTATATCACCATAAAAATCAATATATATACATCACTATAATCAATTACTCAAAATACCATTTCATTCATATCAAATCCTAACTCAACAATTCATCATCATCATCACAAATACCCCAAATTATCAACACTTAAATACCAATTCAACACAATTACATACTTCAATCTTTCATTTCCATCATCTTAAACACCAACCATACCTCAATCCAAAGAAACCCAAAACAAGAAGATAAAAACATATATATACATAATCAATAAAATCAACTCAAGAGAGAAGTACTTACTTGAATAGCTTGCCAAATCTTCAATATCCATTTGCAAGCCTCTTGATAACCTTAGTCTTTGGTGTAATTAGAAGTAAAATCACCTTTCTCTCTCTAGCTTCTCTCTCTCTCTCTCTCTCTCTCTCTCTCTCTCTCTCTCTCGTTTACTAAGAAGAAGGAGACGAAGGAGAAGAAGAAAGAACGTTCTCCTTCTTTCCTTCATCCTTATCATATATATATATATATATAATAATAATAATAATAATAATAATAATAATAATAATGCAATTAAATCTCCTCCACACAAACTTCTTTTTGCTTTCCTCTTTATTTTCCTTTTTGTCCTTATTATCATTATTATTATTATTAACTAATCATACAAATATATATATATATACAACTCACTTTTCCTACACCATTTTATACCTCATATATATGTTACATTTTATAATTCCCATATCTTCTCTTCACTTCTTTTCTCTTACCCTTCAATACACACATTGAATCCAAATACAACAATAATCCCAACACTTTTAGGGTATATTTTAGGATATTACACAAATGGTGCAGCAGACTTGCCAATTCGATGGGTTTCCTGATGAAGATCCTAATGCACATATTGAGAACTTTCTGGAAATATGTGACACATTCAAAATAAATAATGTCTCAGATGATGCAATTAGGCTGAGGTTGTTCCCATTTTCCCTTAGAGATAGACCAAAGAAGCGGCTGAAATCCTTTCCTCCAGGGACCTTCACCACATGGGGTCAGTTGGCAGAGAAATTCCTAGAGAAATACTTCCCACCATCCAAAACTGCTAAGTTAAGGAATGATATCTCATCCTTTCTGCAGCAAGATGGTGAGACCCTTTATGATGCCTGGGAAAGATTTAAAGATTTGCTGAGAAGGTGTCCTCATCATGGACTTCCACTATGGCTTCAAATTCAAACATTTTACAATGGGTTGAATTTTGTAAGTAAGCAATCCATTAATGCAATAACTGGTGGTACCATAAACAACAAGACACCTGAACAAGCCCCAAGGGAACAAGGAAAGCTGAAGGTCATGGGTTCACACCAATTAGACCCTGTGGTGGCTTTGACAACCCAATTGGAATCATTGAATAAAAAATTTTTTTCCTTGGCCTCTTCTTCTGGGAAAGTAATGCCAGTGATGACTTGTGAATGGTGTGGGGGTGGACATCAAAGTCAAGATTGCCAAAGTGGCAACATGTTTGCTAAGCAAGAGCAAGTAGATTATGTTGGAAATTTACCAAGGCAACAGCAGAATAATCCCTACAGCAACACATACAATCCGGGGTGGAGAAATCATCCAAATTTTTTATGGAATAATCAAAATAATCCAAGACCACCCCCTGGATTCCAGCAGCCCCAACATCAAGAAGCAGCCCCTCCAAGAAAGAGTAGTTTGGAGGACACGATGGAGAAATTTATAGCAGCTTCTGAAACTAGGCTCCAATCAACTGAAACCAACCTAAGAAATCAGTAAGCCTCTATTCATAATTTAGAGAATCAGGTGGGATAAATTGCCAAGATGCTCAGTGAGAGACCATAAGGGAGTTTACCTAGCAACACTGAGGCAAATCCTAAAGAGCAACTTAAGGCAATTACACTAAGGAGTGGAAAAGAGATCAAGGGTAATGTGGAAAAGAAAAGGGCTGAAGTACAAGAAAAAGAAAAAGAAGACGATCCTCCTGTCACTTATGGAGAGGAAGCTGCACTTGAAAGTGAGAGAGAGAAGCAGCCACAAGAAAGTAGCCCCAATTTGAAGGAATACCGACCTAGAGTACCCTATCCGGCAAGGTTGAACAAGGACAAGATTGATGCTCAGTTCGGTAAGTTTCTTGAACTTTTTAAACAATTGCACATTAATATTCCATTTGCTGAAGCTTTGTCACAAATGCCTAAGTATGCTAAATTTTTGAAAGATATCCTTTCTAACAAAAGGAAACTTGAGGAAGTGTCTTTAGTGCATTTATCTGAAAAGAGTTCGGCAATTTTTCAAAGAAGGTTACCTAAGAAGTTAAAAGATCCAGGTAGTTTTACCATTCCATGTTTGATAGGTAATCTTGAGGTTAAAAGTGCATTAGCTGATTTGGGGGCTAGCATAAGTGTTATGCCCTATAAAATGTTTAAAGAGTTAGGCATTGGTAAACATAAACCAACACTCATGACCATCCAACTTGCTGATAAATCGGTAGTCCACCCTCGTGGCATTATAGAGGATGTGTTGGTAAAAGTCAGGGATTTCATTTTCCCCAATGATTTTGTTGTCATTGATATTGATGAGGATGCGGATGTTTCACTTATTCTTGGTAGGCCATTTTTAAATATAGCCTGTGCCCTTATCGATGTTCATGATGGCACTTTAACTTTGAGAGTGGGTGATGAGAAAGTTATTTTTAGAATACATGATGCCATGAAACATTCACTTTCATTTGATGAGGCAGAATCATGCAATGATGTTATTGAGCATGAGACCGTAAATTGTGTTACTAACATTGTTTCCAAGGATCCCCTTCAGTTGTGTTTATTGCAGGAAAATGTTGAGGGTCAAGAAGCAATGGAGCAGCTTGCTTTTCTTGAAGCAAGCAAATCATTTAAATGCAGGGCATATGAGACCATTGAGATGCCAAAGGAAGAAAAGGCAAAACCGTCGGTGTTTGATCCACCGAATTTGGAACTGAAACCCCTTCCAGATCACCTTGAGTATGGATTTCTGGCGGAGAAAAAGAAACTGCCAATAATTCTGAGTTCCCATGTATCTTTTGAATAGACTGAGAAGATTATTCAGTTGTTGCAGAAACATAAGCAAGTGATAGCTTGGAAGATAGCAGACATAAAGGGTATCAGTCCATCCTATTGCACTCACAAGATACTGATGGAAGATGACCAGTAGTGCAACCACAACGGAGACTAAACCCAAAAATGAAAGATGTAGTGAAGACTGAAGTGATAAAACTACTTGATGGAGGGATTATCTATCCGATCTCGGATAGCTCTTGGGTGAGCCCAGTTCAGGTAGTACCAAAGAAAGGAGGGATGACAGTGGTCCCTAATGAAAATGATGAGCTGATTCCAACAAGAACAGTTATCGGTTGGAGGGTTTATGTTGACTACCAAAAATTGAATGATGCAACTAGAAAGGATCACTTTCCTTTACCCTTCATTGATCAGATGTTGGAGAGGTTATCCGGCCATGAGTACTACTGCTTTTTGGATGGCCTTTCAGGCTATTTCCAAATTCCTATTGGCCCGGAAAACCAAGAGAAAACTACATTCACCTGCCATATGGGACATTCGCATATCGAAGAATGCCATTCGGGTTGTGTAATGCACCTGCAACTTTCCAAAGGTGCATGGTAGCAATCTTTGATGAGCTTATAGAGGACATTATGGAGGTGTTTATGGATGATTTCTCGGTCTATGGCAGCTCATTCGAAAGATGTTTGGAAAACCTTGAAAGAGTCTTGATGAGATGTGAGGAAACCAATTTAGTGCTTAATTGGGAAAAGTGTCATTTCATGGTTCAAGAGGGAATCGTGTTGGGACACAAAATTTCAAGTAAGGGCATTGAGGTGGTTCATGCAAAGGTGGATATAATTGAGAAGTTACCACCACCCACATCTGTGAAGGTCATCAGAAGTTTTCTAGGACATGTGGGTTTTTACGGAGGTTCATTAGAGATTTTTCTAAGATAGCCCGTCCATTAACAAGACTCCTTGAGAAAGATGTGAACTTTGTTTTTGATGAGGAATGTTTGAGAGCATCACAACTCTTAAGGAGAAATTGACCCATGCTCCAATCATGGTAGCTCCCAATTGGAGTCTACCGTTTGAACTAATGTGCGATGCAAGTGACTTTGCAGTGGGAGCAGTCTTGGGTCAACACAAGGAGAAATATTTCCAGCCTATCTACTATGCAAGCAAGACCTTGAACACAGCTGAAGATAATTACACAACTACAGAGAAAGAGCTGCTGGTTGTGGTTTTTACTTTTGACAAGTTTAGATCATATATAATCTTGTCAAAATTGATTGTTTATACAGATCATTCGGCTTTGAGGTATTTATTTGCGAAAATTGATGCAAAGCCGAGGCTAATCCGCTGGCTCTTATTATTGCAGGAATTTTACTTGACGATTCAAGACAAGAAGGGAGCTGAAAATCTTGCAGCAGATCACCTTTCTCGCTTGGAGAATCCAACCTTGGAGAGGTTTGAAGAAGGGGACATTGATGATCACTTCCCCGATGAGCAGCTGTACGCCATGGTAAGTGAAGTAAGTAACTTAAATTTTGAAACACCTTGGTTTGCAGATTTTGCTAACTATTTGGATGTTAGGGAACTTCCTAAGGACTTAACTTATCAAGCAAAGAAGAAATTCTTTTTTGATTTAAAATATTACTTTTGGGAGGATCCCTTTTTGTTTAGATTATGTAAGGATCACATGATCCAACGATGTGTGGCATGGCCCGAAACAATGAACATTCTTAGTCAATGCCATGCTGGACCAGCTGGTGGTCACATGGGAGCCAATAGAACTGCTCAAAAGGTACTAGAATCAGGATTTTATTGGCCCACTTTGTTTAGGGATAGCACGAATTTGTAAACCGCTGTGATCAATGCCAAAGGACTGGAAACATTTTATCTCGTGATGAGATGCCCCAAAATGGGATTTTAGTTTGTGAAATTTTTTATGTATGGGGGATCGACTTTATGGGACCCTTTCCCAATTCCTTTTGTAACAAATACATCTTTGTGGCTATAGACTATGTATCTAAATGGCCTGAAGCCCAAGCCTTGGCAACCAATGATGATAGGGTTGTGGTGAAATTTTTGAAGAAATTGTTTTCTCGATTTGGTACACCAAAAGCAATTATAAGTGATAGGGGTACTCACTTTTGTAACTTTTAGCTTGCGAAAGTTTTCAAAAGATTAGGAGTTACACATAGGTTTGCTACTCCCTATCATCCCCAAACTAGTGGCCAAGTTGAGAACACGAATAGGGAGATTAAAAGAATTTTGGAAAAAACTGTAGAGCGATCCCGAAAGGATTGGTCCGAGAAATTAGACAATGCTCTATGGGCTTTTAGGACCGCATTCAAAACTCCTTTGGGCACTACACCATTTAGGTTGGTATATGGAAAAGCTTGCCATTTACCTATTGAAATAGAGCATAATGCATATTGGGCCATAAAACAGATTAACCTTGATCTAGCTTGTGCAGGTGAAAGGCGAAAATTACAGGTAAACGAGTTAGACGAGTGGAGATTGCAAGCTTATGATAATGGGAGAATGTATAAGGAACGTACCAAGAGATGGCACGATGCTCACATTAAGGAACAGAAAGAGTTTTAAGTAGGAGATCATGTATTACTATACAATTCAAGACTTCGACTCTTTCCAGGTTAGTTGAAATCTCGATGGTCTGGTCCTTTTACTGTCAAGGAAGTTTTCCCATACGGAGTGGTTGAAATAACCCACCCGGAAAAAGGTGATTTTAAAGTCAATGGGCATAGGCTCAAATTTTATTTTGGAGGGGAAATACACGACCTAAAGGAGGTTTTACACCTCCAAGACTAGGAACATCTGCCCTGAATGTCCAACTAATACGACGTTAAAGAAGTGCTGGGTGGGAGGCAACCCACCATTTTATTCATTCTTTAAATTTTATGTCTTTAATTCTTGTATTTTTAGTTTGTGAAAAAAACAAAAAAAATAAAAAAAATATAGGGGTTTCATCTAAACTCTCCTTTAGTTATGCATACTCACATTGAGGACAATGTGAAATTTTAAGTGTGGGGTGCATTTTGCATTTTGTGTTTTGTGTTTTTAATTTTAATTTATTTTTGTGTTAGTTTAGTTAATATTTTTCATGTTTTCTTTGAATAACTCAATTTTGGAAAGTTTAATTATTATAAACATTGTTGATAGATGACTTTTGAATTTTAGAAGCATGAATTTGAGAATTGAGTAGAATTGATGCTTTTTGTCAATTTTGTTGGTTTTTCTTTGCATCACTATCAACCTAGTGAGAAATTGAGCCATTAACTTATTATTCTTTTTGTGGGAAAACATCTTTAATTGATGACTTGCTAGAACTTGCTTTGATATGCATTTTAAGATTACATAAAAATTTCAATTTGGCATCAAGATGATTAAGGCAATTAGGTGAACCAACTTTGGCTTAAAAAGGCCAACCCTATTTTTAACCGTAGTTAGCCAATTATGAGCCTATTCCGTTTATCCATTTCTTTCTTTTTCACAACACTACTAACTTTGAATCATGCTATTTTGCCTCTTACCCTTTCATTAGGTCAAGAGCATTTTAAGAGCGTTTATGACCAAGTGTTGTATTGAATTAAGTGTGGGGTTAAATTTAGTAGGTTTAAGATTGCAAATCATAAAAAAAAAATCAAAATCAAATAAAAATAAGAAAAATAAGAATAATTGTTAAAAGGGTTGGGATATGTTACAAGATATAATAAGTGAGTTCCCTTGAAAAGTTCTGTAAATGTCAAGAGGTAGATAAGAGGAAGGTGTTTTGGAACCGTTGGGTGATACATATGATCGATTACTTCATTCTTGAAGTGCTCTTGAACTTAATGATTAAGCTCACATTTCCTAAATGTCATGCCTCTACCTTAGTCCCATTACAACCCAATAAAAGACCTTTTTGTTAGTAAATTGAAAAAAAACTGCAACCCTTTTGCCGCAGCGGAAAACAAAAATTATCTTTCGATTTATTCCCAGGATCCATGTGATCCATTCAGTTCGATAAAAGAGATTCGAAACTAACCTTTTGTGTAGCTTCAAATCGATTAACAGATGCTACCTTCTGAAGACGAACACCCTCTAGCGAAGTCCACACGAACATACGCCGGTCTGAGTGCTAGCTCACCAACGGCAGTGGCTGAACCTTTTCAAAAAATGAAACTAGGGTTTTTAGGTTTTTCTCTTCTTCCGTTTTCTTTCAAAACGAATAATGATCAGATCATCATCCCTCTAGCCCTTTTAAAATCGTTTAAAAGACTTTCCTTGTCAAAACCCTAACTGTACATATCCTATATGGACCCACGTTTTTAATAATTATTATCTAATAATAATTATTATAACAATATTATTATTAATATCTAATAATAATAATAATACTAACAACAATAATAAAAATATAATTATTATTATTTAAGTACAGTCTACATTCTATGTGTGTGACCCGATAGGCTCATATTAACTGGTAGTGTATTTCAATCTCTATTGAAATGCACAAGTCATAATTGGCCTCTAGCAAGACATTACGACTACCCAATTAATCATGAGAATCATTATAAATGAAAACCTGAAATAGTACATGCATTAATCCCTTTGTCACACGATATCTAGTTTGAACATAAGTCATAGTAAATGTCATACTTATATTGTCCAAACTTATGATTACTCGATCTCCAAGTTAACTGATAAACAAATAAGATTGATCTTATATCAACTTATTTGAGCACGGCCATGCATTTCTCAGTTACACTTATCGAGAGGCCCAGAAGATATCTCTCTCAAAGAGAGGGACAAATTCCATCTTGATTGTTCATTTTCCTCTACATAATTTATACCATGTTCAAGCATAACCTTTATAATTATCTAGTTATAGATAACGTTTGATCATGTCAAAACATAATATTCCTTATGTTGGAAACTATGACAATCTCAAGTCAAAGGATTAAATGAAAACTATTATGAGATACACTTATGACATTAAACCATGAAGTGATATCTATGTGGGTCTATCCAATACACTGTTCTCTAACATGTATCCATAATATTGATTTGTATCTTCATACTTATAATCATCTTATGATTATCAAATCAATATTACACTAGTTATATTTATTATTATCTCCATAACAATAATAAACCAGGGATATAATCATTATTATATATAACATGCAAACATAACAATGATAATAAAAACTTCTTTATTAATAAAAAAATGAATAACATTAAGGTCCAAATCAATGGCCTAGGGCATATACACTAACAGTCTCCCACTTGCACTAGGCCTAGTCTAACAAATATCTCATGCCCATAGACCTAGTGTGCTGATCATGCTTGACCCGCGAGAGAGGCTTTGTCAATGGATCTGCTATGTTGTCATTTGTGTCAACTTTGCATATCTTGATATCACCTCTATCAATGATGTCTCGAATGAGGTGAAATCACCTGAGTATATGCTTAGATTTTTTATGGGACCTTGGCTCTTTTGCTTGTGCTATGGCACCATTGTTGTCACAATAGATAGCCATAGGGTTAGCAATGCTAGGCACCACTCCAAGCTTAGTGATGAATTTCTTCAGCCAAACTGCTTCCTTAGCTGCATCTGATGCTGCTCTATACTCAGCTTCTGTTGTAGAATCTGCTACTGTGTTCTGCTTGGAACTTTTCCAAGTAATGGCTCCACCATTCAATGTGAATACAAAACCTGACTGCGATTTGTAATCATCTATATCAGTTTGGAAACTAGCATCTGTGTAACCATTTACAACTAGCTCATCTTCCAAACCTCCATAAACCAAGAAAGCATCCTTAGTTCTTCTTAGATACTTAAGAATGTTCTTAACAGCTGTCCAGTGACCCTCACCAGGATCAGCTTGATATCTACTTGTTGTGCTCAAAGAATATGAGACATCAGGTCTAGTACATAGCATGGCATACATAATAGATCCAATAGTAGAAGCATAAGGGATCTTATTCATTCTATCTCGCTCATCAGATGTCTTAGGACATTGATTCTTGCTAAGATGAATACCATGTGACATAGGCAAAAATCCCTTCTTGGAATCTTGCATGCTGAACCTCTTCAACACTTTGTCAATGTATGTACTTTGACTTAAGCCAATTATCCTTCTAGATCTATCTCTATAGATCCTTATACCAAGGATATATGCAGCCTCACCCAAGTCCTTCATTGAAAAAGAATTCCCTAACCAATCTTTAACCTTTTGTAAAGTGGGCCATCATTTCCAATGATCAATATGTCATCTACATATAGGACTAAGAACACGATAGCACTCCCACTAACCATCATGTAAATACATGGTTCATCTTCATTTTGAATGAAACCAAAGTTCTTAACTATTTCATCAAAACAAAGATTCCAGCTTCGAGATGCTTGCTTCAATCCATAAATGGACCTTTGAAGCTTGCAAACCTTCCCAGAATTCTCAGGATTTACAAAACCCTCAGGTTGTGTCATGTACACATCCTTGAGTAACTTTCCATTAAGGAAAGCAGTTTTGACATCCATTTGCCATATCACATAATCATAGTATGCAGCAATGGCAAGGAGAATCCTAATAGATTTAATCATAGCAACTGGAGAAAAGGTTTCATCATAGTCTATACCATGAGTTTGTTTGAAACCTTTAGCAACCAACCTTGCTTTATAGGTTTGTACATTTCCATCCATGTCAATTTTCTTCTTGAAAACCCATTTGCAACCAATA
Organism: Garcia nutans; assembly: GCA_947685225.1. Taxonomy (NCBI): domain Eukaryota; kingdom Viridiplantae; phylum Streptophyta; class Magnoliopsida; order Malpighiales; family Euphorbiaceae; genus Garcia; species Garcia nutans. The sequence goes on along the minus strand of CANTUV010000037.1, from coordinate 6,809,785 downwards.
GTCTTAATACCTTCGGGAGGATCAATTAAGGCCCAAACATGGTTGTCAAACATGGACTGCATCTCAAAGTTCATGGCTCCAAGCCATTTCTCTGAATCTGGACTTGACACAGCTTCAAGATAGGTAGTTGGCTCATCTTGATCTTTGAGCAAAACTTCATGACTTTCAGTCATGAGAAATCCATATCTCTCAGGCTGATGACGTGGTTTATCAGATCTGCGCAGAACTTGTGTAACATTTTCAGTTTCCACAATGGCTTGTGGTTCTGAAACTGTTTCTACAGGCGGTTCAATATCTTCTTGTGGTTCTATAAATTCATCTAATTGAACTGTACTCCCACTAGTTCTTTTAGAAATGAATTCCTTTTCCAAAAAGGTTCCATTTCGAGCAACAAACACTTTGTTCTCAGATGGAATATAGAAATAATATCCTTTAGTTTCCTTAGGATATCCCACAAAGATACATTTAGCAGATTTTGGAGCTAACTTATCTGAAACTGGTCTTTTCACATAAGCTTCACAACCCCAAATCTTAAGAAAAGACAAACTAGGTGTTTTGCCAGTCCATATCTCATATGGCATCTTTTCAACCGCTTTAGATGGTACACGGTTTAAAACAAAAGCAACTGTCTCCAAGGCATAACCCCAAAACGATAGTGGAAGATCTGCTTGACTCATCATAGATCGAACCATATCTAATAAAGTTCGATTTCTTCTTTCAGAAACACCATTCCACTGTGGAGTTTCTGGAGGAGTTAATTGTGAAACAATTCCATAATTTCTTAGATGTTCGTCAAACTCTTGGCTCAAAAATTCACCACCTCGATCAGATCGAAGTGCCGTAATAGTTTTACCAAGTTGATTTTGTACTTCATTTTGAAAAGTTTTGAACATTTCAAAAGCCTCATGCTTATGTTTCATTAGGTAGACATAGCCATACCTACTGAAATCATCAGTAAAAGTAATGAAGTAATTATATCCTCCTTTGGCACTAATGCTTAACGGGCCACATAAATCTGTATGTACTAGTCCTAGCAAGTCATTAGCCCTTTCACCTTGACCGATGAAAGGATTCTTTGTCATTTTGCCAAGTAAACAAGATTCACATTTATCAAATGATTCAAAATCAAATGAATCTAATAATCCATCTTGATGGAGTTTAGAAATGCGTTTCTCATTTATATGGCTAAGACGACAATGCCATAAAAATGTAGGGTTTAGGTCATTTGGCTTAATTCTCTTAAAGTTTATGTTATAAATATGATTATCCCTAGAATCATCTAAGTCAAGGACATAAAGGCCATTAAAAGATCTTGCAATACCATAAAGCAAATCATCTTTATCAAAAATAGAACAGGTCTTATTTTTAATTAAAAATGAAAAACCTTCATCATCCAAAACTGAAACTGAAATAAGATTCCTACTCAGAGTAGGAACATAATAGCAATTGTTCAAATTTAACAAAAAGCCATTAGGCATATGAAGTTCATAAGATCCTACAGCTAGTGCAGCAACTCTTGCTTTATTCCCAACTCATAGGTCAACTTTGCCCCTTTTCAGTGATCTACTCCTTTTGAGTCCCTGCACATTTGTACAAATGTGAGAACCACATGCAGTATCCAATACCCATGAAGTAGAAGCAGATAAGTTAATTTCTATAACATATATACCTGAAGATGTAGTCGCACTACCCTTCGATTTCTTAAATTCAGCCAAATAAAGTGGGCAATTTCTTTTCCAATGCCCAGGCTCCTTGCAATGGTGACAAGTTCCTTCCTTAGGAACAGGTGCCTTGGGTTCTTTTGGCTTGGGCTGTCCCTTAGGCTTTGTAGCAACTGTTGCTTTACTTTTTGCCTTGGCTTTCTTCTTCATAGGCTTACCCTTATTGACATTCAATACATGGGTAGCCTTAGTGGGCTTTTTAATATTCCCTTCAGCAGTTTTGAGCATACCATGTAGCTCAGGAATGGACTTTTCCATGTTGTTCATATTATAGTTCATAACAAAATGTGAAAAACTGCTGGGCAAAGAATGAAGGATCAAATCCATGGAGAGTTCTAAACTCAAGGGATATCCAAGTCGGGCAAGGTGATCAATGTAGCCCTTCATTTTCAAAACATGAGCGCTAACCGATTCACCCTCTGACATCTTGCAGTCAAATAATGCAACAGCAGTGTCGAATCTATCCTGCCTAGCTTGCTGTTGGAAAGCTTGTTTGAGATGGACACTCATCTCATAAGCCTCTAAGTGTTCCAGATCCTTCTGAAGTTCTAGACACATAGTAGCAAGCATAAGACATCCAATGTCATTGGAATCATCCATATGCTTCTTATGCTTGTTCTTATCAGCATTAGAAGCATTAGCAGGAGGTGGCTCAGGGACAGCTTCATCAAGCACATAGGACTTCTTTTCTTGTTTGAGAACAATTCTCAGGTTCCTAAACCAATCAACAAAATTAGTCCCATTCTCTTTCAGTTTTTCCTTCTCAAGGATGGATCGCAGTGATAAAGTGGAGTTATTGTTGGTAGCCATTTCAATCTACAAAATATGCGAATTTTAATTAATAAAAGGTGATAAGTAATTAAAATCCCACTAAAATATAACCCTCAATCATCACAATGACATTTTAGTGGGCTAAGATCCAATTTTTACTTAATATTAAGTCAGCTTTGGCATGACACTTAAAATCAAGTTATTATGGTAGGTAACCCCTTACCAATTACATCACATGTAACTCTTAGATGATATGGGATCATGACATCATATGTCATAGCATGTTATACCCCATCTAATGCCTTAGGCCCAAAACCATTTTGATAGCCTAATTAAGTCTAACCAATTTTAAACGCATTAGCAGCACCATTACTCATCATATCTTACTAGGATAACCTAATGTACTTTGCTTTGGCAAAATCTACATTTAGGTGATCTTAGCCTTGATAAGTGTTTAAGATATGGATGGCATTAAAACTTAAATTAATAGTGAGGGTTCATTCCATTTAATTTTGAAAACATGTTAAAATTAACATTTATATATCACATCCTATATGCATATATAAACTATCAAACATGACAACTCATACATATTCGATAAAAATAAACATGACATAGTATGGCCAAACTAGATATGATCTTCATGAGACCAAATGAAGATCATATAGGCAACCCTAGGTGAAAAGAAAACCTATCTATTACAACATTTGCAATAGTACATTTCTTCATATCTTGAAAGGCAACTTCATCTCCATGGAACTTTTCATCTTCTTCTCCAGGCTTGAGTCTTCATTATTACATTAATAATAAAAACTAAATACTAAACTAGTAATAATAAAGTTACAAAAATAAATGACACGCAGGGCGTATTTATAATCCATAGATATGAATAAACAATCACATAGATCATAAAGCCATACTATGCACCATGCTAAGACATCAAATAATCATAGCATATTTCATATAAACATCTTAAAATAACCAAATAAGTTGACATTCATAATGTCACCAGAACGAACTATAAGGCGCTGCGCACATGGCGATCCCGCTGGCCGGTTAGCGGGCGGGGTTCCGAAGGGGAAGCGCCCCTGGGCGGGGTCGAGGGGCAGCGCCCCTCGAAGCTAAACAGAATCATTAATCCAATTAATTATTTTCTGTCAAAACCCTTATTCTGTCAATCATATTAAACAGAATATAATAGTAATCTATTAATCATATTAACAGAGAACTATTACAAGAAACCTTAGAAAATGATTTACTCAATAATCATATTAATCAAAATCGAAATCTATGTATACATTCAATATGAATAAACGAATTGAATTAATCATATTAACCCTAATTTGAAACCATAACAGATTGTATACCAACCCTAATTCGACTTCACAGAATTGTATCTTATACAATTGGTCATCTTTGACATCATATATCAACAATGATTTAGGTTATATCTCATATAACAGATTCGAATCATCATCAAACGATAAAACGAATCCAATCATGCCATTCGAAAAACAATAGATAACATCAACACATCAACATGGCATATTTCAAATTAAATGGAATCAACAAGGGGCTCTGATACCACTGTTAGTAAATCGAAAAAAACTGCAACCCTTTTGCCGCAGCGAAAAACAAAAATTATCTTTCGATTTATTCCTAGGATCCATGTGATCCATTCAGTTCGATAAAAGATATTCGAAACTAACCTTTTGTGTAGCTTCAAATCGATTAACAGATGCTGCCTTCTGAAGACAAACACCCTCTAGCGAAGTCCACACGAACGTACGCCGGTTTGAGTGCTAGCTCACCAACGGCAGTGGCTGAACCTTTTCAAAAAATGAAACTAGGGTTTTTAGGTTTTTCTCTTCTTCCATTTTCTTTCAAAATGAATAATGATCAGATCATCATCCCTCTAGCCCTTTTAAAACCGTTTAAAAGACTTTCCTTGTCAAAACCCTAACTGTCCATATCCTATATGGACCCACGTTTTTAATAATTACTATCTAATAATAATTATTATAACAATATTATTATTAATATCTAATAATAATAATAATACTAACAACAATAATAAAAATATAATAATTATTATTTAAGTACAGCCTACGTTCTATGTGTGTGACCCGATAGGCTCATATTAACTGGTAGTGTATTTCAATCTCTATTGAAATGCACAAATCATAATTGGCCTCTAGTAAGACATTACGACTACCCAATTAATCATGAGAATCATTATAAATGAAAACCTGAAATAGTACATGCATTAATCCCTTTGTCACATGATATCTAGTTTGAACATAAGTCATAGTAAATGTCATACTTATATTGTCCAAACTTATGATTACTCGATCTCCAAGTTAACTGATAAACAAATAAGAATGATCTTATATCAACTTATTTGAGCACGGCCATGCATTTCTCAGTTACACTTATCGAGAGGCCCAGAAGATATCTCTCTCATAGAGAGGGAAAAATTCCATCTTGATTGTTCATTTTCCTCTACATAATTTATACCATGTTCAAGCATAACCTTTATAATTATCTAGTTACAGATAACGTTTGATCATGTCAAAATATAATATTCCTTATGTTGGAAACTATGACAATCTCAAGTCAAAGGATTAAATGAAAACTATTATGAGATACACTTATGACATTAAACCATGAAGTGATATCTATGTGGGTCTATCCAATACACTGTTCTCTAACATGTATCCATAATATTGATTTGTATCTTCATACCTATAATCATCTTATGATTATCAAATCAATATTACACTAGTTATATTTATTATTATCTCCATAACAATAATAAACCAGGGATATAATCATTATTATATATAACATGCAAACATAACAATGATAATAAAAACTTCTTTATTAATAACAAAATGAATAACATTAAGGTCCAAATCAATGGCCTAGGGCATATACACTAACACTTTTGATTGATGCTTGATTGAAATTAAGTGGTGGAAATTTGATAGATAAGCAAGCCTATGACAATAATCTTTCATTGATTGTTATGAGTGTAAACACCACCTTGATCAAACACTTTCTAAGAGTTGGTGAGGGAGTGACAATGTAGGTTATGCATGAAAAGCCACTTAATTGCATTGGTATCGATTTTGTTCAATTTGATATTGATTGCAGATTTAGGGATAGGGAAGTCTTGATACATTTTTATAACTCTTGAACTGGACAAAATTTTTGTGTGTAGTTTATTTTGATTTTAGCCTTGCTTGGGGACAAGCAAGGATTTAAGTGTGGGGTATTTGATAAGAGTGTTTTTATACTTTTTTTAGTATGATTTTAATGTGATTTTAGTTAATGTTTCATTTGATTTTGGTTTAAAGTTTGTTTTAAGTGTTTGTTTTAGGTGAAAGTGCAAAAACTCCCTTGGATTATCAAAACTATGAAGAAAAAGCATGAAGCAAGCAAGACATGGCCAAGCCAAAGCAAGCTTGGCCATGTCCCTCAAAATCTCTTCAAGGCAGTAGATGACACGGCCAGATGACACGCCCAAGCCTCTGGCCGTGTCTCACCCAAAGAGCAAAAATCAAGGAGACCAAGAAAGGAAAGAAATTTTGGCAGAAGAAGACACTGGCAAGTGACAAGGCCAAGCTAGTGGCCGTGTCACATGACACAGTCACAAGCTTGGCCGTGCCACCACTTGAAAGCAAAAAAAAAAAGAAATCAACAAATTGGCAAGCAGAAGGTGACACACCCAGGTGACATGGCCAAGCCACTAGCCATGTCACATGACACGGCCAGAAGCTTGGCTGTGTCACCTCATGAAATCAAAGGGAAAAGAAAGAAAAGAAAAGGCAGAAGGTGACACAGCCAACTAGCTTGGCAGTGTCCCAAAGAAAAACATGAGACACAACCAAGCCACTCATGGCTTGGCCATGTCACCCTATAAAAATGTTGAAATCTTTGCACGAATTGAGGAACAAGTGGGGAACAAAGACTAGCTTTTACCAAAAGTCTTCATGACAAAAGAAAAGCTTGCCTAATTCGAGGAAAAGAAAGGTAAAACAAAGAAAATGGGGGAGACAAAGAAAAAGAGGGTGAGCTGGAAGAGGGGCTGTGAGCTTTGGAGGGAAATAAAAAGGAGAAGAAGAGGGAGTTTTAAAGGGATTCTAGAGCTTGTGCAGAGGGCTGGAGTTTTGTGCAGGAAACAGAGAACAGAGGCAGAGAAGAGAGGTTTGAGAGGAGGAGGCTGGGCATACACGTTTTGGGGAAGGATGGAGTGACACTTTCCTTGACTCTTCATCTTCATCCTCCATTTCCATCCTCTCCAACATCTGCATCTTCCATTAGCAGCTCCTGGAGATTGAAGAAGCTACATTGAAAGGGGTTTTTCTATTTTCTCCTTTTATGTATTTTAATATTATAGTTGTTGTTGTTGTATTAAGTGTATTGAACATGAACTAAATCATTCTCTATCTAGATGTTAATGAACCCTAGCTTATTTGTATGATTGGATACTTTTAATTGATTGAGTTGTTTTATTCTTATGATGCTTAATGATTATTGCCAATTCATGATAGCATGCTTATTGATTGGTTGCCATTTTCATATTATTGACTTGAGAAAGCTTGATATGAATTGATTACTCATAAGGGTTGAGGATTGATTGGGGTGCTAGAGATAGACCTACAAGATCCTTTGGTTTATAGTTCCTTGTTCTTAATGCATGATCTATTTAATTATGTTTTGAGAAGAGATTCCAGCACTCTACTTAGTGATTAGGGATTAATTCGCTCGAGAGAGGTTTTAGTCTAAGTTAGAGGAATGCCAACTCAACTCTATCATGTAATGTAATTGAGGCTAGGGGAATTCAATATCTAGATAGTATCATTATCATCAATCCTTTTTACACAACACACAATTTATCTTTATGTTTATTTATTTAAGTTAATTGTCTTTAATTACAAAACACCACAAAAATATTGATTTGCTAAACAACAGTTAAGATTTGCACTAGTGCTTGGCCTTGTCCTTAGTGGAACGATAACTCACTCACTATTCTATTACATGGGCGACCCGTGCACTTGCAGTATAGCCATAGCGCGACGCGCGCACCACAATCCCCACCCGAACTAATGATGCTAATGTGGTTGTTAAATTTGTGAAGAAATACATTCTTAGTAGATTTGGCACGCCAAGAGTGATAGTCAGTGATGGGGGAAATCATTTCTGCAACAAACGTTTTGAGAAGTTAATGCACAAGTCGGGTGTGAAACACAAGGTGGCGACCCCATACCATCCACAGACTTTAGGACAAGTTGAGACATCCAACAAGAAAATCAAAGGAATTTTGGAAAAAAAATAGTCAACTCATCAAGGAAGGATTGGGCAAGTAGATTGAATGATGCATTGTGAGCATATCGAACTGCTTTCAAGACTCCCTTGGGTATGAGTCCATACCGATTGGTTTTCGGTAAGGCTTGTCATTTACCAGTGGAGTTAGAGCACAAGGCATATTGGGCAATTAAGACTCTGAATTTAGATTTGGACAAGGCAAAGAGAGAACGTTTTCTGCAAATTTCGGAGTTAGATGAACTAAGGAACGAGGCATATGAGAGTTCGAGGATTTACAAGGACCGTACTTAAGCACTTCATGACAGAATTTTAGTACGAAAGACATTGAGCCCAGGTATGAAGGTTTTGCTTTTCAACTCTCGTCTCTGACTGTTTCTAGGAAAACTCAAGACTCAATGGAGTGGTCCTTTCGAGATAACTCAGGTATATCCTTCCAGTGCTATATAATTACTTAACTCTCTAAGGAATGAAACTTTTAAAATAAATGGACAGAGAGTTAAACCATATAATGAGGGGTTCCAAGAAGTAAGGATTGTCAATAGTGCTTTGATCTACGATCCTTAATTCTTGTAGTAACGTCCAGCTAAGATGACGTTAAAGAAGAGCTCTATGGGAGGCAACCCATTATTATTGTTTTTAGCATTTTAGTTTAGTATATTCAGTTTATTTATTTATTTTCCTTTATATTTTTCTTTAAGGCTTGATGGTTTGGAGATTGGAAGTGTTTTTATTCTTGCAGAGAACAGGCCAGGAGCATTCAGTTTAATTGAGAAAAGGTGGGCCATCCAGTTCCAACTTTCCTTGCTCGCATGTTTATGCTGAAGTCGCGGTATTTGCTTTAGTTGTTTTCTTTAATGTTGATTATTTGTACAAAAGCTTCACTATGCGCGACACAAAAGAGGTTCTTTTTATCTTTTATTTTGTTTACATTGAGGACAATGTAACTAATAAGTGTGGGGTAATTTTTAAGTTTTTCTTGAATTTTTGGTTTTGTTTTCTTTGTTAGTTATTGTGCATTTTTCATGGCATAATTGTTGGAAACTTATTGACTTTTCTGTAATTCTAGCATTACATTTGAGCCTTTAGTATCAGCATAGAGATTAGCATTTGAATTCATTCAGGATCAATTTTCACATTCTGCAATTCATGACTTATAAATCTTTGAGAACCCACCCTTTGTGAGTTTTGAGCCTCATAGATTGAATATTACTGTCAATCGATTTTCTTTTCTTAAGTGTGCACCTTCATGATTTTGCATCTCTAGAGCTTGCTTTTGCATACTAATTGAACTCACATTATGATTTCATCTCACGTTTTAAAATGATGAAGGCAAATTAGGATTACCTCCTTTAGCTTAAAAAGACCTCCCTTAATTATGAATTCCTTAGTGAGCCAAGTTGATCCTTTGACCTTTTCTTGATTGATCAACACAATTCACAACTCAACATTTTCCTATTATTATCATACCTTCATTAAGGAATGGAGTTTCTTATGATATGACAATAGGAATGGTTTAATTGATAAGTGTGGGGTAAATAAATAAAAAAATAGAAATAAAAAAAATAGAAATAAAAATAAAAAGAAATAAAATAGTATTGTTCTAGTAAGATTTGGGGCTGAAATGCATACTTTGCAGATTGTATTTGACTAAGAGTCGATTATTCTTTTTTTCTAAATTTGAGCTAGATGTTTAATGCAATTTTATATTTTGTATATATATATAAATAATAAAAATAATAAAAATAAAAAGAGAAGATATATATATATATACAAAATTCATATATTTTCTAGCATTAGTCATCAAAGAGGAATTTCGACTCATTTACTTTTCTTTAAGTATGCAAGTATGTGAGACTATCAAGGGTTGGTGAATATGCCATTTGAGGGAGTTACGAGTTTCTAAGCAAGATTATTGTCTAATTTAGATACTCCATTTCTTGATGTTCCAACTTAAATGTCTTTTCTCACACCTTCACCTTAGCCCCATTACATCCAAACAAAAAGACCTTCGGATTATTTCTTGACAAAATCAGTGAGAGATTGGATAATTAAGCATGTTTATGGCAGTATGCATCATGAGTGGTTTGAGTGAATTAACCTTTGAAATTGAGTGAAACACTTAGATGAGAGATGAGATTTGTTATGTCTGAATTAATGAATGAGTTAAGAAAATCTTGATTGAAGTAAATTTCATTTATTTATTGTTGAGTATTAAAGGATTTCATCTTATATACTTGAATTATAGTTAAGGTTAACTGAGTATTAAAGAATTTGCTTGAGGACAAGCAAAGTTTTAAGTGTGGGGTAGTTGTTTTGTAATATCCCACAATGTACCCTAGAAGTTTTGGTATAATTGTTGTTTAATTGGATTTAATGTATATGTTGTGTATATGGCTAGATATATAACATATATACAAGTCAATGAGAAAGTCAAAGGAAGAGATTAATGATTATTGATTGTGTTTAAAGAATTAATTAATTATGAGTGGGATTAGAGTGGGTGGTAGTGGAAAGATATTTGTATTATTTTAAGATTTATTGCTTGGATGAGAGGATTTTGAGGAGAAGTGGTTGGGATGTGACTTTGCTTCTTCTTCTTTCTTTCTTCTTCACGTGGGCTTTGGTTTTCATTTCTTCTTCTTCCTTTGTTTTTCTTTTGGCCGGCTGACATAGAGACAAGAGAGCAAAGGAGAGATTTGAACATTCAAACTCAAGATTAAGGAAGTCTTCAAGTGAACAAGTTGGAATCTAAGAGTTTTCTTCATCCTTGGTAAGTACTTCACTTGATTCTTTGATTTCTTTGAGTTTATGAGTTGAGTTTGTGGATGGTATGTGAATATGTTTGATTATGATGGGTTTAAGAGTGTTTGGGTATATTGATTTCTGGTTTTGGGGGATGGATTGAAAGAAAGAGTAAGTTGTTGGAAGTGAATGTATTGTGGTTGTGCTTTGAGTTTGTGGTGATGATTTTGATTTGTGTTGGAAGGATGTTTTTAGTTGTTTTGGTGTTTTTGTTATGGTTTTTGGGTATGTTGAGTTAAGTTTGGTTGAAGTGGATTTTGGTGAAAGGAAGTGTTTTGTTGGTTGTGTTGTTGTTTTGGCCGGAATCTGGGTTTTTGGCCTGACACGCCCATGGGTACGACCATGATTTTTGGGCGTGTCGATGGTTATGTGTTTTGGATGGATGGCACGTGCAGTGACACGCCCATGTCATTGAGCGTGTCATAGCTTCTGTGTGGCAGTAGGATTTACACGGCCAGTAACACGCCCGTGTTATTGAACGTGTCATAGCCACTGTGTTTTTGGAGAATTGACACGGCCATGAGCACGCTCATGTTGTTGGTCGTGTCAATATTTTTCTGAGAGGCAGAATGTATTGCACGCCCAGTGACATGCTCGAGTTGTTGAGCGTGTAAAAGCTTCTGTGTTGTGGAGTTAGGGCATGGTCATGGACACGCCCGTGTTGGTGAGCATGTCATGTTTAGAGTTTACCCTAGTTGGTTCTTAGCCTTATGTTCTTATGTGAGTTTCATCTTCCTTTTGGAATAGATTGTGAAGAAGGTGAATTACCCTAGTTAATGTGGTGAAAGATTCTTGGAAGAAGAAGTGTTTAGAGTTGTGTGGGTTGCTTTTGAGGTAAGTACATACCTTGCATTGTTGCATACAATTATGTGGTAATGGAACTTACACGTTTTGATATGAATGTACAAAGAGATCTTATTGCATTGTTGATATATATATATATATGAATAATGTTAACCTTGTGAAATGTAATGTATTGTATGCATATTGATGATAATATGATCAATTGTATTGATGTGATGAGAAGCCATGATTATTGGCTATGGTGATGTAAATGAATTACAATTGAGGCATGGTTGCCTATTGTGAATATGAGAATGAAATGAGAATGAAAAGATTTTGTGTAAAATGTGTTATTCAACCTTCAGAGTTCTGATTTTGGCAGGCATGCCTATTGTAGTAACAGTCTAGCCGGGTTGAGGATCTCCTTGGTTTATCCAGGTTGTGGTCCAAGAGACTGGGTCTGTTACTTTATAAATGTGAAATGATAAATGTGAATTGAAGTAACAGTCTAGCCGGGTTGAGGATCTCCTTGGTTTATCCAGGTTGATGGTCCAAGAGACTGGGTCTGTTACAAGTAACAGTCTAGCCGGGTTGAGGATCTCCTCGATTTTAGCCGAGTTGATGGTCCAAGAGACTGGGTCTGTTACGCTATCCATGGATAGAGATATTTGTATATTGCCTACGGGCTTGATTATTGTGATTATGGACCAAAGCAGCAACTCTGAACTTTGAATAACAAATTAGTGTCTTATGGGCCAATAGGTGTCTATGTTGTACGAGTATAAGGGATGATGATATAATTATTGAAATGTTGAAATGTAACATTCATAAGTATGATCTTTATTGGTTGAATGCATAACATTTATATTGACATTGCATAATATCATTATGGTTTGTACTACTGAGTCGTTGGCTCAGCGCGATTGAGGTTCATCGCGCAGGTGGTAGGATTGATAGGGTTGAGACGGAGGATTCAGCTAGACCTATTTGAGTTATACTTGAAGAGTTGGATTAAAGCTTAAAGATTAGAGGGTCAAGCTGCCAATCATGTATATATTCTATGTTTTGTAGATTTTGATTTTTTTTTATGTATTTAGACTTGTAAAAGTTTGTAATAACTTCCGCTGCGAGTTATTAAACGTTTTTATTTATTGTGTCTTATGAATTTCTTTTAAATGATTGAGATTTGTTTTCACTTATTTTTAAAGATATGACTTATGTATTTTCTAAACGGTGGCATTTCCATATTCAGTATACGTATATTACGATCGTATAAGCATGTTGTGTACGTATACGGGGTATAGGGGTGTTACAATTATTTTGGTATCAGAGCCTAGGTTTGAGATTCTCAGCCTAGGAAAAGAGTAAGAAAAAGAATATTTTGATTTTAAAAAGTGGTTTTTGAATAAAATACATGTTTGGCATTGGCAGCCTCTGATCTTTAATGTAGTGTATTCTGCTGTGTTTGCAGATATAGGTTATAATGGATCCTCATTCACGTCAATCTATTGAGGGTAGTGAGGAGAGTGTAGCTCCTGATGATGGAGCTAGAGTGGATAGAACTGGAGAGGCCCCTGTTTCTGTGTCAGGGAGACCAGCTGGTGAAGAGGTTCCGCCAGTTTGGCTTAGGTATATGGTTGATTTATTGAGGCAGGCACCAGTGCAACCACCGCCACCCCCACCCCCACCCCAGCCTTTGGTACCAGTGAGACATTACGATAAACTAAGAAAGTTTGGAGCAGAAGATTTTCGGGGTACTATTAATCCAGCAGTTGCTGAGCAGTGGCTAGATAAGATACAGCGGATATTCATTCAAATGCAAGCCACTCCAGAGGAAAAGTTTGATTATGCTAGATCACTGTTGCAGAAGGATGCATATGACTGGTGGAAAACAGTTCCGCATGCTATGGATGATCCACCTACATTGTCCTACAGTGATTTTCTACGGGAGTTTGAGCTGAAATATACTCCAAGGGAGTATAAAGATGTGAAGAAGATGGAGTTTCTGACCTTGAGGCAAGATCACCGGTCTGTAACAGAGTATGAACTAGAGTTTATCCGGTTGAGCCACTACGCCGGGGGTATTATCTCTGATGAGATTGATAGGTGTAGAAGGTTTGAGGAGGGATTGAGACCCTCAATTATGTGTCTTGTGGCTGGTTCTAGATACCAGGATTTTTCCCAACTGGTTGCAGCAGCTAGGAGTGTGGAGAGAGCTCAGAATATTGCAGCAGCTGCTACAGAGGAGGAGACCAGGGTTAGGAGACCCCAGTTTGAGGCAGGGTCTTCATCTGCAAAGAGAGGTAGGGGAAGTTTTGTTCCCAGGATCAGTCGGAGTCAGAGACAGGCTGGTAGGTCAGTTCAGTTTCAGAGACAGAGATCGAGACCTACAGTTTCAGTAGCGAGTGCTCCTGCTCCAGTAGTTCAGAGATCCACTCTACCTATTTGTGTTCAGTGTGGGGTTTCTCATAGGGGTGCTTGTTGGAAGAATAATGGACCAGCTGTGTGTTTCAGATGTGGGTCGCCGGATCATTTTATTAGAGAGTGTCCGGAGATGCAGGAGCAGAGGCCGGCAGACTCTGCAGTTTCTCGACCTAGTCTCAGAGGTGGTCGAGGTAGTAGAGGTTTCAGCAGAGGGGGTAGACCTAGATATAGTCAGAGAGGAGGATCTTCATCCAGGGATAGCAGGCCAGATGAGGCTGGGCCTTCTCAACGGGTATATGTGATGCAAAGACAACCTGATGCTTCTGCAGTTATTGCTGGTACTTTCTCTTTATTTGGCATTTCAGTTCTTGCTTTAATTGATCCAGGCTCTACACATTCATATATTAGTGCACCTATTTTGCCTGTGTCTGAGTTGCATTCTGAGTCCCTAGGATTTGATGTGTTGGTGACAAATCCTTTAGGGCATAGTGTGATTGTTAGCAAGGTGCACCGAGATAGTGCAATTATGGTGCAAGGTGAGGAGTTTTGTGGAGATTTGATTGAATTGCCTTTTAAAGAGTATGATTTGATTTTGGGTATGGACTGGTTGTCTAGGCATGGAGCTGTGGTAGATTGTCATAAGAAATGTGTCACTTTGAGAAGTAGTGATGGTAGGAGTGTAAGGGTGTTTAGTGAGCAGAGACAACTTGCATCCTTGTTTGTATCAGCCGTAATAGCTAGAAGGTTGATTAGAAAAGGGTGTGATGCTTACCTTGCTCATGTTATGGATACTAGAGTAAGGGGTCCTCAGCTTGATGATATAACCATAGTTGCAGATTTTCCAGATGTGTTTCCAGAGGAATTGCCAGGGTTGCCTCCTGAGAGAGAGGTTGAGTTTGGTGTCGACTTGTTGCCTGGTACCACTCCCATCTCTATCACTCCTTATCGCATGGCACCTGCTGAATTGAGAGAGTTGAAGGTGCAGTTATAGGAGTTGTTGGATAAAGGGTATATTCGCCCTAGTGTTTCTCCTTGGGGAGCTCCTGTGTTGTTTGTGAAGAAAAAGGATGGTACCATGAGGTTATGCATTGATTATAGGCAATTGAACAAAGTGACTATTAAGAATAAATATCCTTTGCCTAGAATTGATGATCTCTTTGATCAACTGAAGGGAGCATCAGTGTTTTCTAAGATTGATTTGAGATCAGGGTATCATCAGTTGAGGGTAAGAGCTGAAGATGTTTCAAAGACAGCTTTCCGCACCAGGTATGGGCATTATGAGTTTTTAGTAATGCCTTTTGGATTGACAAATGCACCTGCAGTTTTTATGGATTGGATGAATAGGGTGTTCAGGCCCTATCTGGATCAATTTGTGGTGGTTTTCATTGATGATATTTTGGTGTATTCGCGTAATGAGGAGGAGCATGACAAGCATTTGCGGATTGTGCTGCAGATTTTGAGAGAGAAGCAATTGTATGCTAAGCTGTCGAAGTGTGAGTTTTGGCTTGACCAAGTGACTTTTCTGGGTCATATAGTTTCAGCGGATGGTATAAGAGTTGATCCAAGTAAAGTTGAAGCTATTTTGAATTGGAATCCACCAAAGTCAGTGACTGAAGTTAGAAGTTTTCTGGGTTTGGCAGGCTATTACCGATGATTTGTAAAAGGTTTTTCTTTGATAGCTACTCCACTCACCAGATTGCTTCGGAAGGGGGTTAGATTTGTGTGGACGGATCAGTGCCAAGCTAGCTTTATACGGTTGAAAGAAATATTGACACAAGCACCTGTTCTTACTTTACCCGTGGAAGATAAACCATATGTGATTTACAGTGATGCTTCACATAATGGTTTAGGGTGTGTTTTGATGCAAGAGGGTAGAGTCATAGCTTATGCTTCTCGACAGTTGAAGCCGCATGAGCTTAATTATCCGACTCATGATTTGGAGTTGGCGGCTATAGTGTTTGCTTTAAAGATTTGGCGACATTATTTATATGGGGAGAAATGCTTTATTTATACGGATCACAAAAGTTTGAAATATTTGGGGGTTCAGAGAGAGCTTAACCTTCGGCAGAGGCGATGGCTGGAGTTGATCAAAGACTACGACTGTTTGATTGATTATCATCCTGGTAAGGCAAATGTTGTTGCTGATGCCTTAAGTCGGAAGTCTTTGGCAAGTTTGGTTGTTTATTCGCTCTCGTTGCTTGTTGAGTTGAGAGCATTGCATGCTAATTTCGAAATATGTGATGATGGTGCATTATTGACTCAACTGCAGTTGAGACCAGCATTATTAGGTCATATTAAGGAGGCTCAGTTGACAGATGAGAAAATTCAGAAGATTGTATTAGATTGCCGAAATGGAGAGAGCCGGGATTTTCATGTGAAAAGTGATGGTAGTCTTTGGTTCAAAGATAGGTTGTTTGTTTCTAAGGATAACAGTTTGAAAAGGATAATTTTGGAAGAAGCACATCAATCGGTTTTCGCTATGCATCCGGGTAGTACAAAGATGTACCATGATTTAAGACAGCATTATTGGTGGTCTGGTATGAAGAGAGACATAGCGGAATTTGTGTCCAAATGTTTTACTTGTCAGAAAGTAAAAGCGGAGCATCAAGTTCCAACAGGGTTGCTTCAACCTTTAACAGTGCCTGAATGGAAATGGGAGAGAGTGACAATGGACTTTGTGTCTGGTTTGCCATTGACGCCAAGGAAACATGATGCTATTTGGGTAATTGTTGATAGATTGACAAAGACAGCTCACTTTCTTCCGGTTCGGATGGATTATTCCCTTGAGAAGTTGGCTGAGCTGTATATCCGTGAGATTGTGAAGTTGCATGGAGTCCCAATTTCTTTAGTATCGGATCGAGATCCCCGGTTCACTTCGAGGTTCTGGAAGAGTTTACATGGGGCTTTGGGTTCTCGATTGCATTTTAGCATTGCTTTCCATCTGCAGACAGATGGACAGTCAGAGAGAGTGATACAGATTGTTGAGGATATGTTGAGAAGCTGTGTCATTGATTTTTCTGGGGGTTGGGATAGATTTTTACCACTTGTGGAATTTGCTTACAACAACAGTCATCAATCAAGTATTGGTATGGCACCATTTGAGGCATTGTATGGTAGGCGATGTAGAACGCCTCTATGTTGGAAGGAAACTGGTGAAGGTAAGCTAATTGGTCCTGATTTCGTTAGAGAGACTGAAGAGAAAGTGAAGATGATTCGGAATAGATTGAAAGCAGCTTCAGACCGACAAAAGTCTTATTCAGATTTGAAGAGGAGAGACATTGAGTATAATGTGGGAGATAAAGTATTTTTGAAAGTGTCTCCTTGGAAGAAGATTTTTAGATTTGGTCGTAAAGGAAAACCGAGTCCTCGTTTTATTGGACCATATGAAGTTTTAGAAAGAGTTGGACCAGTTGCTTATCGTCTGGCTTTGCCGCCTGAGTTAGATAGAATCCATAATGTCTTTCATGTTTCTATGTTGAGAAGGTATAGATCGGATCCATCTCATATTTTGCCAGTGGAATCTATTGAGGTGAGTTCGGATTTGACTTTTGAAGAAGAACCAGTGGCTATTTTAGCATATGGGATGAAAGAGTTGAGACATAAGAAAGTACCAATTGTAAAGGTTCTTTGGAAGAATCATGGTAGAGAAGAATCAACTTGGGAGAATGAGCAAGCGATGCTAGACCAATATCCTCAACTTTTTCAGATTTGATATCAGGTAATTTTCGAGGACGAAATTCTTTTTAGAGGGGGAGAATTGTAATATCCCACAATGTACCCTAGAAGTTTTGGTATAATTGTTGTTTAATTGGATTTAATGTATATGTTGTGTATATGGCTAGATATATAACATATATACAAGTCAATGAGAAAGTCAAAGGAAGAGATTATTGATTATTGATTGTGTTTAAAGAATTAATTAATTATGAGTGGGATTAGAGTGGGTGGTAGTGGAAAGATATTTGTATTATTTTAAGATTTATTGCTTGGATGAGAGGATTTTGAGGAGAAGTGGTTGGGATGTGACTTTGCTTCTTCTTCTTTCTTTCTTCTTCACGTGGGCTTTGGTTTTCATTTCTTCTTCTTCCTTTGTTTTTCTTTTGGCCGGCTGACATAGAGACAAGAGAGCAAGGGAGAGATTTGAACATTCAAACTCAAGATTAAGGAAGTCTTCAAGTGAACAAGTTGGAATCTAAGAGTTTTCTTCATCCTTGGTAAGTACTTCACTTGATTCTTTGATTTCTTTGAGTTTATGAGTTGAGTTTGTGGATGGTATGTGAATATGTTTGATTATGATGGGTTTAAGAGTGTTTGGGTATATTGATTTCTGGTTTTGGGGGATGGATTGACAGAAAGAGTAAGTTGTTGGAAGTGAATGTATTGCGGTTGTGCTTTGAGTTTGTGGTGATGATTTTGATTTGTGTTGGAAGGATGTTTTTAGTTGTTTTGGTGTTTTTGTTATGGTTTTTGGGTATGTTGAGTTAAGTTTGGTTGAAGTGGATTTTGGTGAAAGGAAGTGATTTGTTGGTTGTGTTGTTGTTTTGGCCGGAATCTGGGTTTTTGGCCTGACACGCCCATGGGCACGACCAGGATTTTTGGGCGTGTCGATGGTTATGTGTTTTGGATGGATGGCACGTGCAATGACACGCCCATGTCATTGAGCGTGTCATAGCTTCTGTGTGGCAGTAGGATTGACACGGCCAGTAACACGCCCGTGTTATTGAACGTGTCATAGCCACTGTGTTTTTGGAGAATTGACACAGCCATGAGCACGCTCATGTTGTTGTCGTGTCAATATTTTTCTGAGAGGCAGAATGTATTACACGCCCAGTGACACGCCTGTGTTGTTGAGCGTGTAAAAGCTTCTGTGTTGTGGAGTTAGGGCACGGTCATGGACACGCCCGTGTTGGTGAGCGTGTCATGTTTAGAGTTTACCCTAGTTGGTTCTTAGCCTTATGTTCTTATGTGAGTTTCATCTTCCTTTTGGAATAGATTGTGAAGAAGGTGAATTACCCTAGTTTATGTGGTGAAAGATTCTTGGAAGAAGAAGTGTTTAGAGTTGTGTGGGTTGCTTTTGAGGTAAGTACATACCTTGCATTGTTGCATACAATTATGTGGTAATGGAACTTACACCTTTTGATATGAATGTACTAAGAGATCTTATTGCATTGTTGATATATATATATATATATGAATAATGTTAACCTTGTGAAATGTAATGTATTGTATGCATATTGATGATAATATGATCAATTGTATTGATGTGATGAGAAGCCATGATTATTGGCTATGGTGATGTAAATGAATTACAATTGAGGCATGGTTGCCTATTGTGAATATGAGAATGAAATGAGAATGAAAAGATTTTGTGTAAAATGTGTTATTCAACCTTCAGAGTTCTGATTTTGGCAGGCATGCCTATTGTAGTAATAGTCTAGCCGGGTTGAGGATCTCCTTGGTTTATCCAGGTTGATGGTCCAAGAGACTGGGTCTGTTACTTTATAAATGTGAAATGATAAATGTGAATTGAAGTAACAGTCTAGCCGGGTTGAGGATCTCCTTGGTTTATCCAGGTTGATGGTCTAAGAGACTGGGTCTGTTACAAGTAACAGTCTAGCCGGGTTGAGGATCTCCTCGAGTTTAGCCGAGTTGATGGTCCAAGAGACTGGGTCTGTTACGCTATCCATGGATAGAGATATTTGTATATTGCCTACGGGCTTGATTATTGTGATTATGGACCAAAGCAGCAACTCTGAACTTTGAATAACAAATTAGTGTCTTGTGGGCCCATAGGTGTCTATGTTGAATGAGTATAAGGGATGATGATATAATTATTGAAATGTTGAAATGCAACATTCATAAGTATGATCTTTTTTGGTTGAATGCATAACATTTATATTGACATTGCATAATATCATTATGGTTTGTACTGCTGAGTCGTTGGCTCAGCGCGATTGTGGTTCATCGCGCAGGTGGTAGGATTGATAGGGTTGAGACGGAGGATTCAGCTAGACCTATTTGAGTTATACTTGAAGAGTTGGATTAAAGCTTAAAGATTAGAGGGTCAAGCTGCCAATCATGTATATATTCTATGTTTTGTAGATTTTGATTTTTTTTTATGTATTTAGACTTGTAAAAGTTTGTAATAACTTCCGCTGCGAGTTATTAAACGTTTTTATTTATTGTGTCTTATGAATTTCTTTTAAATGATTGAGATTTGTTTTCACTTATTTTTAAAGATATGACTTGTGTATTTTATAAACGGTGGCATTTCCATATTCAGTATACGTATATTACGATCGTATAAGCATGCTGTGTACGTATACGGGGTATAGGGGTGTTACATGTTTTATTAGTTTTTGTCATAAAATTGTAATTTATTTATTTTGATGATTATTGTTTTCTTCATGCATTTTGGTAGTTTTAATCTGTTTATTTGGTGATTTCATCAATTTGGCAGTTTTTAATTTATCCCAGCGTTTATGTCATTTTTGTACTAGTTTTTAGTGTGATGTTTATGTGTTTTTGGTTAATGTTTCATTTGATTCTTGTTTAAAGTTTGTTTTAAGTGTTTGTTTTAGGTTAAAGTGATAAAACTCCCTTGGAAGATCAAAACAAAGAAAGAAGAGCATGAAGCAGCAAGACATGGCCAAGCCAAATCAAGCTTGACCATGTCACCTCAAGGAAATTTTTGGCATATCATGACACGGTCAGGAGACACGGCCAAGCCACTGGCCGTGTCTCACCAAAAGGGCAAAACCAAGGGAACCAAGAAAGAAAGGAAAATTTGGCAGAAGCTGACACTGGCAGGTGACACGGCCAAGCCACTGGTCGTGTCACATTACACGGCCACAAGCTTGGCCATGTCCCATCCTAAGCCAAAGAACAAAGGAAGAACCAAAGGAAAGAAATAGAAGCTGACACACCCAGGAGACACGGCAAAGCCACTGGCCGTGTCACATGACACGGCCACAAGCTTGGCCGTGTCACTCTCATCTCCAAAGAAGCAAAGAAGAGTAAGGAGAAACAGATGCTAACACACTCAGGTGACATGGCCAAGCCACTGGCCATGTCACATGACACGGCCACAAGCTTGGCCGTGTCACTCCATGGGACTAAAGAAAGAAAGAAAGCGCAGATTTTCAGCGAGGGTTTTGTATAAATAAGAAGATTAGGGCAAGAGAAAGAGGAGGATCCACACTTCCAGCCGTCCAACAAATACTTTTCAGCTATTCTTCAATTTTCTCTTGAAAATTGATTTCACTTTCATGCAAACACTCTAGATCAAATTAGTTTTAGGCATTGCATTATTCTTTTAGCAAAAAATGAGCAAGAGATTCTTCAGAAGCCAAAGGAAGTTTGTAATTTGGTTTTGTTCTTAAACTCTATCTCTTAAGTTTCATTGAAATTGTATTTATAAATTCTCTAATGTCTAAATTAATTTCTTTGAATTTTAATGAGATGAATTTATTTGATAGCATCATTATGAACTAATTTTTATCTAGTCTAAGGTTTGTAAGGATCTATTATGATTGTATGAAATGGTTATTGCTCTTAACTGAATTATTTCTTTTATCCTTAGTTGAATGGATTAATGTTAATATATAATTGATTGGCCACCAATTATGTGTTTGAGATATTTAGATGAAGGATTGAGAAATGAAGTCTAATGCTAGAATAATTCAATTAGGGACTTAGGTGAATTAGAGATATAAACCTAAGGAAAAGATCATTTTGATTGTAATAAGATTAATTGAAATAGGTTTGAATGCAAGAGCTTATTTCCTTGGTTTGATTAATTAAGTTGCTTGAAATATGATCTTTGAAATTAAACCAGTTGAGAGAAATAACCATTCATACATATAAATTAGTAGAGAAGTGCAAACCCTAGGCTTTTCTATTAAGTGAATCAATATCCTTGTTTAGTTTCCTTTAATTGCTATAAATTCAATCCATTTTCTTTTTAATTAGTTGTTCAGCAATTCAATCTTATAAATCAAAAACTACTAATTAATAATTTGTTCATTACAATTTGATAAATAATTAGTCTATCTAGCTTCCTTGTGAGACGACTTTGAGGTGTTCACCGAAATACTACAGCAGTCTCGTATACTTGCGAGTGTGGCTTTAGTAGTGTTTATTAGAGCCCAACACATACATGTATTGCATTACCTATCATTGAACCTTTCTAGCTCTCAGACTTGGAGTATGATAGTTCAAGAGCTTATGACAATCCAACATACACTAGTGACTTTGTAACACCCCAATACTCCATATAAATACTATACATATACCTAGTATACATACAGTAAGTATATAAAGTATAAGGATGCCACTTTTCTTTTTACCTTTCAATACCTGTAACAAAATTCAAACCATAATAGGTCAATTTAAAGAACACTTACAAATTATTGTCTTTATCAAAACTTCATTTATACATATAATATAACATACTTAAAGTGGATACATGTATGCATTACCCTCTAGTTGGTCTCGACAAAATCTTACTCTTCTCGTGGCATACCAAAAGACTTCATATCTTCCACCAAGCTACCTGCGCGATAATACATCCGCGCTAAGCTCGAAAGCTTAGTAGTACAAATATAAAATACAAACATATATCATGGAAACACTAACATATAAAGATATCTCAATTCCATATACCTTTAGTTCTTATTAAGTTTATCCCTATTCATTTGCACCTTTCATATCTTTCAACTAATCTCCTATCTTATACACATATAAACATAACATTTCTACCAAGTCCAACCCATCACTAATATTCACAATCAACATCTCAATACACACATTATACATCATACTAATCATAAGTCACATTTTCAATTAAGACAATCATTATCATCAACCACAATTCATCAATTGAATTCACAATCAATGCTAATACACACATTATACATCATACCAATCATAACATTTCTTTATTCACAATTCATCATTAATGATTCATCACTAGTGCTCATAATCAATATTTCAACGCACATATTACATATCATCAATCACATGTCCAATGAAGTATACCAAAGATTTCATTATCCATTTCTTTCAACATTTGTATATCACATTGACAACAAAGACAGACTCGGGCCCAACATACACCACTATGTTATTCAGAGTTCAGAGTTACTGCTTTGGTCTATAATCATAATCATCAAGCCCATAGGCATCATATATCAATACTTCTATCCATGGATAGTGTAACAGACCCAGTCTCTTGGACCATCAACTCATCATGAGGAGATCCTCAACCCTGCAAGACTGTTACCAATCATATATTTCATATTCACAATTCTCATAGTGTAACAGACCCAGTCTCTTGGACCTCAATTCAACTCAATTTGAAGAGATCCTCAACCCGGCAAGACTGTTACCTTTTTCATTTTATAGGCATGCCTCCAAACCCAGAACTCTGAAGACTGAATAACACATTAAACACATATTTCACTTATTGTTTCATTATCAATTTCAATCTCAATGTTCATTATCATCTAGGCAAACATGCCTTATTTCTTTCAATTAGATCATCATAGCCAATCAAAATGGCTTCATCTCACATTTGAATCATCATGGCCAATTACAATGGCTTCATAACATATCATATCTCAATCCATATGATACATATAACATCATTGCTATAACATTACAAAGTACCTTATTCATATAGCACAATACAATTCACAAGATTCATAATACACAAAACATAGTATTGTTCATATAGTATCATGTTCATCATCATTATAATACTCAACATCAATTACATTAACCAAATGAACATATCATTATTCAATCACATGATTCACATTATACATATAGCATCATTGCTATAACATTACAAAGTACATTAAAGTAATTCTTCATAAAAGTGTTTATCATAATAAATTTGCATAGCTCATACCTTGTTGAATGATCCTCTTCTCTTTCACACTATACAAGTCACATTAGATTAACAATGTAATAATTTACCTAACATTATTTAATTATACTCAATCAATTGTATTCTCATACATTAATATTCATCAAATCATTCACATCTTTCATTTTCCCATAACACAATTATATATACATATCATTAATGATATAAACACATCAAAATACATTAGTGATATGCATTAACAATGCAATCATGCAACATTGATACTTACCTTAATAACATTTCACACCACTCTAAACTCTTCTCCACTCAATAGTTCTTCACTTCACAAATTAGGGCAATTCAACCTCTTCACAACCTAATCCAAAAGGAATATAAGCAAAATGACCATATGAATAGTACATTCTGGTTTTAGACTCCATTTTATCCTTATTTTGAAAATTTGTATAAAATAATCTACTTGACTAAAAATTCTAAAATTTTTACAGAATTTAGTTTTGTATCTTAAAATCATTCCTTTAAAATTTCAGATCAAACTGAACACAAAATCTTGGTCAAATAGTTCACCTAACCAGACTGCCCCAATTGCCCTGCATCCTGGCAGCAGTTCTGAACTTTGTGAATTCCATAAATCAAATTCAATCAACGTGGTTCCAAATTATTTTTCTCAAATACTAGACTCACTAAGAAACAACATATCCAAAATTCAATTGGATATGATTTTTCTACATTTTATTAAAAATCCCGAAATATAGCTGTCTCAGTTAAGGTACCTGCTGGAACAGGTCTAATAAAAATAATCTTTCTAAACTCATAACCATTCCAAAATCGAATCAACATATTTTTCAGTCATTCTAGACTCATAGAGGCACAACATATCAAAAATTCACTTCAACAACATTTTTCTATAATTAATTAAAAATCATACAAGTCACAGCCTTTACTAATTGTAAAACAGAAAAATATTCACTAAACACAACTCTTACTCTTCCATCACCAACACCAATTTAACTTCTTATTTTAAAATCAATTTCAACTCTAATCAACAAATCATCAACACACTTAATCATACTATCAATAACCCTAACTCAACTCACACACATCTTCAAAAATAACAAAGGCAAACAAGAGAAAACTTACTAAAATCATGAAATTCTTGAAATTCCAACTTGTATACTTGAGATCTTCCTTCACTTTTGAGCTTAAAATTCCAAAATCATCACTTGCTCTCTTGCTTTCCTTTGTCTTTGAGTGAGCCGGCCATCAACAACAAGAAGAAGAAGAAATGATGAAGAAAACACAAAGTCAATAGGCATTAAATACCCTTCCAAAAGAAAATTACTAAACTACCCTCAACCATATAACTAAACCTTTGTCTTTTACAAGCCCATGTTGGTAATTTCACAATCACAAATAAAATATCCTCTTCCCTTGACCAAGCCCTTTGACCAACTTATATTATATATATATGACCATATACACAACATATACACTTCACTCTACACAATGCTTTTCTTCAAACAACATAATTACCACTTATCAATCACACACTCAATTCAATAATAACAACATTATCATAACTTCTAAGCACACTTAGGGATATTACAGACTTAGAATCCATTCAGAACTCAATTAGCTCCACATCAAAAGCAATGGATCCTGAACAAGTTCAGAAATTAGTGAATGATTCCCTCAACTCAAAGATAAAAGAATTAAAGGGGACCTTGGTTGAAACTGTGAGGAGTCAATTGCTTTCACTATTGAAATATAACAATGCCAAAGCTTCTGCTAGCAACAAGAAGTAGAAGGAAAAGGAAAAGGCCGAGGAAGCTAAGGTGGCCTATGAGGAAGATAAAGTAGTGATAGTTGATGATGATTGGGATGCATACTTCCAAGATCCTCAAGGAAAGAACAAAGAAAAGAAAGTTATAGAGAAAAATGAAACTGCTGATATGGAAAAGATGATTGCAAATTTGGATAAAAGGTTCAAAAAAAAGCTGAAGGCTAAGGAGGTGTCAAAAGTGCACAAGCTATTTGAACAAGATGAAGAAGTACCTTAAAAGTTTGAGATGCCTTCCTTTGCTACGTTTAATGGAACTGGGAATCACCATCTGTATGTCAAGTAGTATATTACTGCCATACAGTCTACCAAAGCTACAAAAGCTCAAACTCTAGGGTATTTCATGCTCTCATTAGATATTGTTATGCAAAACTGGTTCAATACCTTAGAGAAAAGTACTCAAAAGAACTGGGATTTACTGTATACAACATTCATCCAGTAGTATGGGTATAATGTTGAATTGGAAGTTACTCTGATGGAGGTAGAATCAATTAGACAAAAGAAAAATGAGAACTTTGTTGATTATGTGAAGAGAAGGAGAAATAAGGCTACACTTCCTAAGAAGAGGCCGGATAAGTCTAACCAAATTAGGATGATAGTGAGAAGTGTCATGCCTAATCTCCATAAACGGATATCTCATTTTCTTATCAGAGGCTTCAAAGATCTTCTTCAAGTTGGTCTACGGATAGAAGAATGGGAAAGAGAAAAAAATCATTTTTTAGAAGAAAAAATGAGAAGGAGATTTACTAGTCTAGCAGTCAAGGCACACAAAATGTAGTGGATGTTAATGCAACTGGTCAAGTAAATAGGAGCAGTGAGTTTTCAACAAGTTGCAAAAGAAAGGGTTGTTACAACCATCTCCTCAACCTTTGCGAATCCTTTACTAATAAACTTTGATACTAAAGTCTTCTGTCAATTGTATCATACACAAGGATATGAGATAGATAGATGCATTCGGTTAAAGCATGTGATCCAAGATTTGATTGATAGTGGTAAACTACCTAAGCCCAATAAGCCTAATATCAAGAGAAATCTTTTGCCTAAATTTGGAAGAGTGCCACCTCTAGCAATCTTCATGATAGGGGGAGGATTGAAGAAAAGTTTTGTCTTGTCATCTTTTCAAGACATAGATGGAGAAATTACTAAAGAGGAGGTGGTACTAAGCAAGACTTGACCAACTGAGGATGGGAGGGTAATGACAATTTGTGTTGTGAATGAATTTTGAGATTCAACCGACAATGATGGTGAATGGGCTTGGTCTGAACCTGAAGAAGAAGAAGTGCTGAATACTCACTCTGTCAAGCCTTGCGGAAGGGTCCTCCAAAAGAAAATGAGACTAACCAAGGTAGATATGTTGAGACCTAAGGAAATAAAGAAGAAGATGATGTTTTCATTAAGCAATTGAAAAGAACCTAAGCTAGTATGATCCTTGCCCCTAACATGTCCAAGTAGATGAAGCATTTTTATGTCAACTTAACATACTTCCCTTGACTTGTGCAGTTTTTATTTCATTTTCTTTCTTTGATTTTAGAATAATAATTTTTTAATTAAAATTTTTATGAATAAATTTTTTTGTTACATTTATGTTGGTCTTTGTTCATTTTGGTGCTCAACCAATAACGAATCTAGTTTGACATTTATAAATTGGAATATCTATGCATCATGATTCAAATGACTTTACTAGGTGAGATAATTATTATGATTTATTGAGTTGTGTATGGTTACTTAGAGAGGGCTCCTATATAATTATGAGTGTTTACATCCTAGTCAATCTTAGAACATGCTTTGACAAACTTTTGAGGCAAAATTGAACTTTACTTATTTAAGGGAGAAATGATATAGGCATTGGTTGATAAGCCAATAATTAGATCCCACCTAGTTAATATTAATCCCGAGTTTGTCCCTTTGAGTCTTCATAAGATTTTAGCTTCCTTTTTATTAGCTTGTAAACCCCGATAACCTACCCTAAGCTATTGTGACATTTATGGCAAGTCTTATGATCACTGAGTTGCTAAGGAAGCAAAAGATCAAAGAAAGGGGTGCATAGTCAAGGCCATAATAATAATTGAAGTGTACATGAACTAAACATAATATGTTAT
This sequence comes from Garcia nutans, assembly GCA_947685225.1. Taxonomy (NCBI): domain Eukaryota; kingdom Viridiplantae; phylum Streptophyta; class Magnoliopsida; order Malpighiales; family Euphorbiaceae; genus Garcia; species Garcia nutans. Next base: position 6,782,125 of record CANTUV010000037.1, on the reverse strand, counting down.
ACCTATTTCATCATTGAGATAACATCAGGGTAATAAAAGATTCATCCACATTGAAGCAGACTCATCCCACTCCATTCATCCATGGTCAGAAGCATAAAATGGTGCAAAACAATATAACTCCTTTAGAACTAGGATTAAAAAAAAAAGAAGAGAAAAAGAAGAAAGAAAAAGAAAGAAAAAGAGAGAAAAAATAGAAAATAAAAGAAAAAATAAAAAAATAAAACCCAAAAAGGGCGTTTCAGAAAGCCAACAAAGTTCTTTTTACCTGAATCAGCAGAAGACTTCCATTTATTTTACGAAGATAGATTGACTTGAATTGGTCCAGCCCAGCTAAAGACTCAAATAAAATTAGAGAAATAAAGGAAAGACCATCTTTAATTTTATTGAATGTCTTATATTTGATATTACAAAAAGGGGAAAAGGGAAGAATAATGGTCCTGAGTTCTTACAAAAGAAAAAGAAAAAGATCAAGATCTTACTAATTAAATCCAAATTTCTACCAAGAAGATAAGTTCTATCTTTTCATGAAGCAAGATTTCAAGTTCTATTTTTTCATGAAGTAAGATAACAAGATGAAGTATAGAGTTTAATATTTCCAACTGTTTATGTTTCTAGCTGAAAGTTTATAGTGTGACTGTTTGTCCATAGCATTACATAAGCTCTAATTTAAAAATGGTCTTCACTTAATTCATGTTCCTTATAGATCCCATTTCAAGCCTTTTAAAGACATGTTGATATCTTTTGGTAGGTAGAGTCTACTAATAGAGATTGTTTGAATAAGCATGCATATGAGATAGATAATATCTAAACTCAATGAGACCTTTGGCCAAGTAATGTGTATGTGCCTATCTAAAGTGCAATATTTCTTGCTCAAATAGGATTAATTCCCAATTATAGTATGGTAACTAAGGTTGTGATGTTATAGATGTGTTAGTTTGGAAAAATTGAGCTCTGAGGTTTATTGACACTCATTTGACAAACCTAACAATTGATTTTAAAAGAATTTTAAAAAAGTGTATGTTTTCTTGTCACATGAACCTTCAAGCTTAGGGAGTGCATTGCACTGTCAAACCTTAAGGGGCACATTGGGCAAAAGAAAATGATCATTAGCAAGGATATGAAGAAGCTTCCATCTGACGTGTTGAATCATGGTTTGAAATAAATGTACATTTGACTATGTTGCTTGGGCCCCCATCACTCATATTTTTAACATCTGAAAGATAAAAGTCATAAATGTGAAGTCTTCTAATGTTCTAATGTAAAACCTGAACGAGCATCTAGAAGAAACTAATGGCAGTGCTTTGGCATAACACTTGGGTCTTGTAGACCTTTAATTTTTGACCCAGACTAGTCCAAATATTTTAAAACAGTTTAAAATATTTTTTATGGTATTTTAATATTTATTATTTATTTTAATAAAATTTATTTTTAGTAATATTTATTACTTATAATATTTATTTTATTTATTATTTATTTTTATAAAATTTAATAGTTATTTTTAATAAAAATAAAAATATAACAAAAATAAAAAAATAAAAAAATCAGCAACGAAAGTCGCTAGCGATGAATTGGCTTGGGCCAATTAGCCGCAGGAACACCTGCGACGAATTGGCCATGGGCCAATTTGCCGCAGGAAAAACCTGCGGTGAAATTACAACCCATGAGCAACTTTGCCTGCGCCTAATAGCAGCTCACCCCAGCTCGCCCGGGCCCACGTGTAGTTTTTGCCAAAACCTTATTTTACTCAGTTTTTTATTTTATTTCCAAAACAATTTTTATTTCCTTAACATACTAGATTTTTTATTTTAATTACCTACAAATACCATATTAAAAGACACAAAGGAGGGGGAAAAAAATTTTATTCGGCCGTGGAAGAAAATTTTGGGACGGCACAATTATTGGAGAATTATTCAAGAATTATTGAAGGACTTTTGGACTTTCTTTTGAAAGCGGGACCGCCGTATGGGCTCATCGAAGGGGTCAATATTTATTTGTGTATTATAAGTCTTTGTGTTTAACTTCCTTTGTTTTAAATCCTAATTTAGTTATTAAAATTCTGAAAAACTTAATTTAAGATGTAAACCCTCAATTTATATACTTATTGCTTTATTTAAAGTTTTAGATTTAATTGTGTAGTTTATTATATGTTTTGATAATTGATTTATTTAATTTCAATGCTTGATTTATTTAATTTATCATGGATGAATATTTTTTCAATTATTATTTGTTTATTAAAATTATAAGAGGTATGTTTCCATGATTGGATACCTCATTAATTAATTTTCATGTAATTTAAATTATTTTTATATTTTGGGATTAATGTAAAGGACATGTTTCCACCTTTTGGTCGGTGTCCTATTAAGTTTTAGACATTGGACGATGTAAGGACACGTTTCCATCCTCGGATGGGTGTCCATTTATTTATTTTGTTTGAAGATTGCTTTAATTTTAATATAATGATACTTTATTTTAATTATGGCATGTAGTATGGATAATATCATTATATTTAAGAATTCTATAATATTAAGACCTAAAAAGGAGGCCGGTTTCAATGAATCGGGCGTTGTGGGGGTGATAGGTCATTTCTCACCTTTCCCATATGTACCCAACTTTCTGAACCCATTGTAGACCGTTAATTTTTGACCCAATCCGATCCAATATGCTTTATTTAATCTAAAAAGAATTTTATTGTCTAATTGGTCCGAAATAATTTTAATTAAATAGTTTTTGCTTTATTATCTAATTTTTATTAATAAAAAATAAAAATAAATAAATAAAAATAAAAATAAAAATCAATTGGCAGCGAAAAGTTGTCGCGCGGTCCCGTCGGGCCAGCAGCAGCTCCCCGCAGGCTTGCGGGCGTTTCGCTCGCAAGAATTTCCTGCGGGCAAGTTATTTCGCCCGCACGAAATTCCTGCGGGCAAAATAACTTCCTGCGAGCGAAATAGCCACCCATGGGCCCGCTGCCACAGTTTTTGCCAGCGCAAAATTTTTTGACCCAATTTTTAGAAACATAATCCAATTAGGTTTTAATTTCTTTTTTTATTAATATTGATTGCCGTGTGTAATTAGGAAAAAAACAACCTAAAAACCATTATAAATAAAGACCAATAGAACCAAATTATGAGAGGGAAAAAAAAGGCAGTAGCTTGATTTTTTGAAACCAAATCAGTGAAGGAAAAGGGAAACTCAATTCAATTGATCTTTAAAGCCGCAGCTGTAATATCCCAATGTATGCCCTAGAAGTTTTGATATTATTATTTTAATTGGATTGAATGTATATGTGTAATTTGAAAGAGAAGAGTAAGTGAAAAGAAAGTGTATATGTTGTATATATGTAAATATATATAACACATACACAAGTCAAATGGATGGTCAAAGGAAGAGGATATTTATTTTGTTATGTGTGAAATTACTAAGAAGGGCATGTTAAATGAAAGGAAGTTTAATTATGTTGAAGAGGGCATTTAGGTAATTTTCTTTTGAAATTGCTTGGTGGAGGTTTAAAGAGATGAGAAATTTGACTTTTCTTCATTTTTCTTTTCTTCTCTTCTCCATTGTTGGCCAGCCACTCAAAGCAAGAGAGAGCAAGAGTGAGTTTTGTGTTCAAGCTCAAAATTGAAGGAGTTTTCAAGTGATTAAGTGAAAATCCAAGAAGTTTCATTTTTTTGGTAAGTTCTCTTTCTTGATTTCTCTTGTTAGTTGAAGTTGTGTAAAAGTTTGATTGTTGATTTTAGAAAGTAGGGTTGTGTTGATTGTTATATGTTGGAATATGTTTGATTTAATTGACTATGGTGTTGGTTTTGGTTTGAAGATGATAAGTTAAGTGGATGTTGGTATTGAAAGGGTAAGAGTGATGTTGGTTTTAGGGTTTTGAAGTGGTAAGTGATGTTTAACTTGAGTTTGATTAATTATTTTCATAGATTTGCATGTTGTTGATGTTTGTTGGAGTTGTAAGCTTAGAATATGTGAATTTGGTAAAAGGCAGTAGCATTTGGGATGCCACGCCCGTGGCCTTGATTGCCATGGCCGTGGCCAATTGTAGCCATGGCCGTGGAGGTTTGCTGCAAAGGAGGCAGTAGTGGTTTCTAACCCACGCCTGTGGGGGTTGGGGTGGCCACGGCCGTGGGCCTTTGTGAGTGGTGTTGAAGTGTAATTTGTGATTTAAGGGTTTAGTAAGAGGTTATTAAGTGATAAATTGTATTGGAATTCATGTATTGTATCATTTTGGATTAGGTTTTGAAAGAAGGTGATTTGCCCTAATTTGGGAAGTGAAGAATTCTTGGAAAAAGGAAGTGTATAGAGTTGTATAAGTGGTGCTTAAGGTAAGTACAAACTACATTATTGCATACACTCATATGATGTTGAGATCTAACATACATTTGATGATAATGATGATGCATATAAATACTTTTATGATGAATTACCTTAATGTAAATTGAGACATAAAGAGATGTGAAATTAATGTTATGAGTTATAATGATGTAAATGATATGATTGAAGCATGCCTAGATGATATGATTGAATAATGATATGTTTGCCTAGTTGATGTTCAATATAATTGATGATATATATGTATACTATTTTGATGTGATGAGAAGCCATGGTTGTTGGCTATGATGATAATCTTGATGTGATGAGAAGCCATGGTTGTTGGCTATGATGATAATCTTGATGTGATGAGAAGCCATGATTGTTGGCAATGATGATGCAAATGAATTATAATTGAGGCATAGTGGCTAATTGATTATGAGAAATGAATTGAGAAAGAAATGTACAAAGATATAAAGATTGTGTGGCTAATGTGTTGTTCAACTTTCAGAGTTCTGAATTTTGCGGCATGCCTAAGAATTATAGTAACAGTCTTGCCGAGTTGAGGATGTCCTTGGTTTATCCGGGTTGAGGTCCAAGATACTGGGTCTATTACTTGATAAATGTGAAATGTGAATTATGGTAACAGTCTTGCCGGGTTGAGGATCTCCTCGAGATTAGTCGGGTTGAGGTCCAAGAGACTTGGTCTGTTACAATTGTTTTGGTAACAGTCTTGCCGGGTTGAGGATCTCCTTGAGTATAGCCAAGTAGAGGTCCAAGAGACTGGGTCTGTTACCCTATCCATGGATAGATATCTATGTGTATATAGCCAATGGGCTTGATGATATTGATATGGACCAAAGCAGTAACTCTGAACTTTGAATAACATATTAGTTTCTTTTTGGGCCCATGCTTGTTTTTGTTTCCATGTGATTTATATATGATGATATCTATGCTTGTTTGAGTTTAATATGGTTTATAATTGATGAATCAATAGATTAATACAATGAAAGGTAATGTCATGAAATATGAGATTCTTGAGTATCGTTTGTATATTGAAAAGTGTGACATTGGCATTTCATTATAGCATGATATCATCGTAGTTTGTACCACTAAGCCGTTGGCTTAGCGCGATTATGATTTATCGCGCAGGTAGCAGGGAAGAACCGGAGAATCCCTCTAGGTCAAGTAGAAGCTAGATCTTGAGGTGTACCTAGTGAAGCTTAAAGATCAAAGACATACTGCCAAACATGTATATACTTTATGTTTTTGTAAAACTAGAGTTTTGATGTATAAGTATTTGTAAATAATTGTTGTATTTTCCGCTGCTTATAAATAAACATTTTATCTTTTGTCTTTTATTATTTCTTTTAAATGATTTAAATTTGTTTATGCTTTTGAAAAGGGATGAGTCATTTGTTAAGTATATCGTGGCATTTCTATATTCAGTATACGTATATTACGATCGTATTAGCATGCTGTGTACGTATACAGGGTATAGGGGTGTTACATTTATTTTGGTATCAGAGCCTAGGTTTGAGATTCTCAACCTAGGTCAATTGTAAGAAAAAGAATATTTTGATTTTTAAAGTGGGTTTTTAAGTAAAATACATGTTTTGGTATGGCAGTCTTTGATCTTTAATAAGGAATATTCTGCTGTGTTTGCAGATATAGGTAGTGATGGCATCTCATTTACGACAGTCTGTAGAAGAAAGTGCTGAAAGTGTAGCTCCTGAAGAGAGAGATGGAGCTAGGATTGAGAGGGTTAGTGAGGCACCTGTTTCTATGCTAGAGAGATCAGCTGCTGAGGAGGCTCCGCCAGGTTGGTTAAGACATGTGGTAGACCTGTTGAGGGGAGCTCCAGTGCAGCCACCACCACCACAGCCTTAAGTGCCAGTAAGACATTATGACAAGTTGAGAAAATATGGGGCTGAAGACTTCTTAGGCACTACCGATCCTGCAGTGGCTGAGCAGTGGTTGGATAAGGTACAGAGGATATTCATTCAGCTGCAAGCCACTTTGGATGAGAAGTTTGACTATGCCAGATCCCTCTTACAGAAAGATGCCTATGACTGGTGGAAGACTGTCCCTCATGCAATGGATGATCCACCTACATTGTCATATGGGGATTTTCTAAGGGAGTTTGAATAGAAATATACTCCGAGGGAGTATAAAGATCTTAAGAAGATGGAATTTCTAAGTTTGAGGCAAGACAACCGGACGGTGACAGAGTACGAGATTGAGTACATCTGGTTGAGTCGTTATGCTAGGGGAATCATTTCTGATGAAATAGACCGGTGCCGAAGATTTGAGGAGGGATTGAGGCCCTCCATTATGTGTATTGCGGCCGGTTCTAGATACCAGGATTTCTCTCAGCTTGTTGCAGCAGCTAGAAGTGTAGAGAGAGCGCAGAGCATCGCAGCAGTTGCTTCAGAAGAGGAGACTAGAGTGAGGAGACCCCAGTTTGAGACAGGGTCTTCATCTGTGAAGAGGGGTAGAGGAAGTTTTGTTCCGAGGATTAGCAGAAGTCAGAGACAGCCGGGTAGGTCAGTGCAGTATCAGAGGCAGAGATCGAGACCTACAACTTCTGTAGCCAGTGCCCCGACTCCCGTGATGCAGAGATCTATTCAACCTGTATGTGTTCAGTGTGGTGGAAGACATGGGGGTGTTTGTTGGAAGTATAGTAGATCAGCGGTGTGCTTCAGGTGTGGATCGCCTGATCATTTCATTAGGGAGTGTCCTGAGATGCAGGAGCAGGGATAGGCTGAGTCTGCAGCCTCTCGACCCAGTGTCAGCAGAGGTGGTCGAGGAGGCAAAGGTTTCAGTAGGGGTGGTCGATCCGGGTATAGTCAGAGAGGAGGATCATCATCCGGAGGCAGTAGGCCAGAGGATTCCGGATCTTCTCAGCGAGTGTATGTGATGCAGAGGTAGCCAGATGCTTCAGCAGTGATAACTGGTACATTTTATTTATTTGGCATTTCAGTACTTGCTTTAATTGATCCAGGATCTACTCATTCATACATAAGTGCATCCATATTTCTTGTGTTTGAATTGCATCCAGAGTCCTTAGGATTTGATGTCTTAGTGGCAAATTCTTTAGGACATAGTGTGGTTGTTAGCAAGGTGCACCGAAATAGTGCTGTTGTGGTGCAAGGTGAGGAGTTTCCTGGAGATTTAATTAAAATGCCTTTTAAAGAATATGATTTGATTTTAGGCATGGATTGGCTGTCTAAACATGGAGCTGTGGTAGATTGTCAAAAGAAGTGCGTCACCTTGAGAACCAGTGATGGTAGGAGTGTGATAGTATCTAGTGAGCAGAGACAACTTGCATCCTTATTTGTATCAGCTGTATCAGCTAGAAGGTTGATTAGAAAAGGGTGTGAAGCTTATCTTGCTCATGTTATGGATACTAGGGTAGTGGGTTCTCAACTTGATGATATAACCACAGTTGTAGATTTTTCGGATGTGTTTCCTGAGGAGTTGCTAGGGTTACCCCCTAAGAGAGAGGTTGAGTTTGGTATCGATCTTTTACCAGGTACCACTCCCATCTCTATCACTCCTTATCATATGGCACCTGCTGAATTGAGAGAGTTGAAGGTGCAGTTACAGGAGTTGCTGGATAAAGGGTTTATTCACCCTAATGTTTCACCATGGGGAGCTCCTTTATTGTTTGTGAAGAAAAAGGATGGTACTATGAGATTATGCATCGATTATAGGCAATTGAACAAAATGACTATCAAGAATAAATATCCTTTGCCTAGGATTGATGATCTCTTTGATCAATTGAAAGGAGCATCAGTGTTTTCCAAGATTGATTTGAGATTAGGGTACCATCAGTTGAGGGTTAAAGCTGAAGATGTTTCTAAAACAGCTTTCCGCACCAGGTATGGGCATTATGAGTTTTTAGTAATGCCTTTTGGGTTGACGAATGCACCTGCAGCTTTCATGGATTTGATGAATAGGGTGTTTAGGCCCTATCTGGATCAATTTGTGGTGGTTTTCATCGATGATATTTTGGTGTATTCGCGTAATGAGGAGGAGCACGACAAGCATCTGCGGATTGTGTTACAGATCTTGAGAGAGAAGCAGTTGTATGCTAAGCTGTCAAAATGTGAGTTCTGGTTTGACCAAGTTACTTTTCTGGGTCATATAGTTTCAGCAGATGGTATAATAGTTGATCCAAGTAAAGTTGAAGCTATTTTGAATTGGAGTCCACCAAAGTCTGTGACTGAAGTTAGAAGTTTTCTGGGTTTGGCAGGCTATTATCGTCGATTTGTGAAAGGTTTTTCTTTGATAGCTACTCCACTCACCATATTGCTTCGGAAGGGAGTTAGATTTGTGTGGACGGATCAGTGTCAAGCTAGTTTTGAGCAGTTGAAAGAAATGTTGACTCAAGCACCTGTTCTTACTTTACCCATTGAAGATAAACCATATGTGATTTATAGTGATGCTTCACATAATGGTTTAGGATGTGTCTTGATGCAAGAGGGTAAAGTTATAGCTTATGCTTCTCATCAGTTGAAGCCGCATGAGCTTAATTATCCGACTCATGATTTGGAGTTGGCAGCTATAGTGTTTGCTTTGAAGATTTGGCGACACTACTTATTTGTGGATAAATGTTTTATCTATACGGATCACAAAAGTTTGAAATATTTGGGTGTTCAAAAGGAGTTGAATCTTCGGCAAAGGCGATGGTTAGAATTGATTAAAAACTATGACTGCTTGATTGATTACCATCCTGGTAAGGCGAATGTAGTTGCTGATGCCCTGAGTCAAAAATCTTTGGCGGGTTTAGCTGTTTATTCGCTCTCGTTGCTTGTTGAGTTGAGAGCGTTGCATGCTAGTTTTGAAGTATGTGATGATGGTGCATTATTGGCTCAGTTACAGTTGAGACCAGTATTGTTGGATCAGATAAAAGAAGCTCAATTGGCGGATGAGAAAATTCAGAAGATTGTATCAGATTGCCAAAATGGGGAGAGTCGAGATTTCTATGTGAAGAATGATGGTAGTCTTTGGTTCAAGGATAGGTTGTGTGTACCTGATGATGGTAATTTGAGAAAGATCATTTTGGAGGAAGCACACCAATCGATTTTTGCTATGCATCCGGGTAGTACAAAGATGTACCATGATTTGAGACAGCATTACTGGTGGTCTGGTATGAAGAGAGACATAGCGGAATTTGTGTCTAAATGTCTCACCTGCCAGAGGGTGAAAGCTGAGCATCAAGTTCCAACTGGGTTGCTTCAACCTTTAACGGTGCCTGAATGGAAATGGGAGAGAGTAACAATGGATTTTGTGTCTGGGTTGCCATTGACTCAAAAGAAGTATGATGCTATTTGGGTGATTGTTGATCGATTGACAAAAACAGCTCATTTTCTTCCTGTTAGAATGGACTATTCTCTTGAAAGGTTGGCTGAGTTGTATATTAATGAAATAGTGAAGTTGCATGGAGTCCCAATTTCTTTAGTGTCTGATCGAGATCCCCGGTTTACTTCGAGGTTTTGGAAGAGTTTGCATGGTGCATTGGGTTCTCGATTGCACTTTAGTACTGCTTTTCATCCACAGACAGATGGGCAGTCAGAGAGAGTAATACAGATTATTGAGGATATGTTGAGAAGTTGTGTTATTGATTTCTCTGGATGTAACACCCCGATACTCTATATAAGTACTATACATATACCTCGTATACATACAGTAGGTATATAAAGTATAAGGATGTCACTAGTTATTACAAATTTAAAATCTTTACTTTCATTCCAAAATCATATCATTTCATTGAAATAGATAAACGTACTTTCAAAATCAATATCCTTTTGATAATAATACATATATATATATAAATTACATTGTCTCTTCAATAGATTCCTTTATACATATGAATACATTGAATGAAAATACAATATAATTAACTGTTACATGCATGCACCACCATCTAGTTGGTCTCAAACTACACTTGCTCTCTTCGTGACATACTGACTTAACTCCAGCTCCATCACCCATTTACCTGCGCGATTAACATAACCGCGCTAAGCTTGAAAGCTTAGTAGTACAAGTCAACATTAAAACATGCAATACAAAGGAAACATACCTCATATGTTTAGCCTCATGTTTTATCATTTTCTTATTCTGTTTTCCCCTTTTTCAATGCATTCTTCATATATTCCTATTAATCTCATATATGATATACATATACATATATAACATAACCATCAAACATAATTCAATAAATTGATAGAACCTTCTTATAATAATACTTACCCATTTCACTTCATACATATCATATATATCATTTTATACTTCATAATCGCATATTTCATATAACTTCACAAACCACATCTCCTTTCAATAATTCATTTATGTTATATAATCATATCACAACCTTACATTTACTTATCATGTCATACTTCATAATCTCACATCTCATTCATTTAATTCATTATCCATAATTCACCATTCATGAATCATATTTAAACAAACACAAGCATGGGCCCAAAGACACTAATATGTCATTCAAAGTTCATCATTATTTCCAACAACCATAGCTGCAAATACAAACCTTCCCCCAACCAGGTCGGTTGCCCACTGGGCCTCAGGTCACTGCCAATCCCAGGGGTCCGCAGGAGGCAGATAGGCATGTATAAAACTATCATTAACGAACCTTCTCCCAACCAGGTCGGTAGTCCAAGTCCGGTTGCCCAACTCACTGGGTCCGCATGGTTCCGCAGGAGGCAGATAGGTACGTATAACACTAAATGAATCGAACTTTCCCCCAACCAGGTCGGTAGTCCAAGTTCGGTTGCCCAACTCACAGGGTCCGCATGGTTCCGCAGGAGGCAGATAAGTTCGTTCATTTATCTCTACTTTCTCAATTCATTTCACATTACACAATAGATTTGCACCATATCTCAAATCACTTTGGAACAATTCATCATATTTTTCACATACCATTCACATCATTAAAATCATATCATCACATCTTTCATCTTCATAACACATACACATTGAACACTTTTACTTTTCATTACATCCATACAATTCATCACATCATCACATTCTATATTTCATATAGATATGCTTTAATCATTTCATTATATCTCAATTCATCATTTAAGTACTCACAAATAGTTACATTGATCATCCCTTCTAAATATATCACATTTCACATTTCATTATATTTCAAATCACATCAATCAATTCATTATTATATTATACCATATCATTTATATTAACTAAACAAATATACCATTATTCAATCATATCCTCTAGACATGGTTCAATTATAATCTCATAACCAATACTCCTAATGTCTATCTCAATACACATATTACATATCACACTTCATAACATAAGTTTCACCTCTATTCATGTCTTAATTTAAATTAAGGTAAGTTATCATAAAAGTATTCATATGCATCATCAATATTCACATTATACACAACATAACATTATTTATATGCATCATTAATACCATCAATTATATGTTAAATCTCAACATCATATGAATGTATGCCATAATGAAAGGTTTGTACATTATGAACACTCACACAACCCTAAGCAATCCTTGCTTCCAAAGATTCTTCACTTCACAACTTAGGGCAATTCACTTCCTTCCAAAACCTAATCCAAGAATTGATACAATACATAAGCTTCAATACAATTTATCACTTATTAACTTTATCTTAGACCTTTAGATTATAAAATATCACTAAAAAACAAATGTTAAAGCCCACGGCCGTGGCCACCCTAACCCCCACGGGCGTGGCTTAGAAAACACTTCTGCCTCTTTGCACAAAATCCTCCACGGCCATGGGTACACTTGACCACGGCCATGGCAACCAAGGCCACGGCGTGGCATCTGGAAAGCTCCTGCCTTCACCCAAATTCACATATTTTTGACTTACAACTCCAACAAACACAACCAACATGAAAATCTATGAAAATAATTACTCAAACTCAAGTTAAACCTCACTTACCACTTCAAAATCCTAATTCAAGCTCAAATCAACCACTTCCAACACTAACATCAATTTAACTTCTTGTTTTAAATCAATTTCAACTCTTATCAACAAATCATCAACACTCTTAATCATACTATCCATAACCTTAACTCAACTCACACACAACTTCAACAATAACAAAGACAAACAAGAGAAAACTTACCAAAATCATGAAATTCTTGAAATTCCAACTTGTATACTTAAAATCTTCCTTCACTTTTGAGCTTAAAATTCCAAAATCTTCATTTTCTCTCTTGCTTTCCTTTGCCTTTGAGTGAGCCGGCCAACATCATTGAAAAAGAAGAAAATGATGAAGAAAACACAAAGTCAACAGTCATTAAATAGCCATCCAAAAGAAAATTATTATAATACCCTCATCCATTCAACTACACTTTTGTCATATATATACCCATTTAAGTAATTTCACATCAACAAATAAAATATCCTCTTCCCTTGACCATGCACTTTGACCAACTTATATGTTATATATATTACCATATACACTACATATATTCTTCTCTCTAAACCTTCTTTCTTTCCCACAACACATTTGCACAAGCATTCTCTTTTCAATTTCTTTTCTTATCACATAATATACATTCAATCCAATTTACAACAACAACAACAACAACAATATGCAAAACTTCTAGGGTACAAATAGGGATATTACACTGGAAGTTGGGACAGATTTATGCCACTAGTGGAATTTGCTTACAACAACAGTCACCAATCCAGTATAGGTATGGCACCATTTGAGGCACTATATGGTAGAAGATGTAGAACGCCTTTAGGTTGGAATGATATTGGAGAGGGCAAGTTAACTGGTCCCGATTTAGTTAAAGAAACTGAAGAGAAAGTAAAAATAATTCGGGATCGGTTGAAAGCAGCTTCAGACCGACATAAATCTTACTCAGATTTGAAAAGGAGAGACATAGAATTTGATATTGGAGATAAAGTATTTTTGAAAGTGTCTCCTTGGAAGAAGATCTTGAGATTTGGTCGGAGAGGGAAACTGAGTCCTCATTTTATTGGACCGTATGAAGTTTTGGAAAGAGTTGGGCCAGTTGCTTATCATCTTGCTTTGCCACCTGAGTTGGATAGGATCCATAATGTATTTCATGTTTCGATGTTGCGGAGGTATAGATCGAATCCATCTCATATTTTGCCAGTTGAATCCATTGAAGTGAGTTCGGATCTGACATTTGAAGAAGAACCAGTTGCTATTTTGGCATATGAAGTGAAAGAGTTGAGAAATAAGAAAGTGCCATTAGTGAAAGTTCTGTGGAAGAATCATGGGAGAGAAGAAGCAACTTGGGAGAGTGAGCAAGCGAGATCAATATCCTCAACTGTTTTAGACTTGATATCAGGTAATTTTGAGGACGAAATTTCTTTTTAGAGGGGGAGAATTGAAATATCCCAATGTATGCCCTAGAAGTTTTGATATTATTGTTTTAATTGGATTGAATGTATATGTGTAATTTGAAAGAGAAGAGTAAGTAAAAAGAAAGTGTATATGTTGTATATATGTAAATATATATAACATATACACAAGTCAAATGGATGGTCAAAGGAAGAGGATATTTATTTTGTTATGTGTGAAATTACTAAGAAGGGCATGTAAAATGAAAGGAAGTTTAATTATGTTGAAGAGGGCATTTAGGTAATTTTCTTTTGAAATTGGTTGGTGGAGGTTTAAAGAGATGAGAAATTTGACTTTTCTTCATTTTTCTTTTCTTCTCTTCTCCATTATTGGCCGGCCACTCAAAGCAAGAGAGAGCAAGAGTGAGTTTTGTGTTCAAGCTCAAAATTGAAGGAGTTATCAAGTGATTAAGTGAAAATACAAGAAGTTTCATTATTTTGGTAAGTTCTCTTTCTTGATTTCTCTTGTTAGTTGAAGTTGTGTAAAAGTTTGATTGTTGATTTTTAAAAGTAGGGTTGTGTTGATTGTTATATGTTGGAATATGTTTGATTTAATTGACTATGGTGTTGGTTTTGGTTTGAAGATGATAAGTTAAGTGGATGTTGGTATTGAAAGGGTAAGAGTGATGTTGGTTTTAGGGTTTTGAAGTGGTAAGTGATGTTTAACTTGAGTTTGATTAATTATTTTCATAGATTTGCATGTTGTTGATGTTTGTTGTAGTTGTAAGCTTAGAATATGTGAATTTGGTCGAAGGCAGTAGCATTTGGGATGCCACGCCCGTGGCCTTGATTGCCATGGCCATGGCCAATTGTTGCCATGGCCGTGGAGGTTTGGTGCAAAGGAGACAGTACTGGTTTCTGACCCACGCCCGTGGGGGTTGGGGTGGCCACGGCCGTGGGCCTTTGTGAGTGGTGTTGAAGTGTAATTTGTGATTTAAGGGTTTAGTAAGAGATTATTAAGTGATAAATTGTATTGGAATTCTTGGAAAAAGGAAGTGTATAGAGTTGTATAAGTGGTGCTTAAGGTAAGTACAAACTATATTATTGCATACACTCATATGATGTTGAGATCTAACATACATTTGATGATAATGATGATGCATATAAATACTTTTTTGATGAATTAACTTAATGTAAATTGAGACATAAAGAGATGTGAAATTAATGTTATGAGTTATAATGATGTAAATGATATGATTGAAGCATGCCTAGATGATATGATTGAATAATGATATGTTTGCCTCGTTGATGTTCAATATAATTGATGATATATATGTATACTATTTTGATGTGATGAGAAGCCATGGTTGTTGGCTATGATGATAATCTTGATGTGATGAGAAGCCATGGTTGTTGGCTATGATGATAATCTTGATGTGATGAGAAGCCATGATTGTTGGCAATGATGATGCAAATGAATTATAATTGAGGCATAGTGGCTAATTGATTATGAGAAATGAATTGAGAAAGAAATGTACAAAGATATAAAGATTGTGTGCCTAATGTGTTGTTCAACTTTCAGAGTTTTGAATTTTGCGGCATGCCTAAGAATTATAGTAACAGTCTTGCCGGGTTGAGGATCTCCTTGGTTTATCCGGGTTGAGGTCCAATAGACTGGGTCTGTTACTTGATAAATGTGAAATGTGAATTATGGTAATAGTCTTGCCGGGTTGAGGATCTCCTCGAGATTAGTCGGGTTGAGGTCCAAGAGACTGGGTCTGTTACAATTGTTTTGGTAACAGTCTTGCTGGGTTGAGGATCTCCTTGAGTATAGCCAAGTAGAGGTCCAAGAGACTGGGTCTGTTACCCTATCCATGGATAAATATCTATGTGTATATAGCCAATGGGCTTAATGATATTGATATGGACCAAAGCAGTAACTCTGAACTTTGAATAACATATTAGTTTCTTTTTGGGCCCATGCTTGTTTTTGTTTCCATGTGATTTATATATGATGATATCTATGCTTGTTTGAGTTTAATATGGTTTATAATTGATGAATCAATAGATTAATACAATGAAAGGTAATGTCATGAAATATGAGATTCTTGAGTATCGTTTGTATATTGAAAAGTGTGACATTGGCATTTCATTATAGCATGATATCATCGTAGTTTGTACCACTAAGCCGTTGGCTTAGCGCAATTATGATTTATCGCGCAGGTAACAAGGAAGAACCGGAGAATCCCTCTAGGTCAAGTAGAAGCTAGATCTTGAGGTGTACCTAGTGAAGCTTAAAGATAGAAGACATACTGCCAAACATGTATATACTTTATGTTTTTGTAAAACTGGAGTTTTGATGTATAAGTATTTGTAAATAATTGTTGTATTTTCCACTGCTTATAAATAAACATTTTATCTTTTGTCTTTTATTATTTCTTTTAAATGATTTAAATTTGTTTATGCTTTTGAAAAGGGATGAGTCATTTGTTAAGTATATCGTGGCATTTCTATATTCAGTATACGTATATTACGATCGTATTAGCATGTTGTGTATGTATACAGGGTATAGGGGTGTTACAGCAGCAGCATGAATTAAGCAATTCAAAGGCAACAAAGGCTTGTCTTTAGAGCTAGTTCATCCAAGAAGAATTGTTTTTGGAGGAATCAACAAAAGAAGGTATGTTAAATTCTTTTTGATTTATGTTTTCACAGTAGCAAACTTATGAAATTAAGGTTTTTTAAATCAAAAACTTTAGAACTTTAATTTAATTTTTCCAAGATTAAAAACACTAATATATTACTTTATTTTCCAAAAAGATTTAAAATTATTATTTTTTGCTTCTTCAAAAGTCTCAAAACCCTAATTGAACAAATTCTTTAACAAAACCAAAACTTGATTCTGTTTCTTTCAAAATTTTCAAATAAGTTCAATTTCATTCAAAAAGTCTTCAAAAACATCTTTTCTACTTGTAAAAACTTCAATCCATGTGTTTAAATTCATAAAACCTCATGAAATCATGAAATTGTCTTTTTAAACCCTAATTCATCAAATCACCCGAGAACCCTAAATTTAAAGCATAAAACCGAAAAATCCAAAATTCAACTTTTAAACCCTAATTTTTATGAACCCTAATACTTTTAAAACATTGAAAACCATAAAAACTCTAAAATTACACAGTAGCTTACATCACTATTTAAAACCATGAATTAAAAAGTATTTCAAAGTGTCCAAAACCCTAGTTTCATGATTTGACCATTCAAATCTTAATTTGTTTAATCAAAGTGTCTTACCAACCTTTAAAAAAAAAACATAAAACCCTAATCTATTTTAATTCCATAAAAAGTCACAGTAGCTTAATTTTAAAATTTCCAAAACCTTAACACATGAGATAAAGAACCCAAAATGGAAATAGTAGCTATACTTGAACTTTTATTTGCTTTATTCAATTCCATACTTGATTATGCTTTAATTTATTTCTTATGCTTTAATTTATTTGAATTCAATACTTGATTTATTTAATTTATCATGGATGGATGTTTATTTTATATCTTGATATTTAAATACTTTTAATGAATGATTTATTTATTATAGATGATTATTTACTTTTATCAACTAATTTAGACTTCCAAAAGTTGTAAGAGGTATGTTTCCACTTGGTGGGTACCTCATTAGTTAAACATCATGTAATTTAATTTTCTTTTCTATTTTAGAACCTTTGTAAAGGGCATGTTTCTACCTTTTGGTGGGTGTCCTATCTAGGCATGTGATGTAAGGACATGTTTCCTGTTAGTAAATCGAGAAGAATCAGCAACTCTTTTGCCGCAGCGAAAAAACAAAAAAAAATATCTTTCGATTTATTCCCAGGATCCATGTGATCCATTCAGTTCGATAAAAGAGATTCGAAACTAACCTTTTGTGTAGCTTCAAATCGATTAACAGATGCTGCCTTCTGAAGACGAACACCCTCTAGCGAAGTCCACACGAACGTATGCCGGTCTGAGTGCTAGCTCACCAACGGCAGTGGTTGAACCTTTTCAAAAACGAAACTAGGGATTTTAGGTTTTTTTTTTCTTCTTCCGTTTTTTTCAAAACGAATAATGATCAGATCATCATCCCTCTAGCCCTTTTAAAACTGTTTAAAAGACTCGTCAAAACCCTAACTGTCCATATCCTATATGGACCCACGTTTTTAATAATTATTATCTAATAATAATTATTATAACAATATTATTATTAATATCTAATAATAATAATAATACTAACAACAATAATAAAAATATAATTATTATTATTTAAGTACAGCCTACGTTCTATGTGTGTGACCCGATAGGCTCATATTAATTGGTAGTGTATTTCAATCTCTATTGAAATGCACAAATCATAATTGGCCTCTAGCAAGACATTACGGCTACCCAATTAATCATGAGAATCATTATAAATGAAAACCTGAAATAGTACATGCATTAATCCCTTTGTCACACGATATCTAGTTTGAACATAAGTCATAGTAAATGTCATACTTATATTGTCCAAACTTATGATTACTCGATCTCCAAGTTAACTGATAAACAAATAAGATTGATCTTATATCAACTTATTTGAGCACGGCCATGCATTTCTCAGTTACACTTATCGAGGGGCCCAGAAGATATCTCTCTCATAGAGAGGAACAAATTCCATCTTGATTGTTCATTTTCCTCTACATAATTTATACCATGTTCAAGCATAACCTTTATAATTATCTAGTTACAGATAACGTTTGATCATGTCAAAACATAATATTCCTTATGTTGGAAACTATGACAATCTCAAGTCAAAGGATTAAATGAAAACTATTATGAGATACACTTATGACATTAAACCATGAAGTGATATCTATGTGGGTCTATCCAATACACTGTTCTCTAACATGTATCCATAATATTGATTTGTATCTTCATACCTATAATCATCTTATGATTATCAAATCAATATTACACTAGTTATATTTATTATTATCTCCATAACAATAATAAACCAGGGATATAATCATTATTATATATAACATGCAAACATAACAATGATAATAAAAACTTCTTTATTAATAACAAAAATGAATAACATTAAGGTCCAAATCAATGGCCTAGGGCATATACACTAACAGTCTCCCACTTGCACTAGGCCTAGTCTAACAAATATCTCATACCCATAGACCTATTGTGCTGATCATGCTTGACCCGCGAAAGAGGCTTTGTCAATGGATCTGCTATGTTGTCATTTGTGTCAACTTTGCATATCTTGATATCACCTCTATCAATGATGTCTCGAATGAGGTGAAATCACCTGAGTATATGCTTAGATTTCTGATGGGACCTTGGCTCTTTTGCTTGCACTATGGCACCATTGTTGTCACAATAGATAGCCATAGGATTAGCAATACTAGGCACCACTCCAAGCTCAGTGATGAATTTCTTCAGCCAAACTGCTTCCATAGCTGCATCTGATGCTGCTATATACTTAGCTTCTGTTGTAGAATCTGCTACTGTGCTCTGCTTGGAACTTTTCCAAGTAATGGCTCCACCATTCAATGTGAATACAAAACCTGACTGCGATTTGTAATCATCTATATCAGTTTGGAAACTAGCATCTGTGTAACCATTTACAACTAGCTCATCTTCCAAACCTCCATAAACCAAGAAAGCATCCTTAGTTCTTCTTAGATACTTAAGAATGTTCTTAACAGCTGTCCAGTGACCCTCACCAGGATCAGCTTGATATCTACTTGTTGTGCTCAAAGAATATGAGACATCAGGTCCAGTACATAGCATGGCATACATAATAGATCCAATAGCAGAAGCATAAGGGATCTTATTCATTCTATCTCGCTCCTCAGATGTCTTAGGACATTGATTCTTGCTAAGATGAATACCATGTGACATAGGCAAAAATCCCTTCTTGGAATCTTGCATGATGAACCTCTTCAACACTTTGTCAATGTATGTACTTTGACTTAAGCCAATTATCCTTCTAGATCTATCTCTATAGATCCTTATACCAAGGATATATGCAGCCTCACCCAAGTCCTTCATTGAAAAAGAATTCCCTAACCAATCTTTAACCTTTTGTAAAGTGGGGACATCATTTCCAATGATCAATATGTCATCTACATATAGGACTAAGAACACGATAGCACTCCCACTAACCATCTTGTAAACACATGGTTCATCTTCATTTTGAATGAAACCAAAGTTCTTAACTGTTTCATCAAAACAAAGATTCCAGCTTCGAGATGCTTGCTTCAATCCATAAATGGACCTTTGAAGCTTGCAAACCTTCCCAGAATTCTCAGGATTTACAAAACCCTCAGGTTGTGTCATGTACACATCCTCGAGTAAATTTCCATTAAGGAAAGCGGTTTTGACATCCATTTGCCATATCACATAATCATAGTATGCAGCAATGGCAAGGAGAATCCTAATAGATTTAATCATAGCAACTGGAGAAAAGGTTTCATCATAGTCTATACCATGAGTTTGTTTGAAACCTTTAGCAGCCAACCTTGCTTTATAGGTTTGCACATTTCCATCCATGTCAATTTTCTTCTTGAAAACCCATTTGCAACCAATAGTCTTAATACCTTCGGGAGGATCAATTAAGGCCCAAACTTGGTTGTCAAACATGGACTGCATCTCAGAGTTCATGGCTCCAAGCCATTTCTCTTAATCTGGACTTCACACAGCTTCAAGATAAGTAGTTGGCTCATCTTGATCTATGTGCAAAACTTCATGACTTTCAGTCATGAGAAATCCATATCTCTCAGGCTGATGACGTGGTCTATCAGATCTGCGCAGAACTTGTGTAACATTTTCAGTTTCCACAATGGCTTGTGGTTCTAAAACTGTTTCTACAGGCGGTTCAATATCTTCTTGTGGTTCTATAAATTCATCTAATTGAACTGTACTCCCACTAGTTCTTTTAGAAATGAATTCCTTTTCCAAAAAGGTTCCATTTCGAGCAACAAACAC
Organism: Garcia nutans; assembly: GCA_947685225.1. NCBI lineage: Eukaryota > Viridiplantae > Streptophyta > Magnoliopsida > Malpighiales > Euphorbiaceae > Garcia > Garcia nutans. The sequence goes on along the minus strand of CANTUV010000037.1, from coordinate 6,761,450 downwards.
TTTGTTCTCAGATGGAATATAGAAATAATATCCTTTAGTTTCCTTAGGATATCCCATAAAGATACATTTAGCAGATTTTGGAGCTAACTTATCTGAAACTGGTCTTTTCACATAAGCTTCACAACCCCAAATCTTAAGAAAAGACAAACTAGGTGTTTTGCCAGTCCATATCTCATATGGCGTCTTTTCAACCGCTTTAGATGGTACACGGTTTAAAACAAAAGCAGTTGTCTCCAAGGCATAAACCCAAAACGATAATGGAAGATCTGCTTGACTCATCATAGATCGAACCATATCTAATAAAGTTCGATTTCTTCTTTCAGAAACACCATTCCACTGTGGAGTTCCTGGAGGAGTTAATTGTGAAACAATTCCATTATTTCTTAGATGTTCGTCAAACTCTTGGCTCAAAAATTCACCACCTCGATCAGATCGAAGCGCCTTAATAGTTTTACCAAGTTGATTTTGTACTTCATTTTGAAAAGTTTTGAACATTTCAAAAGCCTCATGCTTATGTTTCATTAGGTAGACATAGCCATACCTACTGAAATCATCAGTAAAAGTAATGAAGTAATTATATCCTCCTCTGGCACTAATGCTTAACGGGCCACATACATCTGTATGTACTAGTCCTAGCAAGTCATTAGCCCTTTTACCTTGTCCGATGAAAGGATTCTTTGTCATTTTGCCAAGCAAACAAGATTCACATTTATCAAATGATTCAAAATCAAATGAATCTAATAATCCATCTTGATGGAGTTTAGAAATCCGTTTCTCATTTATATGGCTAAGACGACAATGCCATAAAAATGTAGGGTTTAGGTCATTTGGCTTAATTCTCTTAGAGTTTATGTTATAAATATGATTCTCCCTAGAATCATCTAAGTCAAGGACATAAAGGCCATTAAAAGATCTTGCAATACCATAAAGCAAATCATCTTTATCAAAAATAGAACAGGTCTTATTTTTAATTAAAAATGAAAAACCTTCATCATCCGAAACTGAAACTGAAATAAGATTCCTACTCAGAGTAGGAACATAATAGCAATTGTTCAAATTTAACAAAAAGCCATTAGGCATATGAAGTTCATAAGATCCTACAGCTAGTGCAGCAACTCCTGCTTTATTCCCAACTCGTAGATCAACTTCGCCCCTTTTCAGTGATCTACTCCTTTTGAGTCCCTGCACATTTGTACAAATGTGAGAACCACATGCAGTATCCAATACCCATGAAGTAGAAGCAGATAAGTTAATTTCTATAACATATATACCCGAAGATGTAGTCGCACTACCCTTCGATTTCTTCAATTCAGCCAAATAAAGTGGGCAATTTCTTTTCCAATGCCCAGGCTCCTTGCAATGGTGACAAGTTCCTTCCTTAGGAACAGGTGCCTTGGGTACTTTTGGCTTGGGCTGTCCCTTAGGCTTTGTAGCAACTGTTGCTTTACCCTTTGCCTTGCCTTTCTTCTTCATAGGCTTACCCTTATTGAAATTCAATACATGGGTAGCCTTAGTGGGCTTTTTGATATTCCCTTCAGCAGTTTTGAGCATACCATGTAGCTCAGGAATGGACTTTTCCATGTTGTTCATATTATAGTTCATAACAAAATGTGAAAAACTGTTGGGCAAAGAATGAAGGATCAAATCCGTGGAGAGTTCTAAACTCAAGGGATATCCAAGTCGGGCAAGGTGATCAATGTAGCCCTTCATTTTCAAAACATGAGCGCTAACCGATTCGCCCTCTGACATCTTGCAGTCAAATAATGCAACAGCAGTGTCGAATCTATCCTGCCTAGCTTGCTGTTGGAAAGCTTGTTTGAGATGGACACTCATCTCATAAGCCTCCAAGTGTTCCAGATCCTTCTGAAGTTCTGGACACATAGTAGCAAGCATAAGACATCCAATGTCATTGGAATGATCCATATGCTTCTTATGCTTGTTCTTATCAGCATTAGAAGCATTAGCAGGAGGTGGCTCAGGGACAGCTTCATCAAGCACATAGGACTTCTTTTCTTATTTGAGAACAATTCTCAGGTTCCTAAACCAATCAACAAAATTAGTCCCATTCTCTTTCAGTTTTTCCTTCTCAAGGATGGATCGCAGTGATAAAGTGGAGTTATTGTTGGTAGCCATTTCAATCTACAAAATATGCAAATTTTAATTAATAAAAGGTGATAAGTAATTAAAATCCCACTAAAATATAACCCTCAATCATCACAATGACATTTTAGTGGGCTAAGATCCAATTTTTACTTAATATTAAGTCAGCTTTGGCATGACACTTAAAATCAAGTTATTATGGTAGGTAACCCCTTACCAATTACATCACATGTAACTCTTAGATAATATGGGATCATGACATCATATGTCATAGCATGTTATACCCCATCTAATGCCTTAGGCCCAAAACCATTTTGATAGCCTAATTAAGTCTAACCAATTTTAAATGCATGAGCAGCACCATTACTCATCATATCTTACTAGGATAACCTAAAGTACTTTGCTTTGGCAAAATCTACATTTAGGTGATCTTAGCCTTGATAAGTGTTTAAGATATGGATGGCATTAAAACTTAGATTAATAGTGAGGGTTCATTCCATTTAATTTTGAAAACATGTTAAAATTAACATTTATATATCACATCCTATATGCATATATAAACTATCAAACATGACATCTCATACATATTCGATAAAAATAAATGTGACATAGTATGGCCAAACTAGATATGATCTTCATGAGACCAAATGAAGATCATATAAGCAACCCTAGGTGAAAAACCTATCTATTACAACACTTGCAATGTTACATATCTTCAAAACTTGAGCTTGTGCTTCCATCACCATGGAATCATCTTCTCCTTGGTATGAATCTCTATCATAAACATTGTAGCTTGAATCTTCATTTATTACAATAAAAGAAAATCTAACTACTAGTAAAATAAATTACAACAAAATAAATGACACGCAGGCCGTATTTACCCAAAATTAAGATATAAATAAACCAATCACATAGGTCATAAGGTCATACTATGCACCATGCCAAGACATCAAATAATCATAGCATATTTCATATAAACATCTTAAAATAACCAAATAGATTGACATTCATAATGTCACCAGAATCATTAATCCAATTAATTATTTTCTGTCAAAACCCTTATTCTGTCAATCATATTAAACAGAATATAATAGTAATCTATTAATCATATTAACAGAGAACTATTACAAGAAACCTTAGAAAACGATTTACTCAATAATCATATTAATCAAAATCGAAATCTATGTATACATTCAATATGAATAAACGAATTGAATTAATCATATTAACCCTAATTTGAAACCATAACAGATTGTATACCAACCCTAATTCGACTTCACAGAATTGTATCTTATACAATTGGTCATCTTTGACATCATATATCAACAACGATTTAGGTTGTATCTCATATAACAGATTCGAATCATCATCAAATGATAAAACGAATCCAATCATGCCATTCGAAAAACAATAGATCACATCAACACATCAACATGGCATATTTCGAATTAAATGGAATCAACAAGGGGCTCTGATACCACTGTTAGTAAATCGAGAAGGATCTGCAACTCTTTTGCCGCAGCGGAAAAAACAAAAAAAATATCTTTTGATTTATTCCCAGGATCCATGTGATCCATTCAGTTGGATAAAAGAGATTCGAAACTAACCTTTTGTGTAGCTTCAAATCGATTAACAGATGCTGCCTTCTGAAGACGAACACCCTCTAGCGAAGTCCACACAAACGTACGCCGGTCTGAGTGCTAGCTCACCAACGGCAGTGGCTGAACCTTTTCAAAAACGAAACTAGGGTTTTTAGTTTTTTTTTTCTTCTTCCGTTTTTTTCAAAACGAATAATGATCAGATCATCATCCCTCTAGCCCTTTTAAAATCGTTTAAAAGACTCGTCAAAACCCTAACTGTCCATATCCTATATGGATCCACGTTTTTAATAATTATTATCTAATAATAATTATTATAACAATATTATTATTAATATCTAATAATAATAATAATACTAACAACAATAATAAAAATATAATTATTATTATTTAAGTACAGCCTACGTTCTATGTGTGTGACCCGATAGGCTCATATTAATTGGTAGTGTATTTCAATCTCTATTGAAATGCACAAATCATAATTGGCCTCTAGCAAGACATTACGACTACCCAATTAATCATGAGAATCATTATGAAAACCTGAAATAGTACATGCATTAATCCCTTTGTCACACGATATCTAGTTTGAACATAAGTCATAGTAAATGTCATACTTATATTGTCCAAACTTATGATTACTCGATCTCCAAGCTAACTGATAAACAAATAAGATTGATCTTATATCAACTTATTTGAGCACGGCCATGCATTTCTCAGTTACACTTATCGAGGGGCCCAGAAGATATCTCTCTCATAGAGAAGGACAAATTCCATCTTGATTGTTCATTTTCCTCTACATAATTTATACCATGTTCAAGCATAACCTTTATAATTATCTAGTTACAGATAACGTTTGATCATGTCAAAACATAATATTCCTTATGTTGGAAACTATGACAATCTCAAGTCAAAGGATTAAATGAAAACTATTATGAGATACACTTATGACATTAAACCATGAAGTGATATCTATGTGGGTCTATCCAATACATTGTTCTCTAACATGTATCCATAATATTGATTTGTATCTTCATACCTATAATCATCTTATGATTATCAAATCAATATTACACTAGTTATATTTATTATTATCTCCATAACAATAATAAACCAGGGATATAATCATTATTATATATAACATGCAAACATAACAATGATAATAAAAACTTCTTTATTAATAACAAAAATGAATAACATTAAGGTCCAAATCAATGGCCTAGGGCATATACACTAACATTTCCATCCTTAGATGGGTGTCCATTTATTTGTTTTGTTTTGTTTGGACATTGTTTTGATTTTAATATAATGATGCTTTCTTTTTATTGTGTGTAGTATTGATAATGTTATTATACTTAAGAATTTTATAATATTATGACCTGTAAAGGAGGCCGGTTCCAATGAACCAGACGTTGTGGGGGTGTTGGGCCATTTCTCACCTTCCCCACGCGTACCCAACTTTCCGAACCCATTAGGGGGTTGGGGATTCCTTAGGAATCGAGTCATCCACCCCTTTCTTTTTTCTCGGCCAGTCCGGGTGGCGACTCCATTTTCTCTGGACTTAGATCCGTGTTCTCTAAGGCCCCAAGCCTAAACAGTGCCGAAGTCACAAGAACCATTCCACCGGGAGTGGGGGCAAAAATCCCCGCTCACAGTGGCGACTCCACTGGGGATAAGAGAAGTTTATTCCGTTGGTCTTTATATTATTCTATTCTTCCTTATAATGATATTATCCATTGCATCATATTAGATTGCATTGTGTGGGTGAGTTAGGACGCTTGTGTTACCCGTGTTGTGTTATGTGAGGAATACCATACTTTCAATCAAGGTATGGAGATCGAGCATGGCATAACCACTCATAGCCTCGTACCATTTGGTATATACTTGCTATGGGAACCTAAGCCTTTCTACCCAAAGACTAAAGCTCATGTAATTGGCCTAGTTACTTTCCCTAGGTTTTACCCTAAATGCATGTTGTTTGACTATGGTTAGTTTATCTTAGTCTAAATCATGGCCTATTTGGTTTGTTCTTTTTCTCATATGACCTAAGTATATTGTAAGCTCAAAATAAACTTTTCTCTAAAATCCAAAAGACCAAAACTATTTTTTTAAAAAAAATTTTAAGATAGTCTTTGGACATAAATCAAAAATCCTTTGGCTCATGGCCCAAATACTAAGCCCAAAATCCATTTTTCTAAAATCTTTTACAATTGGCTTAGAAACAAAACTATTTTCACCCAACCTTTTCTTATAAAAAGCTTGCAAAAATATTTAGGTCAATTATGAAATACCAAAAATCAATTGTGGGCCTAGTTTACACTAAGAATAAATTAACTATGGGCTTATTTTTGGCATAAATCATTAGATACCTTTTTCAAGTGAGAAATCTATCTATGATAAACCTCTTAATTTTGTTTTAATCCAATATAGCATAAAAGCTACTTTGGTTGGTTAAATGGATTAAAACCTAATTAATGGGAATTATCATGGATTGATTTCCATTTTCAAGGATATAACTATTGGTTGAAACGTCCAAGGGAATTATTCGAAAGCAAGGTTCCCCATGTTGGTATTTTGGTTAACCATATACCTAAGAAAAGAGACTCGCCATTCGTGTGTGGATGTTATAAGGTTGGAAGGAACATCCTAATTTGTCCTTGTTTGTCTATTGTTTGTGCATACATGCATACATGCATACATTTGCATCTCATGTCATTAATCCTCTCTGGCTCACAGCCCTGGATTACGATAATTCAAAAGCTTACAATCTGACCTACGCCGGAGATGAGATATCTAGTAACGACTCAATCACTTACTCACCAAGAACAATGGAGCCCGAACAAATTCAAAGAATGGTGGATGAAGCCCTCAATGCCAAGATGGAAGAAATAAAAGAGGCCCTAGCTAAGACCATGAGGAACCAATTGACTGTAATCTTGGAGAATCATGCCGAGGCTTCTGCTAGCACTAAGAAGCCAAAGGACAAAGGGAAGACTAAAGTTAGTGAGGTGGTTTTTGATGATGATAAGGTGATCATTGATGATGATGATGATTGGGCTCAATACTACCAAGAGGTTCAAGAAAAGAGGAAAGAACCGAAGGCTATTGAGAAGGCAACTATTGAAAAGACCGAGACATCCGATGTTGAAAAGATGATTACTGATTTAGAAAAGAAATATGAGAAGAAATTAAAAACCGAAGAGATGTCTGAGATCGACAAACTATTTGAACAAGATGAAGAGGTCCCTTGTAAATTCAAGATGCCTTCCTTTGCTAAGTACAATGGCACCGGAAATCCTCATCTCCATGTGAAGCAGTATATCACTGCCATGCAGTCTGCTCGAGCTACTAAGGCTTAAACCCTAAGGTACTTCATGCTCTCATTGGATCCTGCTGTCCAAAATTGGTTCAATACCTTAGATGATGGAACACAAAAGAGTTGGGATCTACTTTACAAAGCCTTATCCAACAATACGGATATAATGTTGAGTTAGAGGTTACTTTAATGGAAGTGGAGTCCATTAGACAAAGGCCAAATGATAATTTTATGGACTATGTGAAGCGATGGAGAAACAAGGCCGCTTTACTCAAGAAGAGGCCCGATGAATCTGATCAAATAAGGATGATCGTGAGAGGTGTCCTGCCCAATCTTCGTGAAAGGATGTCTCACACCCTTATAAGGGATTTCAAAGATCTTCTCCAAACTGGTTTGCAAATTGAAGAATGGGAAAGGGAGAAGAGCCGCTTTGCAACAAAAAGGAACGAGAAAGGGAGCTATCAACCTGGTAGCCAAAGCACACAAAAAGAAGTTGATGTTAATGTGACCGGTCAAGGGAATAAAAGAAATTTCTCAGATCTGGGGAAGCCTTTGTCTTGGGTCTTCGACAAGCTGCAAAAGAAAGGGTTGTTACAACCGTTAGCTCCTCAACCTTTACATAATCCATTGCCACCAAACTTCAATGCCGATGCCTTCTGTCAATTTCATCAAATGCGAGGGCATGAAATAGATAAATGTGCTCATCTAAGGCATGAGATCCAAGATTTGATTGATAGTGGCAAGCTACCCGAGCCGGATAAACCCAATACCAACCCTTTGCCTAAATTTGGAAGAGTGCCTCCACCAGCAACCTTCATGATGGGAAAAGGATTGGAAGAATATTTTGTTTTATTATCCTTTCAAGATGGGGATATTGAAGATATGAAAGAAAAAGAAGCTTAAACTCAACAAAATTTCCTTAGCTTGAATATTGCTTTTCAATTTTACTTTCTTTAATATTTAAATTGGAACAATCGTGTTTTTCAAATTTAAAGTTGTTTGAATAAATTATTTTTATCATAAATTTTTATTGGTCTTTGTTCATTTTGATGCTCAACCAATGAGGAATTTAGCTTGATGTTTATAAGTTAATGTGTCTAGGCATCATGACTCGAATGACTTTACTAGATGAGGAAATTGCTCTATAGCATTGAGTTGTGTATGCTTACTTAGAGAGGGCTCCTGCATAATTATCTTTGTCTAAGTCTTAGTCAGTATTAGAACATGCTTTGACAAACTTTCGAGGCGAAATTGAACTATGCTTATTTAAGAGAGAGATGATCTAGGCATTGTTTGATTAGCCAACAACTAGTATCCACCCAATTAAATATTAATCCCTAGTTGTCCCTTTGAGCCTTCATAAAATTTTAGTTTTCTTTTCATTGGCATATAACCTCAATAACCTACCTGAGCTATTGTGATATGTTTTGACAAGTCTTATGATCACTAAGATGAATAGGCAAGAAGATCAAAGAAAGCAATGATTAGTCAAGATCATAGTTGAAGTTTCAAGACCATGAAGATAGTTGATGTTTTCATGTCCATAAGGGTAGTTGAAGTTTTCAAGACCATAAGAAGTTCACTTAATATCTCTAATATATCAAGACAACATAAGAGTAACAAATGGTTTATCCCTATTAATGAAGATTTATGTTACTCCCCTCATCCATTATTGGAAGCCCAAGTTGGTACAAACAAGACAACTATGTTTGAACTAGAACCAAAAAAGGAAAAAAGAGAATAGAAAAAGAAAAGAAAGAAAAAAAAGAGAAGAAAGAAAAAAAAGAAGAAGATAAAACCTAAAAAGGCGATTCATAAAGCCAACTGAGTTATCTTTTACCTAAAGCAACAAAAGGCTTCCATTTGGTTCATAAAGACATTTTTACTTGAATTGGCCCAACGCAACCAAAGATTCAATCAAAATCAGAGGAAAAGGAGAAAGACCATCCAATTCTTGAAAGTTCCGTACTTGGCAGTCCTATAAGGAAGAAGGATAAAATGATAGGGAAGAGTAAGAGAAATAAAGAAAAGGGAGAAGAAGAAAAGAAATGAATTTGAGAACCAAACCTTTTTGCAAGGGCAAAACCTATCCTAATCAAGATCCAAATTAATGCAAAGAAGATAGAAAGAACTTGGAAGACTAGCAAGATTGCTCCCAGCTGCCTAAAGTTCAAACAAGAAATTTGTAGTGTGAAAGTTTGTCCATTGTGTCACACCAGCTCCTATCTCAAAATGGCCTTCACTTAAACCCATGTCCCTTGTAGACCCCATTTCAAGCCTATCAAAGACCTGTTGATCTCTCTTGGTAGGTAGAATCTATTAGTAGAGATAGTTTGAATACGCATGCATATGGGATAGACAATATTTAAACTCAAATGAGACCTTTGGCCAAGTAATGTGTATGTGCCTATCTGAAGTGCAACAGTTCTTGCTTAAATAGAAATGATTCTCGAGTTTAGTACAGTAACTAGGGTTGTCATGTTATAGATTTGTTAATTTGGAAAATTAAGTCCTGAGGTGCATTGACATTAATTTGGCAAAGCCAACATTTGATTTCAAAATTAAAATTCAAAAAATCAAATAAAAAATGTTTTTGTCATACGAAGCCTTCAAGTTAAGGGAAGTATATTGAACCTCCAAAGGACATATTGGGCAAAGGAAATGATTATTGGCAAGGTCGTGAAGGAGCTACCAACAGACATAATGAAATATAAAAAGGATGTATCCCTGACTCTACAACTTGGGATCTCCACCACTCATGTTTTAAACATCTTGAAGATAAAAGCCACAAATGCACCTCGGTCTGTGAGTCGATGGAACAACTGTAAGTATTATTCATGCATATCATGCATACATGAGCATATCACATCGCACTTTCTTGTCTTGTGTTGTCTATTCCTTGTCAAAATGAACAGCAAACACCCTGCGAAGTAAAGAATCAAAAGAAGATGTCAAATCAGGGGGGCATGAAAGGCCCATTACTAGTGAAAGTTCCAATAATTTTGCAAAGGGAAGAAATGCATGCTTATGCGAAGAACAAGATGGCAAAAACATCAATCAAAGCTTGCATGAAAAAAATCTTTGGTTTGAGCCTACATAGGGGGCAAAGTTTCTCCTTTTCAATTTTTTGGGTTTATATACCAAATATCTTTAAACTCACTTACAAATATTTTACCGCACAGGGGGGCAGGGAGAGGATATAAGGTCCAATTAAAAATAGCTAAATCTTTGCAAAAAGGAAGAATAGAAGAATGGAACAAATAGAACTCTCAAAAGAATGAAGATGCAAAAGACAAAAGACCAATCCAGCTAAAAGAGCTAAAGCCAGGGTAAAGACCCGAACTCCAATGGATAAAGATCCATTTTTCAACGGTAAAGACCCGATGTCAAAAGATGAAGATTCATTTTCAAGGGTGAAGATCCATTTGCAAGGGTGAAGACCTAATCTCCAAGGATGAAGATCCATTCTGAGGGTGAAGAATCACAATGCATAGAACAGCCAGAGCAGTTAGACTTCTCAACTGATAAAAGGTTAGTCAAATTCATTCTCGGGTCCAAGTACCCATTCTCAGGTCCAAGTACCCAAATCAAATCTAACCTCGGGTCCAAGTACCCAAATTAAATCAAAATTAATTCAAATCTCAAGTCAAAGTACCAAGGTTAGGATCGAGTATCCCAATCAAGTTTAGGATCGAGTATCCAAATCCAGTTAGGATCGAGTATCTCAATCCAATTTAGGATCAAGTATCCAAATCTAGTTTAAGATCGAGTATCCAAATCTGATTTAGGATTGAGTATCCAAATCCATTTAGGATCGAGTATCCCAATCCAGTTTAAGATCGAGTATCCAAATTTGATTTAGGATCGAGTATCCAAATCCATTTAGGATTGAGTATCCCAATCAAGTTTAGGATCGAGTATCCGAATCCAGTTAGGATCGAGTGTCCAAATCTAGTTAGGATCAAGTATCCTAATCCAATTTAGGATTGAGTATCCAAATCCAGTTAGGATAATTTAGGATCGAGTATCCAAATCCAATTTAGGATCAGTATCCAAATCAAGTTTAGGATCGAGTATCCAAATCAAGTTTAGGATCGAGTATCCAAAGCCAGTTTAGGATCGAGTATCCAAAGCCAGTTTAGAATTGAGTATCCAAATCCATTTAGGATCGAGTGTCTGAATCCAGTTAGGATCGAGTATCCCAATCCATTTTAGGATCGAGTATCCAAATTCAATTTAGGATCGAGTATCCAAATCCAGTTTAGGATCGAGTATCCAAATCTAGGATTGAGTATCCCAATCCAGTTTAGGATTGAGTATCCAAATCCAGTTAGGATCGAGAGTTCAAATCTAGTTAGGATCGAGTATCCCAATCCAATTTAGGATCGAGTATCCAAATCCAATTAGGATTGAGTAACCCAATCCAGTTTAGGATCGAGTATCCAAAGCCAATTTAGGATCGAGTATCCAAATTCGATTTAGGATCTAGTATCCAAATCCAGTTAGGATCGAGTATCCCAATCCAGTTTAGGATCGAGTATCCAAAGCCAATCCCAATCCAATTTAGGATCGAGTATCCAAAGCCAGTTTAGGATCGAGTATCCAAAGCCAGTTTAGGATCGAGTATCCAAAGCCAGTTTAGGATCGAGTATCCAAATCCAGTTAGGATCGAGTGTCCGAATCCAGTTAGGATCGAGTATCCCAATCCAATTTAGGATCGAGTATCCAAATCAAATTTAGGATCTAGTATCCAAATCTAATTTAGGATTGAGTATCCAAATCAAATTTAGGATCTAGTATCCAAATCCGATTTAGGATCGAGTACCCAAATCCAGATAGGATCGAGTATTCAAGTGTAGTTTAGGATCGAGTGTCCAAATCTCTCGGGTCCAGAACCCAAAACCTCAAAAATTAAGTCTTATTGCTTTTCACTCTCTTTCACTAAGGTTTTAGATCATTCAAGCAGGGGGCAAACTGTAGACCCTTAATTTTTGACCCAATCCGATCCAATATGTTTTATTTAGTCCAAAATGAATTTTGTTGTCTAATTGGTCCAAAATAATTTTAATTAAATAGTTTTTTGCTTTATTATCTAATTTTTATTAATAAAAAAATAAAAATAAACAAATAAAAATCAAAAAATAAAAATAAAAATAAAAATCGGAGTCGGAGTCGGAAAAAAAATCGGCGGCTAAAAGTGGTCGCGCGGGCCCGTCGGGCCAGCAGTAGCTCACCCGCAGGCCTACGGGCAGGAAATTCCTGCGGGCGAAATAGCCACCCGCAGGAATTTCCGGCGGGCTGGCACGCCCACTGGCTGGCCAGCCACGGGCCCGCTGCCACACTTTTCGCCAACGCAAAATTTTTTGACCCAATTTTTAGAAACCTAATCCAATTAGGTTTTAATTTCATTTTTTTAATATTGATTGCCGTGTGTAATTAGGGAAAAATAACCTAAAAACCATTACAAATAAGGACCAATAGAACCAAATTAGGAGAGGGAAAAAAGAGGCAGTAGCTTGATTTTTTGAAACCAAATCAGTGAAGGAAAAGGGAAACTCAATTCAATTGATCTTTAAAGCAGCAGCAGCACGAATTAAGCAATTCAAAGGCAACAAACGCTTGTCTTTGGAGCTAGTTCATCCATGAAGAATTATTTTTGGAGGAATCAACAAAAGAAGGTATGTTAAATTCTTTTTGATTTATGTTTTCACAGTAGCAAACTTATGAAATTAAGGTTTTTTAAATAAAAAACTTTAGAACTTTAATTTAATTTTTCCAAGATTAAAAACACTAATACATTACTTTATTTTCCAAAAAGATTTAAAATTATTATTTTTTGCTTCTTCAAAAGTCTCAAAACCCTAATTGAACAAATTCTTTAACAAAACCAAAACTTGATTCTGTTTCTTTCAAATTTTTCAAATAAGTTCTATTTCCTTCAAAAAGTCTTCAAAAACATCTTTTCTACTTATAAAATAAGTTCTATTTCCTTCAAAACTTGATTCCATTGGTATTTATATTATTCTATTCTTTCTTATAATTATATTATCTATTGCATCATAATAGATTGCATCATGTGTGTGAGTTAGGACGCCTGTGTTACCCATGTTGTGTTATGTATGGGATACCATACTTTCACTCAAGGTAAGAAGATCGAGCATGGCATAACCACTCATAGCCTTGTACCTTTTGGTATATACTTGCTATGGGAACCTAAGCCTTTCAACCCAAAGACTAAAGCTCATATAATTGGCCTAGTTACTTTCCTTAGGTTTTTACCCCAAATGCTTGTTGTTTGACTATGGTCAATTTATCTTGGTTTAAATCATGGCTTATTTTATTTGTTTTTTTTTCTAATATGACCTAAGTACATTGTAAGCTCAAAATAATTTTTTCTTTAAAGACCAAAAGACCAAAGATATTTTCAAAACTTTTCAAGATGGTCTTTGGACATAAAACTTTTCTAAAAATAAATCAAAAATTCTTTTCTCATGACTCAAATACAAAGTCAAAAATCCATTTTTTCTAAAAATATTTTTACAATGGGTTTTTCAAACAAAACTATTTTTGCATTTCATCCAACCTTTTCAAAAGAGCTTGTGAATATTTAGGTCAATTATGGAAATACCAAAAATTAAATGTGAGCCTAGTTTATACTTAGAATTATTAATCATGGGCTTGTTTTTGGCATGAATCATTAGTTACTTTTTCAAGTGAGAAATCTATTTATAATAAACCTCTTAATTTAGTTTTAATCTAATATAGCATAAAAGCTGCTTTAGTTGATTGGATCGATTAAAACCTAATTAACGGGAATTATTATGAATTGATTTCCATGTTAAAAAATATAACTATTAGTTGAAATGTCTGAGGGAATTACTCGAAAATAAGATACCCCATGTTGGTATTTTGTTAAACATATACATAGGAAAAGAGACTCGCCATCCGTGTGTGGAAGTTATAAGGTTGGAAGAGATTTTCTACTTATCTTTATCTATTGTTTGTGCATATATGCATACATGCTTACACGCATTGCATTATATGGCATTGATCCTTTCTGGCTTAGAGACTTGGAGCATGACAATTCAAGAGCATACAATGACACCACCTACAATATTTATTTTGATTCAAGTGCTTCATTGGAAGGATGGATGCAAACCAGCTAAGGGACATAGTCGATGAAATTGTCAAAGTTAGGATGGCAGAGCTATAAGATCAATTGGTTCAAATTATGAAGACCCAGTTGATTGAAATTCTGGAGATCATCAACAATGCTAATGAGGCATCTCCCATTGACATAAGAAAGAAGAGAAAGGCAGAATCACTGGGGAACATGTTCACTAATAGAGAACGAATGAAAAATAAGGGATCAATCCCTATTCTACAAGACCAGCCGAACCATGTGCTGTTTAAGTGGAGCAATAAGGGCGACTACCACCCCAGTGGGCAAAGTCAAAGGGAAAGAGGAGGTGTTGAGAAAAATGCAGTAACTGAACCAGCAAAGAAGCGTAAATTTTCAGACTTGGGGAACCTTTATAAAAAATGTTAGAGAATTTAATAAAGATGGATTTGCTACAACCATTAGCTTCTTGACCCTTATCGAATCCTCTGCCTCCAAACTTTGATACCAAAGTTTTTTTTGTCAATTTTATTAGACTCAAGGTCACAAGATAGATAAATGTGTTTGATTAAGACATGAGATCCAAAATTTGGTGGACAATGAAAAGCTGCCTGAGCCCAATAAGCCCAATACAAAAGATAATCCTCTGCCTAGGTTCAACAGAGTGTCACCACCAGCAACCTTCATGGTAGGAAGAGGATTGGAGGAAGATTTTATCTTATCCTCCTTTCAAAATGGGAGTACTGTTTTATTAGGTTTTGTCATAGAATTGTGTCTTATTTATTATGATAACTATTGTTTTCTTTAGGTATTTTGTTATTTTTAATATGTTTATTTAGTGTTTTCATTATTTTTGGTAGTTTTAATTTATTTCAGTGTTTATGTCATTTTTGTCCTAGTTTTTAGTGTGTGTTTGTGTGTTGTTAGTTAATGTTTATTTGATTCTTATTTAAAGTGTGTTTCAAGTGTTTGTGTTAGGTTAATATGCAAGGAACATATTAAGGGCAAAACCAAGGATCAAGAGAGGAAGGACAGACCAAGGAACCAAGAGGAAGAAAACAATGGACAGTAGCTGACACATGCAGAGGACACGGCCAATCTTGTAGCCGTGTCCCATACCAAGCTAAGGAAGAACACCAAGACACAAAAGGTGACACATTCAAGGGACACGGCCAAGCTTGTGGCCGTGTCCCTCCAAACTTGTCAAACACGGCCAAGTTGTCTAAGCTTGGCCGTGTCACACTCAAGCCCAAAGAAAGAAGAAAGATGAAAATCAAACAGAAGCAGACACCTTCAGGGGACACGGCCGAGCTTGTGGCCGTGTCCCTCCAAGAACCTCAGACATGGCCAAGCTTGTCTAAGCTTGGCCGTGTCACTCATGGATTAAATGAAGAAAGAAAAAGCGGAGTTTTAAGCGAGGTTTGGTATAAATTATACGATTAGGGTTTTCAAGTGGGAGCTGTTTTTCAGAGAGTTGATCAGCCGTCAAAGAAATTAGGGTTTTCATATTTTATTTTCTTTGAGATTTTGATCTTGATTACACTTGGATTAAAACTAGTTTAGATTAAATTTGTTCTAGCCATTGATACATTCTTCGAGCAAGTTCTGAACAAGAGATTCTTCAAGAGCTAAGGAGTTTGTAATTTGGTTTTGTTCTCTAACTTTATCTCTTAAATTTCTTGGGAATTGTATTCATGAATTCTATTATGTCTAAAATGATTTCTTTGAATTTTAATGTGATGAATATGTTTGATATCATTATGAACTAATTTGATCTAGTCTGGGGTTTGTATGGAACTACTATGATTGTATGAATTGGTTATTGCTCTTAACTTAATTATTTCTTTAGCCTTGATTAAATGGATTATTGCTAATATATAATTGATTGGCCACCAATTATGTGTTTTAAGGTATTAGATGAAGGATTGAGAGATGAAGTCTAATGCTGGAACAATTCAATTAGGGACTTAGGTGAATTAGAGATATAGCCTAAGAAAAAGATCATATCAATTGTAACAAGATTAGTTGAAAGAGGTTTGAATGCGAGAGCTTATTTCCTTGACTCGATTAATTAAGTTGCTTGAGATTTAATCTTTGAAATTAAATTGGTTGAGAGGAATAACCGTTCATACATATAAGTAGTAGAGAAGTGCAAACCCTAGACCTTTTTATAAGTGAATCAATACATCAGCTCAGTTTACTTTTATTGTTTTAAACTCCAATCGATCTGTCTTCATTAGTTGTTAGCAATTTAAATTTATTAATTACCTGTTATTTATAATCTGATAATCAATTAGCTATTCTAGCTTCCTTGTGAGACGACCTTGGGGCGATCACCTTAGCTACAGCTACCTCGTATACTTGCGAGTGATGCTTTTTAGTAGAGTTAATTAGAGCGCAACAAGTTTTTGGCGCCATTGCCGGGGAAGCTAATTGGCATAATTGTTTATTAGTCATAGATACTTTAGATTATTTTTCATTGTTTACTTTTGATTTTATTTGTCTTTTGCTTTTATAATTCCTTTTTCTAGAAATTTTGTTTATGCAAGGCAGGAGAACACTCGGAGAAGAGCTATATCCATTTATTCCAGAAATTCAGAGAGTGAAAAGGAGCAGAGAAGAGTTTGAACTGTACACAAGATTTGATACAGAGGAGGACACTTCTAATTTTGAGTCAGATACTGCACAATTTGTTAACATGGGATAAGAAAGGCAAAGAACCATGAGGGATTTTGCTAGACCTATCATTAGAACTTCAACCTCTTGCATATGATTGACAGATGCAGCAAGAAATTATGAGTTGAAGAACATTCATTACAATATGCTGCCATCATTCTATGGAGTTCCAAATGAAGATCCTTTGAACTTTATCCGGGATTTCTATTCTACCCTGAACATTTTTCCATTGGGAGGACTAACAGAGGACCAGTTGAGGATGAGATGTTTTTTGTATACATTGAAGGATAAGGCAAAGAGCTGGCTTATGATGTTGCCCGAAAATTCTTTGACAACTTGGGAGCAAGTTTATAATAAATTTATGTGCAAGTTTTACTCACATCAGAAGACAGCTGAATTGAGAGGGAAGATAGCTACATTCTCTCAATTTAAAGGAGAGCCATTTCATGAGACTTGGGACAGATTTAAGATGTTATTGATCCAGTGTCCACATCATCACTACCCACTTCAACTTCTTAATAAGTTTTTCTACAATGGTCTAACCCAGCAATTTCAGAACACTATTGATAACGCAGCTGGGGGAGCTATGGGAGAAAAGACAGCTGATGAAACTTATGAGATCTTTGAGATGTTGGGAGCTAATTCTCAATAGAAAAGTGTAAGAGGAAGAAGTAAAGGGGTAAATCAATTGGAAGCCAATAGTGAGATGGTCAATCAGATAGCTGAATTGACAAGGCAAGTGCAGATGCTGAATATGAAAAACAACACTTCTTCATCCACTCAAGAAGTGTGTGGAATTTGTGGAACTTTCGGGAATGGAGCAAATATTTGCCCCTCTGCATATGAGTCTTATGGTATTAAAGCTGAGCAAGTCAATTCTATGGGGGGATATCAACCAAGGGCCCGAAATGATCCTTACTCAAATACTTACAATCCTGGTTGGCGCAATCATCCTAATTTTTCCTGGGCAACAAACAATTTTCAACAGCCTTTCCATTTGCTCCAGAGACAGAATCAACCGCAGGGTCAATCCTCAATTCAAGGGTAGCTTAAGATAGAGAGTTTGGAGGAAAGTTTACAGGCTTTTATCCAAGTCAGTGCTAAAAATCAAGAGATGACCAACAAGAGGCTAGATTCATTAGAAGCATCTTTTAAGAAAGTGGAGACTCAAGTAGGGCAACTTGCACAACAGATGCAGATTCAACAAAAAGGGAAATTTCCAAGTCAACCTGAGCAAGCAAAATCAGTGACTGTTCTTAGAAGTGGCAAGGTAATTAATAATAATGTTGAAAATAATTCTGTGAATGCAGGTGACCAAGAGAACAAGAAGGAAGGAGAACCAG
Organism: Garcia nutans; assembly: GCA_947685225.1. Taxonomy (NCBI): domain Eukaryota; kingdom Viridiplantae; phylum Streptophyta; class Magnoliopsida; order Malpighiales; family Euphorbiaceae; genus Garcia; species Garcia nutans. Next base: position 6,743,300 of record CANTUV010000037.1, on the reverse strand, counting down.
AGAACAAAGGTGCTGGAGAAAGATCAATGGTGAAATACCCTTCAGCAGATTTACACAAGGCAAGCAATCCATACCGGCCACCTATACCATTCCCCAGCAGGTTGAAGAATGATAAACAAGATAAGCAATTTTCTAACATCTTCAACATGCTGTCTAAGGTAAGTATTAACTTACCCTTACTTGAAGCAATAAAGAACATGCCAGCTTATGCCAAATTCTTCAAAGAACTGATCACCAAGAAAAAGAGGTATGAGCCGAATGAAAAGGTGATAGTTTCAGAGGTAGCTAGTGCTGTTCTGCAGCATAAACTACCTCCCAAGCTAAAGGATCCTGGGAGCTTTATAATTCAACTTACTATGTGGAATGGAAAGGGGACTGATGGCATGTGTGATCTAGGAGCCAGTGTAAATTTGATGCCTTATTCTATGTATCAAGAATTAGAACTAGGGGAACTTAAACCTACCAAAATGGTGTTGCAATTAGCTGATAGATCTCTTAGATTTTCGAAAGGGGTTATAGAAGATGTGTTAGTTAAGGTTGGAGGGTTGATAGTACCTGTGGATTTTATAGTTCTTGACATGGAAGGAAGTAACCCTACACCATCAGCACACACTATTTTGCTGGGTAGGCCTTTTATGGCTACTACCAACACCTTAATAGATGTTAAAAATGGTAAATTATCAATGACTGTCTTGGGACAAATGGTTGAATTTTCTATTTTTAACACTTCTCCCATTCTTACAACTGCTTTATATGAGGATTGTTCTTTAATTGATTGTGTTGACGCAGTTGTTTCAGATGTTTTCTTGCAGACAGGTTCCTCGGATAAATTGGAGGTGGCACTGAATTTAGATCGTGGTTTGGATATTTTTTATTCAGAAATAGTCAGTTGCCTTGAGACATTAGAGAGTGCTGAAATAGAGGAACTTAAGGAGGACCCAGTATTTGAACTTCCCTCCATCCAAAAGGAAGAGAATAATCCTTCACTAGAGTTAGAGCTAAAAGAGTTACCTAAAAATCTGAAATATGTGTTTTTAGGAGATCACAATACCTTACCTATGATAATGTCTAGTGAACTTAATGAAGGGGAGGAGATGAGATTGGTGAATGAGCTTAAAAGATTGAAAAAAGCAACAGGATGGGGATTGAGTGACATAAAAGGTATTAGCCCTTCAATGTGCATGCATAGAATCACCTTAGAAGAGGGGGCTAAACCAGTGAGGGAGACCCAAAGGTGCTTTAACCCAAAGGCATATGAGAGCCTAAGGATTTACAAGGATCGCACTAAAGCACTTCATGACAGAATTATAGTGCGAAAGACTTTGAGTCCAGGTATGAAAGTTTTACTTTTTAATTCTCGTCTCCGTCTATTTCCATGTAAACTCAAGTCTCGATGGAGTGGTCCTTCGAGATAACTCAGGTATATCCTTCTGGTGCCATTGAATTGCTTAACTCTCGAACAAATGAGACTTTTAAAGTAAATGGACAGAGAGTTAAGCCATATAATGAAGGATTTCAAGAAGTGAGGATCATTAACAACACTTTGATCCACGATCCCTAAGTCTTGCAGTGATGTCCAGCTATATGACATTAAAGAAGCGCTAAATGGGAGACAACCCATCGGTTTGCATTTCTTTTTCATAGTTGTAATTTTCAATTTAGCAATTTTGATTTGATGTTTGATTTAAATAAATGGAATGGGTGCTTTGATCGGTTTTTATTTTTCTAATGTGTTTCAGGGTTGATCGAAGAAGAGGTTTGCAATTTCTTTAAGATTTGGGGATATAAAATAAAAATAAAAATAAATAAATAAATAAATAAGAAGTAAAAAGGGCAGTAGGTGACACGGCCAAGGAGCTTGGCCTTGTTCTTGCTTCACCAAAAAGTCTTTGTCTTTGTTTTTGCAAACTTTTCCTCACAGTATCAAACACACCCTTGGGACACGGCCAAGTCACTGGTCGTGTCCCTCAAAACACACTAGACACGGCCAAGCTCACCCAAGCTTGGCCGTGTCCCTTCACTTTTACACTTTAAAAACATGATTTTTGCACTGTTTGCTCATTCCAATCCCTATATCTATTTTGCTTTCTCTCTCTCTCTCTCGACTCCTCTCTCACGGACTCCATTGTTTGTGTTTCAAAGCTTCAAAACCTCCATTAAATCTCAATTTTCTTCACCAAAACTAAAATAAATCTGTTAAAACTTCTTCTTCTCTCACAAAAGATCAATTTAATCAGTTTTAATTCCAAATTTTTTCAGATCTTTCAAGATGCCAAGAATGAAGATGGTTTCCCACCACAAGAAGAAGAGACCTACAACTGAAGGTGCATCTTCATCTTCATCGTTTTCATCTTTGAAGAGAGCGAATCTTTTGGCTTGGGGTTTCTTCCCGACGAGGTATGTCAATGATGAATCCCTTAATGCTCTTAATATTAGGGATTGTAATATCCCAAAGTATGCCCTAGAAGTTTGGTATAATAATTTTTGTAATTGGATTGATTGTATATGTGTTTAATTGAAAAGAGAAAAGAAGTGAAGAGAGTATATATGTTGTATATATGGAAATATATACAACATATACATAAGTCAAAATGGGATGGTCAAAGAAAGATATTTATTGATTTTATTTAATTAATGGAAAATGGAAAAAAAGTAAAATGAATGGAAGAGAATTAATTTGATTATTTTATTATAAATGCTTGGAGGAGAGGGTTTTGAGGAGAGAGAAGGTTGAGTGTTTGACTTTGTTTTCCTTCTTTTCTTTCTTTCTTCTTTGTGGCCATTGTCTTTCCTTTTCTTTTCTTTGTTTTGGCCGACACTCCATAGCAAGAGAGCAAGAGAGAGAGATTTGATCTTCCAAACTCAAGATTGAAGGAAGTTTTCAAGTGATCAAGTTGGACATTTAAGAGTTTCTTCATCCTTGGTAAGTTTTCACTTGATTCTTTGATTTTCTTTGAGTCTGTGAGTTGAGGTTGGGGTTGATATGTGTTTGTTTGATTCTGGTGTGTTTAAGAGTGTTTGGTTCAATTGATTTTGGATTTTGGGGTTGGATTGAAGGAAAGAGTAAGTTTGTTAGAAGAGAAAGTGTTATGGTTGTGTTTTAGGTTTGTGATGATGATTATGACTTGTGTTTAATGTATGTTTTGAGTTGTTTTGTGTTTTTGCAAGTTTGTTATGGTTTTTGGGTGTGTTTAGATAAGTTTGTTTGAAGTGGAAGATGGTGGAAGTAAGTGGTTTGTTGGATGAAGTGTTGATGTTGCCGGAATCTGTATTTTTGCCCTGACACGCCCATGAGCACGGCCAAGTCTTTAGGCGTGTCAATAGTTCTGTGTTGCAGTAGCATTTACACGTCCAGTGACATGCCCATGTCACTGAATGTGCATAGCTACTGTGTTGGTGAAGGTTTGACACGGCCATGAACACGCCCGTGTTGTTGGACGTGTCAATGTTTCTGTGAGGCAGAATTAATACACGTTCAGTGACACGCCCGTGGTTCTGAGCGTGTCAAAGCTTGTATGTTGTGGAGTTAGGGCACGGTCAGGGACGCGCCCGTGTTGTTGAGCGTGTCATGTTTAGAGTTTGCCCTAGTTGGTTCTTAGCTTTATTATCTTATATGTATCTCTAAGTGAGTGTGCATGGTTATCTTTGGTTTAGGAGGTAAAGAAGTTGAATTGCCCTAACCTAAGTGTTGAAAATTCTTGGTAGAGGAAAGTTGTAGATTGGTGTGAGTTGTTCTTAAGGTAAGTACAACCTACATTATTGCATACATTTACATGACTTTGAGACTTAACACATTTGGGTGTAAATGTGTTATGTAAGTTATTACATTGTTAATACATTTGATTAATGTTATGATTTGTATAATGTGATTGATTGGTGAGCATTTAAAATGTATGTTAACACAATTGGTTATGTACACTTGATTGATGAATTGATTTAATGTGAATTAGGATATGATGAGATGTGGAGCCATGGTTGTTCGCTATGATGATGATGTTTAATGTAATTGATTATGTATACTATCTTGATGAGATATGAAGCCATTGTTGTTGGCTATAATGATGCAAATGAAATGGATTGAGAAAGAGATTGTTAAAGAGAAAATTAAAATAATTGTGTGCTTAATATGTTATTCAATTTTTAGAGTTCTGGGTTTGGCGGCATGCCTATGAATCACTTGATAGGTGAAAAGACCGGGTCGTAAGCCGATTGCAGTTGAAAAATGTGAAATATATGAAATATGATGTTTTTGGGCTGAAAAGACTGGGTCGCAAGCCTCAAAAATAGTAACAGTCTTGCAGAGTTGAGGATTTCCTCGGGTTTAGCCGGGTTGAGGTCCAAGAGACTGGGTCTGTTACACTATCCATGGATAGAGATATATATATGTAGCGCCTACGGGCTTGATGATTGTGATTATGGACCAAAGCAGTAACTCTGAACTTTGAATATCATATTAAATTCTTTTTGGGCCCATGCTTGTCTTTGTTTTCAATGTCATTTATGAATGATGAAACAATTGAATGATAAAATGAAAGGTAATGTCATGAAATATGAGATTCTTGAAAATTGTTTATATGTTTGAAAGTATGACATTGGCATTGTATAGAAGCATATTGTTATTGTGTTTGTACCACTAAGCCGTTGGCTTAGCGTGATTGTGGTTCATCGCGTAGGTGATAGAGAAGAACCGAAAAGTTCCTCTAGGCCGAGTCGAGTCTAGATTTTGAGGTGTTGATAGTGGAGCTTAAAGATCAAAGACATACTGCCAAACATGTATATATTTTATGTTTTGTAAAACTTGAGTTTTGATGTATATGTATTGTGAATATTTGTTATATTTTCCGCTGCGTTTTGAATAAACATTTTATCTACTATGTTTTATAACATAACTTAAATGTTTTGAGTTTGCTTATATTATTGTAAAAGAAGCGAGTCGTGTGTTTAGTAAACCATGGCATTCCTATATTCAGTATACGTATATTACGATCGTAATAGCATGCTGTGTACGTATACGGGGTATAGGGGTGTTACAATTGTTTTGGTATCAGAGCCTAGGTTTGAGATTCTCAACCTAGGTCAATTGTAAGAAAAAGAATATTTTGATTTTAAAAGTTGGTTTTTAAATAAGATACATGTTTTGGTATTGGCAGTCTATGATCTTTAATGAGGTATATTCTGCTGTGTATGCAGATATAGGTAGTGATGGCGTCTCAGTCACGTCAGTCTGTAGAAGGTAGTGCCGAGAGTGTAGCTCTTGAAGAGGGTAGAGATGGAGCTAGAGTTGAAAGTGTTAGTGAGGCCCCTGATTCTGTGCTAGGGAGATCAGCTGCTGATGAGGTACCGCCGGGTTGGTTAAGGCATATGGTAGATTTGTTGAGGGGAGCTCCGGTACAGTAGTCACCACCGCCACCACAGCCACAAGTGCCGGTGAGACACTATGATAAATTGAGAAAGTATGGAGCTGAGGATTTCTTGGGCACTACAGATCCTGCAGTAGCTGAGCAGTGGTTGGATAGAGTGCAGAGGATATTTATCCAGTTGCAAGCCACTCCTGATGAAAAATTTGATTATGCTAGATCCTTATTGCAGAAGGATGCTTATGATTGGTGGAAGACGGTTCCTCATGCCATGGATGATCCACCTACATTATCTTATGAGGATTTTCTGAGGGAGTTCGAGCAGAAATATACTCCGAGGGAGTATAAAGATGTTAAGAAGATGGAATTCCTGAATTTGAGGCAAGACAATCGGACAGTGACAGAATATGAGATAGAGTTTATCCGGTTGAGTCACTATGCCGGTGGGATTATCTCTGATGAAATAGACCGGTGTAGAAGATTTGAAGAGGGATTGAGGCCCTCTATTATGTGTATTGTTGCTGGTTCTCGGTACCAGGATTTATCTCAGCTAGTTGCAGCAGCTAGAAGTGTTGAGAGAGCACAAGGTATTGCAGCAGCTGCTACTGAGGAGGAGACCAGAGTGAGAAGATCGCAGTTTGAGGCAGGGTCTTCGTCTATGAAGAGGGGTCGAGGAAGTTTTATTCCGAGAATCAGTAGGAGCCAGAGGCAGTCGAGTAGGTCAGTTCAGTATCAGAGGCAAAGACCGAGGCCTACAGTTTCTGTAGCTAGTGCTCCGACTCCAGTGGTTCAGAGGTCTACTCCACCTATATGTGTTCATTGTGGTAGGACTCATGGGGGTGTTTGTTGGAAGATTGGTGAATCAGCTGGGTGTTTCAGATGTGGATCGCCTAACCATTTCATTAGAGAGTGCCCTGAGATGCAGGATGATAGACAGACTGATACTGCAGCTTCTCGACCCAGTGTCAGCAGAGGTGGTCGAGGGGGAAGAGGTTTCAGTAGAGGTGGTAGACCTGAGTTTAGTCAGAGAGGAGGATCTTCATCCGGAGGCAGTAGGCCAGATGAGGCTGGGTCTTCTTAGAGAGTGTATGTGATGCAGAGGCAGCCGGATGCTTCAGCAGTTATAGCGGGTACATTTTCTTTATTTGATATTTCAGTTCTTGCTTTGATTGATCCAGGATCTACTCATTCATACATAAGTGCATCCATATTGCCTGTGTCTGAATTACATTTAGAGTCCTTAGGATTTGATGTCTTGGTGACAAATCCTTTAGGACATAGTGTTGTAGTGAGTAAGGTGCATAGGGATAGTGCAGTTGTGGTGCAAGGAGAGGGATTTTTGGGTGATTTGATTGAAATGCCTTTTAAGGAATATGATTTGATCTTAGGCATGGATTGGTTGTCTAAGCATGGAGTTGTGGTAGACTGTCAAAAGAAGTGTGTTACTTTGAGAACCGGTGATGGTAGAAGTGTAATGGTGTCTAGTGAGCAGAGACAACTTGCATCCTTGTTTGTATCAGCTTTTGCAGCTAGAAGGTTGATTAGAAAAGGGTGTGATGCTTATCTTACTCATGTTGTGGATACCAGAGTAGTGGGTTCTCAACTTGATAGTATACCCACTGTTGCGGAATTTCCAGATGTGTTTCCTAAGGAGTTGCCAGGGTTACCCCCTGAGAGAGAGGTTGAGTTTGGTATCGATTTGTTGCCCGGTACCACTCCCATCTCTATTACTCCTTATCGAATGGCACCTACTAAGTTGAGAGAGTTGCAGGTACAGTTGTTGGATAAAGGATTTATTCGCCCTAGTGTTTCTCCGTGGGGAGCTCCTGTTTTGTTTGTGAAGATGAAGGATGGTACTTTGAGGTTGTGCATCGATTATAGGCAATTGAACAAAGTAACTATTAAGAATAAGTATCCTTTGCCTAGAATTGATGATCTCTTTGATCAGTTAAAGGGAGCAGCAGTGTTTTCATACCATCAGCTGAGGGTTAGAGCTGAAGATATTTCTAAGACAGCTTTCTGCACAAGATATGGGCATTATGATTTTTTAGTGATGCCTTTTGGATTGACGAATGCACCTACAGTTTTCATGGATTTGATGAATAGAGTGTTTAGGCCCTATCTGGATCAGTTTATGGTGGTCTTTATTGATGATATTTTGGTGTATTCGCGTGATGAAGAGGAACATGACAAGCATTTACGGATTGTATTACAGATCTTGAGAGAGAAGCAGTTGTATGCTAAGCTATCGAAGTGTGAGTTCTGGCTTGATCAAGTGACTTTTCTGGGTCATAAAGTGTCAGCAGATGGTATTAGAGTTGATCCAAGTAAAGTTGAAGCTATTTTGAATTGGAGTCCACCGAAGTCAGTGACTGAAGTTAGAAGTTTTCTGGGTTTGGCAGGCTATTATCGACGCTTTGTGAAAGGTTTTTCTTTGATAGCTACTCCACTCACCATATTGCTTCGAAAGGGAGTTAGATTTGTGTGGACAGATCAGTGTCAAGCTAGCTTTGAGCAGTTGAAAGGAATGTTGACTCAAGCGCCTGTTCTTACTTTACCTGTGGAAAATAAACCATATGTGATTTACAGTGATGCTTCACATAATGGTTTAGGATGTGTTTTGATGCAAGAGGGTAAAGTTGTAGCTTATGCTTCTCGGCAGTTGAAGCCGCATGAACTTAATTATCCGATGCATGATTTGGAGTTGGCAGCTATCATGTTTGCTTTGAAGATTTGGCTACACTACTTGTATGGGGGGAAGTGTTTTATCTATACCGATCATAAAAGTTTGAAATATTTGGGTGTTCAGAAGGAGCTGAATCTTTGACAAAGACGGTGGCTAGAGTTGATAAAAGACTATGACTGTTTGATTGATTATCATCCTGGTAAAGCAAATGTTGTTGCTGATGCCTTGAGTCGGAAGTCTATGGCAAGTTTGACAGTGTATTCACTCTCGTTGCTTGTTGAGTTGAGAGCGTTGCATGCTAATTTTAAATCATGTGATGATGGTGCACTATTGGCTCAGTTGCAGTTGAGACAAGTATTGTTGGATCAGATTAAGGAGGCTCAATTGGCTGATGAGAAAATTCAGAATATTATGTCAGATTGTCACAATGGAGAGAGCCGAGATTTCCATGTGAGAGGTGATGGTAGTCTGTGGTTTAAAGATAGGTTGTGTGTTCCTGATGATGCTAGTTTGAGAAAGATTATTTTGGAAGAAGCACATCAATTGGTTTTTGCTATGCATCCTAGGAGTACAAAGATGTATCAGGATTTGAAGCAGCATTATTGGTGGTTAGGTATGAAGAGAGACATAGCAGAGTTTGTATCCAAGTGTCTCACATGTCAGAGGGTAAAAGCAGAGCATCAAGTTCCAACAGGGTTGCTTCAACCTTTAACAGTGCCTGAATGGAAAAGGGAGAGAGTGACAATGGATTTTGTATCTGGTTTGCCATTGACTCAGAAGAAGCATGATGTTTATTTGGGTGATTGTTGATCGGTTGACGAAGACAGCTCATTTTCTTCCAGTTAGGATGGATTATTCTCTTGAGAAGTTGGCTGAGCTGTATATCAATGAGATAGTGAAGTTGCATGGAGTCCCGATTTCTTTAGTGTCTGATCGAGATCCCCGGTTTACTTCAAGGTTTTGAAAGAGTTTGCATAGTGCATTGGGTTCTCGATTGCACTTTAGCACTGCTTTTCATCCGCATACAGATGGGCAGTCAGAGAGAGTGATATAGATTATTGAGGATATGTTGAGAAGCTGTGTCATTGATTTCTCTGGAAGTTGGGACAGATTTTTGCCACTTGTGGAATTTGCTTGCAACAACAGTCATCAATCTAGTATTGGAATGGCACCATTTGAGGCATTGTATGGTAGAAGATGTAGGACACCTTTATGTTGGAATGAACTTGGAGAAGGCAAATTAGTTGGTCCTGACTTGGTTAAAGAGACTGAAGAGAAAGTGAAAATAATTCGAGATCGGTTGAAAGTAGCTTTAGATCGGCAGAAATCTTATTCAGATTTGAAGAGGAGAGACATAGAGTTTGATGTTGGAGATAAAGTATTCCTGAAAGTGTCTCCTTGGAAAAAGATTTTAAGATTTGGTCAAAGAGGGAAGCTGAGTCCTCATTTTATTGGACCTTACGAGGTATTGGAAAGAGTTGGACCAGTTGCTTATCGTCTTGCTTTGCCTCCTGAATTGGATAGAATTCACAATGTCTTCCATGTTTCTATGCTAAGGAGGTACAGATCAGATCCATCTCATGTTTTACCAGTTGAATCTATTGAGGTGAGTTCGGATCCGACTTTTGAGGAAGAACCAGTCGCTATTTTGGTACATGAAGTGAAGGAGTTGAGAAATAAGAAAGTGCCATTGGTGAAGGTTCTTTGGAATAATCATGGTAGAGAAGAGGCAACTTGGGAGAGTGAGCAAGCGATGCAGGATCAGTATCCTCAACTGTTTCAGACTTGATATCAGGTAATTTCGAGGATGAAATTTCTTTTTAGAGGGGGAGAATTGTAATATCCCAAAGTATGCCCTAGAAGTTTGGTATAATAATTTTTGTAATTCGATTGATTGTATATGTGTTTAATTCAAAAGAGAAAAGAAGTGAAGAGAGTGTATATGTTGTATATATGGAAATATATACAACATATACACAAGTCAAAATGGGATGGTCAAAGAAAGATATTTATTGATTTTATTTAATTAATGGAAAATGGAAAAAAAAGTAAAATGAATGGAAGAGAATTAATTTGATTATTTTATTATAAATGCTTGGAGGAGAGGGTTTTGAGGAGAGAGAAGGTTGAGTGTTTGACTTTGTTTTCTTTCTTTTCTTTCTTTCTTCTTCGTGGCCAATGTCTTTCCTTTTCTTTTCTTTGTTTTGGCCGGCACTCCATAGCAAGAGAGCAAGAGAGAGAGATTTGATCTTCCAAACTCAAGATTGAAGGAAGTTTTCAAGCGATCAAGTTGGACAATTAAGAGTTTCTTCATCCTTGTTAAGTTTTCCACTTGATTCTTTGATTTTCTTTGAGTTTGTGAGTTGAGGTTGGGGTTGGTATGTGTTTGTTTGATTGTGGTGTGTTTAAGAGTGTTTGGTTCAATTGATTTTGGATTTTGGGGTTGGATTGAAGGAAAGAGTAAGTTTGTTAAAAGAGAAAGTGTTGTGATTGTGTTTTAGGTTTGTGATGATGATTATGACTTGTGTTTTGAGTTGTTTTGTGTTTTTACAAGTTTGTTATGGTTTTTGGGTGTGTTTAGATAAGTTTGTTTGAAGTGGAAGATGGTGGAAGTAAGTGGTTTGTTGGATGAAGTGTTGATGTTGCCGGAATCTGTATTGTTGGCCTGACATGCCCATGAGCACGACCAAGTCTTTGGGTGTGTCAATAGTTCTGTGTTGCAGTAGCATTTACACGTCCAGTGACACGCCCATGTCACTGAACGTGTCATAGCTACTGTGTTGGTGAATGTTTGACATGGCCATGAATATGCCCATGTTGTTCGATGTGTCAATGTTTCTGTGAGGCAGAATGTACTACACGTTCAGTGACACGCCCGTGGTTCTGAGTGTGTCAAAGCTTCTATGTTGTGGAGTTAGGGCACGGTCAGGGACACGCCCGTGTTGTTGAGCGTGTCATGTTTAGAGTTTGCCCTAGTTGGTTCTTAGCTTTATTATCTTATATGTATCTCTAAGTGAGTGTGTATGGTTATCTTTGATTTAGGTGGTAAAGAAGTTGAATCGCCCTAACCTAAGTGTTGAGAATTCTTGGAAGAGGAAGGTTGTAGATTGGTGTGAGTTGTTCTTAAGGTAAGTACAACCTACATTATTGCATACATTTACATGACTTTGAGACTTAACACATTTGGGTGTAAATGTGTTAAGTAAGTTATTACATTGTTAATACATTTGATTAATGTTATGATTTGTATAATGTGATTGATTGGTGAGCATTTAAAATGTATGTTAACACAATTGGTTGTGTACACTTGATTGATGAATTGATTTAATGTGAATTAGGATTTAATCAATTAGGATATGATGAATTGATTTAATGGTTGTTGGCTATGATGTTGATGTTTAATGTAATTGATTATGTATACTATCTTGATGAGATATGAAGCCATTGTTGTTGGCTATAATGATGCAAATGAAATGGATTGAGAAAGAGATTGTTAAAGAGAAAATTGAAATAATTGTGTGCTTAATATGTTATTCAATTTTCAGAGTTCTGGGTTTCGCGGCATGCCTATGAATCACTGGAAAGGTGAAAAGACCGGGTCGTAAGCTGATTTCAGTTGAAAAATGTGAAAAATATGAAATATGATGTTTTTGGGGTGAAAAGATTGGGTTGTAAAACTCAAAAACAGTAACAGTCTCCCGGGTTGAGGATTTCCTCGGGTTTAGCAGGGTTGAGGTCCAAGAGACTGGGTCTGTTACACTATCCATGGATAGAGATATATATATGTAGCGCCTATGGGCTTGATGATTGTGATTATGGACCAAAGCAGTAACTCTGAACTTTGAATATCATATTAAATTCTTTTTGGGCCCATGCTTGTCTTTGTTTTCAATGTGATTTATGAATGATGAAACAATTGAATGATAAAATGAAAGGTAATGTCATGAAATGTGAGATTCTTGAAAATTGTTTATATGTTTGAAAGTATGACATTGGCATTGTATAGAAGCATATTGTTATTGTGTTTGTACCACTAAGTAGTTGGCTTAGCGCGATTGTGGTTCATCGCGTAGGTGACAGAGAAGAACCGGAAAGTTCCTCTAGGCTGAGTCGAGTCGAGATTTTGAGGTATTGATAGTGGAGCTTAAATATCAAAGACATACTGCCAAACATGTATATATTTTTTGTTTTGTAAAACTTGAGTTTTGATGTATATGTATTTGTAAATATTTGTTATATTTTTCACTGCGTTTTGAATAAACATTTTATCTACTATGTTTTATAACATAACTTAAATGTTTTGAGTTTGCTTATATTATTGTAAAAGAAGTGAGTCGTGTGTTTAGTAAACCGTGGCATTCCTATATTCAGTATACGTATATTACGATCGTAATAGCATGTTGTGTACGTATACGGGGTATAGGGGTGTTACAGGGATAATTTTTATCATTATGTTCAAACCCTTGGGTGGGAGAACCTAGTCCCCTTGCGATCTTTGCAATTTCAAGAGCTGACTTTGGAGTTCTTAACATCTCTTAATGTTGAAAGAGATGTGCATAAAATTTGCTCTAGGTTGAGTTTTAAGTTTTTTGGAAAATCATTTGTGATTAGTATTAAACAATTAAATGGTATATTTGGTTTCCATCAACATGGTGAAAGGTCGGTACCTAAGGAATTTAAACAACAATTTGCTTGGGGAGCATTGGGCTCAGGGACTTATGTGGCCAAATCGACCAAAGCAACTAAATTGAGCAATCCCGCTTTGAGGTATTTGCATCGTTTTATGTCTTGCGGATTCTTTGCTAGGAAGGAAAGCCCGGGTGTAGTGGAACTGAGTGAATTATTTTTTTTAGATTATGTGGTTAATGTAGTGCCTATTAGTTCCGGCTATTGGTTAGCCGATGTTTTTTATAGTGTGGCAAACAAAAAGAGGGGGGCTATCTGTATTGGAGGATTGGTTACCACATTAGCAACAACCCTCCTTGATGATTTTGACCCGAGTACCTGTCGCATGACTAGAATTACGGGTAATGATTCATTGGATTTGGCTACACTAGAGAAGATGTATATGGTAGTGCACAGGAGAGGGGCTTATATGATGGCTTCAGCTGAGCCAGAAGCACCGGGGAACAGACAGAAGAGAACTCGAGTTCAAGTGGAGTCTGACTCGGATTCTCTTGACTTAGATGAAGATGCTCCGGTCTCAGATAATCAGGAGATACTTAATAGGATTGAGGCACTAGAGAGCAAGGTAGACCGTAACCATGCTGCGGTCTTGCAACAGTTGGATCAAATTAATAACAACCTTGCTAAGATTTTGAGTCTTCATCCCTCGGCTGCATCATCTTCACATCCTCCTTCACCGTAGATCGCATTGGCTCTAATCTTTGGAGAGATTTTCCTTACTTTCTTGTGTTTAGTTATTGCATATTTTTGTTATTTTTTATTTTTGTTTTTAATGTTAACATTTTATATTTTGGATATTTTATTTTATATATTGTATTTTGTTTTTTTTAACATTTGTGTTTGTGATGAAAAGTTAGGGTTTTGCCTCACCAGGGTACGATGAAAAACAGGTTGTACCTTAACTCTTTCTCTTTATTATTCTTGTTTTCCATTGAGGACAATGTAAATTCTAAAGTGTGGGGTAATCTTTTAGCTTTTCTTTAATTTTTGTTTTGTTTTTCTTGGTGTGTTTTATTGTGTGTTGTGCATGGCATAATTGTTGAAAGCTTGTTGACTTTTCTGTGATTCTAGCATTATAGTTGAGACTTTAGTATCAGCATAGCGATTAGCATTTGAATTCATTCAGGATCAATTTTCACATTCAGCAATTCATGACATATAAATCTTTGAGAACCCACCTTTGTGAGTTTTGAGCCTCATAGATTGAATATTATTATCAATTGATTTTTTTTTCTTAAGTGTGCACCTTCATGATTTTGCATCTCTAGGGCTTGCTTTTGCATACTAATTGAACTCACATTATGATTTAATCTCAATTTTTAAAAAGATGAAGGCAAATTAGGTTATCCCTTTAGCTTAAAAAGACCTCCCTTAATTATGAATTCCTTAGCAAGCCAAGTTGAGCCTTTGACCTTTTCTTGATCAACACAATTCACAACTCAACTTTTTCTTATTATCATCATACCTGCATTAAGGAATGGAGTTTCTTATGATATGACAATAGGGTGGTTTAATTCAAAAGTGTGGGGTAAGCAATTAAAAAAATAGTATTGCTTTAGTAGGATTTGGGGTTGAAATGCATACTTTGCACATTGTATTTGACTAAGAGTCGATTATTCTTTTCCTCTACATTTTAAGCTAGATGTTCCAAGCAATTTTATATTTTGTATATATATGTATTAAAAAAATGATAAAAAAAATAAAAGAGAAGATATATATACAAAAATTCATACATTTTCTAGCATTAGTCATCAAAAGAGGAATGTTGACTCATTATTTTTCTTTAAGTATGCAAGTATGTGAGATTATCAATGGTTGGTGAATATGCCATTTGAGGAGTTATGAGTTTCTGAGCAAGAGTATTGTCTTATTTAGATACTCCATTTCTTGATGCTCCAGCTTAAATGTCTTTTCTCACATGTAATATCCTCATGTATGCCTTAGAAGTTTTGTTTATGTTGTTGTTGTAAGTTGGATTGAATGTATATGTTATATGAAGAGAAAAGAAATGGGAAGAGAAGGTTTATGTATGTGTTTTGGGAAAGAAAAGAGGGTTTAGAGAGAGGTGTATATGTTGATTATATGGTAATATATATAACATATAAGTTGGTCAAAAAGGAGAGTCAATGCAAGAAGATATTTTCATTTATGATATGTGAAATTACTATAAAGGACATGTGAGCTAAAATAATTGGTTAAGGGCATTGAGGTAATTCTCTTTTGGAAATCTCTTGGTGGAGATTAAAAGAAGGAAAGAAAGGTTGACTTGTTATTTTCTTTTCTTTGCTCGAAGTGGTGGCCGGCTATCCAAATAGAAGAGAGAGCAATTGAAGTGTTTTGGTTTTTAACATCAAGATTGAAGGATGAATCAAAGGATGAAGTTGGAGATTTGTGAAATTTCTTCATCTAAGGTTAGTACTCTCTTGTTTTCTTTTGTTAATCTTGAAGTTGTGTCTAAGGTGAATTGTGATTTGTGGATGTGATGATTTGGTGTGTTGAGTTGTGCTTATAAGTGTTAGAATTGATTGTAAGTTAAAAGATTGAATTGGTGATTGGTTTGGCCTTGAATATGGTAAGTTATGTGGAGGTTGATAGTGGAAGATCAAGAGTGAATTTGGTTTTAGGGTTTTGATGTGATGAATGATTAAATGTATGGTTAATTGTGATTATTGTGTTAAACATGCAAAATAAGTGTTAATGACTTTGATTACATCCATTTGAATGAGTTTATGTTGTGTATCATGTGTTTAAATGCAATTAGAAGTGTTTTGGCCACAAATAGGGTTTTGTTCTTGAGTGACACGGCCAAAAGCAAGGAGAGACACGGCCAAGTCAAGGAAAATTGAGCCGTGTTGGATTGATTTTGGAGGGACACGGCCGTGTCTTATGCATGTGTTTGCTACTGCCAATTGGTTTTGAGAGACACGGCCACAAGCTTGGCCGTGTCCCATGAAGGTGTTTGCTACTGTGATGGTTCTTGACTTTTCCCACTTTGTTTTGATTCTTCAAAGGTTTTGTTGTTCCTAAACCTTAACATAAACACTCTAAACACTTTGAAAACAAAGAATGATCTAAACAAATATATGTGGAACATACATTCATATGATGTTGAGATTATAGCACACATTTGATGAGATTGATGAAGCATATGAACAATGTTAGGCTATATGCATTTTGAATGGTAATGTGATACGTACTTTGAAATATTGTATCAATGATGCATATGATTATGTACAAACAATGTTATGTTCTGCATTGTGAATCTTGTGAATGGTAGTATGTTATATGAACAATGTGACTAATATTATGACTTGTATAGTGTGGAAGAGATGAGGATCATCCAAGAAGGTATGTGCAATGCAATTTATTATAATAAATGTCTTAATAATGATTGAAATGTTATAAAGGAATATGTTGTTTATATGATGATGAATTTAAGATACATGTGCAATGAAATTGATTATGTATGCTTGAATAATGAAGTGTATAATGTGAATTGAGTCATAAAGAGATGTAAAGCTAATGATCGGTTTGTTTAGCTAATGTAATTGATGTTGTATATGTATAATGATGATTCAAATGTGATGTGAAGCCATTGTGATTGGCTATGATGATTCAATTGAAAGACATAAGGCATGTTTGCCTAATTGATGGTGAGAATTGAGAATGAAAGTAATAAATGAATTGTGTAACTAATGTGTTATTCCATTTTCAAAGTTTGTTGTTGGTGGCATGCCTAAAATGAGTAACAATCTCTTGAAGTTAGGTTGGCTAAGTCCTTGAAGCCTAATTGAGATGTTACAACCCTTGAAGCTAGGTTGGATTGGTTCTTGAAGCCAAGTTGGGTTGATGCTTAGCATGCTTTGCTCCCCTTGAAGCTTGGTTGAACCTAATCCTTGAAGCCTAGTTGGGTCTATGATAATGATAAATGTGATGAATGAACCAAAGCATTACTCTGAAAATTGAATGGCATATTAATGTTGTTTGGGCCCGAGTCTGTCGTTGTTGTCAATATGATATATATAAATGTTGCAATAAACGAGTAATTAAATCTATGGTGGATTTGGTTGGAAATGTGATTCATGATTGATGAGTTGTGAATAAAAAAATGACATGAAATGTTATGTAATATGTATATTGATTTTGAGTATTAATGTTGGATTGATGATTGGTGATAATGACATGATATATAATGTGGGTATTAATATGTTGATGGTGATTATTAGTGATGAATTGTGGTTGGTGAAAATGATATGTATATAATACATGAAATTAGTTAAGATATATGAAAGGTGCAATTTAAAAGGAAAACATGATAAGAAACTAATGGCACATGGAATTGATATATCATTATGTATTAGTATTTTTATAATGTATGTTTATATGTTATTTTTGTACTACTAAGCTCTCGGGCTTAGCGCGGATGTGTAATCGCGCAGGTAGTTTGGTGGAGGATATGAAGTCTTTCGTTATGCCACGAGAAGAGTAAGAGTTCGTCGAGACCAACTAGAGGGTAATGCATACATGTATAACTTTTAATTATGATGTATTTCTGGTAAGAGAATATTTATATGTATAAATGGAGTTTTGATAAAGATAATGATTTTGTAAATGTTATTTAAATTAACGTATTATGGTTTGAACTCTGTTACAGGTTTTTAAAAGATAACGAAAAGTGACATCCTTATATTTTATATACTTACTGTATGTATACTAAGTATATGTATGGTACTTATATAGGGTATTAGGGTGTTACATCACACCTGCACCTTAGCCCCATTACATCCAAATAAAAGACCTTCGGATTATTTCTTGAGAAAATCAGTGAGGGATATTGGATAATTAAGCAAGTTTATGGTAGTATGCAGTCATGAGTGGTTTGAGTGAATTAACCTTCAAAATTGAGTGAAACACTTAGATGAGAGATGAGATTTGTATGTCTGGATTAATGAATGGGTTAAGAAAATCCTTGATTGAAGTAAAGTGCAATTATTTATGGCTGAGTCTTAAAGGATTTCATCTTATATACGGGCATTATAGTTAAGGTTGTTTGAGTTTTTAATTTATGCCATGTGAATTTGCTTGAGGACAAGCAAAGTTTTAAGTGTGGGGTAGTTGTTTTATTAGTTTTTGTCATAGAATTGTGTCTTATTTATTATGATAATTGTTGTTTTCTTTAGGTATTTTGTTAGTTTTAATATGTTTATTTAGTGTTTTCATTAATTTTGGTAGTTTTAATTTATTTCAGTGTTTATGTCATTTTTGTCCTAGTTTTTAGTGTGTGTTTGTGTGTTGTTAGTTAATGTTTATTTGATTCTTGTTTAAAGTGCGTTTCAAGTGTTTGTGTTAGGTTAATATGCAAGGAACATATTAAGGGCAAAACCAAGGATCAAGAGAGGAAGGAAAGACCAAGGAACCAAGAGGAAGAAAATAATGGACAGTAGCTGACACATGCAGAGGACACGGCCAAGCTTGTGGCCGTCTCCCATACCAAGCTAAGGAAGAAGACCAAGACACAGAAGGTGACACATTTAAGGGACACGGCCAAGCTTGTGGCCGTGTCCCTCCAAACTTGTCAAACACGACCAAGTTGTCTAAGCTTGGCCGTGTCACACTCAAGCCCAAAGAAAGAAGAAAGATTAAAATCAAACAGAAGTAGACACCTTCAGGGGAAACGGCCAAGCTTGTGGCCGTGTCCCTCCAAGAACCTCAAACACGGCCAAGCTTGTCTAAGCTTGGCCGTGTCACTCATGGATTAAACAAAGAAAGAAAAAGCGGAGTTTTAAGCGAGGTTTGGTATAAATTATACGATTAGGGTTTTCAAGTGGAAGCTGTTTTTCAGAGAGTTGATCAGCCGTCAAAGAACTTAGGGTTTTCATATTTTATTTTCTTTGAGATTTTGATTTTGATTACACTTGGATTAAAACTAGTTTAGATTAAATTTGTTCTTGCCATTGATACAATCTTCGAGCAAGTTCTGAACAAGAGATTCTTCAAGAGCTTAGGAGTTTGTAATTTGGTTTTGTTCTCAAACTTTATCTCTTAAATTTCTTGGGAATTGTATTCATGAATTCTATTATGTCTAAACTGATTTCTTTGAATTTTAATGAGATGAATATGTTTGATATCATTATGAACTAATTTGATATAGTCTGGGGTTTGTATGGAACTACTATGATTGTATGAATTGGTTATTGCTCTTAACTTAATTATTTCTTTAGCCTTGATTAAATGGATTATTGCTAATATATAATTAATTGGCCACCAATTATGTGTTTTAAGGTATTAGATGAAGGATTGAGAGATGAAGTCTAATGCTGGAACAATTCAATTAGGGACTTAGGTGAATTAGAGATATAGCCTAAGAAAAAGATCATATCAATTGTAACAATATTAGTTGAAAGAGGTTTGAATGCGAGAGCTTATTTCCTTGACTCGATTAATTAAGTTGCTTGAGATTTAATCTTTGAAATTAAATTGGTTGAGAGGAATAACCGTTCATACATATAAGTAGTAGAGAAGTGCAAACCCAAGACCTTTTTATAAGTGAATCTATACATCAGCTCAGTTTACTTTTATTGTTTTAAACTCCAATCGATCTGTCTTCATTAGTTGTTAGCAATTTAAATTTATTAATTACTTGTTATTTATAATCTGATAATCAATTAGCTATTCTAGCTTCCTTGTGAGACGACCTTGGGGCGATCACCTTAGCTACAGCTACCTCGTATACTTGCGAGTGACGCTTTGTAGTAGAGTAAATTAGAGCACAACAAGTACTGAAGATGAGGAATAAGGAGAAATTTTATTCAACAAGCATCCTTTAGCTTGAAGTGTTGCTCTTTTTATTTTATTCAACAAGCATCTTAGTGGAATGGTT
This sequence comes from Garcia nutans, assembly GCA_947685225.1. Lineage (NCBI taxonomy): Eukaryota > Viridiplantae > Streptophyta > Magnoliopsida > Malpighiales > Euphorbiaceae > Garcia > Garcia nutans. Next base: position 6,723,691 of record CANTUV010000037.1, on the reverse strand, counting down.
CTTACGACTTCGGCACTGTTTAGGCTCGGGCCCTTAGAGAACACGGACCTAAATCTAGAGAAAATGGAGTCGCCACCCTGATGGGCCGGGAAAAAGAAAGGGGTGGATGACTAGATTCCTAAGGAATCCCCAACCCCCTAATGGGTTCAGAAAGTTGGGTACGTGCGGGGAAGGTGAGAAATGGCACAGCACCCCCACAATGCTCGGTTCATTTGAACCGGCCTCCTTTACAGGTCTTAATATTATAAAATTCTTAAATATAACAACATTATCCATATTACACCTAATAATTAAAAGAAAGCATCAATATATTAAAATCAAAGCAAGGTCCAAGCAAAACAAATAAATGGACACCCATCCAAGGATGGAAACATGTCCTTACATCACATGCCTAAATAGGACACCCACCGAAAGGTAGAAACATGTCCTTTACATAGGTTCTAAAATAGAAAAGCGAATTAAATTACATGATGTTTAAATGAGGTACCCACCAAGTGGAAACATACCTCTTACAACATTTGGAAATCTAAATAAATTGATAAAAGTAAATAACCATTCATAATAAATAAATCATTCATCAAAGGTACCAATTATCAATAAAAAGTAAACATCCATCCCTGATAAATAAAATAAACCAAGCATTGAACTTACATAAATTAAAGCATATAAAATAAATCAAAACATAATCAAATATGGAATTGAATGAAGCAAATAAAAGTCCAATTATAACTACTGTGACTTTTTATGGAATTAAAATAGATTAGGATTTTATGTTTTAAAAGGTTGGTAAGACTCTTTGATTAACTAAATTAATATTTGAATGGTGAAATCATAAAACTAGGGTTTTAGACACTTTAAAATACTTTTGATTCATGGTTTTAAATGATGATTTCAAGCTACTGTGTAAATTTAAAATATTTATATTTTTATTATTTTTAATGTTTTAAAGGATTAGGGCTTAGAAAAAAATTAAGGTTTAAGGTTTTAAAGGAGTTAGAGTTTATTATTTTAGGTTTAGAAGTTGAATTAGGGTTTAGTGTTTTAAAATTTAGGGTTTCGATGATGCATGATTTTTAGGATTTGGAAAAAGGCAATTGAAGATTTTATGGAATTTTATGAAAATTAACCAACGATTTAAAATTTATAAAATAAAAAAGATATTTTTAAAGTTTTTGGGAAAGTAACAGAACACAATTTTGAGTTTTGGAAATTTGGAAAACAAATTTTGGTTTTGGATTTTTGAAGAAATAAATCTAATAACTTTAAACTTTTAGAAAATAAAGACACGATTTAAGAATTTTAAACCTTAGAAAAAGTGAATTGAGGTCCTAAAATTTTTGAATTAAAAGAAACCAAAGGATGATTATGCTACTGTGAAAAAAAAAACAAAAGAATTTAATACATACCTCCTTTTGATGATTCCTCCAAAAATTGTTTTTCTTGGATGAATTAAAATCAAGACAATTGCTGCCTTTTGAATTGCTTAAATCGTGTCCCTGCTATTCCAGAAAAATATCAAATTGAATTGCTCCTTTTCCTTCACGGATTTGGTTCCACTTTTTCAAGCTACTGACAATTTTTTTTTATTTTTGGACTCCCTCATTTTCATTGCCTTTGGTCCTTATTTATAGTGGTTTGATATGGTTTATTCCTAATTAATCATGGCAAGTAATATTAATAAGAAAAGGAAACCGAAACCTAATTGAATTAGGTTTCGAAAAATTTACGTCAAAAAAATTGCGCTGCCGAAAAAAATTGCCGCAGGAAAAAATGCGCTAGCAAAAAAAATCTGCTGCAGGAAATTGCGGCAGTGGGCGGGCTGCGGGCGACCATTTCGCCCGCAGATTTTTTCTGCGAGCGAAATGGCTTGGGCCAATTCGCCCGCAGGAAATTCCTGCAGGTGAAATGGCCACAAGCACGCGAGACGATTTTTTTGTCGCCGATTTTTTCGACGCCGATTTTTATTTTTATTTTTTGACTTTTATTTGTTTATTTTTATTTTTTATTAATAAAAATTAAATACTAAAGCAAAAATTATTTAACTAAAATTATTTTGGACCAATTAGACATCAAAAATCATTTTGGACTAAATAAAACATATTGGACTGGACTAGGTCAAAAATTAAGGGTCTACAGTTTGCTCCCTGCTTGAAAAATCTGAAAATTTAGTGAAAGAGAGTGAAAAACAATAAGACTTAAATTTTGAGATGGTTGAGGTTTTGGGTTCTGGACCCGGTTTGAGTTCTGGACTCAAGAATAAATTCTAGGTTCTAGACCTAAGGAAAATTTGGGTTTTGGACCCAGTTCGAGTTCTAGACTCAAGGATAATTCTAGGTTCTAGACCTAAAGAAAAATTTGGGTTCTGGACCCGGTTCAAGTTCTGGACTCAAGGATGATTCTAGGTTCTGAACCTAAAGAAAAATTTGGGTTCTGGACCCGGTTCGAGTTCTGAACTCAAGGATAATTCTAGTTCTGGACCTAAAGAAAAATTTGGATTCTGGACCCGGTTCGAGTTCTGGACTCAAGAATAATTCTAGGTTCTGGACCTAAGAAAAATTTGGGTTCTAGACCCGAGCTAAGTTCTGGACTTAGAAATAATTCTAGGTTCTGGACCTAAGGAAAATTTGGGTTCTGGACCTGAGCTAAGTTCTGAACTTAGAAATAATTCTAGGTTCTGGACCTAAGAAAAATTTGGGTTCTGGACCCGAGCTAAGTTCTGCACTTAGAAATAATTCTGGGTTTTTGACCTAAGAAAAATTTAGGTTCTGGACCCGAGCTAATAATTTTTAATTTCAAAAAGTTTGGCTAATTTTTATGCATATACCTTCTTCTTGCCCCATGCGTGTAAAAATATTTATATACACACAATTATTTGAATGATTAAAGTAAATAATTGAATTTACTGTTTATTTACTGTGTAGTCACTGTTCATGCACTATTTACTATTTATAAATAGTAAATTTATTATTCGCAAATAGTATCAAATAGTATTTACTATTGGAAATAATAATTTTACTATTCACCAATAGTAATGCTATTCATAAATAGTAATATTTACTATTTATCAATAATAATACTATTTATAAATAGTAAAGTTACTATTTATAAATAGTAAAATTTACTATTCATGAACAGTTTTGAGTTTGGTTTTTTTTCTTGCCGTTCCACTATAAAAGGCCACCAATCCTTCATTTCATTTCACAATTCCAATTTCAATTTCGTAATTCTCTCAAATTTCTTTTCAATTTTAGCATATATTTTTCAAAAACAATGCATGCTTCGAGGTCGGGGACTCATTCTAATGCCGAGTTATTGGAGTTTATTCGGCATCATGAAGACGAAAATCTAGATATACTGGCCGGAATGCCGCTCCATCTCAGTTCCAATCCAAAGAGCGAGGTAATTATTATTATTATTATTATTTCCTTTGTCTTTCTGTTTTGCTATCTTTTTTTTTATTTTTTATTTTATTTTTTATCATATATATTTTTATACTTTGTTGTTATTATTTGTTATTATGAAAAATAAATTAATTTAAGTAGATAGAATAATATGTACTTACCTGGTATTAACTTACCTGGGTCTGTATTAGCATGATCGTTGCGTTGTTCGGGCTAGAGGGTGCATTTACAAAGCCCGATAATGGTACAGTGCCTTCTCGGGTAAGGCGGATTATCCGAGATTGCGGCTTTGAGCAGTTCATCTTACAATTTTCATCCGAAGAATATCAGATAGACCGAAGCGTAGTCCAAGCGCTTACAGAGTGATGGCTGGATACAACTCACACTTTTCACTTGCCCATTGGGGAAATGACAATTGGTCCGGTCGATTTTACTGCCATAACCGGCCTTCGATATGATGGTGCTCCAGTTCCTCTGACCAATGAAATTTTAACATTTAAAGAAATTCAGTAATTAATTGGTATGTAATCATCATATAAAGGGCTTTTTAAGATAAAAATTGAGCTGATTCGTAGTTATTGGATTAACTACAAAGGTCGGGTTGGTAGAAACAGGGCCGAACAGTATGCTCGAGGACTTTTGTTATATCTGCTTGGGTCGATTATCTTAGGCAGCACTAAGTCGTCCATTCACTTGTCAGTGTTGAGTGCCCTTTCTTATCTCAGAATGGTACCATCTTCTGGCGGGGGTGAAGCTGGTCTCGCATGTCTTTACCACGGTCTCGATAAGCTTTGCCGAAACAAGAATTCTTTTGTCGGCTTGATGGCAGTTGTCGAGGTATTCTTTCTTCCACCAATGTCTTTTCCACTCTTTTCTTGGATGAATGTGATCTTTATTATTATTGTAGATATGGGCATATGAACACAACCTCGTGAGGGTACCTGGCATTTCCCCAAAGAGAATCGGGTATCCGAGATTAAATTACTGGTTGTCCGATCGTGTGGATGTTCTCGGCTCTCATCATGTGCATACTCATCACTTTGTGTTGAGCCACTTAACCTGGGATCAGGTAAAATAATATTAGTATGCTTTAAATTTTATGTGAAAGTTTTACTTACCTTATGTTATCCTGCAGGTGAATTTGGCCTAGTGGAATCCAGAAGAGCGAGCAAACTGGTCTCCTTTGATGAGGGCTGCACTGTCTTTCCAACATTCTCGCCGAATTATTGCAGGCCCAGTATCTATTGGCTGGTTTCTCAGGGAGAGAGTTTATGAATGGTTTCTCGGTCCAGAGCAGCAGAGGTTTCCAATGCAAATCCAGAAATATACTTTAAATATTATGTCGATGCCGGAGGATGCATAGTGGTCAGCCCGGTATGGTTATGGTGCCGAGCCATTTCTCCATTTACCGGGTCCATTTTATGCCCATTTTATTCAAATGAGACTCTTAAACTTTGAGGTATCTCCTATCGGTGTGCGGGAGATTTCTGATGAAAATAAGGGTAGAGATGAGGAGGAACATCACGGAGATGCAGGAGAGTTTGTTCCACATCTCGGGGCCAGTACTTCTTAGGTGAAACTTTTACCACTTTTCCCTTGCAACTGCTTTTTCTTTCTTTGATTTCTTAATGATTATTGCAGGTTGTTGGCTCGTTTGATCATGAGGCTAGACCTTCTTTCACTGACCCTTTGTTTGCTCATTCTAGTTCGCCGGATATGCCATCTCATCCGCATGGTATTGATATGAACTACCTGGTACGTTCCTTATTTCATAATAGTTTATGCTATATGTATGCATGATTATGTATGCTCTCACCTTTTCCTTCTTGGCTCACAGTGGATGCTCGAAGAACAAAATAAGAAACTTCAAGAAGAATTAGCTGCAAGTCGCCAGCAGGCTTCTCATTTTGAAAGTTTATATCATCAATCTGAAAAAAATTTCTGTAACTTCTGATTTCGGGGGATGAGGGATCCCAGAGCTTCTTCATTAAGAGGCCCCTAGACTGATGAACATGAGATCCTTTCATCTGCTTCTGATGAAGACCATGACAAATAGGAACTCCAAGGCAATAGGGATTTTAGTGCTTCTGCTTCGGGTGATCCCGGGATGAGTAATTTGCCCCCTCCTCCAACAGGCAATGATTTTTTCAAGTCTTTATTTGGTGACCTACCACCACCCTCTTAGTGATATGTAAATATTGTAGCAATTGTAAAACATTGTACAATAATGAAAGATATACAATTTTCCTCTTTACTGTAAACCTCTTTTTTTTTCGTTACTGCAAATTTTTTTTTTATAGTTGTTGCGCTCTAATTAACACTACTAGAACTACACACACAAGTATACAAGACTGATGTAGTATTTTGGTGAACACCTCAAGGTCGTCTCACAAGGAAGCTAGAATAGATAATTGATTATCAATAGCAAATATCAAATTATTAATAAATTTAAATTGCTAACAACTAATGAAAACGGATCGAGTGGAATTTAAAACAATAAAAGTAAACTGAGCTGATATATTGATTCACTTAAATGAAAGGTCTAGGGTTTGCACTTCTCTACTAATTTATATGTATGAATGGCTATTCCTCTCAACCAATTTAATTTCAAAGATCGGATTTCAAGCAACTTAATTAATCGAATCAAGGAAATAAGCTCTCGCATTCAAACCTCTTTCAAATAATCTTGTTACAATTGAAGTGATCTTTTTCTTAGGTTTATATTTCTAATTCACCTAAGTCCCTAATTGAATTGTTCCAGCATTAGACTTCATTTCTCAATCCTTGATCTAATACCTCAAACACATAATTGGTGGCCAATAAATTATATATTAACATTAATCCATTCAATTAAGGCTAAAGAAATAATTCAGTTAAGAGCAATAACCAATTCAAACAATCATAGTAGATCCATATAAACCCTAGACTAGATCAAATTAGTTCATAATAATGCTATCGAACAAATTCATCTCATTAAAATTCAAAGAAATTAATTTAGACATAATAGAATTCATGAATACAATTCCAATGAAACTTAAGAGATAAAGTTTGAGAACAAAACCAAATTACAAACTTTCTTTAGCTTCTGAAGAATCTCTTGTTCAGATCTTTGCTAGAGAAATATTGCAGTGGCTAAAAATAATTTAATCTAGACTGTTTGCATCCAAGTGTAATCAAAATTCTCAAAGAAAACAAAATGGAAACTCAAAAGTTTATGTTTGACGGCTGATAAACTGTGTAACCTTTAAAACCCTAATCCTCTTATTTATATGAAACCTCGCTCAACATCCGCGGTTTCTTTCTTCCCTTAGTCCCATGGAGTGACACGACCAAGCTGGTGGCCGTGTCATGTGACACGGCCAGTGGCTTGGTCGTGTCACCTGGATGTGTCCACTTCTGTGTAATCCTTCATCTTTGCTTCTGTGGAATTGAGTGTGACACGGCCAAGCTCCTGGCCGTGTCATGTGACATGGCCAGTGGCTTGGCCGTGTCACCTGAGTGTGTCACCTACTGATTCTCTTCGTTCTTTACTCTTCTTTCTTTGGTCTTCTTCCTTGGCTAAGTATGGGACACGGCCAAGTTTGTGGCCGTGTCATGTGACACGGCCAGTGGTTTGGCCGTGTCACCTACCAGTGTCAGCTTCTGCTAAATTTTCCTTCCTCTCTTGGTTCCTTGGTTTTGCCCTTAAGGTGAGACACGGCCAGTGGCTTGGCCGTGTCTTGCTGCTTCATGCTATTCTTTCTTCCAAGGAAATATTCTACATATTAACCTAAAACAAACACTTGAAACAAACTTTAAACAAGAATCAAATGAAACATTAACAATAAATACATACACACACACACTAAAAACTAGGGTAAAAATGACAAACACTGGGAATAAATTAAAACTACCAAAATTAATAAAATCACTAAATAAACAGATCAAAACTACCAAAATACTTGAAGAAAACAATAATAATCATAATAAATAAGATACAATTCTATGACAAAAACTAATAAAACAACTACCCCACACTTAAAACTTTTCTTGTCCTCAAGCAAATTCACATGGCATAAATTAAAAACTCAAATAACCTTAACTATAATTCCAGTATATAAGATGAAATCCTTTAAGACTCATCCTTGAATAATTGCAATTTACTTCAATCAAGATTTTCTTAACTCATTCATTAATCCAGACATAACAAATCTCATCTCTCATCTAAGTGTTTCACTCGATTTCAAAGGTTAATTGACTCAAACCACTCATGACTGCATACTGCCATAAACTTGCTTAATTATCCAATCTCTCTCACTGATTTTCTCAAGAAATAATCCGAAGGTCTTTTATTTGGATGTAATGGGGCTAAGGTGAAGGTGTGAGAAAAGACATTTAAGTTGGAACATCAAGAAATGGAGTATCTAAATTAGACAATACTCTTGCTAAGAAACTCGTAACTCCCTCAAATGGTATATTCACCAACCCTTGATAATCTCACATACTTACATACTTAAAGAAAAGTACATGAGTCGACATTCCTCTTTGATGACTAATGCTAGAAAATATATGAATTTTGTATATATATATATCTTCTCTTTTATTTTCTTTTATATTTATATATATATATACAAAATATAAAATTGAATGGAACATCTAGCTTAAAATGTAGAGGAAAAGAATAATCGACTCTTAGTCAAATATAATGTGCAAAGTATGCATTTCAGCCCCAAATCTTACTAAAGCAATACTATTTTTTTTAATTGCTTACCCCACACTTATGAATTAAACCACCCTATTGTCATATCATAAGAAACTCCATTCCTTAATGTAGGTATGATGATAATAAGAATATGTTGAGTTGTGAATTATATTGATCAATCAAGAAAAAGTCAAAGGCTCAACTTGGCTCATTAAGGAATTCATAATTAAGGGAGGTCTTTTTAAGCTAAAGGGATAATCCTAATTTGCCTTCATCATTTTAAAACTTGAGATTAAATCATAATGTGAGTTCAATTAGTATGCAAAAGCAACCTCTAGAGATGCAAAATCATGAAGGTGCACACTTAAGAAAAGAAAATCAATTGACAATAATATTCAATCTATGAGGCTCAAAACTCATAAAGGGTGGGTTCTCAAAGATTTATATATCATGAATTGCAGAATGTGAAAATTGATCCTGAATGAAGTCAAATGTTAATCTCTATGCTGATACTAAAGTCTCAAATATAATGCTAGAATCATAGAAAAGTCAATAAGTTTCCAACAATTATGACATGCACAACGCACAATATAACACACAAAGACAAACAAAACAAGAATTAAAGGAAAGCTTAAAGATTACCCCACACTTATAAATTACATTGTCCTCAATGGAAACAAGGATAATAAAGAAAAAGAGTGAAGGTACAACCTGTTTTCCATCGTTCCCTTGTGAGGTAAACTCTAACTTTTCATCACAAACAGCAATTGTTCAAAAACAAAATAAAAATATATAAAATAAAATATCCAAAATGTTAACCTTAAAAACAAAAACGAAAAATAACAACGAAAATATGCTATAACTAAAGACAAGAAATTAAGGAATTCTCTCAAAAGATTAGAGCCAATTTGATCTACGGTGAAGGAGGATGTGATGATGATGCAGCCGAAGGATGAAGACTCAGAATCTTAGCAAGGTTACTATTGATTTGGTCCAACTGTTGCAAGACCGCAGCATGGTTATGATCGACCTTGCTCTCCAGTGCCTTTATCCTATTAAGTATCTCCTGATTATCCGGGACCGGAGCATCTTCATCCAAATCAAGAGAATCTGAGTCAGACTCCTCATGGACTCATGTTCTCTTTTGTCTGCCCCTTGGTGCTTCTGGCTCAGCTGAAGCCATCACATAGGCCCCTCCCCTGCTCACAACCATATGCATCTTCTCAAGTGTGGCCAAATCCAATGAATCATTACCAGAAATTTTAGTCATACGACAGTTACTCGGGTCAAAATCATCAAGAAGGGCTGTCGCCAATGTGGTAACCAATCCTCCAATACAAATAGCCCCCTTTTTTTTGTTTGCCACATTATCAAAAACATCGGCCAACCAATAGCCGGTACTAATGGGTATTGAATTACAAGCACAATCTAAGAAAAAGAGCTCACTAAGTTCCACTACACCTGGGCTTTCCTTCTGAGCAAAGAACCCACAGGACATAAAGCGATGCAAATACCTTAAAGCGAGATTACTCAATTTAGTTGCTATGGCCGATTTGGCCACATAAGTTCCCGAGCCCAATGCTCCCCAAGCAAATTGCTGTTTGAAATCCTTAGGTACAGACTTTTACCGTGTTGATGGAAACCAAATATAACATTCAATTGCTCAATACTAACTATAAATGATTTCCCAAGCAATTTAAAATTCAACCTAGAGAAAATCTTCTGTTCATCTCTTTCAACCTTAAGAGATGTTAAAAATTCCAAAGTAAGCTCTTGAAATTGCAAAGGTTGACAGGAGACTAGTTTCTCCCACCCAAGGTTTTGAACATAACTATAAAAATTATCCCTAATATGAAGAGCATGAAGGGATTCATCGCTTACATACCTCGTCAGAAAGAAACCCCTAGCCGAAAGAGTCGCTCTCTTTAAAGATGAAGAAGATGAAGATGCAACTGCAGTTGGAGGTTTCTTCCTCTTGCGGTGGGACACCATCTTTGTTCTTGGCATAATGAAAGATCTGGAAAAATTTGAAACTTAAATAGATTAGATTGATTTTTTATGAGAGAAGAAGAAGATTGAACAGATTAATTTCAGTTTTGGTGAAGAAAATTGAGAATTAATGGGATTTTGGAAGCTTTGAAAGAACAACAATGGAGGTTTTTGAGAGAAAAAGTAGAGAGAGAGAAAGGAAACAAAAAGAAAACTAGGGATTGAAATGAACTAAAAGTGCTAAAACCGTATTTTTAAACTTTAAAATTGAAGTGACACGGCCAAGCTTGGGTTAGCTTGGCCGTGTTTGATGAGTTTGGAGGGACATGGCCAGTGACTTGGCCATGTCCCATGGGTGTGTTCGACACTGTAAGCACAAGGTTGCAAGAAAAAGAAAAAGAGACATGGGAAGAAGCTTGGCCATGTCTATGTGACACGGCCAAGGACACGGCCAAGCTTGTTGGCCGTGTCAAGGACTATGTGAATTTGGTGAATTTGGGTTGGCTTGACACGGCCAGTGACTTGGCCGTGTCAAGTGGCAGTGTCCTTCACTGCCATTTTGGCTCTTATATATATATATATATTGTGTCACCAAATCTTAAAGAAATGCAATCCTCTTCTTTGATTAACCCTGAAACACATTTAAAAAAATAAAAACCGATCAAAGCACCCATTCCATTTATTTAAACCAAAAATAAAATCAAAATTGCTGAATATAAAATTATAACTATGAAAAGAAATGAAAACCGATGGGTTGCCTCTCATTTAGCGCTTCTTTAATGTCATGTAGCTGGACATTACTGCAAGACTTAAGGATCGTAGATCAAAGTGCTATCGATGATTCTTACTTCTTGGTACCCTTCATTATATGGTTTAACTCTCTGTCCATTTACTTTAAAGTTTCATTTGTTTGAGAGTTAAGAAATTCTATAGCACCAGAAGGATATACCTGAGTTATCTCGAAAGGACCACTCCATCGAGACTTGAGTTTTCTTGGAAACAGACGAAAACGAGAATTAAAAAGCAAAACTTTCATACTTGGGCTCAATGTCTTTCGCACTATAATTCTATCATGAAGTGCTTTAGTACGATCCTTATAAATCCTCAAACTCTCATATGCCTCATTCCTCAGTTCATCTAACTCTGAAATTTGTAGAAAACATTCTCTCTTTGCCTTGTCCAAGTCTAAATTTAGAGTCTTGATTGCCCAATACGCCTTGTGCTCCAACTCCACTGGTAAATGACAAGCCTTACCAAAAATCAATCGGTATGGACTCATGCCCAAAGGAGTCTTGAAAGCAGTTTGATATGCCCACAATGCATCATGCAATCTACTTGCCCAATCCTTCCTTGATAAGTTGACTATTTTCTCCAGAATTCCATTTATTTGCTTGTTGGATGTCTCAACTTGTCCAGAAGTCTATGGATGGTATGGGGTCGCCACCTTGTGTTTCACACTAGATTTGTGCATTAATTTCTCAAAAAGTTTGTTGCAGAAATGACTTCCCCCATCACTGACTATCACTCTTGGCGTGCCAAATCTGCTAAGAATATATTTCTTCACAAATTTAACAACCACATTAGCATCATTAGTACGGGTGGGGATTGCCTCCACCCATTTTGAAACATAATCAACAGCAACTAAAATGTACTCATAACCAAAAGACTTGGGAAAAGGACCCATGAAGTCTATTCCCCACACAATAAACAGTTCAACAACAGTATAGGATTGAAGAGGCATTTCATTCCTCCTCCCAATGTTACCCACTCTTTGACAGCGGTCACAATGCTTACAATATTCTTGAGCATCTTTGAATAGAGTAGGCCAGTAAAAACCACTTTGAAGCACCTTTTCTGCAGTCTTTCTCCCTCCAAAATGACCACCACAGTGAAGGTCATGACAAAATTGAAGAACACTCAGTTGTTCTTCCTCAAATACGTGTTGCGCTCAAATTAAGTACTACTACAAAGCGTCACTCGCAAGTATACGAGGTGGCTGTAGCAAAGGTGATCGCCCCAAGGTCGTTTCCCCAAGAAGGTGTGGTTCGTAATAGCTTGATTGACAATTTATTTAAATGCGAGAGTTTGTTGTTTGGAGTGGTGCGAGAATAATTAAACCTAAATTTAACCGTGCGTAGAGATTAATGTGTGTGCGTGTGCAAGATCAAATCGATTCTTGGGAAGGTGCCTAGGGTCATAGGTCCATTCAATCAAAGCTCAATTCTCAATTCTCCATTAACATAACCTTGTGAATTAATTTGTTCCTTAAGATTAATTAGTCAATTACCAATCCATTAGTTCTCACATTCATGAATTAACAATGACAAATTCTTTTACATTACCAAATTAATGAAAACCCTAGAACTTATATTTCTAATTCATTCATAGGGTGGTCGATTATATAGTTCCGATATCGGATTTCACCTCTCGGTCCATCATCCAATATTCAAAGATCAATAGGTAGCTAATCTATCAACCTAGCATTTAATACAATACAATCAACCAATCAACAAGGAACATCAATGTAAATATCAAATCAAAACATTTAACCAAATATACTATAAACCCTAAACATGGGTATTTAGCTCAACATCATCAATTTATAACAAATATTCATCTCAATGCAAAACAAATACAAATTGTTCATTGCAATATCAATATCTTAATACAACAACAACAATAAGAAATGAATCAAAAGAGAGAATAGAAAAACCCCTTGTGAAGATGCCAAGAGTAGGATTGCTAGTCTTCCTCCTAGCTCCACTTGATGTATTTGATGAAGAACTCAAGCCCTCTTCAATGGTTGATTTCCCTTGCAATGTGGAATGGAGCTTTCTCAAGTCACCAAACCTTTGGATGGAGCTTTCTCAAGTCACCAACCTTCAATTGATTTGCCTTTGGAAGATGGATGGAGCTTTCTCAAGTCACCACCATTCAATGTATCTTCTTCAACCTTTGAGAGCTTGCAACCCAATTTATCCCAAAGAACTTCAAAGATCCCTTCAATGGAAGATGGAGAAGGTGGAGAGGATTGAAATGGAAGCTTGAAGATGAAGGGATTGCAGAAATTGTTGAAGAAGAAGCAAGAAACCCCAGAACCCTTCCATTTCCCTCTTCTTTTCTATTTAATTCAATCAAAATACACACCCATGCCTTCCAACTCACACCATTACACTTTGTTCCCCACTAAATATTTGTTTAATATTACTTTTGGCAAGCAAAAAGCATTGTTCCCCACTTTGTTCCCCACTTTCTGTAAAAGAAATCAAAATATTTTTGGGTGACACGGCCAAGCCAAGACAAGCTTGGCCGTGTCTCTCCTGATTTTTCATGGGACACGGCCAAGTCAGCTGGCCGTGTCCCTTACTGCCTGTCTTTCTTTCTTTGCTTTCTTTCTTTGGTCACAAGGGAGACACGGCCAAGCTTGTGGCCGTGTCAGGTGGGTGTGTTCGCTACTGTCTCTTTTCTTTCCTTCTTTGCTTGCTCCTTGGATGTTTGGCATGAAATGGGACACGGCCAAGTTTGCTGGCCGTGTCATGTGACACGGCCAGAGGCTTGGCCGTGTCACCTGGGCGTGTCTGCTTCTGTGTGATTTTCCTCTCTTTTCCTTTGGAGTGTGACACGGCCAAGCCAGGGTCAACTTGGCCGTGTCTGGCATTTTTGGAGGGACACGGCCAGAGGCTTGGCCGTGTCCCCTGAGTGTGTCATCTTCTGCTTCATTTTTGCTCTTTCTTGCTTTGTTCTTGGTTTTGCTCATCAGGTGAGACACGGCCAGAGGCTTGGCCGTGTCTCTGGGTGTGTCAGCTACTGCCTTGAAGAAGTTTTGAGGGACATGGCCATGGCTTGGCCATGTCTTGCTTGGTTCATGCTTTTCTTGCCCGGTTTTGATCTTCCAAGGGTGTTTTTCCACCTAAACCTAAAAACAACACTTTAAACACACTTTAAACAAAAATCAATCAACACATAAACTAAAAACACATAAAAATCACACTAAAAACTAGTATAAAAATGGACTAAACAACTACCCCACACTTAACTCCTTGCTTGTCCCCAAGCAAGGCTAAAATCAAAACACACTAACAAGATAAATTTTGTTAAGTTCAAGAGTTATAAAGATGTATCAAGACTTCCTTATCCCTAAATCCGCAATCAATATCGAATCAAACAAAATCGACACCCATGCAATTAAGTGATTTTCCATGCATAGCCAATGTTGTCACTCCCTCACCAACTCTTACAAGTGTTTGATCATGGTGGTGTTTACACTCATAACAATCAATGAAAGATTATTACCATAGGCTTGCTTATCAATCAAATCTCCACTATAAAATAACAATCAAGCATCAATCAAAAGGTCTTTATTGGGTTGTAATGGGGCTAAGGTAAAGGCATGATATTTAGGAAATGTGAGCTTAATCATTAAGTTCAAGAGCACTTTAAGAATGAAGTACCCGATCATATACATAACCCAACAATCCCAAAACACCTTCCTCTCATCTACCCCTTGACATTAAAGAGCTTTTTAAGGGAACTCACTTATTAAATATTGCAATGATACATTCCAACCCTTTCAACAAGAACAACAATTATTCTTATTATTATTATATATATATATATTTTTTTTTCTTTTTCTCTCTCTTTTTTTTTATTTTATTTTTTTATTTTGCTTTGCAATCTTAAACCCACTAAATTTTAACCCCACACTTAATTCAACACAACACTCGGTTATAAATGCTCTTAAAATGCTCTTGACCTAATGAAAGGATAAGAGTTAAACAACAAGGTTCAAGCTAATGGTGTTGTGAAAAAGAACGAAAAGGGAAATGAAATAGGCTCAAAATTGGCTAACTAAGGTTAAAAATAGGGTTGGTCTTTTTAAGCCAAAGTGGGTTCACCTAATTGCCTTAATCATCTTGATGCCAAATTGAAATTTTTATGTAATCTTAAAATGTATGTCAAAGCAAGTTCTAGCAACTCATCAATCAAAGATGTTCACCCACAACAATAATGATAAGTTGATGGCTCAAGTCCTCACTAGATTAATGGCAATGCAAGGGAAAAACCAACAAAATTGACAATAAGCATCAATTCTACTCAATTCTCCAATTCATGCTTCAAAAATTCAAAGGTCATCAATCAACAATTTTATAACAATTGAACTTTCCAAAATTCATTTATTCAATGAAAAACATCAAAAACATTAACTAAAGTTAAACAAAAATAACTTAAAAGTAAAAACACAAAAACAAAATAAAAATACAAAACACATAATGCACCCCACACTTAAAGATTCACATTGTCCTCAATGTGAGCATGCATACACAAGGAGGGTTTAGATGAAACCTGATTTCCATCGTTCCCATATACGATGTGTGGGGCTCCTTCCACCCATAATGCAATTGGAGCCCATGACTGAGAGGATGAACAACATGTATCTTTGAAACGTACCCGGCATACGGTAACCACTAAATAGCATTCTTTGTAGAGGGCATGTCGCAAAGGGACATATAAAGGTCGCTTCGGGGTGATCCTCCAGTGCTATAGGAACGTTGTAAAATCCTATTTCATTGTGCAACATGGTTCTATCTATTGTATGCTCTTCTTCACCACCAAGAGTAGAGGAGATGATTTTTGGGAACTCTTTAAGTTCAACCAAGTTTGATTGAATCACTTCTTCATTCACTTTAACAATGTCAAGTTCCCTCTCAACAACCTTAACATCTAAAACTAGCTTACACTCCTCAATTTTTAAATTGGGCATTTCATGCTCTTCTTCTAAAGGCATACCCATCTCAAGCTTATTTCCACTTTCTCCTTGGGAGTGCATAATATAGATGTTAGAAAGTTGCTTACCTTGCTCCTCTTCTTTTAGCCTACCTGGGAATGGAATTGATTGTAAAGGATTCGGAGGTTCATACAAATTTGATGAAGTTGATGAGTCCAAATTCTCCTCCTCCTTTGATTGACTTTGTTTCTCCATGTTGGGCAGCATTTCCTCACCATTGTCTTCTTGATTAGTCCCTGCATCAAAGGAATCACAAAAATTGTTATATATCACCTGCTCACTCGTCAAATTTGTGATTACCTTGACTTGCTCCAATTGGCTAGGAAATTCCTCCTTTTGTTGCGCTTGGAGTTGATGTGCCAGTTGCCCAACTTGCATTTCCACTCTCTTCAATGATTCCTCCAAAGAATCAAACCTCTCATTGCTCCCTTCCTGATTTTGTGTGCTTATTTGAAGGTAAGCATTCAAATCATCTTCCACTGTGGATTTCTCGAATTGATCATGGTTTTGTGAGCTAATTTGAATGAATGAATTCAAACTATCTTCCAAAGCGGGTTCCTTAAGTTTATCTTGGTTTTGTGCACTAGTTTGAATGAAGGCATTCAAACTATCTTCAATTGTGGGTGTCTTAAGGTAATTTTGATTTGAATATTGTGCGTGAGGGTAAGAGTCTCTTTGGTAAGGTTGATAAAAATTTTGAGGTGGAATTTGCTGTTGATTTTCCCAGGAAAGATTTGATTGGCTTCCCCAGCTGGGATTATAAGGATTGGAATATGTGTCATTTCTTCCCATTTGCTGGAAACCTTGGTAGTCATATTCTTCCTCTTGCCATTCTTGGTATCGTCCAAAACCCATGGAACACGTGTTTGCACTATGGCCTACATTGCCACATGCTGCGCATATCTCTTGGCGTGGCATAGGTGCTCTTCCTCTTGCATTTAGCACCTTAAGTTGATTTGTCAATTCTGCTAATTGCCATGCCATTTCAGAATCATCGTTCCTATCATAAACTCCTCCGTGCCTTGAAAACTGCATCTTTACACAAGGCACTTAGAAACTTAAAGAAAACAAACAACAACAAAAAAAATTCAAACAAAACAAACAAACAATTTAAAAGAAAACAAACAAACAATTAAATTGAAAGAAAAACAAAACAAACAAAAAAAAATTTACAGAAAATAAACAACAATGAAAAGAAAAATCAAACTATTACTACTGCGACAGCCTTCCCCGGCAGCGGCGCCAAAAACATGTTGCGCTCAAATTAAGTACTACTACAAAGCGTCACTCGCAAGTATACGAGGTGGCTGTAGCAAAGGTGATCGCCCCAAGGTCGTTTCCCCAAGAAGGTGTGGTTCGTAATAGCTTGATTGACAATTTATTTAAATGCGAGAGTTTGTTGTTTGGAGTGGTGCGAGAATAATTAAACCTAAATTTAACCGTGCATAGAGATTAATGTGTGTGCGTGTGCAAGATCAAATCTGTAATATCCTCATGTATGCCCTAGAAGTCTTGGTTATGTGGTTGTTATGGTTGATGTTGTTGTTAGTGTTGTTGTTGTTATATATTGGATTGAATATATGTGTTAAATTGTAAGAGAAAAGAAATGGGAAGAGAATGTATATGTATATGTGTTTTGGAGAAGAAATTTAGGGTTTAGAGACAAATGTATATGTTGTTTATATGATGATATAATTAACATATACATTGGTCAAATGAAGAGTCAAGGTGATGGTTAAGTGGAAGAAGATATTTTTGGTTGTTAATGAAATTACATATAAGGGCTTAGATGAGACAAAAGGTTAGTTAAATGGTGAAGGGTGTTTTAGTAATTGCAAGGTTAAAAACACTTGATGGATATAAGAAGCCAAATTTGACTTTGCTCTTCATATTTTCTTCTTCTCTTCATGTGTGGCCGGATTCTCCATAGACAAAGAGAGAAAGAGAGGTGATCTTGAGGTTTGAAGCAATTTGAAGAAGGAAGCAAGGGTTTTGGTTAGAGATTTGTGGATTTCTTCATTTAAGGTAAGTTTTCTCTTGTTCTATTTGGAATTTTGTTTGGGTTTGATGGAGTGTGTTTGTGTATGGTGTGTGTAAAAGTGTTGAAATGGAATTAAAGATAAGAAGCTAGGTTGGTGTTGGTGATGGAAGAGTAAGAGTTGTGTTTAGTGAAATTATTTCTGTTTTACAATTAGTAAAGGCTGTGATTTGTATGATTTTTAATTAATTATAGAAAAATGTTCTTGAAGTGAATTTTTGATATGTTGTGCCTCTATGAGTCTAGAATGACTGAAAAATATGTTGATTCGATTTTGGAATGGTTATGAGTTTAGAAAGATTATTTCTATTAGACCTGTTCCAGCAGGTACCTTAACTGAGACAGCTATATTTCGGGATTTTTAATAAAATGTAGAAAAATCATATCCAATCGAATTTTGGATATGTTGTTTCTTAGTTAGTTTAGTATTTGAGAAAAATAATTTGGAATCACGTTGATTGAATTTGATTTATGGAATTCACAAAGTTCAGAACTGCTGCCAGGATGCAGGGCAATTGGGGCAGTCTGGTTAGGTGAACTATTTGACCAAGATTTTGTGTTCAGTTTGATCTGAAATTTTAAAGGGATGATTTTAAGATACAAAACTAAATTCTGTAAAAATTTTATAATTTTTAGTCAAGTAGATTATTTTATACAATTTTTCAAAATAAGGATAAAATGGAGTTTAAAACCAGAATGTACTATTTATGGTTAGGGTTTTAATTCTTTGTTCTTCTTGCATTGCTTTGGTTCTCCAAAGGTAGGTTGGTCCTTAAACCTAACCCTAAACACTTTAAACACACTTGAATCAATGAATGTTATAATCAATTGTTCTTTTCCCTAATTGCATTGTTGAGATTGAACAATGTTATGTTGTGCATTGTGAATGGTAATGTGTTTCATGAGTAATGTGGAATGAAATGTTGATATTTATGAATGATGCTATGTGAGATATAATGTGATCATGGATGAGATATATATATATATATACTTGAATAATGAGATGTTATATTGTGAAATGAAATGTGAAGCCATTGTTATTGGCTAAGATGATGTAATTGAAAGAAAGAAGGCATGTTTGCCTAAATGTGATGAGAATTGAGAATGGAAATGAATTGTTTGTTTAATATGTTATTCAGTTTCAGAGTTCTGGATTTGGGTGGCATGCCTAAGAAATGATGAAAGGTAACAGTCTTGCCGGGTTGAGGACCTCCTCATAGGTGTTGAGTTGATGGTCCAAGAGACTGGGTCTGTTACACTATGAGATATATGATTTGTAACAGTCTTGCCGGGTTGAGGATCTCCTCATATGTGTTGAGTTGATGATCCAAGAGACTGGGTCTGTTACACTATCCATGGATAGAGATACATGTATATACATTGCCTACGGGCGTGATTATTGTGACTATGAACCAAAGCAGTAACTCTGAACTCTGAATATCGTATTAAATACTTGTTGGGCCCATAGGTGTCAAGGTTATATGAATGTCCTAAATAATGTTATGAGTTTAATGAAATGAGATGTTGGTTATGGAGTATGATTGATTAGTGTTGAATGTGAAAAGATGTTGAAATGTGGTATGCTCATATGACTATGATTTGTGAAATGCATAATTGTGTGGTTAACTTTATATTTATGATGTTGATCTTATCAATAACATATGTGGCATTGCATTTCATTAAAGCATACCGTTAGCATGTTTTATCTTACTAAGCCGTTGGCTTAGCGCGATAGTGTTTAATCGCGCAGGTAGTAGAGTGGATAGAGTTGAACCCGAGAGTTCATCAAGACCTAGTGAGAGTAGACCTTGAAGAATCCATTTTGGGAGCTTAAAGATCAGAGCAGACTTGCCAATCATGTATAAATTTTATGTGTTGTAAAACTTGAGTTTTGATGTATATGAATTTGTAAATATGTAAATATTTTATAACTTCCGCTGTGTAATATTTAAATATGGGGGTTGTCACAAAACCTTTATTTTATGTTGTACTAGAAGTGTAAATCCTTTTTGCAGGTTGTAGTTGAGGTTACAAGGGGGATTTATTGGGAGTGTACTGAGAATGATTTTGTTTGCATTGGTTTGTGTAAAATGTTTTTAAAAATAAGAAAAAAACCGATTTTGTCGACACTTGGGACTCAATTTTTAGGCGAAACTATGGCAAAAATTTTGTAAAAATTGGAACTAAAATTTGACTAAGTAAAATTGGTAGCAACATTAGGTTAGTGTGGCGCCTCTACTCAGCTTACATATGTAGGTTGGGAAGGGGTGTTACAAAATCGATTCTTGGGAAGGTGCCTAGGGTCATAGGTCCATTCAATCAAAGCTCAATTCTCAATTTTCCATTAACATAACCTTGTGAATTAATTTGTTCCTTAAGATTAATTAGTCAATTACCAATCCATTAGTTCTCACATTCATGAATTAACAATGACCAATTCTTTTACATTACCAAATTAATGAAAACCCTAGAACTTATATTTCTAATTCATTCATAGGGTGGTCGATTATATAGTTCCGATATCGGATTTCACCTCTCGGTCCATCATCCAATATTCAAAGATCAATAGGTAGCTAATCTATCAACCTAGCATTTAATACAATACAATCAACCAATCAACAAGGAACATCAATGTAAATATCAAATCAAAACATTTAACCAAATATACTATAAACCCTAAACATGGGTATTTAGCTCAACATCATCAATTTATAACAAATATTCATCTCAATACAAAACAAATACAAATTGTTCATTGCAATATCAATATCTTAATACAACAACAACAATAAGAAATGAATCAAAAGAGAGAATAGAAAAACCCCTTGTGAAGATGCCAAGAGTAGGATTGCTAGTCTTCCTCCTAGCTCCACTTGATGTATTTGATGAAGAACTCAAGCCCTCTTCAATGGTTGATTTCCCTTGCAATGTGGAATGGAGCTTTCTCAAGTCACCAAACCTTTGGATGGAGCTTTCTCAAGTCACCAACCTTCAATTGATTTGCCTTTGGAAGATGGATGGAGCTTTCTCAAGTCACCACCATTCAATGTATCTTCTTCAACCTTTGAGAGCTTGCAACCCAATTTATCCCAAAGAACTTCAAAGATCCCTTCAATGGAAGATGGAGAAGGTGGAGAGGATTGAAATGGAAGCTTGAAGATGAAGGGACAAGGGAGAGTGTCACTCTCTCCCTCTCCCACGTTTTTGCAGAAATTGTTGAAGAAGAAGCAAGAAACCCCAGAACCCTTCCATTTCCCTCTTCTTTTCTATTTAATTCAATCAAAATACACACCCATGCCTTCCAACTCACACCATTACACTTTGTTCCCCACTAAATATTTGTTTAATATTACTTTTGGCAAGCAAAAAGCATTGTTCCCCACTTTGTTCCCCACTTTCTGTAAAAGAAATCAAAATATTTTTGGGTGACACGGCCAAGCCAAGACAAGCTTGGCCGTGTCTCTCCTGATTTTTCATGGGACACGGCCAAGTCAGCTGGCCGTGTCCCTTACTGCCTGTCTTTCTTTCTTTGCTTTCTTTCTTTGGTCACAAGGGAGACACGGCCAAGCTTGTGGCCGTGTCAGGTGACACGGCCACTGGCTTGGCCGTGTCAGGTGGGTGTGTTCGCTACTGTCTCTTTTCTTTCCTTCTTTGCTTGCTCCTTGGATGTTTGGCATGAAATGGGACACGGCCAAGTTTGCTGGCCGTGTCATGTGACACGGCCAGAGGCTTGGCCGTGTCACCTGGGCGTGTCTGCTTCTGTGTGATTTTCCTCTCTTTTCCTTTGGAGTGTGACACGGCCAAGCCAGGGTCAACTTGGCCGTGTCTGGCATTTTTGGAGGGACACGGCCAGAGGCTTGGCCGTGTCCCCTGAGTGTGTCATCTTCTACTTCATTTTTGCTCTTTCTTGCTTTGTTCTTGGTTTTGCTCATCAGGTGAGACACGGCCAGAGGCTTGGCCGTGTCTCTGGGTGTGTCAGCTACTGCCTTGAAGAAGTTTTGAGGGACATGGCCATGGCTTGGCCATGTCTTGCTTGGTTCATGCTTTTCTTGCCCGGTTTTGATCTTCCAAGGGTGTTTTTCCACCTAAACCTAAAAACAACACTTTAAACACACTTTAAACAAAAATCAATCAAAACATAAACTAAAAACACATAAAAATCACACTAAAAACTAGTATAAAAATGGACTAAACAATACGCACCTGCGAACTATCTCATCTTTGCATATCCAAAATAGGTAAGGTTCATCCCAAAAATAAAATTTACTCATGTGCAAAAACCTTTTCTTTTCCTGAAATGACATGTCAAAACGCAAAATACCACAAGCAAGATAGTTAGCAATATCTGCAAACCAAGGTGCATTAATTACCAGAAACAGCTGCTCATCAGGAAATGCTTCTAAATTTTTATGAATGCTATCAGATGCAAGATTTTCACCAAAGAAGGGTAATCTAGATAAATGATCAACTACAATATTTTCACTTCCCTTAGTATCTTTGATTTGGAAATCAAATTCTTGCAATAATAGCACCCATCTAATTAAGCGAGGTTTAGCATGTTGTTTTGTCAAAAGATATTTTAGAGCTGCATGATCAGAATGCACAATAATTTTTGACCCAATTAAATATGCTCCAAACTTATCTAAGGCAAAAACAACAGCTAACATTTCCTTTTCAGTTGTTGTGTAATTCATTTGTGCACTATTCAGGGTCAAGCTAGCATAATAGATCACTCTCAAAAATTTCTCAACCCTTTGCCTAAGGACAGCTCCTACTGCATGATTAGAGGCATCACACATAATTTCAAAAGGTAAAGACCAAACAGGAGCTACAGTTACCGGTTCACTAGTCAATTTTTCCTTAAGGGAATTAAAGGCTTGCATGCATTGTGCAGTAAATTCAAATGGAACATCTTTCCCAAGCAAATGACACAATGGTTGGCTTATTTTAGAAAAATCTTTAATAAACCTCCGGTAAAAACCTGCATGCCCTAGAAAACTTCTTATTCCCTTAACAGAGGTAGGTGGGGGTAACTTAACAATCAACTCTGCTTTAGCCTTATCCACCTCAATCCCTTTACTCGACACAACATGGCCTAATACAATGCCCTGAGTAACCATGAAATGACTGTTTTCCCAACTCAAAGTGAGGTTACATTCAATGCATCTCTCAAGCACAAGAACAATTTTATTGAGGCAATTATCAAAAGAATCACCAAAAATAGAAAAGTCATCCATAAATACCTCAATAAAATTATCTATCATGTCTGTGAAGACAGACATCATGCATCTCTGAAAAGTTTCAGGTGCATTGCACAAGCCAAAGGGCATACGCCGAAATGCATAAGTCTCAAAAGGGCAAGTAAAAGTAGTCTTGGATTGATCCTCTGGTGATATCGGCACCTGATAATAACCTGAAAGTCCATCCAAAAAGCAATAATGTGAGTGTCCAGAAAGTTTATCCAACATCTGATCAATAAAAGGAAGAGGGAAATGGTCTTTCTTTGTGGCATTGTTCAACTTCCTATAGTAGATACACATTCTCCACCCAGTAGTAGTCCTAGCAGGAACCAATTCATTCTTTTCATTTTTCACCACAGTGATTCCTGATTTCTTAGGCACTATATGTACTGGGCTCACCCACTCACTATTAGCTATTGGATATATCACTCCTTCATCAAGCAATTTAAGCACTTCCTTCTTAACCACTTCACTCATGTTTGGGTTAAGGCACCTTTGGGTCTCCCTCACAGGTTTAGCTCCCTCTTCTAAGGTGATTCTATGCATGCACATTGAAGGGCTAATACCTTTGATGTCAATCAATCCCCATCCTATTGCTCTTTTCAATCTTTTCAGCTCACTCAATAATTGTAACACCCCGATACCCTATATAAGTATTATACATATACCTTGTATACATACAGTAAGTATATAAAGTATAAGAATGTCACTTTTCATTACAATTTTAAAACCTTTAACTGAGTTCAAACCATATTACATTAATTTAAAGAGCATTTACAAAATCATTATACTTTTAATGATCTTATATATATATAATAATCTAATCTTTATCAAAATTCATTTATACATATGAATACATTCTTGTCAGAAATACAACATAATTAAAATTATACATGTATGCATCACCCTCTAGATGGTCTCGACAAATTCTTACTCTTCTCGTGGCATAACGAAAGACTTCAGATCTACCTCCTACTCACCTGCGCGATTACACATCCGCGCTAAGCCCGAGAGCTTAGTAGTACAAATATAGAGTATAAACATACATTACAGAAATTTTAACATATAATGATATATCAATTTCATGTACCATTAGTTTCTTATCAAGTTTTCCCTTTTTAATTACACCTTTCATATATCTCTACTAATTTCATATATTATATACATATATACATATCATTATCACCAACCACAAATCCATCATTAATACTCACAATAAATATATCAATACACACATTACATATCATACTTCATAACATTTCATGTCCTTATTTTATTCAATTAATTCATTATTCACAATTCACCAATCATGAATCACATTTCCAACAAAGGCAACCATAGATCTCATTACTCATTTATTTCATCATTTGTATATCACATTGAAAACAAAGACAGACTCGGGCCCAAAAGACACTAATATGTTATTCAAAGTTCAGAGTTACTGCTTTGGTCTATAATCATAATCATCAAGCCCGTAGGTGATACATATATCTCTATCCATGGATAGCGTAACAGACCTAGTCTCTTGGACCATCAACTCGGCTAAACTCGAGGAGATCCTCAACCCGGCTAGACTGTTACTTGTAATAGACCCAGTCTCTTGGACCATCAACCTGGATAAACCAAGGAGATCATTAACCCGGCTAGACTGTTACTTTTAATTCACATTTCACATATATCATTTCACATTTCTCAACTGGAATAGGCTTACGACCCGGTCTTTTCACCTATCCAGTAATTCATAGGCATGCCGTCAAACCCAGAACTCTGAAGGTTGAATAACACATTAGACACATACTCATTTCATTTATATCTTTATACATTTCTTTCTCAATTCATTTCATTCTCATCATTATAGCCAACAATCATGGCATCATATTTCATAATCATAATAGGCAACCATGCCTCCATCATCTCATTAGCATCATCATAGGCAACAATCATGGCTCCACATCACATCAAGAGAGTATATTTCATTGAATAATCATAACCAATCACAATGGTTTTACATCTTATCATACCTCAACTCACATTAAAACAACTCATCAATAGTAAATACATAATATATTTTGGATTCATCAATAAAGTATTTATCATAACAAATTGCATTGCACATGCCTTTTTGAACAATCATCATATCTTTCACACTATACAAATCATAACATTAGTCACATTGTATTAACAATATAGCAAATTACTTAACACATTTATAACTAAATGTGTTAAGTCTCACAATCTTGTAAAAGAATGCATTCATGTAAGTTTGTACTTACCTCTAGAGAACTCACACCAAATCTAAATTCCTCTTTCCAAGAATCCTCCAACACTTGGATTATGGCATAAAATCTCTTCAAAATCTAATCCCAAGATAATTATTCATATAAGAAAATAAGAATGATAACTAACTAGGGCAAACTCAACACATGACACGCTCACCAACATGGGCGTGTCCCTGATCGTGCCCTAAACCAACAATACAGAAGCTTTGACACGCTCAGTAACACGGGCGTGTCACTGGACGTGTCACTCATTTTGCCTTACAGAAACATTGACATGCCCAACAACACGGGCGTGTTCATGGCCGTGTCAATTACTTTTTCTCACAGTAGCTATAACACGCTCAGTAACATGGCCGTGTTAATGGTCGTGTCACAACCGTCCAACTAAGTACCGATTACATGCCCAACCACACGGCCGTGTCACTGGCCGTGCAAGGCAAAAATCATGAATTTCGAACTCTCATCCATGAAAACACAAACACTTCAAAACTCATACTTCATCACCCTTAATCAACATCTTGGTTATATTCATCAATTACCCATCAATTAAACACTTATATAACTTCAATATATCATAATAATAATAATCATTATATACATCACCATGAATCAACTACTCAAATCCCCAATTCATTTATACTAAACCCTTACTCAACAATTCAACAATTCATCATCATCCTCACTAATACCCCCAAATTATCATCATCTAAATACCAATTCAACATATTTATATACTTCAATCTTTCATTAACATCATCATCACACACCAACCATATCAAATCCAAACTCAAACAATAGAAATCAACACAAGGAAATGAATACTTACTTGAATATTTTATCAAATCTTCAATCTCCATCTTCAATTCTTTTAAAACCCTTAAGAATTGATGCATATGTAGATAGAATCACCATCTTTCTCTCTCTCTCTCTCTCTCTCTCTCTATCGCAAGCAGAAGAATAACGAGAAGAAGGAAAAAGATGGGAAGAAGATCTTTTCTTCTTTTTCCTCATACTTATCACATATATATATATATAATAATATATAATAATATAATATAATATAATATAATATAATATAATATAATATAATATAATTTAAAAATCCTCCACCACATTTTATATTCATCCTTTGACTTTCTTCTCTTCTTTTTCTTTTATGATTATTATTATTTATTATTTATTAATTATATAAACTTACTTTTCCTATACCATTTTATACATTAGGTATATGTGATGTATATGTTGGTATATGCATATCTCCTATATATTGTATTTATATTTCTCATATTTTCCAAATACCATATATACATATCATCCCTCATATACATCTTTTTCTTATAATATTTTCCTTACATTTTTTACCAACATATCTTCTCACATCTACTACTCCAATGTACACCAAAATCGGGATATTAAATTAATTCATTGCTCTTCTTTTGATTTTTATTAACCATACACATTAAATCCATATACAACAATAATTATTCCAAACTTTTAGGGTGTATTTTGGGATATTACAATTCTCTCCCACTTAAATAATTTCATCCTCGAAATTATCTAATATAATAGTAATCCTTTCCTATCACAATACCATTTTAACTTCCATATGAACTTAATTATATTCTTAAGTTATTATGTCATCAAATCATATAACTTTTACTCTCCCCCTAAGAGTCAATCATCTTCTTTAAATTTCATAGCTCATCATTATATATATATATATATCTTATTACTTTCTCAACAAAGCAATCAAGATAATTCCTCACATTCCCAAAGAATTTACCTTTATACAAAAATCATATCATCTTATAATATGTTTATAGTTCGTCTAATCGTTATCTTCAAGATATTTTATTACTTCATCTCCTCATAATTACTTTCTTAACTCTAATTTACAAAACATTGATTTATATCATATTATTGTTTATCCCGTTATTACATTCACTTTTAGAATAGAATTTGATCAAACCTTAATTGATAATAAGATCCTTATTTGTTACACACTTAATTCTTTCTTTAGGATGCTTTTCACTTAACATAAATATTAGTACAATGCCTTTAAACTTACTTTACAGATAATTAACCTTTTCCCTTTATATCCTCATTTACAACTGATATAACTCAATTCATTCATGTCTATTCATATATCAAAATATTACCTCATATACATTATCACTTAAATCTTATACTCCTAGCACAACTGTACATATTAAATCTCAACAATAATTTGCAATCTTAGCGAAATCTAGATCAATCGATCTATCTGTCACAATATACCCATGTTTTAATCTTGTTCAATTCAAACCAACTATTAATTTATTTAAACTTATCATTAAATTTCACAATATTCCTATGGCCTAATTCCATTAGGTCAAATTTATATTCAAATTTTAATTTCTTCAGATCTATATTCAGTCCAATTATCATGATAACCAATCACTTCCAATTATCTTTCAACATACATATAGTTTATTTTCTATAATCTTAGTATAATTTCCACCAATTCTCGTGATAACTTCATACCATATTTACTATTTATAGTTCACTCACTTAAGTCTTAAGTCCATTTACTTATTCAGTTTATACCATAAACATATTCAGTATCACTTTCAGTCACCTTTTGTAATTTCTCCCATTTAATATCTCCTCACATTTTATACCATTACTATTTTTACAATAATTACCTTTATCTTACACTATTCACAATTCAAAATATTTTCATAATTCTATTTTCTTTCCTTACTTTTTATTAATATATCCAAATTTCTAACATAAAGTGATAAAGTACAACTTTACCAATCATAACTCTTAATCATGTTTCTAAAAACATAGTTATCAATCTCACCAAAACTGTACTACAGTCATATTATCTTAGTCCCAAATCTGTGGACAACAAAACTAATCAGCCAAAATATACTAAACAGAACATATGACCTTAAGAGATTAATAATCAAGCCTGGGACTTATAAATCAATACTGTTCTTCTATTATTCTATTTTCAATCTTTCCAATTACCATGCTAAATTGTATCTCAAGAATTACATATTCATTTCTAAACTTTGGCTACACCAAAAGTTAACACATTCCAACTCCATTATCACCCAATTTGAACTCGATTATATGATCATTATTAACTTAATTCATTTTTCAACAATATTACTATTAACATTTCTTACTATGTGCATATTCAATCATATGCAAATCTTACAAAAATTCCATTTGTTGCTTTATTTCTAATCCATTTACAATCTCTTATTATATCCAAATACATAAAACTTTTCCACATATAAATACTTTGGAACTCAAAATATTATATGATTATCAAGTTCAGTGATCACCATAACAATTTCTACTGTCCAGTATTACTCAAGTCCATTCCACTCTCAATTCCGTCACATAATCCACCTAGCTTTATATAGTTCAAGACCTAATCTCTCTTAGGTCCACTAATATATGCAATATCATTCTTAATATCTTTAAACCAATAATTATACCACATACACCTTTATAAATCACATCCATAATGTGACTCACTTCCCATATTCTTTACAGATTACAATTACCTTCATATCCAAGAACTTATCTCACATATCCTATACATGTATACACATAATCATGCAATTTTATTTAATTTCTCCTTTACATACATTCTATACAAATTTAATGTTTATTACTTTCTTTAGAACATTATCATTCTCATTCTTTCAATATAATGTAAAGTATTTATCAACACCACAAATATATATATATATTAACCATAATAATACTTCACATATATCTTAGTCACATTTCTAATGTGACATCTCTTTCACTTTTGTTTTTAAATTTTTTTTTTCAAATGACTTAAAATAACTCATTTTCATTTGTTTATTCACTTTCCTTTTTATTTTACAACAAATTTTCATACTATTAATCTCATTACCCAGTTCGTAGTATTCTCATATGAAATAATATTCATCACAAATAGCTCATATGTTTAACATACATTAAACTATCAATATATAAATAATCTTTATCAATATTCCATTAAAATTTTAAATTCTCAAATCACTATCTCACCTAAACTTTAATTTACAAATCTCATCTAAATATCAACTTTAAAAACATCTTATATATATACCACAAAGCAACATCGAAACATATAATTTCCACAATTATTAAGCTCATTTCAACGATCCAATTGTCACATTTTACCACCATTAACATGAGCTTTCGTAATATTCAAACATATCACATTTCTAACATTAAAATCACAATGTTTGCATTAAAATAACAATACAAACAATACCAATTTATTTTCTTACTTAACCAACATCATCTCTTTTTCTTTTAAACAAAACCTTAACTTCATATACCCAAACCTTAAATAATCACACTTTATCTACATCAATCAACTCACTCCCTATTCCACCATACTCTATTCATTTTAATAACATATCTTTCCATATTAACAATCCAACAATATTTCCTTCATCTAATAATCCAAACATAAAATTTATTAGAAAGAAATTCAAACTGCAGAGGAGAGAATACATACTTTAATCTTGATTTTATTTTTTAAACTTATTTCCAACTTTATTTTTTTCTATTTTTTTCTATTTTTTCTAATTTCCCTTTCATGTAGAACTTCATCCACATAATATCATCCATCTCCTCTAATTCAAACACAATACAATTCACTTAATGCCACATCCAAGACCAACCTAAGTGTTAATGCATATGCATGTATTACAAATTTCATTTCAAAACTTTTCCTTTTTAATTCTATTTAAACTTTTCAAAACTTTTCTTTTTAATTCTACTTAGGCCGAGAATCTCGAACCTAAGCTCTGATACCAAAATAATTGTAACACCTCGATACCCTATATAAGTACTATATATATACCTTGTATACATACAGTAAGTATATAAAGTATAAGGATGTCACTTTTCATTACAATTTAAAAACCTTTAACTGAGTTCAAACCATATTACATTAATTTAAAGAGCATTTACAAAATCATTATACTTTTAATGATCTTATATATATATAATAATCTTATCTTTATCAAAATTCATTTATACATATGAATACATTCTTGTCAGAAATACAGCATAATTAAAATTATACATGTATGCACCACCCTCTAGTTGGTCTCAACAAATTCTTACTCTTCTCGTGGCATAACGAAAGACTTTAGATCTACCTCCTACTCACTTGCGCGATTACACATCCGCGCTAAGCCCGAGAGCTTAGTAGTACAAATATAGAGTATAAACATACATTACAGAAATTTTAACATATAATGATATATCAATTTCATGTACCATTAGTTTCTTATCATGTTTTCCCTTTTTAATTACACCTTTCATATATCTCTACTAATTTCATATATTATATACATATATACATATCATTATCACCAACCACAAATCCATCATTAATACTCACAATAAATATATCAATACACACATTACATATCATACTTCATAACATTTCATGTCCTTATTTTATTCAATTAATTCATTATTCACAATTCACCAATCATGAATCACATTTCCAAATAAGGCAACCATAGATCTCATTACTCATTTATTTCATCATTTGTATATCACATTGAAAACAAAGACAGACTCGGGCCCAAAAGACACTAATATGTTATTCAAAGTTCAGAGTTACTGCTTTGGTCTATAATCATAATCATCAAGCCCGTAGGCGATACATATATCTCTATCCAAGGATAGCGTAATAGACCTAGTCTCTTGGACCATCAACTCGACTAAACTCGAGGAGATCCTCAACCCGACTAGACTGTTACTTTTAATTCACATTTCACATTTATCATTTCACATTTCTCAACTGGAATTGGCTTACGACCCGGTCTTTTCACCTTTCCAGTAATTCATAGGCATGCCGCCAAACCCAGAACTCTGAAGGTTGAATAACACATTAGACACATACTCATTTCATTTATATCTTTATACATTTCTTTCTCAATTCATTTCATTCTCATCATTATAGCCAACAATCATGGCTTCATATTTCATAATCATAATAGGCAACCATGCCTCCATCATCTCATTAGCATCATTATAGCCAACAATCATGGCTCCACATCACATCAAGAGAGTATATTTCATTGAATAATCATAACCAATCACAATGGTTTTACATCTTATCATACCTCAACTCACATTAAAACAACTCATCAATAGTATATACATAATATATTTTGGACTCATCAATAAAGTATTTATCATAACAAATTGCATTGCACATACCTTTTTGAACGATCATCATATCTTTCACACTATACAAATCATAACATTAGTCACATTGTATTAACAATATAGTAAATAACTTAACACATTTATAACTAAATGTGTTAAGTCTCACAATCTTGTAAAAGAATGCATTCATGTAAGTTTGTACTTACCTCTAGAGAACTCACACCAAATCTAAATTCCTCTTTCCAAGAATCCTCCAACACTTGGATTATGGCACAAAATCTCTTCAAAACTTAATCCAAAGATAATTATTCATATAAGAAAATAAGAATGATAACTAACTAGGGCAAACTCAACACATGAGATGCTCAACAACACGGGCGTGTCCCTGATCGTGCCCTAAACCAACAATACAGAAGCTTTGACATGCTCAGTAACACGGGCGTGTCACTGGACGTGTCACTCATTCTGCCTTACAGAAACATTGACACGCCCAACAACACGGGCGTGTTCATGGCCGTGTCAATTACTTTTTCTCACAGTAGTTATAACACGCTCAATAACATGGCCGTGTTAATGGTCGTGTCACAACCGTCCAACTAAGTACCGATTACACGCCCAACCACACGGCCGTGTCACTGGCCGTGCCAGGCAAAAATCATGAATTTCGAACTCTCATCCATGAAAACACAAACACTTCAAAACTTATACTTCATCACCCTTAATCAACATCTTGGTTATATTCATCAATTACCCATCAATTAAACACTTATATAACTTCAATATATCATAATAATAATCATTATATACATCACCATGAATCAACTACTCAAATCCCCAATTCATTTATACTAAACCCTTACTCAACAATTCAACAATTCATCATCATCCTCACTAATACCCCCAAATTATCATCATCTAAATACCAATTCAACATATTTATATACTTCAATCTTTCATTAACATCATCATCACACACCAACCATATCAAATCCAAACTCAAACAATAGAAATCAACACAAGGAAATGAATACTTACTTGAATATTTTATCAAATCTTCAATCTCCATCTACAATTCTTTTAAAACCCTTAAGAATTGATGCATATGTAGATAGAATCACCATCTCTCTCTCTCTCTCTCTCTCTCTCTCTCTCTTTCTCTCTCTCTCTCTCTCTCTCTCTCTCTCTCTCGCAAGCAGAAGAATAACGAGAAGAAGGAAAAAGAAGGGAAGAAGATCTTTTCTTCTTTTTACTCATACTTATCACATATATATAATAATAATAATAATAATAATAATAATAATATAATATAATATAATATAATATAATATAATATAATATAATATAATATAATATAATATAATATAATATACTATAATATAATATAAAAATCCTCCACCACATTTTATATTCATCCTTTGACTTTCTTCTCTTCTTTTTCTTTTATGATTATTATTATTTATTATTTATTAATTATATAAACTTACTTTTCCTATACCATTTTATACATTAGGTATATGTGATGTATATATTGGTATATGCATATCTCCTATATATTGTATTTATATTTCTCATATTTTCCAAATACCATATATACATATCATCCCTCATATACATCTTTTTCTTATAATATTTTCCTTACATTTTTTAGCAACATATCTTCTCACATCTACTACTCCAATGTACACCAAAATCGGGATATTAAATTAATTCATTGCTCTTCTTTTGATTTTTATTAACCATACACATTAAATCCATATACAACAATAATTATTCCAAACTTTTAGGGTGTATTTTGGGATATTACACTCTGCATGTGTCAACTACTGTCCATTTTTCCTTCAGTCTTGGTTCCTTGGCTTTTTAACCTAAAAAAAAACTTCAAACAAACTTTAAACAAAAAGTAAATAAACAATAACCAACAAAACATAAACACCATACTAAAAACTAGATCAAAAACAACATAAACACTGAAATAAACTAAAACTTCCAAAATTAATGAAAACACTAAACAAATCGATAAAAACTAACAAAATACCTAAATAAAATAATAATTATCATAATAAACAAGACACAAATCTATAACAAAAACTAATAAAACAACTACCCCACACTTAAAACTTTGCTTGTCCTCAAGCAAATTCACATGGCATAAATTAAAAACTCAAACAACCTTAACTATAACTCTAGTATATAAGATGAAATACTTTAAGAGTTAGACATAAATAATTGCAATTTCCTTCAATCAAGATTTTCTTTACTCATTCATTAATCCAGACATACAAATCTAATCTCTCATCTAAGTGTTTCACTCAATTTCATAGGTTAATTCACTCAAACCACTCATGACTTCATGCTACCATAAACTTGCTTAATTATCAATCTCCCTCACTGATTTTCTCAAGAAATAATCCGAAGGTCTTTCATTTGGATGTAATGGGGCTAAGGTAAAGGTGTGAGAAAAGACATTTAAGCTGGAGCATCAAGAAATGGAGTATCTAAATTAGACAATACTCTTGCTTAAGAAATTCATAACTCCCTCAAATGGCATACTCACAATCCATTGATAATTCACACACTTGCATACTTAAAGAGAAATAACGAGTCAACTTTCCTCTAATGCTAGAAAATATATGAATTCTGTATATATATATATATCTTTTTTTTTCTCTTTTTCTTTTATTTTTTATCATCATTCATCATTTTTTTTTCTTTTTATATATATATATATATACAAAATATAAACTTGCATGAAACATCTAGCTTAAAATGAAGAGGAAAAGAATATTCAACTCTTAATCCAATATAATGTGCAAAGTATGCATTTCAACCCCAAATAGCAATACCATTTTTTTTTACTTGCTTACCCCACACTTTGAAATAAACCACCCTATTGTCATATCATAAAAACTCCATTCCTTAATGCAGGTATGATGATAATAAGAACATGTTAAGTTGAGAATTGTGTTGATTAAACAATAAAAAGGTCAAAGGCTCAACTTGGCTCACTAAGGAATTAAATATTAAGGGAGGTCTTTTTAAGCTAAAGGCTAACCTAATTTGCCTTCATCATTTTAAAACTTGAGATTAAATCATAATGTGAGTTCAATTAGCATGCAAAAGCAAACTCTAGAGATGCAAAATCATGAAGGTGCACACTTAAGAAAAGAAAATCAATCATTTAATCTATAAGGCTCAAAACTCACAAAGGTGGGTTCTCAAAGATTTATATGTCATGAACCGCAGAATGTGAAAATTGATCCTGAATGAATTCAAATGCTCATTTCTATGCTGATACTAAAGTCTCAACTATAATGCTAGAATCATAGAAAAGATCAATAAATTTTCAACAATTATACCATGCACAACACAATAAAACATACCAAGGCAACCAAAACAAAAATTAAGGAAAAGCTTAAAGAGTACCCCACACTTTAGAATTTACATTGTCCTCAATGGAAAACAAGAATAATAAAGAAAAAGAGTTTAAGGACAACCTGTCTTCCATCGTATCCTGGTGAGGCAAAACCTAACTTTTTATCACAAACACAAATGTTCAAAAACAAGATGCAAGAGAGCTTTAGGGTTTCTATTTATTTAAACTAAACATAAAATCAAAATTGCAAAATATAAAATTATAACTATGAAAAAGGAATTCAAACTAATGGGTTGCCTCCCATTTAGCGCTTCTTTAATGTCATATAGCTGGACATCATGCAAAGCCTAGGGATCATGGATCAAAGTGCTGTCAATGATCCTCACTTCTTGAAATCCTTCTTTATATGGCTTACCTCTATGTCTATTTGCTTTAAAAATCTTATTTGTTCTAGAGTTTAGCAATTCAATGGCACTAGAAGGACATACCTTAGTTACCTCGAAAGGACCACTCCATCGGGATTTGAGTTTACCTTGAAACAAACTGAGTCGAGAATTAAAAAGTAGAACTTTCATACCTGGACTCAATGTCTTTCGCACAATAAATCTGTCATGAATTGCCTTAGTGCGATCCTTGTAAACTCTCGATCTCTCATATGCCTTTGGGTTAAAGCACCTTTGGGACTCCCTCACTGATGTAGCCCCCTCTTCTAAAGTCAGTGTCAGCTCCAATTTATTTGGGAGGTCTGTCTGCAACACAACATCTGAAACAACTGCTTCAACACTATTAATTAAAGAACATTCCTCATATAAAGCAGTTGTAGGAATAGGAGAAGTGTTAAAAATAGAAAATTCAACAGTTTTCCCTAAGACAGTCATTGACAGCTTACCCTTTTTAACATCTATTAAGGTGTTGGTAGTAGCCATGAAAGGCCTACCCAGCAATATAGTGTGTGCTGATGGTGCAGGGTTACTCCCTTCCATGTCAAGAACTATGAAATCCACAGGTACTATTAACCCACTAACTTTAACTAACACATCTTCTATAACCCCTTTTGGGAATCTAAAAGATCTATCAGCTAATTGCAACACCATTTTGGTCGGTTTAAGTTCCCCTAGTTCTAATTCTTTGTACACAGAGTAAGGTATCAAATTTACACTATCTCCAAGATCACACATACCATCAGTCCCCTTTCCATTCCCCACAGTAATCTGAATTATAAAGCTACCAGGATCCTTTAGCTTGGGAGGTAGTTTATGCTGCAGAACAACACTAGCTACCTTTGAAACTATCACCTTTTCATTCGTCTCATACCTCTTTTTCTTGGTGATCAGCTCTTTGAAGAATTTGGCATAAGCTGGTATGTTCTTTATTCCCTCAAGTAAGGGTAAGTTAATACTTACCTTAGACAGCATGTTGAAGATGTTAGAAAATTGCTTATCTGGTTTATCATCTTTCAACCTACTAGGGAATGGTATAGGTGGCTGGTATGGATTGCTTGCCTTATGTAGATCTGCTGTAGGGGACTTCTCCACTGATCTTTCTCCAGCACCTTTGTTCTTTGGTTCTCCTTCCTTCTTGTTCTCTTGGTCACCTGCACTCACAGAATTATCTTCAACATTATTGTTAATTTCCTTACCACTTCTAAAAACAGTCACTGATTGTGCCTGCTCAGGTTGACTTGGGAATTTCCCCTTTTGTTGAATCTGCATCTGTTGTGCAAGTTGCCCTACTTGAGTCTCCACTTTCTTAAAAGATGCTTCTAAGGAATCCAGCCTCTTGTTTGTCATCTCTTGATTTTTTGCACTAACTTGGATGAAAGCTTGTAAACTTTCCTCCAAACTCTCTATCTTAGACTGCCCTTGATTTGAGGATTGGCCTTGTTGTTGGTTCTGTCTTTGGAGCAAATGGAAAGGCTGCTGAGAATTATTTGTTGCCCATGAAAAATTTGGGTGATTCCTCCAACCAGGGTTATAAGAATTGGAGTAAGGATCGTTCTGAGCCCTTGGTTGAAATCCCCCCATGGCATTGACTTGCTCAGCTTCATTCCCATATGATTCATATGCAGAGGGGCAAATGTTTGCTCCATGCCCAAAAGTTCCACAGATTCCACACGCTTCTTGAGTAGATGAAGAAATATTGTTCTTCATGTTTAGCATCTGCACTTGCCTTGTAAACTCAGCTATTTGATTTACCATATCACTATTGGCTTCCAATTGGTTCAACCCTTTACTTCTTCCTCTTACACTTTTCTGTTGAGAATTAGCTCCCAACATCTCAAAAATATCATAAGTTTCAGCTGCAGTCTTTTCTACCATGTCTCCCCCAGCTGCATTATCAACAGTGTTCTGAAATTGCTGGGTTAGACCATCATAGAAAAACTGATTAAGAAGTTGAAGTGGGTAGTGATGATGTGGACACTGGATTAATAGCATCTTAAATATGTCCCAAGCCTCATGAAATGGCTCTCCTTCAAATTGAGAGAATGTAGCAATCTTCCCTCTCAATTTAGCTGTCTTTTGATGTGAATAAAACTTGCCCATGAATTTGTTATAAACTTGCTCCCAAGTTGTCAAAGAGTTTTCGGGCAACATCATAAGCCAGCTCTTTACCCTATCCTTCAATGTATAAGGGAAACATCTCATCCTCAACTGATCCTCTGTTAATCCTCCCAATGGAAAAGTATTGAGGGTAGAATAAAAGTCCCGAATAAAGTTCAAAGGATCTTCATTTGGAACTCCATAGAATGATGGCAGCATATTGTAATGGATGTTCTTCAACTCATAGTTTCTTACTGCATTTGTTAGTCTTATGCAAGAAGTAGAAGTTCCAATGATAGGTCTAGCAAAGTCTCTCATCGTTCTTTGCCTTTCTTCAGCCATTTTAACAGATTGTGCAGATTCCGACTCAAAATCAGAAATGTCCTCCTCTAAAGTATCAAATCCTGTGTACAGCTCAAACTCTTCCCTGCTCCTTTTCACTCTCTGAATTTCAGGAATGACTGGGTATAGCTCTCCTCCAAGTGATCTCCTGCCTTGCATAAACAAAATTTCTAGAAAAAGAAATTATTAAAAGCAAAAGGCAAATAAAATAAAATGAAAACAATGAAAAATAATCTAAAGTATATATATATTTTTAAAATAAACAATTACGCCAAAAACTTGTTGCGCTCGAGTTAACTCTTCCACAAAGCGTCACTCGTAAGTATACGAGGTAGCTGTAGCAAAGGTGATCGCCCCAAGGTCATCTCACAAGGAAGCTAAAGTGGCTAATTGATTATCAGATTATGAATAACAAGTAATGAAGAAGATTTAAATTGTTAACTAATGAAGAATACTGATTGAAGTTTAAAACGAATAAAAGTAAATTGAGCTGTGTTTTGATTCACTTAATAGAATGGTCTAGGGTTTGCACTTCTCTGCTACTTATACGTATGAA
This sequence comes from Garcia nutans, assembly GCA_947685225.1. Taxonomy (NCBI): domain Eukaryota; kingdom Viridiplantae; phylum Streptophyta; class Magnoliopsida; order Malpighiales; family Euphorbiaceae; genus Garcia; species Garcia nutans. The sequence continues at coordinate 6,685,257 of CANTUV010000037.1, read as the reverse complement.
CGGTTATTACTCTTAACTAATTTAATTTCAAAGATTAAATCTCAAACAACTCAATTAATCGAGTCAAGGAAATAAGCTCTCGCATTCAAACCTCTTTCAACTAATCTTGTTATAATTGAAATAATCTTTTTAATAGGTTATATCTCTAATTCACCTAAGTCCTTAATTGAATTGTTCCAGCATTAGACTTCATCTCTCAATCCATCATCTAATACCTAAAACACATAATTGGTGGCCAATCAATTATATATTAGCAATATTCCATTCAATCAAGGCTAAATAAATTATTAGCTAAGAGAATAACCAATTCATACAATCATAGCAGATCCATACAAACCCTAGACTAGATCAAATTAGTTCATAATGCTATTAACATACTCATCTCATTAATATTCAAAGAAATCAATTCAGACATGATAATATCCATAAATACAATTTCAATGAAAATAAAGAGATAAAGTTCAAGAACAAAACCAAATTACAACTCCTTGAAGCTTCTGAAGAATCTCTTGTTCAAATCTTGCAAGAAGGATGTATCAATGGCTAGAACAATCTAATCTAAGCTAGATTAATCAAAAGTGTAATCAAAATCAAAGGAAACAAATGTGAAACCTAAGTTCTTCTCTTTGATGGCTCAATCTCCTCTCAAAATCGCCACCAACCTCAAACCCTAGCTTTTCTTTTCCTTTTATATGAAACGTCCACTTTAAAAATTCGCTACGGTCTTTGGTTCATGAGAGACACGGCCAAGTTGGATGAGACTTGGCCATGTTGCAGGTCTTTGGAGGGACACGGCCAGTGACTTGGCCGTGTCCCTTGCATGTGTTCACTTCTGCTTGCTTTCCTTCTTTTCTTCTTTGGTTGAGTGACACGGCCAAGTCTTGAGCTTGACTTGGCCATGTTGGCCCATTTTGGAGGGACACGGCCAGTGACTTGGCCGAGTCCCTTGCCTGTGTTTGCTTCTGTTTAATTTTAATCTTCTTTTCCTTTGGAACTAAGTGAGACACGGCCAAGTTGGAGTGACTTGGCCGTGTTGGAGCCTTTTTGGAGGGACACGGCCACTGACTTGGTCGTGTCCCTTGCTTGTGTTAGCTACTGTGTCTTAATCTTCTCCTTAGTTTGATATGGGACACGGCCAGTGACTTGGCCGTGTCCTCTGTATGTGTCAGCTACTGTCCATTTTTCCTTCAGTCTTGGTTCCTTGGCTTTTTAACCTAAAACAAAACTTCAAACAAACTTTAAACAAAAAGTAAATAAACAATAACCAACAAAACATAAACACCATACTAAAAACTAGATCAAAAATAACATAAACACTGAAATAAACTAAAACTACCAAAATTAATGAAAACACTAAACAAACCGATAAAAACTAACAAAATACCTAAATAAAACAATAATTATCATAATAAACAAGACACAAATCTATAACAAAACTAATAAAACAACACTATAACCTTTTCATTCGGCTCATACCTCTTTTTCTTGGTGTTCAGTTCCTTGAAGAATTTGGCATAAGCCAGCATGTTCTTTATTGCTTCAAGTAAGGGTAAGTTAATACTTACCTTAGACAGCATGTTGAAGATGTCTGAAAATTGCTTATCTTGTTTATCATTCTTCAACCTGCTGGGGAATGGTATAGGTGGCCGGTAAGGATTACTTGCCTTGTGTAAATCTGATGAAGGGGATTTCTCCATTGATCTTTCTCCAGCACCTTTGTTCTCTGGTTCTCCTTCCTTTTCATTATTTTGATCATCTGCATTCACAAAATTATTTTTAACATCATTATTTATTACCTTGCCACTTCTAAGAACTGTCACTGCTTGTGCCTGCTCAGGTTGACTCGAAAATTTCCCTTTTTGTTGAATCTGCATCTGTTGTGCAAGTTGTCCCACTTGAGTCTCCACTTTCTTAAAAGATGCTTCTAATGAATCCAGCCTTTTGTTATTTATCTCTTGATTCTTAGCACTAACTTGGATAAAGGCCTGTAAACTATCCTCCATACACTCTCTCTTAGGCTGCCCTTGATTTGAAGATTGACCCTGCGGTTGGTTTTGTCTCTGGAGCAAATGGAAAGGTTGTTGAGAATTATTTGTTGCCCAGGAAAAATTTGGATGATTCCGCCAACCAGGATTGTAAGTATTTGAGTAAGGATCACTCCAGGCCCTTGGTTGATATCCCCCCATAGCATTGACTTGCTCAGCCTCATTTCCATAAGATTTGTATGTAGAGGGGCATATATTTGCACCATGCCCGAAAGTTCCACAAATTCCACACACTTCTTGAGTGGATGAAGAGGTATTATTCTTCTTGTTCAACATCTGCACTTGCCTTGTCAATTCAGCTATTTGATTGACCATCTCACTGTTGGCTTCCAATTGATTCATCCCTTTACTTCTTCCTCTTACACTTTTCTGTTGAGAATTAGCTCCCAACATTTCAAAGATTTCATAAGTTTCATCTGCTGTCTTTTCTCCCATAACTCCCCCAGCTGCATTATCAACAGTATTCTGAAATTACTGGGTTAGACCATCATAGAAAAATTGATTCAGAAGTTGAAGTGGGTAGTGATGATGTGGACACTGGATCAATAACATCTTAAACCTGTCCCAAGCCTCATGAAATGGCTCTCCTTCAAATTGAGAGAATGTAGCTATTTTCCCTCTCAATTCAGCTGTCTTCTGATGTGAGTAAAATTTGCCCATAAACTTGTTATAAACTTGCTCCCAAGTTGTCAAAGAAATTTCAGCCAACATCATAAGCCAGCTTTTTGCCCTATCCTTCAATGTGTACGGGAAACACCTCATCCTCAATTGATCTTCTGTTAATCCTCCCAATGGAAATGTGTTGAGGGTGGAGTAGAAATCCCAGATAAAGTTCAAAGGATCTTCATTTGGGACTCCATAGAATGATGGCAGCATGTTGTAATGGATGTTCTTCAACTCATAATTTCTTGATGCATCCGTCAATCTTATGCAAGATGTGGAAGTTCCAATGACAGGTCTGGCAAAATCCCTCATAGTTCTTTGCCTTTCTTCTCCCATATTGGTAGATTGTGTAGTATCCGACTCAAAATCAGAAGTGTCCTCCTCTGTATCAAATCCGGTATATAGTTCAAACTCTTCTCTGCTCCTTTTCACTCTCTGAATTTCTGGAATAACTAGGTATAGCTCTCCTCCGAGTGATCTCCTGCCTTGCATAAACAGAATTTCTGGAAAAAAGGAATTATTAAAAGCAAAAGACAAATAAAATCAAAAGTAAACAATGAAAAATAATTTAAAATATTTATGCCTAATAAACAATTACGCCAATTAGCTTCCCTGGCAGCGGCGCCAAAAACATGTTGCGCTCTAGTTAACACTACTAGAACTGCACTCACAAGTATACGAGGCTGCTGTAGTATTTTGGTGAACACCTCAAGGTCGTCTCACAAGGAAGCTAGAATAGCTAATTGATTATCAATTGCAAATAACAAATTATTAATAAATTTAAATTTCTAACAACTAATGAAGACAGATCGAGTGGAATTTAAAACAATAAAAGTAAACTGAGCTGATATATTGATTCACTTAATAGAAAGGTCTAGGGTTTGCACTTCTCTACTAATTTATATGTATGAACGGCTATTCCTTTCAACCAATTTAATTTCAAAGATCAGAATTCAAGCAACTTAATTAATCGAATCAAGGAAATAAGCTCTCGCATTCAAACCTCTTTCAAATAATCTTATTACAATTGAAGTGATCTTTTTCTTAGGTTTATATTTCTAATTCACCTAAGTCCCTAATTGAATTGTTCCAGCATTATACTTCATTTCTCAATCCTTGATCTCATACCTCAAACACATAATTGGTGGCCAATCAATTATATATTAACATTAATCCATTCAATTAAGGCTAAAGAAATAATTCAGTTAAGAGTAATAATCAATTCAAACAATCATAGTAGATCCATACAAACCCTAGACTAGATCAAATTAGTTCATAATAATGCTATCGAACAAATTCATCTCATTAAAATTCAAAGAAATTAATTTAGACATAATAGAATTCATGAATACAATTCCAATGAAACTTAAGAGATAAAGTTTGAGAACAAAACCAAATTACAAACTTTCTTTAGCTTCTGAAGAATCTCTTGTTTAGATCTTTGCTACAGAAATATTGCAGTGGCTAAAACTAATTTAATCTAGACTGTTTGCATCCAAGTGTAATCAAAATTCTCAAAGAAAACAAAATGGAAACTCAAAAGTTTATGTTTGACGGCTGATAAACTGTGTAACCTTTAAAAACCCTAATCCTCTTATTTATACGAAACCTCGCTCAACATCCACATTTTCTTTCTTCCCTTAGTCCCATGGAGTGACACGGCCAAGCTGGTGGTTGTGTCATGTGACACGGCCAGTGGCTTGGCCGTGTCACCTGGATGTGTCCGCTTCTGTGTAATCCTTCATCTTTGCTTCTGTGGAATTGAGTGTGACACGGCCAAGCTCCTGGCCGTGTCATGTGACACGGCTAGTGGCTTGGCCGTGTCACCTGAGTGTGTCACCTACTGATTCTCTTTGTTCTTTGCTCTTCTTTCTTTGGTCTTCTTCCTTGGCTAAGTATGGGACATGGCCAAGCTTGTGGCCGGGTCATGTGACACGACCAGTGGCTTGGCCGTGTCACCTACCAGTGTCAGCTTCTGCCAAATTTTCCTTCCTCTCTTGGTTCCTTGGTTTTGCCCTTAAGGTGAGACACGGCCAGTGGCTTGGCCGTGTCTTGCTGCTTCATGCTATTCTTTCTTCCAAGGAAATATTCTGCATATTAACCTAAAACAAACACTTGAAACAAACTTTAAACAAGAATCAAATGAAACATTAACCAAAAATACATAAACACACACTAAAAACTAGGGTAAAAATGACAAACACTGGAATAAATTAAAACTACCAAAATTAATAAAATCACTAAATAAACATATTAAAACTACCAACATACCTAAAGAAAACAATAATAATCATAATAAATAAGATACAATTCTATGACAAAAACTAATAAAACAACAGTATATCATAATTTCATAATTAATATCCACCTCTTTTGTTAAACCAAATCCAACGTGGTAAAGGAAATTCGTTGCCACTTCCTTTCCTTATGCCATATGGTCGTATCCTTTCCCATCATCTTTTCCATTTCACTTGTGGAAAAGGTTTGTTTCCTCTATATAAATCACCCTTCATGCCATATTTTAATTCATAAACCAAAAATCTCTCTCTTTCAACGTGAAGACTCCCTTTAGCAATTTTGGTTCTCCTTTATTCATCAACCATGATCGAGCACCATTTAAAGAAAATAAAAATTCTATTTAAGAATATGGATGCCATCCATTGGAAGCAAATTTCATGGTCAAACCTTGATGTTTTAAAATGTTTTCAAAATGTCAAATTGGACCACTCCTTCTTACATGCCGTGGCTTCCTTGTGGGATACGGATTCTAGGGTATTTAGAATTAATGGCTTTGAAATGTGTCCCTTGATTGAAGAATTTGAGGCCATCCTTGGATATCCCAATAATCAACAAATGGCATTACCCACATTGATTTCCAAGACTCAACAGAAGATGCAGATGTTATTTCAAATTCCAAAACTCGAAGTTCTTTGGTTGATGAGAGGTGAAAAAATTCTACTTGCTCCTTTGATTGACTTTTGTTTCTCTCATTTGGTTCCTACTAAGGCATGGGAACGCATGCTTTGTCTTTTCTTGCTCGGCCAATTCTTGCTTGTTTCTTCTGACGGCGATATTGACCCATGAGTATTGGATATTATGGACCAAATGAAAGGGGGTTTGTCGCCGGTACCTTTGATCTTAGCTGAGACCTTAGTTGGATTAGACCGATTTAAATCAAGATTGTCAAAGAGACTGACTGGGAGTCCGTTGCTGCTTCAGGTAATTACCTAAACTACCTTTTGGGTTTTCAATTTAGGTTTTCTTTTTCTTTTTTTTGCTTCGTTGCTCTGATTTTTGCCTAGTCCGCCCATGCGGGTTTTCGGAACTAGCGAGCTATCCTAATTTTTGCCTAAGCTGCCCTTGCGGGTTTTCAACTTAGCGGACCTTTTTTCTTTTCTTTTTTTAATTCTTTCTTCATAGATTTGGCTTCAAGAGCATCTTTGTTTGCTTGATACTCCCTCCATGGATTTTGCCAGATACCTACCACGTCATCATTCTGCTAGGAAGCTACTCCATCCTGCTTCTTCATATACTGACTGGGTTGACTGGATCCACTCACGCTCTGAAGTTAATATCCATTGGTTAGTACCTTGGTGGAAGATTTCTCATATCACCATGCGGACATACTTAATGTACATTCCCCTTGCTGCTCTTCGTCAAGGTACATGCTATGATCCTCGCCGACTTGGGCGTCAGTATGGAGCTGAGCCTCGTGATTCTGACTTTGCACCTGACCTAGACATGCCTTGCTTGACTGAAGCCTACTTGGATCGGCTGAGGCAAAGCTGGCCTGCATGTTACACTTATCGACTATCAATGATTTTACATTTGTCAATTCAGAAAGTGTATTGTTAGGATGAAAAAATAATTAAAGTAATAAAAGATGCTTCTTTTCCATTTATAATTTGTCATCACCTTTTGCAATTATGATTATTATTTCATCCATATCTGGTCAAATACTTATAACAGTGCACATAGAACAAATTTATTCATTAATTCTATTTTATTAAATTGGGGAACAACCAAACATAAAGCCAGCATACACAGGATCACTCCTATTGCCAATTAGCCCTTTCGGGTTTTCTAATTGATGATTTTCTCTCATTTAGCCCTAATTGTTGCCTAGCCCTCCCTTTCGGGTTTTCAGAACTAGCGGACTGCTCTAAATTTTACCTAGGTTGCCCTTTTTGGGTTTTCAACCTAGCGAGCTCCTTTTCCCTTTTTTCTATCATACATAAAACCTCTTCAACCTGTCAATGTTTACTGGCTCACTAAATTCGTTCCCATCCATGTCTAATAACTTCACCGCACCTTTGCTTATGACTTGTTTCACGACATATGGCTCTTCCCAGCTAGGTCTGAACTTCCCTCTTGGATCAGATACATTAAGCTTACATTGCTTCAACACCAAATCCCCGACTCTAAATTTTTGGATTTTAACCCTTTTATTGTAGGCCCGAGCTATCTTCTTTTGATACAATGCTTTTAACCTTCTCTCTTTTAGTAGAGCTAATTGTGTGTATCTGCTTGCTACCCATTCTGTTTCAAGCAGTTCAGCTTCCAAGACTACTCTTAGTGACTTGATCTCAATTTCAATTGGCAATACCGCTTCCATCCCATAAACCAAAGAGAACGGTGTCATCCCTGTAGGTGTTCGCACACTTGTCCTATATCCCAATAAAGCAAAGGGAAGCGTTTTCGACCAGTCCCTGTAAGTCTTGGTCATCTTGGACAGAATTTGCTTAATTGTCTTATTTGTTGCTTCCACAGCACCATTAGCCTTTGGTCTATAAGGAGAGGACCGATGATGATGGATCCTTAACTGCTCCTTGAAACTGTACCCCATTGTCTGATATCACACTATGTGGGACCCCATATATGCAAATGAGGTTCTTTTCAATAAACCTAGCCATTTGACTTGCACCCAGCTTGTTGAAGGATTCGACTTTGACCCATTTTGAAAAATAATCAACTGCTACTATAATGAAACAGTGACCGTTTGAGGCTGTCGGATGTATCTCTCCTATAATGTCGATACCCCAGGTGGCAAATGGCCAGGGTGAAGACATTGAATGCAGTTCTTCAGGAGGCATATGATTCAAGTTACCATACATTTGACATTGTTGGAACTTCTTGACAAACTCAATACAGTCTCTCTCCATGGTCAACAAATAGTAACCTTGTCGAGTAATCTTCTTAACTAGGGCCAAACAACTCATGTGCAGACCGCAACTTCCCGCATGTATTTCTGACATGATGCGCTCCACTTCAGGCTTTCTTAAACATCTCAAATGCACTCCATCATGCCATCTTCGATATAACTCTCCATGGAAGGTGATGTATTGCAATGACCACCTCCTTATGGCTCTTCTCTCTTCCTTTGTTGCCCCCGGCAGGTATTCTCTTTCCTCCAAAAATTGCCTTATAGTATCATACCATTCATCATGGTCTATATCAACTTCCATGATTATCTCATATTCATAGCAAGGAGTTGATGAACTGGTCAAGATTAGAGGCTTAAGGAATAGGCTGGTAGGATTTTCCCATACCGAACCCAATGTGACCAGGGCATCAGCCATCTGATTTTCTTCTCTTGATAGGTGTGTGAACCTACACTCTTTAAAATTCTTCTTCATCATGGTCAAATAACGGTGGCATGGCTTTAATTTTTCCTCTTTCAACTCCCACTCTCCATTTACTTGGGATATGTAACACCCCTTCCCAACCTACATGTGTAAGTCGAGTAGAGGCGCCACACTATCCTAATGTTGCTACCAATTTACTTAGTCAAATTTTAATTCTGATTTTTACAGAAATTTTGCCATAGTTCCGCCTAGAAATTTGGATCCCAAGTGTCGACAAAACTTGTTTTTCTGATTTTTTTTAAACATTTTACACAGACCAATATAATTACCATCAAATTTAATGCACTCCCAATGAATCCACCTTATACCCTCAACTACAAACCTGCACGAAGAGTTCACACTTCTAATATAACATAAAGTAAAGATTTATGATTATTACATACTACTAACATACAATTATAACATAGAAAATCTCTTTTATATTTATTCATATACATGCCACAACTAGCTAACTCATAATGGAACTAAAAGATCCACTAATTGTAACACCCCTTCCCAACCTACATGTGTAAGTCGAGTAGAGGCGCCACACTATCCTAATGTTGCTACCAATTTACTTAGTCAAATTTTAATTCTGATTTTTACAGAAATTTTGCCATAGTTCCGCCTAGAAATTTGGATCCCAAGTGTCGACAAAACTTGTTTTTCTGATTTTTTTTAAAACATTTTACACAGACCAATATAATTACCATCAAATTTAATGCACTCCCAATGAATCCACCTTATACCCTCAACTACAAACCTGCACGAAGAGTTCACACTTCTAATATAACATAAAGTAAAGATTTATGATTATTACATACTACTAACATACAATTATAACATAGAAAATCTCTTTTATATTTATTCATATAAATGCCACAACTAGCTAACTCATAATGGAACTAAAAGATCTACCCCTGAGATTTGCTGTGGTCTGGTCGTTGCTTTCCCAAGATTTATCTACTGCTCCGAACCTACGAGTCAAGGAAAACTTAACTCGCTGAGCAATGTCGCTCAGTGGGTACTTTACCAATAAAATACAAGTAACATATGAAAACATTTGGAAAATATGAAATAATTAAATCATAAATCAACCAACCTTAAACCAATAGAAATTTTGATACATTCAGTGTGATATGCTTTCAATAATGTAAAATCATAATTCAACTCATTTGCATTTCATAGTTTAACGAAAAATATGTCTTTGGTTCAGGCTCTACTGGTATATAGGGAACCATAGTGATAAGGCAGTGGCCCTCACCACTGTAACATAGGTGGCCCTCACCACCGATATCAGATCACAGGAATGGCCCTCACCATCCTGGTTCTAACCAATGGGCCTCCCCATTGGCTTCAGTGGCCTCACCACTGAATAACATATCATATCACAATAATGAGCAGTACTGCATGCGTTAGTATAGTGCACCATACCCTTATCTACCACTCCCACTATCCAGTAGAGCATAAAGGTTAAAATGATTCAATTTAAGTTTCAAACTTCATTTTGGAATGATTCGAAAAATCATTTTAATTTCCGTCACGCTTTGCCATTTATGCCGCGCACCACATTCTTTGGTCAAACCGTTACTCTTTTTCACATATTTAACATCCACAATAAACATATCAAATATTTCAAAGCATTCCTCAAAGGATCACAAATTGACCAAATGAATAGTGTTGCGGCGAGAAAAATCGGCAACGCAAAATGGCATGACCAAATGAATAGTAAAATCTGGATTTTCGTCAAAATTTCAGTCCACTTCAATCATGCATTTGACCAAGTAAATGATCTTATTTTTGGCTGAAATTTTACAGAAAACTTATTTCATATGTTGACTAATTGCATGTAAAATTTCGTTGAAAAATTCCTTCGTTTGCTGCCTCAAACAATTTCCACAAAAAGGTCCAGAAAGCTGTCTTTTTGGGACCATTTCGGCCCAAACACATGAAATGCATAGGATAGTTTATTTTTCTTTTGCAAATCAATATTAAGGCTTCTTTAATGGTAAAGTGAAGATTTAAACACTTCCCTTTGACAACTTTTGCATGTTTAACTCAAATCAATATATTTAAGCATCAACAACAAAACTTTCATAAACCAAAGTTTGTAAAGCATCAAACCAAAATTAATTATTCAAAGGTAAAGTACCAAACTAATTATTCAAAGGTAGAGTACCAAACCTTATTTCTTTAATTCCTCTTGGCTTTTCTTTCTTCTCCTTCTTTAATTCTTTATTTCTCCTTCAATCAATTCAAGATACAACATAAACCTTAGAATTTCAAAATAATAAATTATCCTCTATTTCTTTTCCAACCGAAACCCCTAATCCAACCTTATTAATCTTTCTATATCTTGGTTCTTCCATTTAATCAATTAATCTTATTATTATTATTTTTTTCAATTTCATATAAGACTCTAATTCCCAATCTTCCAATATATATATAACTACCTAAAACTAATACTAAAATTAAAGTCTACACACTTAAAAACCTTAGAACTTACCTTAAAAATCAAAGTTTGGAAAAACTTGGAAGTCCCTTGGTATTTTCTTTTGTTGGCCGAATTTGGTGAGTGGAAAAGAGAGAATTTGCTCTTCATATCACCTATATTTATATACAAAGGAAGTGATGATCACCTTGACCATTTGTCCACTTTTTCTCTTTCTTCATTTATTACACATTTATTACATATGCTAAATGTTCTCTTTTGATTGGCCAACCTTTGATTTTTATAACTTCCTTTTTCCTTTACTTCTTTCCACTTGTCTCTCTTCCCATTGGATCTCATAAAGTTGTCCCGGGTTACTCATCCGGTCCCGACACGAAACCGGGCCCACATTACGTTCCGGCGATTAATCGATCATATCTTTTAAACCATATAGCTCCACGAGTCAAACTATATATGGTTTTGATCCTCTCGACCTCTACTTTCTATTTATAAGATCTATTTTAGGTTTCTAAGTCATTTTGAAAAATTACCGGTAAGCCCTCAACTTTTTACAAAATTCCCTTTTGGTCCTATTTTTGCTCGGGTTTTCTCCGGCTTCGTTTCTACTGACAATCGTTTCATATTTAACTTCTCGCCATTCTCTACGTACTCACGTCTTTATTTCCTACCCTAAATTCATGTATAACTTTAATTGGTAATGACCAAAATGCCCTTAGTCAACATTTCTTCATTTTTCTTTAACGGGACATTTCCTGGAAAAACCGTTACACGTCGTTGCGATCCGATTTTTCTCTACATTCCATTTTTGGAATCTGTTATATGCACTATTAAGAACATCCGGTGCAACTTTCTTTGAAATTACATCTACGTCCCCAACTTTATTAAAAATTACAATTAGGTCCCTTTTGTCATACAACCTTATCTAGGGCTGTTATCAAGAATTATCTTCTCCTTTTCCCTACTCTCGCTATGCACGTGTCTACACTGCATAAATGCAGTAGGCGGATGTGACAGTTCCTTCCTCGTTAATTTAAGCTTCGTCCCGAAGCTCATTAAGTGAAAACAAATATGGGTATTGCTTCTTCATAGTTTCTTCGCATTCCCATGTAGCTTCTTCTACTTTTTGATTCCTCCAAAGCACTTTGACCAATGGAATCTTCTTATTTCGCAACTCTTTGATTTCACGTGCTAGGATCTCTACCGGCTCTTCCTCATATGTCATTTCAGGCTGAATCTCAATATCTTGAACTTGTATGACGTGGGTTGGATCTGAACGATACCTCCTTAGCATCGAAACATGGAAAACATCATGTATTTTATTTAATTCAGGTGGTAACGCCAACTGGTAAGCTACCGGACCTACCCGTTTAATAATTTCATATGGTCCGATGAATCTAGGGCTTAGCTTGCCTTTTTGTTTAAATCGTAACACTTTCTTCCAAGGAGAGACTTTGAGGAACACTCTGTCACCTACCTCAAACTGTATGTCTTTCCTTTTTAGATCCGCGTATGATTTTTGCCTGTCCGCTGCTGCTTTTAATCGGTCTCGAATGATTTCTACCTTCTCTTCAGTTTCCTTAACTATGTCTGGCCCCAACATCTTTTCCTCACTCAATTCTATCCAGCAAACTGGAGTTCTGCATTTTCGACCATACAGTGCTTCGTAAGGTGCCATTTGTATGCTGGATTGATAACTGTTGTTGTACGCGAATTCCATTAAGCTTAGGTGTTTGTCCCAACTACCTTTAAATTCTAAAACGCACGCCCTCAGCATATCTTCCAAAATTTGAATCACTCTTTCCGACTGTCCGTCTGTCTGGGGATGAAATGTTGTGCTGTGGTAAGTTCGAGTTCCAAGGGCTGTTTGTAACTTCTGCCAAAAATTTGACGTAAAACGTGGGTCTCGATCGGATATGATCGAAGTTGGAACTCCGTGGAGACGTATAATCTCTTTGATATACAAGTCTGCCAACTTGTCTAGCGAGTAATCCACACGTACTGGTATGAAATGAGCGGACTTAGTAAGCCGGTCTACGATTACCCAAATCGCGTCATGTTTGTCCCTTGTCATAGGCAATCCTGTGACAAAATCCATAGTAATACGATCCCATTTCCAGGTTGGAATCGTAATAGGTTGTAGTAGCCCTGAGGGTAGTTGATGTTCCGCCTTCACTTGCTGACAGGTTAGACACTTCGTTACGTGATCAACGATATCCTTTTTCATTCCTGGCCACCAATAATACTCCTTCAAGTCCCGATACATTTTCGTTACTCCTAGATGCATTGTATAAGGACTGTTATGAGCTTCTTGCAAAATCTGTTTCTTCAGCTCCTTGGACTTAGGTACCACCATTCTCTTCTTGTAGTAGAGAATACCATCAGGACGAATTTGATAGTCTCCTGAACAGTTCTCCTGCGCCTGTTGACTCCACTTCTTCACTTGTTCATCTTCCTTCTGAGCCTCACGTATTTGTTTATGTAAATTAGGTCGCACGTGCATTTCTGCAAAGATAGCTCCATCTTCTGTAGGTTTTAACGTTACCCTCATAGCACTTAGCGCTTGCATTGACTTTCTACTAAGTGCATCTGCTACGACATTCGCTTTGCCCGGGTGATAATTAATCGTATAGTCGTAGTTGGCTAACCATTGCATCCATTTTCGCTGTCGCAGGTTTAAATCTTTCTGCGTGGGCAAATATTTCAGGCTTTGATGATCCGTAAAGATGTAACATTTTTCCCCGTATAAGTAGTGCCTCCACGTCTTGAAAGCCAAAACAATCGCTGCTAGCTCTAAGTCATGCGTAGGATAATTCTTTTCATGTGGCTTGAGCTGTCGAGAGACATACGCAATGACTTTGCCTTCCTGCATCAATACACAACCTAACCCGATATGGGATGCATCGCTATAAATCACAAAATCTTTTCCTGATTCTGGTTGTGTAAGAATAGGTGCTTCAGTAAGTTTTTGTTTCAGCTTTTCAAAGCTCCGTTGACAAGCGTCGGTCCACTGGAATTTGGCATTCTTCTGAAGTAGCTTGATCATAGGTACGGCAATCATGGAAAACCCTTTAACGAATCTCCGATAATATCCTACTAATCCCAAGAAACTACGGACTTCTGTTACTGTCTTAGGTGACTTCCATTCCAATACTGCTTCTATTTTCTTGGGATCGACCCTTATTCCTTCTGCCGATACAATATGTCCCAAGAAAGCTACTTCTTCCAACCAAAATTTGCATTTGCTGAATTTAGCGTATAACTGCTTCTCACGCAGGGTTTGCAAAACAATTCTAAGGTGACGATCATGATCCTCTCGATTCTTTGAATACACCAATATGTCGTCAATAAATACCACCACGAACTGATCCAAATATGGGTGGAAGATTCTATTCATCAGATCCATGAATACTGCAGGTGCATTCGTTAATCCGAAAGGCATAACAATGAATTCATAATGTCCATAGCGAGTTCTGAATGCGGTTTTTGATATGTCTTCATCTTTAATTCCCAATTGATGATAACCCAATCGTAGATCAATTTTTGAAAAGACTCCAGCACCTTTGAGTTGATCAAACAGATCATCTATGCGAGGTAACGGATACTTGTTTTTGATGGTCAGCTTATTAAGTTGACGGTAATCTACGCACAACCTTAAGGATCCGTCTTTCTTTTTCACAAACAATACTGGTGCTCCCCATGGTGACACGCTTGGCCTTATGAACCCCTTGTCTAAAAGTTCTTGTAGCTGTACCTTTAATTCCTTTAGCTCCGCTGGCGCCATTCGGTAAGGTGCGATAGATACTGGTGCAGCTCCCGGGTACACATCTATGGTGAATTTCACCTCTCATTTAGGTGGTAGTCCGAGTAAATCGTCAGGAAATACGTCGGGAAAATCGCATACAGTAGGTATATCTTGTAACTTTGGTGCCTCTTCTTTTGCTACTAATGCACATACCAGGTATGCCTCGCAGCCTTTTTGCACTAACCTCTTAGCCGTCATGGCAGAAATGATGTTAGTTAGATAGTCCTTCCTTTTTCCCACTAGAGTCACTTCGTCACCGTCTGCAGTATGCAAGGTAACTCTCTTCCGTTTACAGTCAACCAATGCATCGTGTTTGGCTAACCAATCCATTCCAAGGATAGCATCAAATTCTTGAAATGGTAGTTCAAATAAATCTCCCCAAAAGATATGTCCGTGTATCTCTACGGGACAATCTTTCACTACCTTCCTAGTAATCACCTCATTTCCTAATGGGTTAGTAACTAATATTCCTTCTTTCTCTAGTTCTACCTTTAGGTCCTCAAGTTTTTCATTTTTCGTGCATATATATGAGTGTGAAGAACCTGGATCTATTAAAACGTAAAGCGGAACTTCAAACATAGACAACTGACCTGCAATCACGTCTAGCGCTTCTTCGTCTTCTCGCCCCCTCATGGCATACATTCTAGCAGGAGCCCTTGCTTCTGGTCGATTCACTGTTTCAGATTGCACACGCGACGGATTTTCGCTCCTTCCTCTACCTCGGCCTCGACCTGCTGCCGCTTGCGATCTCTCAGTATCCCTAGGTAGATTCTGTATTCGCTGGGGACACTCTCGCATAAGGTGGTCTAAAGATCCACATATATAACATGCAAATGTCCGACCCCAACATTCTCCCGTGTGACGGCGTCCGCATTGATCACAGCGTGGATTATTATTTTCGCCTTCATTACCTCTCGGACCGATAAAGAAGTTACCTCCGCTTCGGCTGAATCCTCTTCCTTGTCCTCTTCCGGATTGTCCCGTACTAGCGACTGAGGTAGTTTGACTTAAGCCACCGCGAATTGATCCCTGACTGTAACCTCGACGTTGACCGCCTCCCGTGGAACCACTGCCGCGGAATCGTTTTCTTGATGATTGGTAGTTTCCCGAATAGTTCTGGGTACCTCTCTTCTGTTTCATCTTCTGTCGTCTATTCTGCTCATCAAACTGACATTGCTCTACTTCTAGAGCCCTATTGACCAACTCAGAAAATTCTTTGATATTAGCAGCAATTAGCTGCATCCTAATCTCATTATTCAATCCATCCTGGAACTGCTTACATCTATCATGTTCATCTTCAATTGTCTTCTTGGCATACCTACTCAGCCTAGTAAATTCCCTCTCGTACTCAGCAACGGTCAGTCGAGCTTGCTTTAAGTGTAGAAACTCCTTTTTCTTGGCATCTAGGTATGCCTCCGATATAAACTTCCTCTTGAACTCATTCACAAAGAAATCCCATGTTCTCTGTTCCGGTGAAACTCGTTGGTGAACTGTGTCCCACCATATATATGCTTCTTCCACTAATAAGGAAGTAGCACATATCACTCGCTCTTCTGGCGTACACTGTAACTGATCTAAGGCTCGTATTGTTCCTTCCAGCCAATACTCGGCTGTTGAAGAATCATCGTCCCTTCGAGCCTTAAACTCCTTCGCACCATACTTTCTTATCTTTTCTATTGGGGGTTTCCTTTCCCCTCCTACAGCAGGTACTGGTACAGGTGCTGGCGCTGGGGGTGGTGCTGGGGCAACGTCGGCTATCTGCCGAAATACGGCAGCCATTTGTTGCAACATTTCATTGGGAATAGGAGCATCAGCGGGTGGTTGCTCCGACGCTGATGTCTGAGATACACGCATTTCTACAACTCGGGAGGCCTGAGACTCGACCTCCTCCTCTATATCACGCTGCGCTGCTTGCGACATCTAAAGAGTAAACATATACCATCCCATCATTATTAACGACCTAGACCAACAGCATTATCTTACCCTAGGTGGCATGTATATAAATATAAAATTCTTAATTGACACATATACAACACAACTTTTATTTATTTCCAAACACAAAGTTTTACAATATTAGGAAGCCCTTATATACATTGCAAAATTTAGGACTCCTCACTATTATATCACCATATTATACTACCATACAATATTTACATGATACCTTTATCTCACATATATATAACTAAAAGAACCACCAAACACAATACATCTCAAGACTCAATGAGTAGGTGCCCTAGGTGAAGTGGCACTATCTGAAAAATATTCTACTATCTCGGGATCAAAATCGGGGTCATGTGATGCTTCACTAGGTAAGTACTGGCCTAGCTCTTGAACCCTCTCCTGTAAAGTTTGAATCTCTTGATGTGCTATCTCGAGGCTTCTACCGACACTATCCAACTCCGCTCTATAACTAAGCCTGTCTTCTTTTAACATCTGCACGTCATCTATCAAGGAGGAAATCATCTCATCTTTTATTCTCAAGTCTTCACGATCTTGTATACTTCTATCGGCCAAAATTTCTATAGTCTCATCTTGCTCCTGCGCTAGCTGTCTCAACCTCTCTACTTCTATCCTTAGCTCCCTCACCTCCTCGTTTAGGTCACCCATTATTACTCCTGGATAAGTTGAATAACATAACTAACAATGACACACACATGTATAGTTATATAATTAAAACCCCTATTCTAACCCTATGTGTCATACATTTAAGGTTTAGTTCGACTAACTACCCAGAACCGGCTAAACCTTTGCTCTGATACCACTAATTGTAACACCCCTTCCCAACCTACATGTGTAAGTCGAGTAGAGGCGCCACACTATCCTAATGTTGCTACCAAATTACTTAGTCAAATTTTAATTCTGATTTTTACATAAATTTTGCCATAGTTCCGCCTAGAAATTTGGATCCCAAGTGTCGACAAAACTTGTTTTTCTGATTTTTTTTTTAAAACATTTTACACAGACCAATATAATTACCATCAAATTTAATGCACTCCCAATGAATCCACCTTATACCCTCAACTACAAACCTGCACGAAGAGTTCACACTTCTAATATAACATAAAGTAAAGATTTATGATTATTACATACTACTAACATACAATTATAACATAGAAAATCTCTTTTATATTTATTCATATACATGCCACAACTAGCTAACTCATAATGGAACTAAAAGATCCACTAATTGTAACACCCCTTCCCAACCTACATGTGTAAGTCGAGTAGAGGCGCCACACTATCCTAATGTTGCTACCAATTTACTTAGTCAAATTTTAATTATTATTTTTACAGAAATTTTGCCATAGTTCCGCCTAGAAATTTGGATCCCAAGTGTCGACAAAACTTGTTTTTCTGATTTTTTTTTAAACATTTTACACAGACCAATATAATTACCATCAAATTTAATGCACTCCCAATGAATCCACCTTATACCCTCAACTACAAACCTGCACGAAGAGTTCACACTTCTAATATAACATAAAGCAAAGATTTATGATTATTACATACTACTAACATACAATTATAACATAGAAAATCTCTTTTATATTTATTCATATACATGCCACAACTAGCTAACTCATAATGGAACTAAAAGATCTACCCCTGAGATTTGTTGTGGTCTGGTTCAATAAAATATAAACATATAGTATAGAAGTATTGATATATAATGATACATCGATTCAATATATAATTAGTTCTTATCATATCTTCTTTTCTTTTTAATTTTATCTTTAATATATCCTAGCTAATTTCATATATGATGTATATATATATACATAATATTATCACCAACCCCAATACATCACCAATACTCAAAACCAATATATTAATACCCCTACATTATATATATACCACACCAACCATTATTGCAATACACACTTTACATATCATACCAATTATTATTGCAATACACACATTACATATCATACACTCATTATTGCAATACACACATTACACATCATATCACTCATTATTGCAATACACAATTTACATATCATACAAATCATAAATCATATTTCCAATAAAGACAACCTTTATCATCAACCACAATTCATTTACATATTACACTTAATAACATTATATTATTCACAATTCACCAAGCATAATTCATTTTTAATACTCACAATCAATATTTCAATACTTGCATTTCACATTGAAAATAAAGACAGACTCGGGCCCAAAACACTAATATGTTATTCAAAGTTCAGAGTTACTGCTTTGGTTCATAGTCACAATCATCACGCCCGTAGGCAATGTATATACATGTCTCTCTATCCATGGATAGTGTAACAGACCCAGTCTCTTAGACCATCAACTCAACACATATGAGGAGATCCTCAACCCGGCAAGACTGTTACAAATCATATATCTCATATTCACAATTCTCATAGTGTAACAGACCCAGTCTCTTGGACCATCAACTCAACACATATGAGGAGATCCTCAACCCGGCAAGACTGTTACCTTTCATCATTTCTTAGGCATGCCACCCAAATCCAGAACTCTGAAACTGAATAACATATTAAACAAACAATTCATTTATTATTTCATTATCAATCTCATCATCAATTAGGCCAACATGCCTTATCTCTTTCAATTGAATTATCATAGCCAATCACAATGGCTTCATATCATATCATATCTCAATCCATATGATACATATAGCATCATTGATATCACATTTCAAAGTATATTATTCATATAATACATTGACATACACAAGATTCACAATGCATATAACATAACATTTTCTCACTTCTCAAAACACATTAACATCATTCATTACTAGAGCATTTATCATAACAAATTGCACATACCTTAAGAATGATCCTCATTTCTTCCTACCTTTCCCATTTCATATTTCATCCTTTATATATATTCTTCATTTACATTCACAATATAATAGCTTATTTAACACTTTCATCCCAATGTGTTAATGTTCAAAGACATATAAGGATATACAATCAAATAGGGTTTATGCTTACCTTGTTAATGATCTTCACATCCTTCACATCATTCAATCATCACCTTAGTCCAATTATGTTAACAATATAATAGATCACTTAACACATTTGCAAACAAATGTGTTAAGCCTCGAATTATGTAATTAAATACAATCATATGTATTGGTACTTACCTCAAGAACTAGTCCCATCAATCTATACATTTCTTTTCTTTCCAAGAATTCTCCACATTTAGGTTAATGCAACCCAATCTCTTCAAAACCTTTGAGGGACACGGGCAGCACCACTTGAGGGACATGGTTAGGGCAATTCAACCTCTTCACAATCAAAATGATGAAATTCCTTGAAATTCCAACTTGGTTACTTGGAATCTCTCTCAACTTTGGAGCTTAGAACATCAAACCCTTCTTTTACTCTCTTGCTTTCCTTTGTCTTAGGTGAGCCGGCCGCACAAGGAAAAAGAAGAAGAAATGATGAAGAAAACACAAAGTCAATAGGCATTAAATACTCCTCCAAAAGAAAATTACTATCTTACCCTCATACACATTTTAATTCTCTTTACAAGCTCTTGCCCATTTTGGTAATTTCACATTCAACAATTTAAATATCTTCTTCCCTTGACTAAGCACTTTGACCAACATATATGTCATATATATTTCCATATACCCAACATATACACTATCTCTCTCTATACAATTCTTTCCTTTGCAAATACACATATTCATTTCTCTCAAATACTTTTACCATTCAACCAAACCCTATACAAATATACCACTTATCAATTACACATTCAAATCAATTATAACAATATTATCATAACTTCTAGACACACTTAGGGATATTACAATTAGACATATACATATACATCACATATACATTAAATCCAAATACAACAACTCCTCCAAAACTTTTAAGGTATATCTCGGGATATTACACCGGATCTAGTATTCATCACCTCATCTTCTTTAGGCTCGGACCAAGTCCACTCCTCCTTCTTGGGTACAATATCATCATCACTATCACTTAAATTCCAAAACCCGTTGACAACACAAATTGCTACTTCTCCACCCATCATAGCTTGTTCAAATGCCTCTTCTTCTTTGGTTGCTTCTCTACCCACATCTTGAAAAGAAGACATGATAAAGGCCTCATGCAAACCTCCTCCAATCATGAAGGTTGCCGGTGGTGGTACCCTATTGAATTTTGGTAATGGGTTGTCTTTGGTGTTTGGCTTATTGGGCTCGGGTAGCTTCCCATTATCAATTAGATTTTGAATCTCATGTCTCAACCTCACATATCTATCCGTGTCATGTCCTTGCATTTGGTGAAATTGATAAAATTCTTTGGTGTCAAAGTTAGGTGGGAGAGGGTTAGGCAAAGGACGAGGATTTAAGGGTTGTAGCAATCCTTTTCTTTGAAGCTTGTTGAGAACCCAAGACATCAGTTTTCCCAATTCCAAAAATTGTCTCCTTGTTCCTTGGTTAGTAGCATTAACACCGATGGCCTTTTGCATGCTTTGGCTACCAGGTTGATAGCTCCCTTTCTCGTTCCTTTTTGTTGCAAATCGGCTCTTCTCCCTTTCCCATTCTTCAATTTGCAAACCAACTTGGAAAAGGTCTTTGAAATTGCAGCTAAGTGTATGAGACATCCTCTCACAAAGACTAGGCAACACCCCTCTCACAATCATCCTTATTTGATCGAATTCATCGGGCCTCTTCTTGAGTAAAGCGGCCTTGTTTCTCCATCTCTTGACATAATCTACAAAATTCTCATTCGGCCTTTGCCTAATGGACTCCACTTCCATCAAGGTAACTTCCAACTCAACATTATATCCATATTATTGGATGAAGGCTTTGTAAAGTAGATCCCAACTCTTTTGTGTTCCATCATCTAAGGTATTGAACCAATTTTGGACAACAAGGTCCAATGAGAGCATAAAGTACCTTAAGGTTTCAGCCTTAGTAGCTCGGACAGACAGCATGGCAGTGATGTACTGCTTCACATGGACATGAGGGTTTCCGATTCCATTGTACCTAGCAAAGGAAGGCATCTTGAACTTATAAGGGACCTCCTCATCTTGTTCAAATAGTTTGTCGATCTCGGACATCTCTTCGGTCTTTAGTTTTTTCTCAAATTTCTTTTCTAAATAAGCAATCATCTTTTCAACATCGGATGTGTCGGTCTTTTCAATAGTTGCCTTCTCAACAGCCTTCGGTTCTTTCTTCTTTTCTTGAATATCTTGGTAGTATTGAGCCCAATCATCATCATCATCAATGATCACCTTTTCATCATCAAAAACCACTTCACTAACTTTGGTCTTCCCTTTGTCCTTTGGTTTCTTAGTGCTAGCAGACGCCTCAGCATGGTTCTCTAAGATTGCAGTCAACTGGTTCTTCATGGTCTCAGCTAGGGCCTCTTTGATTTCTTCCATCTTGGCATTGAGGGCCTCATCCACCATCCTTTGAATTTGTTCGGGCTCCATTATTTTAGGTGAGCAAGTGATTGAGTCGTTGCTAGATACTTCATCTTCGGCGTAGGTCGGATTGTTATAAGCTTTAGAACTATCATAATCCAGGGCTGTGAGCCAGAGAGGATCAATGATATGAGATGCAAATGTATGCATGTATGCACAAACAATCAACAAATAAGGATAAATAGGACGTTCCTTCCAACCTTATAACATCCACACATGAATGGCGAGTCTCTTTTCCTAGGTATATGGTTAACAAAATACCAACATGGGGTATCTTGCTTTCGAATAATTCCCTCGGACGTTTCAACCAATAGTTATATTTTCAAAAATGGAAATCAATCCATGATAATTCCTATTAATTAAGTTTTGATCCATTCAACCAACTAAAGTAGCTTTTATGCTATGTTGGATTAAAACAAAATTAAGAGGTTTATTATAAGTAGATTTCTCACTTGAAAAAGGTAACTAATTATTCATGCCAAAAACAAGCCCATGGTTAACTTATTCTTAGTATAAACTAGGCTCACAATTGATTTTGGTATTTCATAATTGACCTAAATATTTTTGCAAGCTCTTTGTAAAAAATGGTTGGGTGAAAATAGTTTTGTTTCTAAGCCCATTGTAAAAGATTTTAGAAAAATGGATTTAGGGCTTAGTATTTGGGCCATGGGCCAAAAATGTTTTTGACTTGTTTTTAGAAAAAATCTTATGTCCAAAGACCATCTTGAAAAATTTTGAAAATATCTTTGGTCTTTTGGATTTTCTAAAGAAAAATTTATTTTGAGCTTACAATATACTTAGGTCATATTAGAAAAAGAACAAACCAAATAAGCCATGATTTAGACTAAGATAAACTAACCATAGTCAAACAACATGCATTTGGGGTAAAACCTGAGGAAAGTTACTAGGCCAATTACATGAGCTTTAGTCTTTGGGTAAAAAGGCTTAGGTTCCCATAGCAAATATATACCAAATGGTACGAGGCTATGAGTGGTTATGCCATGCTCAATCTCCATACTTTGAGTGAAAGTATGGTATCCCTTACATAACACAACACGGGTAACACGAGCGTCCTAACTCACGCATACGATGCAATCTAATATGATGCAATGGATAATATCATTATAAGAAAGAATAGAATAATATAAAGACCAATGGAATCAACTTCTCTTGTCCCCAGTGGAGTCGCCACTGTGAGCGGGGATTTTTGCCCCCACTCCCGGTGGAATGGTTCTTGCGACTTTGGCACTGTTTAGGCTCGGGGCCTTAGAGAACACGGACCTAAGTCCGGAGAAAATGGAGTCTCCACCTGGACGGGCCGGGAAAAAGAAAGGGGTGGATGACTCAATTCCTAAGGAATCCCCAACCTCCTAATGGGTTCAGAAAGTTGGGTACGTGTGGGGAAGGTGAGAAATGGCCCAGCACCCCCACAATGCCCAGTTCATTGGAACCGGCGTCCTTTATAGGTCTTAATATTATAAAATTCTTAAATATAACAACATTATCCATATTACACACAATAATTAAAAGAAAGCATCAATATATTAAAATCAAAGCAAGGTCCAAGCAAAACAAATAAATGGACACCCATCCAAGAATGGAAACATGTCCTTACATCACATGCCTAAATAGGACACCCACCAAAAGGTAGAAACATGTCCTTTACATAGGTTCTAAAATAGAAAAGCGAATTAAATTACATGATGTTTAAATGAGGTACCCACCAAGTGGAAACATACCTCTTACAACATTTGGAAATCTAAATAAATTGATAAAAGTAAATAACCATTCATAATAAATAAATCATTCATCAAAGGTACCAAATATCAATAAAAAGTAAACATCCATCCATGATAAATAAAATAAACCAAGCATTGAACTTACATAAATTAAAGCATATAAAATAAATCAAAACATAATCAAATATGGAATTGAATGAAGCAAATAAAAGTCCAATTATAGCTACTGTGACTTTTTATGAAATTAAAATAGATTAGGGTTTTATATTTTAAAAGGTTGGTAAGACTCTTTGATTAACTAAATTAATATTTGAATGGTGAAATCATGAAACTATGGTTTTAGACACTTTAAAATACTTTTGATTCATGGTTTTAAATGATGATTTCAAGCTACTGTGTAAATTTAAAATATTTATGTTTTTATGGTTTTAATGTTTTAAAGGATTAGGGCTTAGAAAAAATTAAGGTTTAAGTTTTTAAAGGAGTTAGAGTTTATTATTTTAGGTTTAGAAGTTGAATTAGGGTTTAGTGTTTTAGAATTTAGGGTTTCGGTGATGCATGATTTTTAGGATTTGGAAAAAGGCAATTAAAGATTTTATGGAATTTTATGAAAATTAACCAATGATTTAAAATTTATAAAACAAAAAAAGATATTTTTAAAGTTTTTGGGAAAGTAACAGAACACAATTTTGAGTTTCGGAAATTTTGAAAACAAATTTTGGCTTTGGAGTTTTGAAGAAATAAATCTAATAACTTTAAACTTTTAGATAATAAAGCCACGATTTAAGAATTTTAAACCTTAGAAAAAGTGAATTGAGGTCCTAAAATTTTTGAATTAAAAGAAACCAAAGGATGATTATGCTACTGCGAAAAAAAAAAACCAAAGAATTTAATACATACCTCCTTTTTATGATTCCTCCAAAAATTGTTTTTCTTAGATGAATTAAAATCAAGACAATTGCTACCTTTTGAATTGCTTAAATCATGTCCCTGCTATTCCAAAAAAATATCAAATTGAATTGCTCTTTTCCTTCACAGATTTGGTTCCACTTTTTCAAGCTACTGCCAATTTTTTATTTTATTTTCGGCCTCTCTCAATTTCATTGCCTTTGGTCCTTATTTATAGTGGTTTGATATGGTTTATTCCTAATTAATCACAGTAAGTAATATTAATAAGAAAAGGAAATCGAAACCTAATTGAATTAGGTTTCGAAAAATTTGCGTCGAAAAAATTGCGCTACCAAAAAAAATTGCCGCAGGAAAAAATGCGCTGGCGAAAAAAATCTGCCGTAGGAAATTGAGGCAGTGGGCGGGCTGCGGATGTCGCCGGCAGGAAATTCCTGCGGGTGAAATGCCCACGGGCCCGCGCGACGATTTTTTCATCGTCGATTTTTTCGACGCCAATTTTTATTTTTATTTTTATTTTTTGACTTTTTTTCTGTTTATTTTTATTTTTTATTAATACAAATTAAATACTAAAGCAAAAATTATTTAACAAAATTTATTTTGGACTAATTAGACAACAAAAATTATTTTGGACTAAATAAAACATATTGGACCGGACTGGGTCAAAAATTAAGGGTCTACAATTTTGCTTTCTTTAGTGCTTATTTGGAACAATTATATTTTTAAAATTAAGATTATTTGAATATATTCATTAAATTTTTGTTGGTCTTTGCTCATTTTGGTGCTCAACCGATGACGAGTCTAGCTTGATAATCATAAATTAATATACCTATGCATCATGATTTGAATGACTTTACTAGGTGAGGGAATAGGTCTATAACATTGAGTTGTGTATGCTTACTTAGAGAGGGCTCCTGCATAATTATCTTTGTCTAATTCCTAGTTAGTCTTATAACATACTTTGACAAACTTTTAAGGCAAAATTGAACTCTGCTTATTTAAGAGAGAGATGATCTAGGCATTGTTTGACGAGCCAATAACTAGTATCCACCCTATTAAATATCAATCCCTAGTTGTCCCTTTGAGCCTTCATAAAATTTTAGCTTTCTTTTCATTGGCTTCCAAACCCCAATGACCTACCCTGAGCCGTTGTGATACTTTTGACAACTCTTATGATCACTAAGGTGAAGAGGCAAGAAGATCAAAGAATGGAATGCATAGCCAAGACCATAAGGATAGTTGATGTTCTCAAGACCATAAGGGTAGTTGAAGTTCACCTAATATCTCCAATCAATCAAGATAACATCAGAGTAACAAATGATTTATCCCCGTTAAAGAAGATTCATGCCACTCCTCTCATGCATTATCAAAAACAAAAGTTGGTAGAAACAAGACAACTCTTTTAGAGCTAGAACCAAAAAAAAAAGAAAAGAAAAGAAGAAGAAAAAAAGAAAAAGAAAAGAAAAGAAAACCCAAAAATAAAAGCCATAAATGAGAAGCCTTCTGTCATTCCAATGCAAGACTTGAGCGAGCATCTAGAAGGGGTCAATAAGAACACTTTAGCTCATCACCTCGGTCTGTGAGTCGATGGAACCACTATAAGTATTATTCATGCATACCATGATACATAAGCATATCATATTATCTATTATTTGTCAAAGTGAACAACAAACACCCTGTGAAGTAAAGAATCACAAGAAGATATGAAATCAGGGGCATGGAAGGCCCATTGCTTAAGGAAGCTCTAGTCATTTTGCAAAAGAAAGAAGAGATGCATGCTTGTCCGAAGAAACTAGACAATATATAAACATCAATCAGAGCCTACATGGGAACAAAATCATTGGGGGCAAGGAGAAGATATAAGGGGCAAGCTAAAAATGGCTGAATTTTTTTTTGTAAAAGTGCAAAAGAATGGAACACTAAAACTATCAAAAGAATGAAGATCCAAAAGATAAAAGATTAGTCCAGCTAGAAGAGCTGAAGCCAATATAGGACAAACGTCCAAAGGATGAAGATCCAGCTTAAAGGGTGAAGACCCAATTCCAAGAATGAAGATCCAGCATAAAGGATAAAGATCCAATTTCAAGGGTGAAGACCCAATGTCCATGAAGATCCAGCTTAAAGGATAAAGATCCAATTTCAAGGGTGAAGACCCGACGTCCAAAGGACGAAGATCCAGTTTAAAGGGTGAAGATTCGATTTCTAGTAAGTAAATCAATACATTTGTTCAGTTTTCTTTCATTGCATTAAATTCAATTCCTTTCTATTCTTGTTAGTTGTTCAGCAATTTAATTTTATAAATCAAAGTCTGTTAATTGATAATTTGTTATTTACGATTTGATAAATAATTAGCTTATCTAGCTTTCTTATGAGACGACCTTGAGGTGTTCACTGAAATACTACAGCAGCATCGTATACTTGCGAGTGTAGCTTTAGTAGTGTTTACCAGAGCGCAATAGGTAGACAAGAATAATATTATGAATTATGGAAGATATATATATAATTCCACTGTGAGCAGGGATTTTTTCCCCCACTCCTGATGGAATGGTTCTTGCGACTTTGGCACTGTTTAGGCTCAGGGCCTTAGAGAACATGGGCCTAAGCCCGAAGAAAATAAAGTTGCCACCTGGACGGACCAGGAAAAATAAAGGGGTGGATGACTCGATTCCTAAGGAATCTCCAACCCCCTAATGGGTTCGGAAAGTTAGGTACATGTGGGGAAGATGAGAAATGACGCAGCACCCCCACAATGCCCGGTTCATTGGAAATGGCCTCCTATTCATGTGGTAATATTATAAAATTCTTAAATATAATGATATTATCCATACTACATGCAACTATTAAAATAAAGCATCATTATATTAAAATCTAAACAATGTCCAAACAAAGCAAATAAATGGACACCCGTCCGAGGATGGAAACATGTCATTACATCGTCCATTTCTAAACTAAATAGGATACCCACCGAAAAGGTGGAAACATGTCCTTTAAATTGGTCCAAAATATAAAAGTAATTTAAATTACATGAATATTAATTAATGAGGTACCCACAAAGTGGAAACATACCTCTTACAATTTTAATACCAAAACAAACAAATAATAATCATAATAATAAAGAAAATATCCATCCATGATAAATTAAATAAATCAAGCATTTAAATAAATCAAAATATATAATAAACTACATAATCAAATCTAAAATTAAATAAAGCAAATAAAGATACAAATTTAGGTTTATGTCTCAATTTAGAGTTCTTTAATTAACATTTAGGGTTTTGGGATTTTGAAATTATTATATTTATTATTGTTATTTAGGCTACTGTGATGATTTTTGGAAAAATAGAGTGGATTAGGGTTATATAAATTTAAGAAAGTAGTAAAGTTTTTAGTTAATCAAATTAAGGTTTAGGGCTAACATCACGAAATTAGAGTTTTGGAACCTTAAGACATTAGGGTTTATAATTTTAAAAGATTGGGTTTTAGGTTCACTGGATTATGGTTACTAAGTTAAGAATTAGGATTTAGATTTACTTGATTGTGTTTTAAGTTCACTGGATTAGGGCTTTAGGTGTTGATGAACTTGTCATAAAGTTTTAATGTTTTAATAATTAGGGTTTAGGAAAACTAGGGTTTACTAGATTGGGTTTTGAGAATTAATAAGATAGTTTAGGGTATTTGATATTTTGGAAAACATATTCGATCTTAAGATTTAAGAAAACAGTTTAGAGTTTTATAGAAATAATTATGATTAAAGTTTTTAGAAATTGTAAAGAAAATTAGGGTTTGGAGAATTAAAAAGACATTTTGAAGTTGCAGACAAAAAAGTTAGGGTTTAGATGATTAAGAAAATAGTGTGGGGAAAAATAATCTAGGGTTTTAGAGTTTTGGAAATAGAAGGATAGTTTAGGGTTTTAAAGTTTTGAAAACAAAAAAATAATTTAGGGTTTTTAAAGGTTTGGAAACAGAAGAATAATTTAGGGTTTTTGATAATTTAATCAATGATTTAGGTAACTAGACTGTAACATCCTAAAATTTTTGAAAATTTCTAAGTTTTAAAAAATTTGATAAAATAAATTATAATTTAAAAGGATAAATTAAATTAATGGTTTTAAATGAAAAATGAAGGAATTTTAAATAAAAAAGTGGAATATATATGTGATATATATGTAAAATATACATAACATATATAAAAGTCAATACTTTTTAAAAGAAAAGGGTATTTTGGTAATTAAATCATATAAATTCAAAATTAATAAAATAATTCAAAAAAAATATTTTTGAATGGAAGAGGGAAATTAGAACTTTTAATTTATTAAAAAAATAATTAAATAATTAAATATTAAATTATTTTAATATATATGTATAAGTGGTTTAAAAAAAGATGAAAGAAAAAGAATATAAAAGTCTTCATCTTCTTCTTCTTCTTCTTCTTCAAGAACGTGTTTTCCATGGGAGTTTGAAGACCAAGGATTTTGCTTTTTTTATACTCCATAAATTGAAGGAATTAACAAGTTTCAAGTGGATTTTTGATGATTTCCACCAAAGTTAGTAAGTTTCCATCTCTTTTCTTTGAATTTCTTGGAAATTAGGATTAGGTGAGAATTTGGATTTTTATGTAGTATGTTATAATTATTGGAATTTGTGTGTATGATGTTATTTTGGGCAGTTAACAATGATTCTAAGGTTAGATTGAAGAGATGATAGAGTTTGGTTAAAAAATTGTGAAGAGAGAGAATTTAGGGTTATGCATTTTTGGGGTTTTAAAAACATGAACTTTAATTGTGCAAATTGGTTCTAAATAAGTTGTTTGATTCATAAACAAGTATTTTAAAGTCAAATATTGGATTTGGTGGTGTTGGGTTGGAGTTTGAGAATGGAAGGGGAGATTTAGGGTTTTGGAAAAGTGATTTTCCAAAGTGGTTGAATTGTGTGATTTTATTTGTTTAAGCATGTTGTTTAGTGTTAAAAGTGATGAATATAAGCTTGGAATGAGTAATGGATTGTGTTGGAATGGAAAACCTTCAATGGGGGAAGGTTATGCCATTTTTGAGATTTTGGGTATAAGAGTGTATTTTTATAATGTAAATGATTTAAATGTATTAAAATATGTTTTTAATAATATAAATAAACTTAAAAAAGGCTAAATTTTTTGAAATTTGTAGGAGTGATGTGTAATTATGGTTTAATGTTGGAAATACCATTAAATGTGATACTAAATGATTATTGGCTATCACATTTGGTTTAGGCACTGAGGGAGGTTGATTTGCTTCATCCAAGTGGTGAAGGGCAAGTTAGAAAGATTGGATTGAAGGTTGTTTTTAGCTTGATTTGGGTTGCTAGTGGAGGTATGTACAAACTTTGAATATAATGTTTATATTTGCAAAACATTTGGACTTAACACATTTTGGTTGGAAAATGTGTTAAGCTACTTGGTTCATTGATTGTGTATGAATAATGTGCTATGACATTTGTAATGTCATATATGTGTTAAATGCATTGTGAAAAGCCATTGATAATGGCTAATTTGTGTAACATGTGAAATATGCATATTATGTGAAAATACACAAAGTGATTTGGTAATGTGTTGTGAATGCAAAAATGAGATATGTGGAATAATGAAATGAATTGATATTGATAAAAATGAGAAAAATGATAAAAGTGAGAAAAATGAGAAAGATGTGAAAAATGAGAAAAATAAGAAAAAAAATGTGAAAATAAGGCAATGTGCCTAGATTGAATATGTGTTAATGAGAAAGAGATTAATAATGAGAAATATGAATAAATTGTGTGCCTAATATGTTATTCAATTTTCAAAGTTCTGGGTTTGGTGGCATGTCTATGATTGCCTACGGGCTAAACGCTGGAATGGTGAAAAGACTGGGTCGTAAGCCAGGCCAGCTAATAAATATGATGTTTTTAGGGTGAAAAGACTGGGTCGTAAGCCTAAAAAACTGTAGCAGTCTAGCCGGGTTGAGGACCAAGATACTGGGGCCTAAGGGTCTAACCGGGTTAAGGTCCAAGAGACTGGGGCTGTTACATTATCCATGGTTATATATATTACCTATGGGGCTTATTGTGAATTA
Source organism: Garcia nutans (assembly GCA_947685225.1). Classification (NCBI taxonomy): domain Eukaryota; kingdom Viridiplantae; phylum Streptophyta; class Magnoliopsida; order Malpighiales; family Euphorbiaceae; genus Garcia; species Garcia nutans. The sequence continues at coordinate 6,654,503 of CANTUV010000037.1, read as the reverse complement.
TGGACCAGAGTAACTCTACATTATCCATGGACATTATCCATGTCATTATGGACCAAAGTAGTAACTCTACAAATTTGAATAGCATATTAGATCCTTTTTGGGCCCATGCTTGTCTTTGTTTTAATGTGAATTATGAATTATGATACAATTGAGCATATAATGTTATGAGTTGTACTTATGAAATATTTGAAAAATATAAGAAAGTGGATTGATGTGACTTCTATATGCATTGTATATTTGGTATTGCATTGAGTTACATTGTTATTATCAAAGTTTGTACCACTAGGCTTCGGCTTAGCACGATTGTTTCCATCGCACATGTGACAGTGTAGATCCAGTTGAGCTAGAAAGTTCTTCTTGAGCAGGTTGGGTCTAGACTTGTAGCTGAGCTTGTTGAGTTGCTATCGAGAACAAAAACACTACCAGTAGCATGTATATATTTTTATGTTATTGTACATTTTTGAGTTTATGCATAATATATTATGTTTTGAATTTTACGTATTATATATTATAAAGAATGTTTGGGTCAATGTATTTGAAATGGGAGAATAAGTGTGATTTAAATGATATATATTTTTATATATAAATGTTTGAGAAACTTGATGAAATTGAGGAGTATGGTTGAGATGGTGATTGGAAATTTTTTTGGGAGTGTTTTCTTTTTGCAGGTTGAGTAATTGCTAAATTTTGGGATGTCCAAAATACAGACAAAACCCTGGCAAATTTGTCCCAGAGATTTTTATATATATTATTTATTTTGGGTTCTTTTAATAAGTAAAGAATATTTATATTCTATTTAATTTTTATATATTTAGAATTTGAAATTTTAAATTGGAAATGTGAAAAAATTTTATTAAACAGGTCTGTTAAATTTTTATACCGTATATGCGTATTTTACATATTCTGGAAATATGTATTGTACGTATATAGGGTATAAGGGTGTTACATTTGTTTTGGTATCAGAGCCTAGGTTTGAGGTTCTCGACCTAGGTGGGATGATAGAGAGAGAAAATGGGAGATTTTAAAATAGTTTTTAATTGTAATACATGCATTGGCACTGGCAGTTTCTAATATTTGATATAGTATTTTTTGCTTGTTTGCAGATATAGGTAGTTATGGCTTCTCAGCTGCATCAAGCTGCTGAGGGTAGTGCAGATAATGTGGCTCCAAATGAGGGTAGAGAGGGAGCAAGAGTTGTATCTGCTGGTAAGGCATCTGTTTCTATGCCTGTGAGACCAGCAACTGATGAGATTCTGCCTGGCTGGGTATGGCATATGGCAAAGTTGTTGAGGCAGGCTCCAGTTCCACAGCCGCAGCCGCAGTTGCCGGTGAGGCAGTATGATAAACTGAGAAAGTATGGAGCTAAGGACTTTATTGGTACTACAGTTCCTACTGTTGCAGAGCAGTGGCTAGACCGGGTTTAGAGTATATTTATTCAGTTACAGGCTAGTCCAGAAGAGAAGTTTGATTATGCCAGATCTCTTCTGCAGAGAGATGCATATGATTGGTGGAAGACAGTTCCACATGCTCTGGATGATCCACCAATCCTGACCTATGATGATTTCCTACGGGAATTTGAGCAGAAGTATACTCCGAGAGAGTATAAAGATGCAAAGAAGATGGAATCACTGAGTCTGAGACAGGATACTAGGACAGTGACCGAGTATGAGATCGAGTTTATCCGGTTGAGTCACTATGCTGGTGGGATAATTTCTGACGAGTTTGACATGTGCAGGAGGTTTGAGGAGGGACTGAGACCCTCTATCATGTGCATCATCGTAGGCTCTTGGTATCAGGATTTTTTCCAGTTAGTTGCAGCTGCCAAGAGTGTTAAGAGGGTATAGAGTCTTGCAGCAGCTGCCAGGATTGAGGAGACTAGAGTTAGGAGACCCCAGAGTGAGGCAGGGTCTTCATTAGTGAAGAGAGGCTGAGGGGGACATTTTCAGAGGTTTAGTAGGAGTTAGGGGCAGTTTGGTAGGTCAGTACAGCAGCAGCGACAGAGACAGAGACCTGCAGTTTCAATGGCTAGTGCTCTGACCCCAGTGGCTCAGAGACCTACTCCACCTACTTGCGTTCATTATGGTAGAGTACACGGAGGTGTATACTATAGAGAGGTGCTTCGGGGTCGTCGAACCATTTTATCAGAGATTGTCCCGAACCACCAGAGGTTAGGCAGGCAGATACTGCATCTTCTCGACCTAGTGTCAGAGGGGGTCGTGGTGGCAAAGGTTTTAGTAGAGGTGGTCGACCTGGGTTTAGTCAGAGAGGAGGCTCTACATTCGGAGGTAGTAGGCCAGATGAGGCTAGGCCATCTTAGCGGGTTTATGTGATGCATAGTGTAACACCCCCATATTCAATGCACACACACTACAACCACAACAATGTAGCATAAGTGCACCAACCATAGGGATGCTACGGTTTCCTTAACATTCAAAACATTTTAAAACTTGATACCATATTCATATCATTATATCTTATTAACAAAATAGATCATTTACTTATAAAATAAAACATATTAGTTATCTATATATATATATATTACACAGCGGAAGTTATAAAATATGTATATATATGAAAACATTTGAATTCATATTTACTATTATACATATATTTACATTATCAACAAAACTTTACACAATATAAAAGATTTATACATGATTGGCAAGTCAGCTCTGATCTTTAAGCTCCCAAAATCAACTCTTCAATGTCTACTCTCACTCGGTCTCGAAGAGCTCTCGGGATCGATTCTATCAGTTCTATCACCTGCGCGATTAAACACTATCGCGCTAAGCCAAGGGCTTAGTAAGATAATCATGCAAATGATATGACTTAGTGCAATGCAATGTCCTTTCTCAAACCATATCATGCATGTAACATCATATATGCAAAACTAACAACATACTTTCACATTGCATGTCACATTTCAATATCTTGTCATATACCTTATTATTGTTCATTTAACCATTCATAGTCAACACTAAACAAAGACAAACATAATCTCATTATTCAAACATTTACCATTCAACATTTACATCTAAGCAAACACATGCATGGGCCCAAAATCCACTAATATGCCATTCAATTTTCAGAGTTAATGTTTTGGTTTTATCATCACATTTATCAATATCATATACCCAACTAGGCTTCAAGGATTAAGTTCAACCAAGCTTCAAGGGGAGCAAAGCATGCTAAGCATCAACCCAACTTGGCTTCAAGAACTAACCCAACCTAGCTTCAAGGGTTGTAACATCTCAATTAGGCTTCAAGGATTCAATCCAACCTAACTTCAAGAGATTGTTACTATCATTAGGCATGCCACCAACAACAAACTCTGAAAATGGAATAACACATTAGCCACACAATTCATTTAGATTTCATTCTCAATTCTCATTATCATTTAGGCAAACATGCCTCATTTATTTCCATTGAATCACATTAGCCAATAACAATGGCTTCACATTTCATTTCACAATATAACACTTCATTATTCAAGTGTATATTTATCTCATCCATGATCACATTAGATCTCATAAAACATCATTCATCATAGCCAAACACAATGGCATTGTCTCATGTCATGTCTTATTTGAATTATCATTTCATCTTTGATACAACATTTCAATATACATTACTCATGAAACACATTACCATCCAAAGTGCATAATAACATTACTAAATCTCAATAATACAATTAGGGCAAAACACAATTGATATGATTCATAGCTTTATGATCTTCCACATTCATTTGATTAGATCATTCTTGTGTTTGAAACATGTTTATAATGTTCATGTTTAAGTTTAGGAACAATGGAACTTTTGAAGAATTTAAACCATGCAAAGAGAACCAAGAAATCAAACAATGTTCAAATCATTTGAAAGGCACGACCAACCATCTTGAGTGACACGCCCGTGTCCTTAAAAAGAAAAGAGGCAGTAGCTTCCTCAAATAAATGACACGCCCAACACTTTTGATGGACACGCCCGTGTCCTTAAAACCAAAAGAGACAGTAGCCAATCCAAATAATTGACACGCCCACTCTTCTAAGGGACACGCCCACTCCCCTAGAATTGATTTTGGCCGTGTCACCAAATCACAAAACCTTAACTAAAACCAACCCTTTCTCAATTACACTCAAACACAATATTCATTATATAACATATTTCACATGAACATAATCAATGTTCTAAACACATATTCATCACAAAAACCACTTCATCACACATTAATATCACAATTAAACACATATTCACCACAAAACCCTAAAATCCAACATCCTTCTCCCTTCATCCAAATCAACAACCATCATTTCCAACAACAACCTTCAATCAAACTCATAACTTAAAATCAATTTAACATTTGAAAACACAACCAAACACATCTCAAATCCACCAAATCACAAAAATCATCAAACCCTACTTTACTTCTAACACAACTTCCAAATAAGTAAAGAAAACAAGAAAATACTTACTTGAAAAGAAGAAATTCCACAAATCCTTTGTCAAAACCTTGAATTGCTTCATCAACTTGCTTCTATCATCAAGAACACTTCTCTTTTCCTTTTGCTAATGGAGAGCCGGCCACTTCATGAAGAAAGAAGACAATGATCAAGATACAAAGTCAACTTTTACTTTTAATCTCCACCAAGTGTTCTTATCCAAGCAATTACTAAAACACCCTCAATCATATAACTAACCTTTGTCTCATATAAGTCCTTATATGTAATTTCATTAACAACCAAAATATCTTCTTCCACTTAACCATCACCTTGACTCTTCATTTGACCACTTTATATGTTATATATATCATCATATACACAACATATACATTTATCTCTAAACCCTAATTCTTCCTCCAAAACACATATGCACAAGCATTCACTTTCCAATTTCTTTTCTTATCCCATCATATGCATACAATTCAATTAAACAATAACAACAACAACAACAACAACATAATCAAAACTTCTAAGCCACATATGAGGATATTACAATTCTCCCCCTCTAAAAAGAAAATTTCGTCCTCGAAATTACCTGAAATTAACTCTGAAACAACTGAGGATATTGCTCTCGCATCGTTTGCTCATTTTCCCAAGTTGCTTCTTCTTTCCTATGGTTCTTCCAAAGAATCTTCACCAATGGCACTCTCTTGTTTCTCAAATCTTTCACATCCCTTGCCAAGATAGCAACTGGTTCCTCTTCAAAAGTCAAGTCTGGGCTCACTTCAATTGATTCAAATGGCAACACATGAGATGGATCCGACCTGTACCTCCTCAACATGGAAACATGGAATACATTATGAATACGATCCAACTCAGGTGGTAAAGCAAGTCGATAAGCAACTGGCCCAACTCTTTCTAACACTTCATATGGCCCAATGAAACGAGGACTCAATTTTCCCTTCCGACCGAACCTCAAAATCTTTTTCCAAGGAGACACTTTCAAAAATACCTTATCTCCAACAACAAACTGAATGTCTCTCCTCTTCAGATCTGCATAAGACTTCTGTCGGTCTGAAGCTGCTTTTAACCTGCCTCGAATCAATTTTACTTTCTCTTCAGTTTCTTGAATCAAATCAGGACCAACCAACTTATTATCTCCAAGCTCATTCCAACAAAGAGGTGTCCTACACCGTCTGCCATACAATGCTTCAAATGGTGCCATACCAATGCTGGATTGGTGACTGTTGTTGTAAGCAAACTCCACAAGAGGTAAAAATCTATCCCAACTTCCAGAGAAATCGATGACACAGCTTCTCAACATATCTTCAAGAATCTGTATCACCCTCTCTGACTGTCCATCCGTCTGTGGATGAAAAGCAGTACTGAAGTGCAGTCGAGAACCCATAGCATAATGCAAACTCTTCCAAAATCTTGAAGTAAACCTGGGATCTCGATCAGACACTAAAGAAGTTGGAACACCATGCAGTTTCACAATCTCCTGGATATACAGCTCAGCCAATCTCTCCAAAGAGTAATCCATCCGCACCGGAAGGAAATGAGCTGTCTTAGTCAATCTATCCACAATCACCCAAATGGCATCATGTTTCCTTTGTGTCAATGGCAAACCAGACACAAAGTCCATTGTCACTCTTTCCCACTTCCATTCAGGCACTGACAACGGTTGAAGCAACCCGGTTGGAATTTGATGCTCTGCTTTAACTTTCTGACAAGTGAGACATTTCGATACAAACTCAGCAATGTCTCTCTTCAACCCAATCCACCAATAATGTTGTCTCAAATCATTATACATCTTCGTATTACCCGGATGCATAGCAAACACTGACTGATGAGCTTCTTCCAAAATAACCCTTTTCAAATCAGCATCATCGGGTACACACAATCGGTTCTTAAACCAGAGACTCCCATCATCTCTCACAACAAAATCTCTAGTCTTCCCAATCTTACAATCTGAAATAATCTTCTGAATCTTCATATCAACTAACTGAGCCTCTTTGATCTGATCTAACAAAACTGGCTTCAATTGCAACTGTGCCAACAATGCACCATCATCACAAGGTATAAAACTGGCATGCAATGCTCTCAACTCAACAAGCAACGAGAGCGAGTAAACTGTTAAACCAGCTAAAGACTTCCGACTCAAAGCATCAGCAACAACATTTGCTTTACCTGGATGATAGTCAATTAAGCAGTCGTAGTCTTTAATCAATTCTAACCATCTCCTCTGACGAAGATTGAGTTCTTTCTGGACACCCAAATACTTCAAACTCTTGTGATCAGTGTAGATGAAACATTTCTCTCCAAACAAATAGTGGCGCCAAATCTTCAATGCAAACACAATGGCTGCCAATTCCAAATCATGGGTAGGATAATTAAGCTCATGCGGTTTCAACTGTCGAGATGCATAAGCTATAACTCTTCCTTCCTGCATCAATACACATCCCAAACCTCTATGTGAAGCATCACTGTAGATCACATATGGTTTGCCTTCAACAGGTAAAGTTAAAACAGGCGCTTGAGTCAACATTTCTCTCAACTGCTCAAAGCTAGCCTGACACTGATCCGTCCACACAAATCTCACTCCCTTACGAAGCAATCTGGTGAGTGGAGTAGCTATTAAAGAAAACCCTTTTACAAACCGCCGGTAATAGCCTGCCAAACCCAGAAAACTTCTAATCTCTGTCACAGACTTGGGTGGACTCCAATTCAGAATAGCTTCAACTTTACTTGGATCAACTCTAATGCCTTCTGCTGAAACAATATGTCCGAGAAAAGCTACTTGATCCAACCAGAACTCACATTTCGACAATTTGGCAAACAACTGCTTCTCTCTCAAAATCTGCAACACAATCCGCAGATGCATATCATGTTCCTCTTCATTCCGCGAATACACCAGAATGTCATCGATGAAGACCACAACAAACTGATCCAGATAGGGCCTAAACACCCTATTCATCAAATCCATAAAAGCTGCAGGTGCATTCGTCAGACCAAAAGGCATAACTAAAAATTCATAGTGCCCATACCTGGTCCTGAAAGCTGTCTTCGGAATATCTTCAGCTCTGACTCTCAGCTGATGGTACCCAGATCTCAGATCAATTTTGGAAAACACAGTTGCACCCTTCAACTGATCAAAGAGATCATCGATTCTAGGCAAAGGATATTTATTCTTAATGGTCACTTTGTTCAATTGCCTATAATCGATACATAACCTCATAGTACCATCTTTCTTCTTCACAAATAGCACAGGAGCTCCCCAAGGAGAAACACTGGGGCGAATAAATCCTTTGTCCAACAACTCCTGTAATTGCACTTTTAACTCCCTCAATTCTGCTGGTGCCATTCTATAAGGAGTAATAGAGATAGGAGTGGTACCTGGTAACAATTCAATACCAAACTCCACCTCTCTCTCTGGAGGCAATCCAGACAACTCCTCTGGAAACACATCAGGGAACTCAGCAACTGTGGCAATGCTATCAATGGGAAAACCCTTCTCTCTAGTATCCACCACATGAGCAAGATAGGCTTCACACCCCTTTCTAATCAACCTCCTGGCTGCAACAGCTGAAACAAATAAGGAGGCTAGCTGTTCCTGCTCATTAGATACTAGCACTTCTTTACCATCAACGGTTCTCAATGAAACAATTTTCTTTTTACAATCCACCACAGCTCCATGTCGAGATAGCCAATCCATACCTAAGATCACATCATATTCCTTAAATGGCATCTCAATCAAATCTCCAAAGAACTCCTCACCCTGCACCCTCACTACACTATCCCGGTGCACCTTACTCACAACCACACTATGCCCTAACGGATTTGTCACCAACACATCAAATCCTAAGGACTCAGCATGCACATCAGATACAGGCAAGACAGATACACTAACATATGAATGCGTGGAACCCGGATCAATCAAAGCAAGTACTGGAGTATTAAATAAAGAAAAAGTACCAGCTATGACTGCCGATGCATCTGGCTGCCTCTGCATAACATACATCCTCTGGGAAGAACCAACCTCCTCTGGTCTACCCTCTCTGGATGCAGCACCTCCTCTAGAACTGAACCCTGGCCTACCTCCTCGGCTGACACCTCTGCCTCCTCTACCTCCTCTCACACTAGCTCGAGAAGCAGCAGAATCAACTGGCATCTGCTCTTGCCTCTCAGGGCAATCTCTCACAAAGTGGTCTGGTGATCCACACCTGAAGCATACCCCTGCAACACCAGCCTTCCAACAAGGACCACCATGTGGCCTCCCACAATGGATGCAGATGGGAAGAGTGGATCTCCGAATCATCGGGGTCGGAGCACTTGCCACTGAAGCTACAGGTCTAAATCTCTGCCTCTGGAACTGCACTGACCTACCTGCTGGTCTCTGGCTCCTACTACTCCGACGAACAAAACTTCCTCTACCCCTCTTCGCAGAAGAAGACCCTGCCTCGAACTGGGGCCTTCTCACTCTAACCTCCTCTTCAGAAGCAGCTGAAACTATGGCCTGAGCTCTCTCTACACTCCTAGCTGCTGCAACTAGCTGGGAGAAATCCTGATACCTCGAGCCAGCCACATGACAAATAATTGAGGGCCTCAATCCCTCCTCAAATCGCCGACATCGATCAATCTCATCAGCAATGATACCCCCAGCATACTGACTCAGTCGAATAAACTCTACTTCATACTCAGTAACAGTCTTGCTGTCTTGCTTCAAGCTCAAGAACTCCATTTTCTTCATGTCCTTATACTCCCTAGGAGTATATTTCAACTCAAATTCCCTCAGAAAATCAGTGTAAGACAGTGTTGGAGGATCATCCATAGAGTGTGGCACTGTCTTCCACCAGTCATATGCGTCCTTCTGCAGTAATGACCTGGCATAATCAAACTTTTCCTCAGGGGTGGCTTGTAACTGAATAAAGATTCTCTGCACTTTGCCTAACCATTGCTCAGCCACTGCTGGATCAGTGGTTCCCATAAAATCTTCTGCCCCAAACTTCCTCAATTTATCATACTGTCTCGTCTGAACCTGAGGCTGGGGTGGTGGTGGAGGTGGCTGTACTGGTGCTTGTCTCATTACTTCCATCATATGTCTAAACCAGGCTGGCGGAACCTCCTCTCCAGCTGGTCTACCCGACACCGAAGCAGGTGCCTCCTCAACACTATCAACCCTAGCTCCCTCGGCAGGAGCAATGCTCTCGGCACTACCCTCAACTGACTGTCTTGAGTGAGGATCCATCAACACCTAATACTGCAAACACAACAGATTACATCTTATTAAAGATCAGGGACTGCCAATCTCAAACGTATATGTCATTCAAAACTCACTTTTTAAGTAAAAATATTCTTTTTATTACATTTTTCCTAGGCTGAGAATCTCAAACCTAGGCTCTGATACCAAAACAATTGTAACACCCCCATATTCAATGCACACACACTACAACCACAACAATGTAGCATAAGTGCACCAACCATAGGGATGCTACGGTTTCCTTAACATTCAAAACATTTTAAAACTTGATACCATATTCATATCATTATATCTTATTAACAAAATAGATCATTTACTTATAAAATAAAACATATTAGTTATCTATATATATATATATTACACAGCGGAAGTTATAAAATATGTATATATATGAAAACATTTGAATTCATATTTACTATTATACATATATTTACATTATCAACAAAACTTTACACAATATAAAAGATTTATACATGATTGGCAAGTCAGCTCTGATCTTTAAGCTCCCAAAATCAACTCTTCAATGTCTACTCTCACTCGGTCTCGAAGAGCTCTCGGGATCGATTCTATCAGTTCTATCACCTGCGCGATTAAACACTATCGCGCTAAGCCAAGGGCTTAGTAAGATAATCATGCAAATGATATGACTTAGTGCAATGCAATGTCCTTTCTCAAACCATATCATGCATGTAACATCATATATGCAAAACTAACAACATACTTTCACATTGCATGTCACATTTCAATATCTTGTCATATACCTTATTATTGTTCATTTAACCATTCATAGTCAACACTAAACAAAGACAAACATAATCTCATTATTCAAACATTTACCATTCAACATTTACATCTAAGCAAACACATGCATGGGCCCAAAATCCACTAATATGCCATTCAATTTTCAGAGTTAATGTTTTGGTTTTATCATCACATTTATCAATATCATATACCCAACTAGGCTTCAAGGATTAAGTTCAACCAAGCTTCAAGGGGAGCAAAGCATGCTAAGCATCAACCCAACTTGGCTTCAAGAACTAACCCAACCTAGCTTCAAGGGTTGTAACATCTCAATTAGGCTTCAAGGATTCAATCCAACCTAACTTCAAGAGATTGTTACTATCATTAGGCATGCCACCAACAACAAACTCTGAAAATGGAATAACACATTAGCCACACAATTCATTTAGATTTCATTCTCAATTCTCATTATCATTTAGGCAAACATGCCTCATTTATTTCCATTGAATCACATTAGCCAATAACAATGGCTTCACATTTCATTTCACAATATAACACTTCATTATTCAAGTGTATATTTATCTCATCCATGATCACATTAGATCTCATAAAACATCATTCATCATAGCCAAACACAATGGCATTGTCTCATGTCATGTCTTATTTGAATTATCATTTCATCTTTGATACAACATTTCAATATACATTACTCATGAAACACATTACCATCCAAAGTGCATAATAACATTACTAAATCTCAATAATACAATTAGGGCAAAACACAATTGATATGATTCATAGCTTTATGATCTTCCACATTCATTTGATTAGATCATTCTTGTGTTTGAAACATGTTTATAATGTTCATGTTTAAGTTTAGGAACAATGGAACTTTTGAAGAATTTAAACCATGCAAAGAGAACCAAGAAATCAAACAATGTTCAAATCATTTGAAAGGCACGACCAACCATCTTGAGTGACACGCCCGTGTCCTTAAAAAGAAAAGAGGCAGTAGCTTCCTCAAATAAATGACACGCCCAACACTTTTGATGGACACGCCCGTGTCCTTAAAACCAAAAGAGACAGTAGCCAATCCAAATAATTGACACGCCCACTCTTCTAAGGGACACGCCCACTCCCCTAGAATTGATTTTGGCCGTGTCACCAAATCACAAAACCTTAACTAAAACCAACCCTTTCTCAATTACACTCAAACACAATATTCATTATATAACATATTTCACATGAACATAATCAATATTCTAAACACATATTCATCACAAAAACCACTTCATCACACATTAATATCACAATTAAACACATATTCACCACAAAACCCTAAAATCCAACATCCTTCTCCCTTCATCCAAATCAACAACCATCATTTCCAACAACAACCTTCAATCAAACTCATAACTTAAAATCAATTTAACATTTGAAAACACAACCAAACACATCTCAAATCCACCAAATCACAAAAATCATCAAACCCTACTTTACTTCTAACACAACTTCCAAATAAGTAAAGAAAACAAGAAAATACTTACTTGAAAAGAAGAAATTCCACAAATCCTTTGTCAAAACCTTGAATTGCTTCATCAACTTGCTTCTATCATCAAGAACACTTCTCTTTTCCTTTTGCTAATGGAGAGCCGGCCACTTCATGAAGAAAGAAGACAATGATCAAGATACAAAGTCAACTTTTACTTTTAATCTCCACCAAGTGTTCTTATCCAAGCAATTACTAAAACACCCTCAATCATATAACTAACCTTTGTCTCATATAAGTCCTTATATGTAATTTCATTAACAACCAAAATATCTTCTTCCACTTAACCATCACCTTGACTCTTCATTTGACCACTTTATATGTTATATATATCATCATATACACAACATATACATTTATCTCTAAACCCTAATTCTTCCTCCAAAACACATATGCACAAGCATTCACTTTCCAATTTCTTTTCTTATCCCATCATATGCATACAATTCAATTAAACAATAACAACAACAACAACAACAACATAATCAAAACTTCTAAGCCACATATGAGGATATTACACATAGGCAGCAGAATGCTTCACCCGTCATTGCGGGTACATTTTCTTTATTTAGTATTTCAGTACTTGCTCTATTAGATCCTAGATCTATGCATTCATACATAAGTGCATCTATCTTGCCTTTGTCTGAATTGCATTCTGAGTCCCTAGGATTTGATGTCTTGGTGACAAATCCTTTAGGGCATAGTGTTGTAGTGAGCAGGGTGCACCGAGATAGTCCAGTTGTTGTTCAGGATGAGGAGTTTCTCGGTGACCTGATTAAGATGCCTTTTCAGGGAATATGATATGATTTTGGGCATGGATTGGTTATCCAAGCATGAGGCTATGGTAGACTGTCAGAAGAAATGTGTTACTCTGAGAACACGTGATGGTAGGGATGTGATGGTATCTGGTGAGCAAAGGTATCTTTCATCCATGTTTGTTTCAGCTATTTCAGCTGGGAGGATGATTCGAAAGGGATGTGAGGCTTATCTTGCTCATGTTGTAGATACTAGAGTAGTGGGATCCCTGCTTGAAAGTATACCCATAGTTGTCAAGTTTCCAGATGTTTTTCCTAACGAGTTGCCAGGGGTACCTCCTATGAGAGAAGTGGAGTTTGGTATCGATTTGTTGCCTGGTACCACTCCTATCTCTATCACCCCTTATCAGATGGCACCTGCTGAGTTGAGAGAGTTGAAGGTGCAGTTGTAGGAGTTATTGGATAAAGGGTTTATTCACCCTAGTGTATCCCCATGGGGAGTGCCTGTGTTGTTTGTGAAGAGGAAGGATGGCACCATGAGATTGTGTATTGATTATAGGCAGTTGAATAAGGTGACCATTAAGAACAAGTATCCTTTGCCTCGGATAAATGATCTTTTTGATCAATTGAAGGGAGCAGCAGTATTCTCTAAGATTGATCTGAGATCAAGGTACCATCAGTTGAGAGTCAAAGATGTGGATGTACCCAAGATAGCTTTTCGTACAAGGTATGGGCATTATGAGTTTCTAGTGATGCCCTTTGGATTGACGAATGCACCAGCAGCTTTTATGGATTTGATGAACAGGGTATTCAGACCATTTTTGGATCAGTTTGTGGTAGTCTTCATTGATGACATTTTGGTGTATTCGCGTAATGAGGAGGATCATGATAGACATTTGCGGATCGTATTGCAGACTCTGAGAGAGAAGCAGTTGTTTACTAAGCTGTCTAAGTGTGAGTTCTGGCTCGATCATGTAGCTTTTCTTGGTCATGTGGTTTTAGCAGAGGGTATTAGAGTTCATTCGAGTAAAATTGAGGCTATCTTGAATTGGAGTCAACCGAAGACTGTGACAGAGTTAGAAGTTTTCTGGGATTGGCAAGCTATTATCGTCGATTTGTGAAGGGATTTTCTATAATAGCTACACCACTCACCAAATTACTTTGGAAAGGAGTTAAATTTGTGTGGACTGATCGGTGTCAGGCGAGTTTTGAGCAGCTGAGGGAGATGTTGACTTAGCCTCCTATCCTTACCCTGCCTGTGGAACGTAAACCATATGTGATATATAGTGATGCTTCATATAGTGGTTTAGGTTGTTTTCTGATGCAGGATGGTAGAGTAATTGCTTATGCTTCGTGGTAGTTGAAGCCACATGAGCGTAATTATCAGACGCATGATTTGGAGTTAGCAGCCATAGTTTTTGCCTTGAAGATTTAGCGGCATTACTTGTATGGGGAAAAGTGTTTCATTTATATATATCACAAGAGTTTGAAATACCTGGGTGTTCAGAGAGAGTTGAATCTTCGGCAGAGACGGTGGTTAGAGTTGCTTAAAGACTACGACTATTTGATTGATTATCATCCCGGTAAGGCAAATGTTGTTGCTGATGCCTTGAGTCAAAAATCTTTGGCAGGTTTGACTGCTTATTCGCTCTTGTTGCTTGTTGAGTTAAGAGCATTGCATGCTAGATTTGAATCTTCTGATGATGGTGCTCTGATGGCTTAGTTGCAGTTAAGGCCAGTCTTGTTGGAACATATTAGGGAGGCTCAGTTGTCAGATGAGAGAATTCAGAAAACTATGTTGGTTTGTCAGAAGGGGGAGAGTCGAGACTTTTTATGTGAGGGATGATGGAAGTCTATGGTATAGAGATAGATTGTGTATTCCTGATGATGCAGAATTGAAAAGAATGATATTAGAGGAAGCACATCAGTCACTTTTTTCTATGCACCTTGGGAGTACCAAGATGCATCAGGACTTGAAACGATTTTATTGGTAGTTAGGTGTGAAGAGGGACATAACAGAGTTTGTATCTGGATGTCTCACTTGCCAGAAAGTGAAGGTTGAGCACCAAGTTCCTTCAGGGTTGCTCCAACCTTTATCAGTGCCAGAGTGGAAATGGGAGCGAGTGATAATGGATTTTGTGACTGGACTACCTTTGACCCAGAAGAAGCATGATGCAATCTGGGTGATAGTTGATCAGATGATGAAGACAGCTCATTTTCTTCCAGTTCAGATGGATTATTCTCTTGAGAGTTGGCTGAGTTGTATATCAATGAGATAGTCAGGTTGCATGGAGTCCCAGTTTGGTGTTGGATCGAGATCCTCGGTTTACTTCAAGGTTTTGGAAGAGTTTACATGACGCTTTGGGTTCTCGATTGAATTTTAGTACTGCTTTCCATCCTCAGACAGATGGACAGTCAGAGAGAGTGATACAGATTCTGGAGGATATGTTGAGGAGCTGTATCATTGATTTTACCAGGAATTGGGACATATTTTTGCCATTAAGTGAGTTTGCTTATAACAACAGTCATCAGTCGAGTATTGGGATGACTCCTTATGAGGCTTTATATGGCAGGAGATGCAGGACACCTTTGTGTTGGGATGAAGTTGGAGAAGGTAAACTGGTTGGTCCCGATTTGATTAAGGAAACAGAGGAGAAAGTGAAGGAAACAGAGGAGAAAGTGAAGGTGATTCGGGGTCGTTTGAAAGCAGCTTCAGATTGACATAAATCCTATTCAGATATAAAGAGAAGAGACATAGAGTTTAGTGTGGGAAATAAAGTGTTTCTGAAGGTGTCTCCATGGAAGAAGATTTTGAGATTTGGCCGCAAATGGAAGTTGAGTCCTCATTTCATTGGACCATATGAGGTATTGGAGAGAGTTGGTCCAGTGGCTTATAGACTAGCTTTGCCACCTGAATTGGATCGAATACATAATATTTTCCATGTCTCGATGCTTTAGAGATACAGGTCTGACCCATCTCGTATCTTGTCAGTGGAGTCCATTGAGGTGAGTCCAGATCTAACTTACGAGGAAGAACCAGTGGCGATTTTGGCACAAGAGGTTAAAGAATTGAGAAATAAGAGGGTGCCACTTGTGAAAGTCCTTTAGAGGAATCATGCCACTAAGGAGGCGACCTGGGAAAGTGAGCAGGCGATGCAGAGTTAGTTTTCCCATTTGTTCCAGACTTGAAGACAGGTAATTTTGAGGACGAAATTTGATTTAGGGGTAGAGAATTGTAACATCCTAAAATTTTTGAAAATTTCTAATTTTTGGAAAATTTTAGAAAATAAATTATAATTTAAAAGGATAAATTAAATTAATGGTTTTAAAATAAAAATGAAGGGATTTTAAATAAAAAAAAAGTGGAAGATATATGTGATATATATGTAAAATATACATAACATATATAAAAGTCAACACTTTTTAAAAGAAAAGGGTATTTTGGTAATTAAATCATATAAATTAAAAATTAATAAAAAAATTCAAAAAAATTATTTTTGAATGGAAGAGGGAAATTAGGACTTTTAATTTATTAAAAAATAATTAAATAATTAAATATTAAATTATTTTAATATATATGTACAAGTGTTTAAAAAAAATGAAAGAAAAAGAATATAAAAGTTTTCATCTTCTTCTTCTTCTTCTTCTAGAATGTGTTTTCCATGGGAGTTTGAAGACCAAGGATTTTGCTTCTTCCATACTCCATAAATTGAAGGAATTAACAAGTTTCAAGTGGATTTTTGTTGATTTCCACCAAAATTAGTAAGTTTCCATCTCTTTTCTTTGAATTTCTTGGAAATTAGGATTATGTGAGAATTTGGATTTTTATGTAGTATGTCATAATTGTTGGAATTTGTGTGTATGATGTTATTTTGGGTAGTTAACAATGATTCTAAGGTTAGATTGAAGAGATGATAGAGTTTGGTTAAAGAATGGTGAAGAGAGAGAATTTAAGGTTATGGATTTTTGGGGTTTTGAAAACATGAACTTTAATTGTGCAAATTGGTTCTAAATGAGTTGTTTTGATTCATGAACAAGTATTTTAAAGTCAAATATTGGATTTGGTGGTGTTGGCTTGGAGTTTGAGAATGGAAGTGTAGATTTAGGGTTTTGGAAAAGTGATTTTCCAAAGTGGTTGAATTGTGTGATTTTATTTGTTTAAGCATGTTGTTTAGTGTTAAAAGTGATGAATATAAGCTTGGAATGAGTAATGGATTGTGTTGGAATGGAAAACCTTCAATGGGGGAAGGTTATGCCATTTTTGAGATTTTGTGTATAAGAGTGTATTTTTATAATGTAAATGATTTAAATGTATTAAAATATGTTTTTAACAATATAAATAAACTTAAAACACTAATTTAATTGTAGTAGGATGGAATTCTAATGTTGAAGTAAGGAATGGCTAAATTTTTGGAAATTTGTAGGAGTGTTGTGTAATTATGGTTTAATGTTGGAAATACCATTAAATGTGATACTAAATGATTATTGGCAATCACATTTGGTTTAGGCATTAAGGGAGGTTGATTTGCTTCACCCAAATGGTGAAGGGCAAGTTAGAAAGATTGGATTGAAGGTTGATTTTAGCTTGATTTGGGTTGCTAGTGGAGGTACGTACAAACTTTGAATATAATGCTTATATTTGCATAACATTTGGACTTAACACATTTTGGATGGAAAATGTGTTAAGCTACTTGGTTCATTAATTGTGTATGAATAATGTGCTATGACATTTGTAATGTCATATATGTGTTAAATGCATTGTGAAAAGACATTGATAATGGCTAATTTGTGTAACATGTGAAATATGCATATTATGTGAAAATACACAAAGTAATTGGTTAATGTGTTGTGAATGCAAAAATGAGATATGTGGAATAATGAAATGAATTGTTATTGATAAAAATGAGAAAAATGAGAAAAGTGAGAAAAATGAGAAAGATGTGAAAAATGAAAAAAATGAGAAAATAAATATGAAATAAGGCAATGTGCTTAGATTGAATATGTGATGATGAGAAAGAGATTAATAATGAGAAATATGAATAAATTGTGTGCCTGGTATGTGTGACCGGGGATTTTCGCCCCCACTCCCGGTGGAATGGTTCTTGCGACTTCGGCACTGTTTAGGCTCTGGGCCTTTGAGAACACGGACCTAAGTCCGGAGAAAATGGAGTCGCCACCCGGACGGGCTGGGAAAAAGAAAGGGGTGGATGACTTGATTCCTAAGGAATCCCTAACCCCCTAATGGGTTCGGAAAGTTGGGTGCGTGTGGGGAAGGTGAGAAATGGCCCAGCACCCCCACAACGCCCGGTTCATTGGAACCAGCCTCCTTTACAGGTCTTAATATTATAAAATTCTTAAACATAACAACATTATCCATATTACACACAATAATTAAAAGAAAGTATCATTATATTAAAATCAAAGCAATGTCCAAACAAAACAAGTAAATGGACACCCATCCAAGGATGGAAACATGTCCTTACATCACATGCCTAAATAGGACACCCACCGAAAGGTAGAAACATGCCCTTTACATTGGTTCTAAAATAGAAAAGAAAATTAAATTACATGATATTTAACTAATGAGGTACCCACCAAGTGGGAACATACCTCTTACAACATTTGGAAGTTTTAACAAATTGATAAAATAAATAACCATTCACCATAAATAAATCATTCATCAAAGCTATTAATTAAAATATAAAATAAACATCCATCCATGATAAATTAAATAAATCAAGCATTGAAATTAAATAGATTAAAGCATAAGAGATAAATCAAAGCATAATCAAGTATAGAATTAACTAAAGCAAATAAAAGTCCAATTATAGCTACTGTGACTTTTTATGGAATTCAAATAGATTAGGGTTTTATGTTTTAAAAGGTTGGTAAGGCTCTTTGATTAACTAAATTAATATTTGAATGGTGAAATCATGAAACTATAAAATACTTTTGATTCATGGTTTTAAATGGTAATTTCAAGCTACTGTGTAAAATTTAAAGTACTTATGTTTTTATGATTTTTAATGTTTTAAAGGATTAAAGCTTAGAAAAAATTAGGGTTTAAGGTTTTAAAGGAGTTAGAGTTTAATAATTTAGGTTTAAAGTTGAATTTTGGATTTTAGAATTTAGAATTAGGGTCTCGGGTAATGAATTTGAATTAGGGTTTAGAAAGACATTTGATGATTTCATGAAGTTTTATGAATTTAAACAAACGGATTGAAGTTTTTATAAATATAAATAGAACCTAATTTAAAATTTTGAAAGAAACAGAATCAAATTTTGGTTTTGTTGAAAAATATGTTTAATTAGGATTTTAAGATTTTTAAGAAGAAAAAATAACAATTTTAAGTCTTTCTGGAAAATAAAGTAACGTTTTAGTGTTTTTAACTTTGGGAAAAACTAAATTAAAGTTCTAAGGTTTTTGATTTGAAAAATAAAATTTCATAGATTATGCTACTGTATTAGAATCTCATACCTCCTTTTGTTGATTCTCCAAAAATAATTCTTCTTGGATGAACAATAACAAAGACAATTGCTGCCTTTGAATTTCTTAAATCGTGTCCCTACTGTTCCAGAAAAAAGTTGAATTGAATTGCTTCTTTTCCTTCCTTGATTTGGTTTCAAATTTTCCAAGCTACTGTTGGATTTTCGGCCTTCCCCCAAATTAATTGCCTTTGGTCCTTATTTATAGTGGCTTGATGTGGTTTATTCCTAATTAGTTAAGGCAAGTAATATTAATAAAAAAAAAAGAAACCGAAACCTAATTGAATTAGGTTTTCGAAAAATTTGCGTCGGAAAAAATTGCACTGCCGAAAAAAATTGCCGCAGGAAAAAATACGCTGGCGAAAAAAAAACTGCCGCAGAAAACTGTGGTAGTGAGCGGATTGGGGCGTATTTCGCCCACAGGATTTTCCTGCGAGAGAAATAGAAAAACTATTTTGCTCGTAGGAAAATCCTGCGAGCAAAATAGAAAAGTTATTTCGCCCGCAGGAATTTCCTGCCGGCCAAATGCCCATGGGCCGCGCGATGATTTTTTCGTCGCCGATTTTTTCGACTCCGACTTTTATTTGTTTATTTTTATTTTTTATTAATAAAAATTAGATAATAAAGCAAAAACTATTTAATGAAAATTATTTTGGTCCAAATAGACAACAAAATCATTTTGGACTAAATAAAACATATTGGATCGGATTGGGTCAAAAATTAAGGGTCTATAGTTTGCCCCCTGCTTGAAAATTCTAAAACTTTAGTGAAAGAGAGTGAAAAGCAATAAGAATTAATTTTTGAGATGGTTGAGGTTTTGGGTTCTGAACCCGGTTCGAGTTCTGGACTCAAAGATAAATTCTAGGTTCTCGACCTAAGGAAAATTTGGGTTCTGGACCCAGTTCAAGTTCTGGGCTCAATGGATGATTCTAGGTTCTAGACCTAAGGAAAATTTGGGTTCTGGACCTGGTTCGAATTCTGGATTCAATGGATGATTCTAGGTTTTGGACCTAAGGAAAATTTTGGTTCTGGACCCGGTTCGAGTTTTGGACTCAAGGATAATTCTAGGTTCTGGACCTAAAGAAAGATTTGGTTCTGGACTCGGTTCAAGTTCTGGACTCAAGGATAATTCTAGGTTCTCAACCTAAGAAAAAATTTGGGTTTTGGACCTGGTTTGAGTTCTGGACTCAAGGATGATTCTAGAATCTGGACCTAAAGAAAAATTTGGGTTTTGGACCCGGTTCGATTTCTGGACTCAAGGATAATTCTAGGTTCTCGACCTAAGGAAAATTTTGGGTTCTGGACCCGGTTCGAGTTCTGGACTGAAGGATGATTCTTGGTTTTGGACCTAAAGAAAAATTTGAGCTCTGGACCCGGTTCGAGTTCTGGACTCAAGGATAATTCTAGGTTCTCGACCTAAGGAAAATTTAGGTTCTGGACCCGGTTCGAGTCCTGGACTCAAGGATGATTCTAGGTTCTGGACCTAAAGAAAAATTTGAGTTCTGGACCTGGTTCGAGTTTTGGACTCAAGGATAATTCTAGGTTCTCGACCTAAGGAAAATTTGGGTTCTGGAACCAAGAGATTTGGATACTCGATCCTAAACTAGACTCAGATACTCGATCCTAAATTGGGTTGGGATACTCGATCCTAAACTGGATTTGGATACTCGATCCTAACTTGATTTGGATACTAAATCCTAACTGGATTGGGATATTCGATCCTAAATTGGATTAGGATACTCGATCCTAAACTGGATTTGGACATTCAATCCTAACTTGATTTGAATACTCTATCCTAACTTGGATTTGGATACTCGATCCTAAACTGGATTGGGATATTCGGCCATAAATTGATTTGATTTGGGTACTTGGACCCTAGATTGGGTACTCGGACCCGAGATTGGGCACTTGGACCCAAGATTGGGTACTTGGACCTGAGCTTGAATTGATTTGGGTACTTGGACCCGGGATTGGGTTGAATTCAATTTGGCTACTTGGACCCGAGATTGGGTACTTAGACCCAATACTGGGTACTTGGACCTAAGATTGGGCACTTGGACCCAAGATTGGATTTGATTTGGGTACATGTACCCGAGATTGGGTGCTTGGACCCGAGATTGAGTTTGACTGGCCTTTTATCATTTGAGAAATCTGACTGCTCCGGTTATTCTATGCATTGTGGTTTTTCACCCTCAAAATGGATCTTCATCCTTTGAGATCGGGTCTTCATCCTTGAAAATGAATCTTCATCTTTTGACATCGGGTCTTCACCCTTGCAAATGGATCTTCATCCTTGGAGATCGGGTCTTTACCCTTGAAAATGGATCTTCATCCTTGGTGATCGGGTCTTTACCCTTGAAAATGGATCTTCATCTTTTGACATCGGGACTTTACCCTTAAAAAATGGATCTTCATCCTTTGACATTGGGTCTTCACCCTTGCAAATGGATCTTCATCCTTTGAGATTGGGTCTTCACCCTTGAAACATGGGTCTTTAATCTTTTGCATCTTCATTCTTTTGAGAGTTCTAATGTTCCATTCTTTTGTTCTTCCTTTTTGTAAAGATTTAGCTATTTTTAATCAGACCTTATATCCTCTCCTTCCCCCCTGTGTGGAAAAATATTTGTAAGTGAGTTTAAAAATATTTGGTATATAAACTAAAAAAATTGAAAAGGAGAAACTTTTCCCCCTGTGTAGGCTCAAACCAAAGATTTTATCCATGCAAGCTTTGATTGATGTTTTTGCCATCTAGTTCTTCGCACAAGCACGTATTTCTTCTCTTTGAAAAATTACTGGAGCTTTCTCAAGTAATGGGCTTTCCATGCCCCCCTGATTTGACATCTTCTTTTGATTCTACACTTCACAGAGTGTTTGCTATTCACTTTGATAAAGAATAGACAATACAAGACAAGAAAGTGCGATGTGATATGCTCATGTATGCATGATATGCATGAATAATACTTATAGTTGTTCCATCGACTCACAGACCGAGGTGATCAACAAAAGTGTTCTCATTGATTTCTTTAAGATGCCCATTCATTTCTTGCACTAGAATGACAGGCTGCTTCTCATTTATGGCTTTTATCTTCAAGATGTTGAAAACACGAGTGGTGGAGATCCTAAATTGCAGAGTCAGGGATACATCCTTTTTAAACTATGTTTCAGCATGTCGGTTGGTAGTTTCTTCATAACTTTGCCAATAATCATGTCCTTTGCCCAATGTGTCCTTTGGAGATTCAACATTCAACATACTCCTCTTAGCTTGAAGGCTTTGTGTGACAAAAATATTTTTATTTTTTTATTCTTTTCTTCTTCTTTTTTTGAATTTTGATTTTGAAATCAAATGTTCACTTTGCCAAATCAATGTCAATGTACCTCAGGACTTGATTTTTTCCAAATTAACATATCTATAACATGACAACCCTAGTTATCGTACTAAAATCGGGAATCATTTCTATTTAAGCAAGAATTGTTGCACTTCAGATAGGCACATGCACATTGCTTAACCAAAGGTCTCATTGAGTTTAAATATTGTCTATCTCATATGCATGCTCATCCAAACTATCTCCACTAATAGACTCTACCTACCAAGAGAGATCAACAGGTCTTTAATAGGCTTGTAATGGGGTCTATAAGGGACACAGGTTTAAGTGAAGGCCATTTTGAGATTGGAGCTGGTGTGACACAATGGACAAACCCTCACACTATAAAATTTCTTGTTTGAACTTTAGACAGTTGGGAGAAATCTTTCTAGACTCCAAATTCCTTCTATCTTCTTGGCATTAATTAGGATCTTGATTAGGACAATCTTTGCCCTTGCAAAAAGTTTGGTACCCAAATTCGTTTCTTTTCCTCTTTTCCCTTTCCTTTTTATTTTTCTTGTTCTTCCCTTTCTTTGAGCATTCCATCATTTTGTCCCTCTTCCTTGTAGGACTGTCAAGTATAGAATTTTCAAGAACTGAATAGTCTTTCTCCCTTTTTTCTCCAATTTTTAAATTGGAAATGTGAATATATAATTTATGATTAAAGATCAAACCTGCGTAGTCGGTTCAACCAAAAAATTGATTTATGGATGAACAATAACAAAGGCATTGTTGCTGCCTTTGATGGATTGATGATTGATGAATGCTGCTAATTCCTTTTTGCCGTCTCTTCTCCTAGGGTTTTCTGTCTCCTCCTTTCTTCCTAAGTCAGAAGTCCAAAGTCTAGCTCAAGTAAAATAATTTTTCCCCTAAATCTGTGTTTTAGTGTGGTATTTATAGGAAAAATAATAAACTTACTTCTAATTGTCTAAGGAAATTAAAACCATTTAGGAAAAGAAATCAAAACTAAATAGAATTTGGTTTATGAAAAAACTGCGCTGGAAAATTGTGCTAGCAAAAAATTGCTGCGCGCGAAAATTGTGAGCGAGCGCTGGCGGGCCAGCCAATTCAATTTCGGCGATGAAATTTTTCGTCGCCGATTTTTATTTATTTATTTATTTATTATATATTTTTTTAACTTTATTAATATTACCTTTTTTATTTTTATTAAAAATTATAAATAATAAATACTAAAATAAATATTATTTAATTAAAATACCATAAAATTTATTTTGGACTATATAAAAAAAAATTGGACCAGACTGGGTCAAAAATTAAGTGTCTATAGTTTGCCCCCTGCTTGAGCGATCTGAGACTTTTAGTAGAAGAGAGTGAAAAACAACAAGACTTAATTTTTAATTTTCCTAAGATGGTTTGGGTTTTGGGTTTTAGATCCGATTCGAGTTCTAGACTCGGAAAAGACTTGGGTTATGGACCCAAGATGGTTTGGATTTTGGACCCGATTCGAGTACTGGACTGGAAAAAGACTTGGGTTCTGGACCCGATTCGAGTTCTGGACTCGAAAAAGACTTGGGTTGTTCCATTCTTTAATGGATTGTGGGTCTACACCCACCAAAAATAGATCTTTATCTATTGAAAATTGGATAGATCTTTATCCATTGGGATTGGGTCTTTACCCTTGAAAATATATCTTCATCCTTGGAAATCATGTCTTCACCTTTTAAACATGGATCTTTATCCATTAGAGATTGGGTCTTTACCCTTGAAATATGGATCTTTATCCATTGGAAATCGGGTCTTTACCTTGAAACATGGATCATTATCCATTGGAGATCGGGTCTTTACCCTTGAAACATGGATCTTTATCCATTGGGGATCAGGTCTTTACCCTTGAAACATGGATCTTTATCCATTGGAGATTGAGTCTTTACCCTGGCTTAAGCTCTTTTAGCTGGACTGATCTTTTTCCTTTTGCATCTTCATTCTTTTGAGAATTCTAATTTTCTTCTTTTTCCATTCTTTTTTGTTCTTCCTTTGCACTTTTGCAAAAAAAAAAAATGCCTTTTTTAGCTAGCCTTCATATCTTCTCCTTGTCCCCTGCGTGGTAAAATATTGGAAGTGAGTCTCAAAATGTTTTGTACATACATAAACTTAAAAATTTAAAACGGAGAAACTTTGGCCCCTGTGTAGGCTAAGACCCATGATTTTTTATGCGGGCTTTGGTTGATGTTTGTAGATTGTCTAGTTCTTCGGACAAGCATGTATTTCTTCTTTTGTAAAATGACTGAAGCTTCCTCAAGCAATAGGCTTTCCATGCCCCCTTGATTCAATGTCTTCTTTTGATTGTTTGCTTCACAGGGTGTTTGTTGTTCACATTGATAAAGAATAGACAATACAAGACAAGAAAGTGTGATGTGATATGCTCATGTATGGATGATATGCATGAATAATTCCATCGACTCACAGATTGAGGTTATTAGCGGAAATATTCTCATAGATTTCTTCCAGATGCCCGTTTAGTTCTTACACTGGAATGGCAAAAGGCTTCACATTTATGGCTTTCATCTTCGAGATGTTGAGGATATGAGTGGTGAGACCCTAGCAACAGAGTCAAGGATACATCCATTTCAAAATATGATTTAACATGTCAATTGGTAGCTTCTTCACAACCTTGCAAATAATTCTTTACCTTGCCCAATGTGTCCTTCGAGGTTCGATAGTTCAGCATATTCCCCTTAATTTGAAGGCTTTGTAAAAATTTTTATTTTTCTATTTTTTGTTTTTTTTTTCTCTTTTTTTTTTGAATTTTCAATTTTGATTTTTGATTTTGAAATCAAATGTTGGCTTTGCCAAATTAATGTAAATTTACCTCAGGACTTGATTTTTCAAATTAACATATCTATAACATGACAACCCTAGTTACCGTACTAAACTCAGGAATCATTTCTATTTAAGCAAGAATTGTTGCACTTTAGATAGGCACATACACATTACTTGGCCAAAGGTCTCATTAAGTTTGAATATTGTCTATCTCATATGCATGCTTATTCAAACTATCTCCACTAATAGACTCTACTTGCCAAGAGAGATCAACACGTCTTTGATAGGCTTGAAATGGGGTCTAGAAGGGACATGGGTTAAATGAAGGCCATTTGTAAGTTGGAACCGTTGTGACACTATGGGCAAACCCTCACACTACAAATTTCTTGTTTGAACTTTAGGCAGTTGGGAGCAATCTCGCTAGACTCCAAATTCTTTCTATCTTCTTGGCATTAATCTGGATCTTGATTAGGACAGTTTTTGCCCTTGCAAAAAGTTTGGTACCCAAATTCATTTCTTTTCTTCTTCTCCCTTTTCTTTCTTTTTATTTTTCTTACTCTTTCCTTTCTTTGAGCATTTTATAATTTTGTCCTTCTTCCTTGTGTTTTATTATTTTTTGTCATAGAATTGTATCTTATTTGTTATGAAGATTATTGTTTTATTTAGGCATTTTGGTAGTTTTAATCTGTTTATTTTGTGTTTTCATCAATTTTGGTAGTTTTAATTTATTCCAGTGTTTATGTTATTTTTGTCCTAGTTTTTAGTTTTTAGTGTGGTGTTTATGTGTTGTTGGTTAATATTTTATTTGATTCTTGTTTAAAGTTTGTTTCAAGTGTTTGTTTTAGGTTAATATGCAAAATATTTCCTTGGAAGAAAGAATAGCTTGAAGCAGCAAGACACGGCCAAGCCACTGGCCGTGTCTCACCTTAAGGGCAAAACCAAGGAACCAAGAGAGGAAGGAAAATTTGGCAGAAGCTGACACACTCAGGTGACACGGCCACAAGCTTGGCTGTGTCCCATACTTAGCCAAGGAGGAAGACCCAAGAAAGAAGAGCAAAGAACGAAGGAATTAGTCGGTGACACACTCAAGTGACACGGCCAGGAGCTTGGCCATGCAACACTCAAATCCACAGAAGCAAAGATGAAGGATTACACAGAAGTGGACACATCCAGGTGACATGGCCACTAGCTTGACCGTGTCACTCCATGGACTAAAGGAAGAAAGAAAATGCGGATTTTGAGCGAGGTTTCGTATAAATAAGAGGATTAGGGTTTTTGAAAAAGACACAATTTATCAGCCGTCAAACATAAACTTTAGAGCTTCCATTTGTTTTCTTGGAGAATTTTGATTACACTTTGATGCAAACAGTCTAGATTGAATTTGTTTTTGCCACTACAATATTCTTCTAGCAAAGATCTGAATAAGAGATTCTTCAGAAGCTAAAGGAAGTTCTCAAACTTTATCTCTTAAGTTTCATTGGAATTGTATTCATGAATTCTATTATGTCTAAATTAATTTCTTTGAATTTTAATGAGATGAATTTGTTTGATAGCATTATTATGAACTAATTTGATCTAGTCTAGGGTTTGTATGGATGTACTATGATTGTATGAAATGGTTATTGCTCTTAACTGAATTATTTCTTTTATCCTTAATTGAATGGATTAATGTTAATATATAATTGATTGGCCACCAATTATGTGTTTGGGGTATTTATATAAAGGATTGAGAAATGAAGTCTAATGCTAGAACAATTCAATTAGGGACTTAGGTGAATTAGAAATATAAACCTAAGAAAAAGATCATTTCAATTGTAACAAGATTATTTGAAAGAGGTTTGAATGCGAGAGCTTATTACCTTGATTCGATTAATTAAGTTACTTGAGATCTAATCTTTGAAATTAATTTGGTTGAGAGGAATAGCCGTTCATACATATAAATTAGTAGAGAATTGCAAACCCTAGACCTTTCTATTAAGTGAATCAATATATCAGCTCAGTTTACTTTTATTGTTTTAAACTCCACTCGATCTGTCTTTATTAGTTGTTAGCAATTTAAATTTATTATAATTTGTTATTTGCAACCTGATAATCAATTAGCTTATCTAGCTTCCTTGTGAGACGACCTTGAGGTGTTCACCAAGATACTACAACATCCTCGTATACTTGCAAGTGTAGTTCTAGTAGTGTTAATTAGAGCGCAACAAGTTTTTGGCTCCATTGCCGGGGAAGCTAATTGGCGTAATTGTTTATTAGGCATAAATATTTTAAATTATTTTTCATTGTTTACATTTGATTTTATTTGTCTTTTGCTTTTAATAATTCCTTTTTTCCAGAAATTTTGTTTATGCAAGGCAGGAGATCACTCGGAGGAGAGCTATACCCAGTTATTCCAGAAATTCAGAGAGTGAAAAGGAGCAGAGAAGAATTTGAACTATATACCGGATTTGATATAGTGGAGGACACTTCTGACTTTGAGTCGGATACTACACAATCTACCAATATAGGAGATGAAAGGCAAAGAACTATGAGGGATTTTGCTAGACCTGTCATTGGAACTTCCACCTCTTGTATAGGATTGGCAAATGCAGCAAGAAATTATGAGTTGAAGAATATCTATTACAACATGCTGCCATCATTCTATGGAGTTCCAAATGAAAATCCTTTGAACTTTATTAGGGATTTCTACTCCACCCTCAACACATTTCCATTGGGAGGATTAACAGAAGATCAGTTGAGGATGAGGTGTTTTCCGTACACATTGAAGGATAGGGCAAAAAGCTGGCTTATGATGTTGCCTGAAAATTCTTTGACAACTTGGGAGCAAGTTTATAACAAGTTTATGGGAAAATTTTACTCACATCAGAAGACAGCTGAATTGAGAGGGAAAATAGCTACATTCTCTCAATTTGAAGGAGAGCCATTTCATGAGGCTTGGGATAGGTTTAATGTAACACCCCTATACCCCATATACGCACACTACATATTACCATCTCTGTAATATACATATACTGAATATAGGAATGCTATGGTTTACTAAACAACAACTCATTCCTTTTAACAATAATATGAGCAAACTTAAGCATTTAAGTTATATTATAAACACAATAGATAAAAATGTTCATTCAATACGCAGGGGAAAATATAGTTATATTTCCATATATAAACATCACAATCGAAATTTACAAAACATAAAGTTCAATACATGTTTGGCAGTTCGTCTCTGATCTTTACGCCCACAATTAACACCTCAAAGTCTAGATTCGACTCGGTCTAGATGAACTCTTTGGCTCTACCCTGTCACCTGCGTGATGAACCATAATCGCGCTAAGCCAACAGCTTAGTGGTACAAACCACAATAACAATATGCTTCAATGCAATGCCAATGGCACACATTTCAACAAATAAGACAATATTCACAAATGATATCTTTATATTGTTCATAACACTACATTTCAATATTTTATTTCGATTATTTCATCACTTATGATTTAGATTGAAACAAAGACAAGCATGGGCCTAAAAGACACTAATATGCCATTCCACTTTCAGAGTTAATGTTTTGGTTCAATTATCACATTTATCATTATCATTATCCTAACTAGGCTTCAAGGATTAGGTTCAACCAAGCTTCAAGGGGAACAAAGCATGCTAAGTATCAACCCAACTTGGCTTCAAGAACCAAACCCAACCTAGCTTCAAGGGTTGTAACATCTCAACTAGGCTTCAAGGACTAAATTCAACCTAGCTTCAAGAGATTGTTACCATTAGGCATGCCACCAACAACAAAACTCTGAAAATGGAATAACACATTAGACACACAATTCATTCATTATTTCATTATCAATTTCATTCTCATTTCCTTATCATCATTTAGGCATCCACGCCTCAATCATCTCATTTACATCATTATAGCCAACAACAATGGCTTCACATCTCATCAATAGAGTATACATAACCAATTGCATTGGACATATATTTTAAATTCATCATCATCTAGGCAAACATGGCCCACTTATTTCATTTGAATCATTATAGCCAACCACAATGGCATGACATCTCATCATATCTCAATTCACATTAAAGCAATTCATCATTAAAGTATTCATCATAATCAATTGCATTGCACATACCTTTTTGAATGATCATCATATCTTTCACATTATACAAATCATAACATTAATCAAATAGTAATAACAATATAGTAGAATACTTAACACATTTATAACCAAATGTGTTAAGTCTCAAAATCATGTAAATGAATGCAACCATGTAAGTTTGTACTTAACTCAAGAGCAACTCACACCAATCTATACACTTCCTCTTCCAACAATTTTCAACACTTAGGTTAGGGCAACTCAACCTCTTCACAACCTAATTCAAAAGGAATAATACACACTTATATAAAGATACACATGAATTCCAATACAATTATTCACCTATTAGCCTCATACTAGACCCATGGATCACAAAGTACAAATCAAAACCACTAACCACGACCGTGGGGTTATGAGGCCACGACCGTGGGTTAGAAAATGAATCTGTCTAATTTGTTCAACACCCCCATGGTCGTGGCATCCAAGGGACATGGTCATGGCATCCAAAATGCTTCTATTTCGGACCAAACTCATACATTCTATGCTTACAACTCCATTAAACACAAACATATGGAAAATCTACCAAAAATAATTGATCAAACTCAATATTGACATCAACTACCAATTCAAAACCATAATATAAACACAACTCTTACTCTTCCATTACACTCCAAAATCTAAATCAATTAAATCCAACACTCTCAAACACACCACAATCAAACATACTCATGCTCTTGATAATCCAACACCAAACTCAAACACCACTTAAAATAAAACAAGAGAATCAAGAAAAAACTTACCAATGTTAATGAAACTTCTAAAATTTCCCACTTGATCACTTGAATTCTTCTTCAATTTTGAGCTTAGAATATCAAAAATCTCACTTCCTCTCTTGCTTCTTTGATAGCCGGCCAACCCAAAGAGAAAAGAAGAAAAAGAACAACATAAATGACCAAGTCAAACTTCTCTTCTCTTTAAACCTCCACCAAGAAATTATATAATAAAATAATCTAAAATATTCTCTTCCATTCATAAATTTCCATTTAATTTATTTCACTAATTTAAAATAAATAAATATCTTCTTCTACTAACTTAATTTTCCATTTTCCACTAATTAATTAAAATCAATTATTTCTTCTTTTGACCATATAATAATTTGACTTGTATATGTTGTATATATCTCTATATATACAACATATACACATCTCTCTTCTCATCTTTAATCTTTCCTCTTAAACATATACATTAAATCCAAATACAACAATAATTCCAAAACTTTTAGGCTATACTTTGGGATATTACATTTAAGATGTTATTGATCTAGTGTCCACACCATCACTACCCACTTCAACTTCTGAATCAGTTTTTCTACAATGGTCTAACCCAGCAATTTCAGAACACTGTTGATAACGCAGCTCGGGGAGCTATGGGAGAAAAGAAAGCAGATGAAACCTATGAAATCTTTGAAATGTTGGGAGCTAATTCTCAACAGAAAAGTGTAAGAGGAAGAAGTAAAGGGGTGAATCAATTGGAAGCCAACAGTGAGATGGTAAATCAGATAGCTGAATTGACAAGGCAAGTGCAGATGTTGAATATGAAGAACAATACCTCTTCATCCACTCAAGAAGTGTGTGGAATTTGTGGAACTTTCGGGCATGGAGCAAATATATGCCCCTCTGCATACGAATCTTATGGAGAGGCTGAGCAAGTCAATGCTATGGGGGGATATCAACCAAGGGCCCGGAATGATCCTTACTCAAATACATACAATCTTGGTTGGCGGAATCATCCAAATTTTTCCTGGGCAACAAATAATTCTCAACAACCTTTCCATTTGTTCTAGAGACAAAACCAACTGCAGGGTCAATTGTCAAATCAAGGGCAGCCTAAGAGAGAGAGTTTGGAGGACAGTTTACAGGCCTTTATCCAAGTCAGTGCTAAGAATCAAGAGATGAATAACAAAAGGCTGGATTCATTAGAAGCATCTTTTCAGAAAATGGAGACCCAAGTAGGACAACTTGCACAACAGATGCAGATTCAACAAAAAGGGAAATTTCTGCGTCAACCTGAGCAGGCACAAGCAGAGACTATTCTTAGAAGTGGCAAGGTAATAAATAATGATGATGAAAATAATTCTGTAAATGCAGGTGATCAAAAGAACAAAAAGGAAGGAGAACCAGAGAACAAAGGTGCTAAAGAAAGATCAATGGAGAAATCCCCTTCAGCAGATTTACACAAGGCAAGTAATCCTTACCGGCTGCCTATACCATTCCCTAGCAGGTTGAAGAATGATAAACAAGATAAGCAATTTTTAGACATCTTCAACATGCTGTCTAAGGTAAGTATTAACTTACCTTTACTTGAAGCAATAAAGAACATGCCGGCTTATGCCAAATTCTTCAAGGAATTGAACACCAAGAAAAAGAGGTATGAGCCAAATGAGAAGGTGATAGTATCAGAGGTAGCTAGTGCTATTTTGCAGCATAAACTACCTTCGAAGCTAAAGGATCCTGGTAGTTTCATAATTCAAATTACTATGGGTAATGGAAAGGGGACTGATGGCATGTGTGATTTAGGAGCCAGTGTAAATTTGATGCCTTATTATGTGTATCTTGAATTAGAACTTGGGGAACTTAAACCTACCAAAATGGTGTTGCAATTAGCTGACAGATCTCTTTGATTCCCGAAAGGAGTTATAGAAGATGTGTTAGTTAAGGTTGGTGGGTTGATAGTGCCTATGGATTTTATAGTTCTTGACATGGAAGGAAGTAACCCTACACCATCCGCACACACTTTTCTACTGGGTAGGCCTTTTATGGCTACTACCAACACTTGATAAATGTTAAAAATGGTAAATTGTCAATGACTATCTTGGGACAAATGGTTGAATTTTCTATTTTTAACACTTCTCCCATTCCTACAACTGCATTATATGAAGATTGCTCTTTAATTGATTGTATTGACGCAGTTGTTTTAGATGTTTTCTTACAGACAGGTTCCTCGGATAAATTGGAGCTGGCACTGACCTTAGATCGTGGTTTGGATATTTTTTATTCAGAAATAGCCAGTTGCCTTGAGACATTAGAGAGTGCGGAAATAGAGGAACTTAAGGAGGACCCAATATTTGAACTTCCCTCCATCCAAAAGGAAGAGAAGAATCCTTCACTTGAGTTAGAGCTGAAAGAGTTACCTAAAAACCTGAAATATGTGTTTTTAGGAGATCACAGCACCTTACATATGATAATATCTAGCGAACTTAGTAAAAGGGAAGAGATGAGGTTGGTGAGTGAGATTAAAAGATTGAAAAGAGTAATAGGATGGGGATTGAGTGACATCAAAGGTATTAGCCCTTCAATGTGCATGCATAGAATCACCTTAGAAGAGGGAGCTAAACCTGTGAGGGAGACCCAAAGGCGCCTTAACCCAAACATGAGTAAAGTGGTTAAGAAGGAAGTGCTCAAATTGCTTGATGATGGAGTGATATATCCAATAGCTAATAGTGAGTGGGTGAGCCCAGTACATGTAGTGCTTAAGAAATCAGGAATCAATGTGGCGAAAAAAGAAAAGAATGAATTGGTTCCTACTAGGTCTACTACTGGGTGGAGAATGTGTATCGATTATAGAAAGTTGAACAATGCCACAAAGAAAGACCATTTCCCTCTTCCTTTTATTGATCAACTGTTGGATAAACTTTCTGGACACTCACATTATTGCTTTTTGGATGGACTTTCAGGTTATTATCAGGTGCCGATATCACCAGAGGATCAATCCAAGACTACATTTACTTGCCCTTTTGGGACTTATGCATTTCGGCGTATGCCCTTTAGCTTGTACAATGCGCCTGCAACTTTTCAGAGATGCACGATGTCTGTATTCACAGACATGATAGATGATTTTATTGAGGTATTTATGGATGACTTTTCTATTTTCGGTGATTCTTTTGATAATTGCCTCAATAAACTTGCTCTTGTGCTTGAGAGATGCATTGAATGTAACCTCACTTTGAGTTGGAAAAAGAGTCATTTCATGGTTACTCGGGGCATTGTATTAGGTCATGTTGTGTCGAGTAAAGGGATTGAGGTGGATAAGGCTAAAGTAGAGTTAATTGCTAAGTTACCCCCATCTACCTCTGTTAAGGGAATAAGAAGTTTTCTAGGGCATGCAGGTTTTTACCGGAGGTTTATTAAAGATTTTTCTAAAATAAGCCAACCATTGTGTCATTTTCTTGGGAAAGATGTTCCATTTGAATTTACTGCACAATGCATGCAAGTCTTTAATTCCCTTAAGGAAAAATTGACTAGTGCACCGGTAATTGTAGCTCCTGTTTGGTCTTTACCTTTTGAAATTATGTGCGATGCCACTAATCATGCAGTAGGAGCTGTTCTTGGGCAAAGGGTTGAGAAATTTTTGAGAGTGATCTATTATGCTAGCTTGACCCTGAATAGTGCGCAAATGAATTACACAACAACTGAAAAGGAAATGTTAGCTATTGTTTTTACCTTAGATAAGTTTAGAGCATATTTAATTGGGTCGAAAATTATTCTGCATTCTGATCATGCAGCTCTAAAATATCTTTTGACAAAACAACATGCTAAACCTCGCTTAATTAGATGGGTGTTATTATTGCAAGAATTTGATTTCCAAATCAAAGGTACTAAAGGAAATGAAAATGTTGTAGCTGATCATTTATCTAGATTACCCTTCTTTGGTGAAAATCTTGCATCTGATAGCATTCATAAAAATTTAGAAGCATTTCCTGATGAGCAGCTATTTGTGGTAATGAATGCACCTTGGATATTGCTAACTATCTTGCTTGTGGTATTTTGCATTCTGACATGTCATTTCAGGAAAAGAAAAGGTTTTTACACGTGAGTAAATTTTATTTTTGGGATGAACCTTACCTATTCTGGATATGCAAAGATGAGATAGTTCGCAGGTGTGTATCTGAGGAAGAACAACTGAGTGTTCTTCAATTTTGTCATGACCTTCACTGTGGTAGTCATTTTGGAGGGAGAAAGACTGTAGAAAAGGTGCTTCAAAGTGGTTTTTACTGGCTTACTCTATTCAAAGATGCTCAAGAATATTGTAAGCATTGTGACCGCTGTGAAAGAGTGGGTAACATTGGGAGGAGGAATGAAATGCCCCTTCAATCGTATATTTGTTGTTGAACTGTTTGATGTGTCCTTTTCCCAAGTCTTTTGGTTATGAATATATTTTAGTTGCTGTTGATTATGTTTTAAAATGGGTGGAGGCAATCCCCACCCGTACTAATGATGCTAATGTGGTTGTTAAATTTGTGAAGGAATATATTCTTAGTAGATTTGGCACACCAAGAGTGATAGTCAGTGATGGGGGAAGTCATTTCTGCAACAAAAGTTTTGAGAAATTAATGCACAAATCTGGTGTGAAACACAAGGTGGCGACCCCATACCATCCACAGACTTCTGGAAAAGTTGAGACATCCAACAAGCAAATAAAAGGAATTCTGGAGAAAATAGTCAACATATCAAGGAAGGATTGGGCAAGTAGATTGCATGATGCATTGTGGGCATATCAGATTACTTTTAAGACTCCTTTGGGTATGAGTCCATACCGATTGGTTTTTGGTAAGGGTTGTCATTTACCAGTGGAGTTAGAGCACAAAGCGTATTGGGCAATCAAGACTCTGAATTTAGACTTGGACAAGGCAAAGAGAGAACGTTTTCTGCAAATTTCTGAGTTAGATGAACTGAGGAATGAGGCTTATGAGAGTTCGAGGATTTATAAGGATCGCACTAAAGCACTTCATGACAGAATTATAGTGCAAAAGACATTGAGCCTAGGTATGAAAGTTTTGCTTTTTAATTCTCGTCTCCGTCTATTTCCAGGAAAACTCAAGTCTCGATGGAGTGGTCCTTTCGAGATAACTTAAGTATATCCTTCTGGTGCTATAGAATTGCTTAACTCTCGAACAAATGAAACTTTTAAAGTAAATGGACAGAGAGTTAAACCATATAATGAAGGGTTCCAAGAAGTAAAGATCATCGATAGCACTTTGATCTACGAACCTTAAGTCTTGCATAATGTCTAGCTACACGACATTAAAGAAGCGCTAAATGGGAGGCAACCCATCTGTTTGCATTTCTTTTCATAGTTATAATTTTATATTTAGTAATTTTTATTTTATGTTTGGTTTAAATAAATGGAATGGGTGCTTTGATCGGTTTTTATTGTGTTTCAGGGTTAATCAAAGAAGAGGATTACATTTCTTTAATATTTGGTGACACCAAATATATATATATATATATATATATAAAAGGGAGCCAAAATGGCAGTGAAGGACACTGCCACTTGACACGGCCAAGCCACTAGCCGTGTCAAGCCAACCATAACATCACCAAATTCACACAGCCCCTGACACGGCCAACAAGCTTGGCCGTGTCACATAGACATGGCCAAGCTTCTCCCCAAGTCCCTTTTTCTTTGTTTTGCAATCCTTTATTTACAGTGTCAAACACGGTCATGGGACAAGGCCAAGTCACTGGCCGTGTCCCTCCAAACTCATCAAACACGGCCAAGCTAACCCAAGCTTGGTCGTGTCCCTTCAATTTTAAAGTTAAAAAACACGGTTTTAGCACTTTTCGTTCATTTCAATCCCTAGTTTTCTTTTTGTTTTCTTTCTCTCTCTCGACTTTTTCTCTCACAAAACCTCCATTATTGTTCTTTCAAAGCTTCCAAAATCCCATTAATTCTCAATTTCCTTCACCAAAACTGAAATTAATCCGTTCAATCTTCTTGTTCTCTCATAAAAAATCAATCTAATCTGTTTAAGTTTCAAATTTTTCCAGATCTTTAATTATGCCAAGAACAAAGATGGTTTCTCATCACAAGAGGAAGCGACCTCCAACTGCAGTTGCATCTTCATCTTCTTCATCTTTAAAGAGAGCTACTCTTTTGGCTAGGGGTTTCTTTCCGACGAGGTATGTTAGCGATGAATCCCTTAATGCTCTTCATATTAGGGATAATTTTTATAGTTATTTTCAAAACCTTGGGTGGGAGAAACTAGTCTCCTATTGACCTTTGCAATTTCAAGAGCTTACTTTGGAATTTTTAACATCTCTTAAGGTTGAAAGAGATGAACAAAAAATTTTCTCTAGGTTGAATTTTAAATTGCGTGGGAAATCATTTGTAGTTAGTATTGAGCAATTGAATGTTATATTTGGTTTCCATCAACACGGTGAAAAGTCTGTACCTAAGGTTTTAAACAGCAATTTGCTTGGGGAGCATTGGGCTAGGGAACTTATGTGCCAAATCGGCCAAAGCAACTAAATTGAGTAATCCCGCTTTAAGGTATTTGCATCTCTTTATGTCCTGTGGGTTCTTTGCTCGGAAGGAAAGCCCAGGTGTAGTGGAACTTAGTGAGCTCTTTTTCTTAGATTGTGCTTGTAATGCAATACCCATTAGTACCGGCTATTGGTTGGCCGATGTTTTTGATAATGTGGCAAACAAAAAGAAGTGGGCTATTTGTATTGGAGGATTGGTTACCACATTGGCAACAACCCTTCTTGATGATTTTGACCCGAGTACCTGTCGTATGACTAAAATTACAGGTAATGATTCATTAGATTTGGCCACACTTGAGAAGATGCATATGGTTGTGAACAGGGGAGGGGCCTATGTGATGGCTTCAGCTGAGTCAGAAGCACCAGGGGGCAGACAAAAGAGAACACGAGTCCATGAGGAGTCCGACTTGAATTCTCTTGAATTGGATGAAGATGCTCAGGTCCTGGATAATCAGGAGATACTTAATAGAATAGAGGCACTGGAGAGCAAGGTCGATCGTAACCATGCTGCGGTCTTGCAACAGTTGGACCAAATCAATAGCAACCTTGCTAAGATTCTGAGTCTCCATCCCTCGGCTGCATCATCATCACATCCTCCTCCGTAGATCAAATTGGCTCGAATCTTTTGAGAGAATTCCTTAATTTCTTGTCTTTAGTTATAGCATATTTTCGTTGTTATTTTTCATTTTTTGTTTTTAATGTTAACATTTTGGATATTTTTAATTTTATATATTGTATTTTGTTTTTGAACAATTGTTGTTTGTGATGAAAAGGTAGAGTTTGCCTCACAAGGGAACGATGGAAAACAGGTTGTATCTTCACTCTTTTTCTTTATTATCCTTATTTCCATTGAGGACAATGTAATTTATAAGTGTGGGGTAATCTTTAAGCTTTCCTTTAATTCTTGTTTTGTTTGTCTTTGTGTGTTATATTGTGCGTTGTGCATGGCATAATTGTTGGAAACTTATTGACTTTTCTTTGATTCTAGCATTATATTTGAGACTTTAGTATCAGCATAGAGATTAGCATTTGAATTCATTCAGGATCAATTTTCACATTCTGCAATTCATGACATATAAATCTTTGAGAACCCACCCTTTGTGAGTTTTGAGCTTCATAGATTGAATATTATTGTCCATTGATTTTCTTTTCTTAAGTGTGCACCTTCATGATTTTGCATCTCTAGAGCTTGCTTTTGCATACTAATTGAACTCACATTATGATTTAATCTCAAGTTTTAAAATGATGAAGGCAAATTAGGATTATCCCTTTAGCTTAAAAAGACGTCCCTTAATTATGAATTCCTTAGTGAACCAAGTTGAGCCTTTGACTTTTTCTTGATTGATCAACACAATTCACAACTCAACATTTTCCTATTATCATCATACCTGCATTAAGGAATGGAGTTTCTTATGATATGACAATAGGGTGGTTTAATTCATAAGTGTGGGGTAAGCAATAAAAAAAATAAAATAGTATTGCTTTAGTAAGATTTGGGGCTGAAATGCATACTTTGCACATTATATTTGACTAAGAGTCGATTATTCTTTTCCTCTACATTTTAAGCTAGATGTTCCATGGAATTTTATATTTTGTATATATATATATATATTAAAAAAATGATATAAAAGAAAATAAAAGAGAAGATATATATATATATACAAAATTCATATATTTTCTAGCATTAGTCATCAAAGAGGAATGTCGACTCATGTACTTTTCTTTAAGTATGAAAGTATGTGCGATTATCAAGGGTTGGTGAATATGCCATTTGAGGGAGTTACGAGTTTCTTAGCAAGAGTATTGTCTAATTTAGATACTCCATTTCTTGATGTTCCAACTTAAATGTCTTTTCTCACACCTTCACCTTAGCCCCATTACATCCAAATAAAAGACCTTCGGATTATTTCTTGAGAAAATCAGTGAGAGAGATTGGATAATTAAGCAAGTTTATGGCAGTATGCAGTCATGAGTAGTTTGAGTGAATTAACCTTTGAAATCGAGTGAAACACTTAGATGAGAGATGAGATTTGTTATGTCTGGATTAATGAATGAGTTAAGAAAATCTTGATTGAAATAAATTGCAATTATTTATGGCTGAGCCTT
Source organism: Garcia nutans (assembly GCA_947685225.1). NCBI lineage: Eukaryota > Viridiplantae > Streptophyta > Magnoliopsida > Malpighiales > Euphorbiaceae > Garcia > Garcia nutans. The sequence goes on along the minus strand of CANTUV010000037.1, from coordinate 6,615,608 downwards.
AAAGGATTTCATCTTATATACTGGAATTATAGTTAAGGTTGTTTGAGTTTTTAATTTATGCCATGTGAATTTGCTTGAGGACAAGCAAAGTTTTAAGTGTGGGGTAGTTGTTTTATTAGGTTTTGTCATAGAATTGTATCTTATTTATTATGATGATTATTGCACTACAAGAAAACTGTGAAATAGCTACGGAAAATTGCTACGGACAGATTCCGTAGCAACATAGCGACGGAATTGCTATGGCATAGCTACGGAATTGCCTTTTTTATTAAATTATATATTGCCGTAGCAAGTCCATAGCTATTCCGTAGCGACGTTAGCTACGGAATAGATTTCTGTAGCAATTATTTTCGCTCCACAGTGGCGCGCCTTTTAGCTACGCAGGATTCCGTAGCCATTCTGTAGCAAACATATTACTCATTCCCTCAGCTGCGGTTTAACTACGGATTTATCCTTTGCTACTGAATTTCCGTAGCGAAAAATATTTAGTTTTTAAGTTCTTATACAACCCTAATTTCTACTTTCTTCTAAAAAAAAAAAATTTTCTACTTCCCTCCTTTGCAAATTTCAGAATCCCGCTTTCCTCTAAAAAAAGGGGAAAAAAATTCAGAATCGTGCTTTGATCTGCCTTTGCTTTGTTCCTTCTCAGTTTGCTTTCAATCTTCCCCTTCACGTTGCAGCCTGCTCTCCTCAATCAATCTCTCTCTCTCATGACTTGCGAACCCAAGCCATAACCAACCACAACCTCCATTCGCCGCTTCCATCGCTGGTGTCTCAATCTTCAACCACTTTCAATTTGGCAGAAGAAGACAACATAGATGAGACAAGAGAAAGCTCAAAGGTTCTGATATCTTTCTCCCTCTAACTTTCATTTTATTGTTGTTATGCTTCAGTATCTTAGGATTTGGGGTTTTTGATGTTTGAACTCTCAAGTTAAACTGTAGAACTGCTGCTAGTTCTGGTACAAACCCGATCTAAATAATCCTCAATGTCATTCAAAAACCATGTCCTACATTCACAATTCAATGCATTTGCTATTTCTGATGATACATTCAATCTACTTCCCTTCACCCAATTTTGGTTGCTTTGCAGATTATTTACTATTTCTGAGAAAAATTCATTGTCGGATCTTTAATTCCTAGCAGCAAATGTGTAATTTGTTCCGTTTGATGCTTTTGGGTGCTTTTGGGTTTAAGTCACATTCTACTGCTGCTTTGATCCATGTAGCTGCATTTTTCTTTCTATCCAATACAAGTTTTAAATCTTCTGTTATAGAATCAGGACAACTTGAATCTATTAGGGATTCAAAAATTACTTTGGTTTGAGATAAATCATTTTGAAGATTGGAAAATTTGTCTACAAGTTTTCGCTGTATATTATGGTTCCATTTATTGAGCCATGAGGTAATGTAAGTAACATAGAATATTAGAGTGCAGTAAACGATAGCGGAAACAGAGATAAGAAAATGGCAGGAATGCATTTGATTAATAATGGAGTGTGTACACAGATGAGTACGGTAACTAGACAAGAGAATGAGAGAGAAACAAAAATAGGTAATGAATAACCTCCTAGGTACAAGCCTGATTACAGAGAGAATAATTCCCCTGCCCAAAATGACTGAATGCTAAAAGATGCCTACAAATTGCTACTGCTTTCATTATAAATGATTGCCTCTAACAGAAAGGGCTGATGTGTCCAGCTGTGTTGGTAATATCTCAGCTGTCCTCAGCTTTTTTGATTCTCCTAGAATACACCTTGAAGGATCTTGGGCTTTTCTCAACAACTCTATAATTGCCTTTACTAGAGTACTGCTTTCCTCTGAACTTCCTTTGGAACTTTTGCCTTAGTAGGCATTGCATTGTTACTTGATGGTAGGATTTTAATCAACTAGCCAATCTTTCTATCTAGTGCAAGATATGATCATTAAGTTTCTGTTGCACCAACATACAGCCAGTGTTCTGTCTTGAAGGGCAACTCATGGAATTTCTTATAATTGCTTCTTGCCTAATCAACTCCTTTCCTCTTCATCATTTTGATTTAATGGTTTTTGCAGGCTATATATTATTTGGAGAAGGGAGAATCTATTTTTGTGGCAGCTCACACCTCAGCTGGAAAGACAGTTGTAGCGGAATATGCTTTTGCTCTAGCTTCAAAAGTATGATATTCTGAATCAAGTGCATGTGATATTATATTTATATTTTTTCCCTGAGACTATGACTTCAGGTTTTCCCAATTCGCTTCTCGTCATAAAATTTATACCACTGTAGTTGATTGTTGTCTTTTCATGTCATGCAGCACTGCACTAATGTAAAAATTGAAATGAATTGTTGAATTCATTTGTTCTTATGAACATAAGAAAAGAAAAAGAATTCACATGAACACTTGATCCGCTGCAATCTGTTTTGGCCTTAGGCTTGACAAATGTAGTGTCTGAAATATCCTTTGGTATTCTTGGAACATCCTTCCCACTTCAACTTCTTCTTTTGAAAATAAAAGATGTGGTAGAAGCAACTGAATTTCTGTTTCCTGCTGCAGTAATAGTATCATCATTTCTCCTTAGCTTGTTTGATAAAGTTTGATTTTTCTTTTTCCTGTTGATGATAGAAAATGACTAATTCTATAGAATAAGTGAAACTCATATTCTAAAGTTCAGTCTACATTCAGAAATCAACAAACGGTAGCGCCCGAGTCATGTTGTAGCGCGCCCGCGTCATGTTGTAGCGCGCCCGCGCTTGCTTCTTGCGTGCCCGCGCTTGCTTCTCTTTTACTGGAAGCGCGCCCGCGCTTGTTTCCCTGCGTGCCCGCGCTTGTTTCTCTTATACTGGAACGCGCCCGCGCTTGCTTGCAAGCTGAATGCGTTTTGCACTTCAACTTTTGCCCTTTCTTTATTTATTTCTACTTCAAATATTAACTATCTGTAAATAATACTCAAACATAACACAAAATATAATAAAATAATAAAATATCAAACAAAATTATATAAATTAAATAACACAAAATATAATAAAATAATAAAATATCAAACAAAATTATATAAATTAAATAAGTATTTTGCTATCATGTTCCTTTCTCGCATTGTATGTCTCTGTTTACTCTTTTTTTTTCCTTCTTCTTCAAATCTGCATATCTCTGATTTGGTGTTTTTACTGTTTACTTTTTGTTTTTTCCCCCCTTCTTCTTCTTCTTAAGTTCTTCTCCTTCATCTTCTATTTATCAATAAATAAGGGGAGATGCTACCAATATTTTGCCGATTCTGTTTGATAAGCTGCTGCTCACACCTTTTTTTTTCTAATTTTAGTTTTTGAGCTGCTTGAAAAATAACATATTGGTGTGAATTTGTATCTTGCTGATTGACTCCATGATATTTGGTAATAACTGTGATATTCATATCTTCATGATAATTTGCTTCTTCATTTGGTTCTCGGCTTATTCCTACTCAAGTAGTGCTGCTCTGTTTTTGTGTCTTCCATATTGTAAGAGTTTTCAGCTTTTCCACAAACATTTTGCTACACAAACACGTAATACTATAACTCATATAATTCATAACTCCTACACTTCCTGCCTTCTCCCTCTCTCTCTCTCTTACTTTTGTACTTTAACTTTAGGTATATAACTCTCTTTTCTTGCTATTTTTTCTGTAAATTACAGGCTATATTTGCTGCTGATTGTGATTTCATAAATTCATACATTTCATAAACCTACTGATATATATATAATCCTAGTTGTTGGCTGCTGTGTGACTATTTCCCTTTTATTTTGTTTTGTTTTATCCTTATATTTGGATCGCCGTGTGGCGTGATTCCATGTTCATATGCTGCCCGTTTGTGCATGCAATACGTTGTAATTAATTTATGTTTCAATGGTCATTTCAATTTGGCGGAAGGAAAAAGATGTCGAAAAAAGAGAACCTTCAAAAAGTGTTATCTTTCTTAATATGCATACTAAGAAAGATAAAAGAGGGGATCCAGCTGAGTTCATCGATAAGCGTGCTGAAACTGTCTATGTAAGTTTGATTTCTTTTGATTCATTATAATTTTAAAATTTTGAAACAATTTACTTTAATTGTACATTTATATATGTTGTAGGAGAATTTTAAGCGACTTAAAGATACTGTTGTACAAAACTCGGAGATAGATTCTGAAGAAGATAATAGCATTCATCTTGATGAGGACCTGTTATTCATCGAGGCAGCTGGAGGAAAAAAAAAGAATCGCATTTATGGCCTTGGATCAGCAAAGGGAGGGTCATATGCTTCAAGTTCCTCATCAAATGCACCAACTACAACTGCTCAACAAGAAACGCTTAATAACTTGAATGAACGACAGTCAAAGCTTGAAGAAATGATGGTTAATCTTATCAAAGAAATAAAAGAAGACCGAGAGGAATCAAGGCGATGGCGGGCATCATTTGCACCACCTCTTACAGATGACTCTGCTGATATAGGTTCACCAAATGACAATTATTTTGATGATTAAATATTAAGTTACGTTGTTATTTATATATCTTTAGGTATAATATTATATGAATTTTTAGGATTTACATTTGAGATTAAACACTTATCCCCTGTAGTACTTTGCATTAATGTGGATTATATGAACTTTTATGTTATAAAATGACTATGGATTTTTTTTTAATTATAATTGTTCTTTGGAGTTTAATTTTAGCAGGTTTAATAAAAATATTATTTTGCAAATGCTATGGAATTTGCTACAGAATGTGGTATTATTGGCTACGGAATTGCTTTGGAAATTAGCTACATAATTGCTACAGGCATTTAGCTACGGAATGGAAATTAGCTACATAATTGCTACAGGCAAACGACCTTAGCTACGGACGTTCACCTACGGAACTGCTACGGATTATATTTCCGTAGCTAACAACCTTAGCTACGGAATTACTACGGACGTTCACCTACGGAACTGCTACGTATTATGTTTCCGTAGCTAACAAACTTAGCTACGGAATTACTACGGAAGTGCAACTACGGAATTGCTACGGAAACTTAGCTACGGAATTACTACGGAAACATAGCTACGGACTTGTTTAGCTACGGAATTTTTGAAGAAAAGTTTGAAGGGTTATTGCTACGGAATGTCAGTAGCTAATCCGTAGCTATAGTTGCTACGGAAACAGTTTCCGTAGCTAAAAAAGCTTTGCTACGGGTTTTTAGCTACGGAAAATTTTCCGTAATAATTCCGTAGCTAAGCCGGTAATAGCTACGGACTTGCTACGGAATTGGCCGTAGCTAAACTGCATTTTTCTTGTAGTGTTGTTTTCTTTATGTATTTTGGTAGTTTTAATATGTTTATTTAGTGTTTTCATCAATTTTGGTAGTTTTAATTTATTCCAGTGTTTATGTTATTTTTCTCCTAGTTTTTAGTTTTTAGTGTGGTGTTTATGTGTTGTTGGTTAATGTTTTATTTGATTCTTGTTTAAAGTTTGTTTCAAGTGTTTGTTTTAGGTTAATATGCAAAATATTTCCTTGGAAGAAAGAATAGCTTGAAGCAGCACGACACGGCCAAGCCACTGGCTGTGTCTCACCTTAAGGGCAAAACCAAGGAACCAAGAGAGAAGGAAAATTTGGCAGAAGCTGACACACTTAGGTGACACGGCCAGGCCATTGGCCGTGTCACATGACACGGCCACAAGCTTGGCCGTGTCCCATAGTTAGCCAAGGAAGAAGACCCAAGAAAGAAGAGCAAAGAATGAAGGAATTAGTATGTGACACACTTAGGTGACATGGCCAAGCACTGGCCGTGTCACATGACACGACAAGGAGCTTGGCCGTGTCACACTCAAATCCACAGAAGCAAAGATGAAGGATTACACAGAAGTGGACACATCCAGGTGACACGGCCAAGCCACTGGCCGTGTCACATGACACGGCCACCAGCTTGGTCGTGTCACTCCATGGACTAAAGGAAGAAAGAAAACACGGATTTTGAGTGAGGTTTCGTATAAATAAGAGGATTAGGGTTTTTGAAAAAGACACAATTTATTAGCCGTCAAACATAAACTTTAGAGCTTCCATTTGTTTTCTTGGAGAATTTTGATTACACTTTGATGCAAACAGTCTAGATTGAATTTGTTTTAGCCACTGCAATATTCTTCTAGCAAAGATCTGAACAAGAGATTCTTCAGAAGCTAAAGGAAGTTTGTAATTTGGTTTTGTTCTCAAACTTTATCTCTTAAGTTTCATTGGAATTGTATTCATGAATTCTATTATGTCTAAATTAATTTCTTTGAATTTTAATGAGATGAATTTGTTTGATAGCATTATTATGAACTAATTTGATCTAATCTAGGGTTTGTATGGATCTACTATGATTGTATAAATTGGTTATTCCTCTTAACTGAATTATTTCTTTTATCCTTTATTGAATGGATTAATGTTAATATATAATTGATTGGCCACCAATTATGTGTTTGAGGTATTTAGATGAAGGATTGAGAAATGAAGTCTAGTGCTGGAACAATTCAATTAGGGACTTAGGTGAATTAGAAATATAAACCTAAGAAAAAGATCATTTCAATTGTAACAAGATTATTTGAAAGAGGTTTGAATGCGAGAGCTTATTGCCTTGATTCGATTAATTAAGTTACTTGAGATCTAATCTTTGAAATTAATTTGGTTGAGAGGAATAGCCGTTCATACATATAAATTAGTAGAGAAGTGCAAACCCTAGACCTTTCTATTAAGTGAATCAATATATCAGCTCAGTTTACTTTTATTGTTTTAAACTCCACTCGATCTGTCTTCATTAGTTGTTAGCAATTTAAATTTATTATAATTTGTTATTTGCAACCTGATAATCAATTAGCTTATCTAGCTTCCTTGTGAGACGACCTTGAGGTGTGTTAGGAAATCATAGAGATCACTGTTGATGAAAAACACGCAGCGGAAAAATATTTGATCTCTGATTTCCAACCAGGATCCATGCTGTTCGTTTAATTCGACAAAAGTGTTCAAAGAACTAACCTGTTGATGATTCGAAATCACAGTTTGGAAGAGATGCCTCGATCGCGAAACACCCTCTATCGCGTATCCACACGAATGCTACCGTTTGGAGTGCTAGCTCTCTGCAACGGCGAAGGCTGGAAAAACGTTTTTTCTAAAAACGTATTAGGGTTACCTTTTTCGTTCCTCTTTATTTTTATTGTTACCTCTGAGAAGACTTAACGTCTGGAGTGAATATAATCACTCCAGAATCCAATTCAAAATTGGATACGGAAAGTCAAATTCAGAATCCAAGTCTAATTAGGATTCTGAATACATTATCTAATAATATATATAATTGGATAAGGTAAGTCAAATTCAGAATCCAAATCTAATTAGGATTCTGAATATATTATCTAATAATATATATATATATAAACGAAAATAATAATAATAATAAATATTAATATCTAATATTAATATTATTAATATTATATCCAGCCCAAAACGCATTCTTGTGTATGACCCGATAGGCCCATATTAATTGGCAGTCAATTTAATCTCTATTAAATCAACAAGTCATAATTGGCCTCTAGCAAGGCGTTACAACTACCCAATTAATATAAGGAATGTCCAATTTGCCTAATAATAGTATATGCATTAATCCCTTTGTCACACGATATCTAGCTTGAACATAAGTCATGGTCAACGTCATACTTATATTGTCCAAACTTATGATTACTCGATCTCCAAGTAGACTGATAAAAACAAATGAAATTGATCACACTATCAATTCATTTGAGCACGGCCATGCATTTCACAGTCTCACTTATCGAGGGGCCCAAAAGATATCTCTCTCAAAGAGAGGGACAAATTCTATCTTGATTGTTCATTATCCTCTACATAATTTCTATCATATATGAACATAACCTTTATTACTATCCAGTTACGGATAATGTTTGATCATGTCAAAATATAATAGTCCTTATATTGGAAACTATGACAATCTCAAGTCAAAGAATTAATACATAACTATCATGAGATTTACTTATGACACTAACCCATGTAGTAATCTCATGATGGGTCTATCCAATACATTGTTCTCTAACAAGTATCTATGAAATTGATTTGTATCACTATACACATAACCATCTAATGATTATCAAATCAATGTTCATACTGGTTAAGAATTATTAATTTTTTTTTATCTCTATAACAATAATAAACCAGGGACAAATATCAAAATTGTGTAACATGCAAACAAACAATAATGATAATAAAACCTCATTTATTAATAATGAATGTATAACATAAAGATCCAAATAAATGGCCTAGGGCACATACACTAACAATATTGTCCCTAGGCCATTTATTTGGATCTTTATGTTATACATTCATTATTAATAAATGAGGTTTTATTATCATTATTGTTTGTTTGCATGTTACACAATTTTGATATTTGTCCTTGGTTTATTATTGTTATAGAGATAAAAAAAAATTCTTAACCAGTATGAACATTGATTTGATAATCATTAGATGGTTATGTGTATAGTGATACAAATCAATTTCATAGATACTTGTTAGAGAACAATGTATTGGATAGACCCATCATGAGATTACTACATGGGTTAGTGTCATAAGTAAATCTCATGATAGTTATGTATTAATTCTTTGACTTGAGATTGTCATAGTTTCCAATATAAGGACTATTATATTTTGACATGATCAAACATTATCCGTAACTGGATAGTAATAAAGGTTATGTTCATATATGATAGAAATTATGTAGAGGATAATGAACAATCAAGATAGAATTTGTCCCTCTCTTTGAGAGAGATATCTTTTGGGCCCCTCGATAAGTGAGACTGTGAAATGCATGGCCGTGCTCAAATGAATTGATAGTGTGATCAATTTCATTTGTTTTTATCAGTCTACTTGGAGATCGAGTAATCATAAGTTTGGACAATATAAGTATGACGTTGACCATGACTTATGTTCAAGCTAGATATCGTGTGACAAAGGGATTAATGCATATACTATTATTAGGCAAATTGGACATTCCTTATATTAATTGGGTAGTTGTAACGCCTTGCTAGAGGCCAATTATGACTTGTTGATTTAATAGAGATTAAATTGACTGCCAATTAATATGGGCCTATCGGGTCACACACAAGAATGCGTTTTGGGCTGGATATAATATTAATAATATTAATATTAGATATTAATATTTATTATTATTATTATTTTCATTTTTATATATATATATATTATTAGATAATATATTCAGAATCCTAATTAGATTTGGATTCTGAATTTGACTTACCTTATCCAATTATATATATTATTAGATAATGTATTCAGAATCCTAATTAGACTTGGATTCTGAATTTGACTTTCCGTATCCAATTTTGAATTGGATTCTGGAGTGATTATATTCACTCCAGACGTTAAGTCTTCTCAGAGGTAACAATAAAAACAAAGAGGAACGAAAAAGGTAACCCGAATACGTTTTTAGAAAAAACGTTTTTCCAGCCTTCGCCGTTGCAGAGAGCTAGCACTCCAAACGGTAGCATTCGTGTGGATACGCGATAGAGGGTGTTTCGCGATCGAGGCATCTCTTCCAAACTGTGATTTCGAATCATCAACAGGTTAGTTCTTTGAACACTTTTGTCGAATTAAACGAACAGCATGGATCCTGGTGGGAAATCAGAGATCAAATATTTTTCCGCTGCGTGTTTTTCATCAACAGTGATCTCTATGATTGAATCAATATATCCCTAGGGCACATAGAGAAGTGCAAACCCTAGACCTTTCTATTAAGTGAATCAATATATCAGCTCAGTTTACTTTTATTGTTTTAAACTCCACTCAATTTGTCTTCATTAGTTGTTAGCAATTTAAATTTATTATAATTTGTTATTTGCAACCTGATAATCAATTAGCTTATCTAGCTTCCTTGTGAGACGACCTTGAGGTGTTCACCAAGATACTACAGTAGCCTCGTATACTTGTGAGTGTAGTTCTAGTAGTGTTAATTAGAGCGCAACACCTTGTAGGATTATTAAGTACAAAACTTTCAAGAACTAGATGGTCTTTCTCCTTTTTCTCCGATTTTGATTGAATCTTTGGTTGGGTTGGACCAATTCAAGTCAAACTTTCCTTATAAACCAAATGAAAGCCTTTTGCTGCTTTAGGTAAAAGAGAACTCAGTTGGCTTTCGAAACCGTTTTGGGTTTTATTTTCTTTTCTTCTTTCTTCATTTATTTTGTTTATCTTTCTTCTTTTTCCTTTTTATTTTCTTTATTTTTTTCTTCTTTTTTTCTTCTTTCTTTTGTTCTTATTTTTTTTCTCTTTTTTCTTTTCTTTTTCTTTTTTTTTTGGTTCTAGCTCTAAAAGAGTTGTCTTGTTTGTACCAACTTGGGTTTCTAATAATGGATGAGTGGAGTGACATAAATCTTCTTTAACAGGGATAAATCATTTGTTACTTTGATGTTGTCTAGATATATTGGAGATATTAGGAGAACTTCAAATACCCTTATGGTCTTGATAACATCAACTATCCTTATGATCTTAACTATTCATTCCTTTCTTTGATCTTCTTGCCTCTTCACCTTAGTGATCATAAGACTTGTCAAAAGTATCACAACAGCTCAGGGTAGGTTGTTGGGGTTTGTAAGTCAATGAAAAGAAAGCTAAAATTTCATAAAGGCTCAAAGGGACAACTAGGGATTGATATTTAATTGGGTGGATACTAGTTGTTGGCTCATCAAACAATGCCTAGATCATATCTCTCTTCAAATAAGCAAAGTTCAATTTCGCCTTGAAAGTTTGACAAAGCATGTTTTAAGACTTACTAGGACCTAGACAAAGGTAATTATGCAGGAGTCCTCTCTAAGTAAGCATACACAACTCAATGCTATAGAGCAATTCCCTTATCTAGTAAAGTTATTCGAATCATGATGCCTAGATACATTAATTTATGAATATCAAGCTAGATTCGTCATTGGTTGAGCACCAAAATGAATAAAGACCAACAAAAATTTTGATGAAAGTAATTTATTCAAACAACTTTAAATTTAAAACACAATTGTTCCAATTAAATATTAAAGAAAACAAAATAAATAGAGCAATATTCAAGCTAAGGAAAGTTTGTTGAGTTAAGATCCTTCTCCTTTCATATCTTCAACATTCCCATCTTGAAAGGAGGATAAGACAAGATCTTCCTCCAATCCTCCTCCTACCATGAAAGTTGCTAGTGGTGCCACTCTGTTGAACTTAGGTAGAGGATTGCTTTTGGTATTGGGCTTATCCAGCTCGGGTAGCGTACCACTGTCAATCAAATTTTGGATCTCATGTTTTAATCTCAAGCATTTGTCTGTCTCATGTCCTTATGTCTGATGAAACTCACAAAAGGCTTTAGTATCAAATTTTGGGGGTAAAGGATTCGACAAAGGTCGGGGGACCAATTGCTGTAATAGTCCCTTCTTTTGTAGCTTGTTGAAGACCCAAGACAAAGGCTTCCCTAGATCTGAAAACTGCCTTCTATTTTCTTGACCAGTTGTATTAACATCAACTTCCTTTTGCATGCTTTGATTACTAGGCTGATAATTTCATTTTATAGAAAAATGACTCTTCTCCCTTTCCCACTCTTCAATTTGTAGACCAGCTTGGAGAAGATCTTTGAAATTTTGGATAACTGTATGAGACATCCTTTCACGAAGACTAGGCAACACTCCTCTCACAATCATCCTTATTTGGTCAAATTCATCAGGCCTCTTCTTGAGCAAAATAGCCTTATCTCCATCTTTTCACATAGTCCACAAAATTTTCATTTGGCCTTTGTCTAATGGACTCAACTTCCATTAAGGTAACATCCATCTCGACATTGTATCCATATTGTTGGATGAAGGCCTTGTACAACATGTTCCAATCATTTTGAGTACTTTCCTCTAAGGTGTTGAACCAATTTTGGACATTAGGGTCCAATGAGAGCATAAAATACCTCAGAGTTTGAGCTTTAGTAGCTCAGGCAGACTGCATAGCTGTGATATACTGCTTCACATAGAAACGAGGGTTTCCAGTTCCATCAAACTTTGCAAAGGATGGCATCTTGAATTTTTATGGAACTTCTTCGTCTAGCTCAAATAATTTGTCAACTTCGGACATTTCTTAAATTTTCAGCTTCTCCTCAAATTTCTTTTCCAAGTCTGCAATCATCTTTTCAACAACAGGCGTTTTGGTTTTCTCCATAGCTGATCTTTCAACAATCCTTGGTTCTTTCTTCTTATCTTGAGGATCTTGGAAGTATTGAACCCAATCATCATCATCATTAATGATCACCTTATCATCATCAAAAACCACTTCACTAACTTTAGCCTTCCCCTTGTCCTTTGGCTTCTTAGTGCTAGCAGATGCTTCGGCATTATTTTTTGAAATTGCAGCCAATTGGTTCTTAATGGTCTCAACCAATGCCTCTTTTATTTCTTTCATCTTGGCATTGAGGGCGTCATCCACCATTCTTTGAATTTTTTCAGACTCCATTGCTTTTGGTGAGCAAGTGATTGAGTTGCTACTAGATTCTTCGCCTCTGGCATATGTTGAATTGTCCTAAGCTTTTGAACTGTCGTAATCTAGGGCTGTGAGCTAGAGAGGATCAATGATATGAGATGCGAATGTATGTATGCATGTATGCATGTATGCACAAACAATAGACAAAGATAAGTAGAACGTCCCTTACAACCTTATAACTTTCACACACGGATGGCGAGTCTCTATTCCTAGGTATATGGTTAACAAAGTACCAACATGGGGTAATTTATTTTTGAAAAGTTCCCTAGGACATTTCAACCAATAGCTATATTTTAAAAATGGAAATTAGTTCATGATAATTCCTATTAATTAGGTTTTAATCCATTTAAACAACTAAAGTAGCTTTTATGCTATATTGTATTAAAACTAAATTAAGAGGTTTATTATAAATAGATTTCTCACTTGAAAAAGTAACTAATGATTCATGCCAAAAACAAGCCCACGATTAATTATTCTTAGTATAAACTAGGCTCACAATTGATTTTTGGTATTTCATAATTGACCTAAATATTTGCAAGTTTTTTTAAAGGTTGGATGAAAATAATTTTGTTTCTAAGCCCATTGTAAAAAGATTTTTAGAAAGAAATGGATTTTGGGCTTTGTATTTGAGTTTTGAGAAAAGAATTTTTTGATTTATTTTTAGAAAAAGTTTTATGTCCAAAGACCGTCTTGAAAAGTTTTGAAAATAGCTTTGGTCTTTTGGACTTTAAAGAAAAACTTATTTGAGCTCATAATGTACTTGGGTCATATTAGAAAAAGAATAAACCAAATAAGCCATGATTTAAGCCAAGATAAATTAACCATAGTCAAACAATAAGCATTTAGGGTAAAATCATAAGGAAAGTAATTAGGCCAATTGCATGAGCTTTAGTCTTTGGGTTGAAAGGCTTAGGTTCCCATAGCAAGTATATACCAAATGGTATGAGGCTATGAGTTGTTATGCCATTCTCGATCTCCATACCTTGAGTGAAAGTATGATATCCCTCACACAACACAACACGGGTAACACGAGCATCCTAACTCACACATAATCCAATCTAATATGATGCAATGGATAATACCATGATAAGAAAGAATAGAATAATAAAAGACCAATGGAATCAAATTCTCTTATCCCCAACAAAGTCGCCACTGTGAGCGGGGATTTTTGCCACCACTCCCAGTGGAATGGTTATTGTGACTTCTGCACTGTTTAGGCTTGGGGCACTAGAGAACATGGACCTAAGCCCGGAGAAAATGGAGTTGCCACCTGGATGGACCAGGAAAAAGAAAGGGGCGAATGACTCGATTTCTAAGGAATCTCCAACCCTCTAATGGGTTTGAAAAGTAAGGTACGTGTGGGAAAGGTGAGAAATGGCCCAGCACCCCTACAACGCCCAGTTCATTTGAACCGGCCTCCTTTTCAGGTCTTAATATTATAAAATTCTTAAATATAATGGTATTTTCCACACTACATGTGCAACAATTAAAATAAAGCATCATTATATTAAAATCAAAACAATGTCCAAACAAAGCAAATAAATGGACACCCAACCAAGGATGGAAACATGTCCTTACATTGTCCATGTCTAAACTAAATAGGACACCCACCGAAAGGTGGAAACATGTCCTTTACATTGGTCCAAAATATAAAAGTAATTTAAATTACATGAAAATTAATTAATGAGGTACCCACAAATTGGAAACATACCTCTTACAATTTTAATACCAAAACAAACAATTAATAATCATAATACTAAAGAAAATATCCATCCATGATAAGCATTTAAATAAATCAAAATATATAATAAACTACAAAATAAAATCTAAAATTAAATAAAACAAATAAAGATACAAATTTAGGTTTATGTCTCAATTCAGAGTTCTTTAATTAACATTTAGGGTTTTGGGATTTTGAAATTATTATATTTATTATTGTTATTTAGGCTACTGTGATAATTTTTGAAAAAATAGAGTGGATTAGGTTTTTATAAATTTAAGAAAGTAGTGAAGTTTTTGGTTAATCAAATTAGGGTTTAGGGCTAACATCAGGAAATTAGAGTTTTGGAACCTTAAGACATTAGGGTTTATAATTTTAAAAGATTGGGTTTTAGGTTCACTGGATTATGGTTACTACGTTAAGAATTAGGATTTAGATTTACTTGATTGGGTTTTAAGTTCAATGGATTAGGGCTTTAAGTGTTGATGAACTTGTCATAAGGTTTTAATGTTTTAAGAATTAGGGTTTAGGAAGACTAGGGTTTACTGGATTGGGTTTTGAGAATTAATAAGATAGTTTAGGGTTTTTGATATTTTGGAAAACATATTCGATCTTAGGATTTAAGAAAACAGTTTAGAGTTTTATAGAAACAATTATGATTAAAGTTTTTAGAATCTGTAAAGAAGATTAGAGTTTGGAGAATTAAAAAGACATTTTGAAGTTGCGGACAAAAAAGTTAGGGTTTAGATGATTAAGAAAATAGTTCGGGAAAAAATAATCTAGGGTTTTAAAGTTTTGGAAACAGAAGGATAGTTTAGGGTTTTAAAGTTTTGGAAACAGAAGAACAATTTAGGGTTTTTAAAGTTTTGGAAACAGAAGAATAATTTAGGGTTTTTGATAATTTAATCAATGATTTAGGCAACTAGACGGTTTTAAGTTTTCTAGCCTTTATAAAACATGCAAGTGGAGTTTTGAAAACTAACTGATTAATGTATGAACTAAAGTAAACAAATAAGGTTAAAGTTATTAAAACAAAGATCGAGTTACTGCATATTCTTATTAATCAAGGAAAACAAAGCTACTGTGAATATAAAATTTATGATTAAAGATCAAACCTGCGTAGTCGGTTCCACCAAAAAATTGATTTATGGATGAATAATAACATAGGCAATGTTGCTGCCTTTGATGGATTGATGATTAATTAATGCTGCTAATTCCTTTCTACCGTCTCTTCTCCTAGGGTTTTCTGTCTCCTCCTTTCTTCCCAAGTTAGAAGTCCAAAGTCTAGCTAAAGTAAAATAATTTTTCCCTGTAATTCTGTGTTTTAGTGTGGTATTTATAGGAAAAATAATAAACTTACTTCTAAGTGTCTAAGGAAATTAAAACAATTTAGGAAAAGAAATCAAAACCAAATAGAATTCGGCTTCGAAAAAATTGCGCTGGCAAAAAATTACTGCAGGCAAAAATTGTAAGCAAGAGTTGGTGGGCTAGCCAATTCACCATAAGGCCATTTCGCCGTAGGAATTTCCTACGGCGATTTGGCTTGTGGCCAATTCGCCCGAAGGAAATTCCTGCGGCGAAATGGTCCAAGCCAATTCACTTTCGGCGATGAAATTTTTCGTCGCCGATTTTTCTGTCATTAATTTTTATTCATTTATTTTTTATATATTATTTTTAACTTTATTAATATTACCTTTTTATTTTTATTAAAAATTATAAATAATAAATGCTAAAATAAATATTATTTAATTAAAATACCACTAAAATTATTTTGGACTATATAAAAAATTATTGGACCAGACTGGGTTAAAAAATAAGTGTCTACAGTTTGCTCTCTGCTTGAGCGATCTGAGACTTTCAATAGAAGAGAGTGAAAAGCAACAAGACTTAATTTTTAATTTTCCTGAGATGGTTTGGGTTTTGGGTTTTGGACCCGATTCGAGTTCTAGACTAGGAAAAGACTTGGGTTGCTCTATTCTTTAATGGATTGTGGGTCTTTACCCACCAAAAATAGATCTTTATCTATTGAAAATTTGGTCTTTACCCTTCAAGCATAGATCTTTATCCATTGGGGATCGGGTCTTTACCCTTGAAAATGGATCTTCATTCTTGGAAATCAGGTCTTTACCCTTAAAATATGGATCTTTATCCATTGAAAATTGGGTCTTTACCCTTGAAACATGGATCTTTATCCATTGAAGATCGAGTCTTTACCCTTAAAACATGCATCATTATCCACTAGAGATTGGGTCTTTACCCTTGAAACATGGATCTTTATCCATTGGGGATCGGATCTTTACCCTTGAAACATGGATCTTTATCCATTCTAGATCGGGTCTTTACCCTTGAAATATGGATCTTTATCCATTGGAAATTGGGTCTTTACCCTTGAAACATAGATCTTTATCCATTGGGATCGGATCTTTACCCTTGAAAATGGATCTTCATCATTGGAAATTAGATCTTCACCCTTTAAACATGGATCTTTATCTATTAGAGATCGGGTCTTTACCCTTGAAATATGGATCTTTATCCAGTGAAAATTGGGTCTTTACCCTTGAAACATGGATCTTTATCCATTGGAGACCGGGTCCTTACCCTTGAAATATGGATCTTTATCCAGTGAAAATCGGGTCTTTACCCATGAAACATGGATCTTTATCCATTGGAGTTCGGGTCTTTACCCTTGAAACATGGATCTTTATCCACTAAAGATTGGGCCTTTACCCTTGAAACATGGATCTTTATCCATTGGGGATCGGGTCTTTACCCTTGAAACATGGATCTTTATCCATTGGAGATCGGGTCTTTACCCTTGAAACATTGATCTTTATCCATTGGAGATCGGGTCTTTACCCTTGAAACATGGATCTTTATCCATTAGAGATCGAGTCTTTACCCTTGAAAATGGATCTTCATCCTTGGAAATCAGGTCTTCACCCTTTAAACATGGATCTTTATCTATTAGAGATCGGGTCTTTACCCTTGAAATATGGATCTTTATCCAGTGGAAATCGGGTCTTTACCCTTGAAACATGGATCTTTATCCATTGGAAATTCTGTCTTACCCTTGAAACATGGATCTTTATCCATTAGAAATCGGGTCTTTACCCTTGAAATATATGAATCTTTATCCATTGGAGATCGGGCTTTGACCCTGGCTTTAGCTCTTTTAGCTGGACTGATCTTTTGTCTTTTGCAAATTCATTCTTTTGAGAATTCTAATTTTCTTCTTTTTCCATTCTTTTTTATTCTTCCTTTGTACTTTTGCAAAAAAATCAGCCTTTTTTAGTTAGCCTTCATATCTTCTCCTTTTCCCCTGCGTGGTAAAATATTGGAAGTGAGTCTCAAAATGTTTTTTACATGCATAAGCTCAAAAATTTGAAAGGGAGAAACTTTTCCCCCTGTGTAGGCTAAAACCCATGATTTTTTTATGCGGGCTTTGGTTGATGTTTGTAGATTGTCTAGTTCTTCCGACAAGCATTTATTTCTTCTTTTGCAAAATGACTGGAGCTTCCTCAAGCAATACGCTTTCCATGCCCCCTTGATTCAATATCTTATTTTGATTGTTTACTTCACAGGGTGTTTGCTGTTCACTTTGACAAAGAACAAACAATACAAGAAAAATACAATGTGATATGCTCATGTATGCATGATATGCATGAATAATACTCACAGCGGTTTCATTGACTCACAGACTGAGGTGATCAGTAGAAGTGTTCTCATTGGTTCCTTTCAGATGCTCGTTCAGGTCTTATACTGGAATGGCAGAAGGCTTCACTTTTATGGCTTTTATCTTCGAGATATTGAAAACATGAATAATGGAGACCCCAAGCAGTAGAGATACATCCATTCCAAACTATTTTTTGGCATGTCAGTTGGTAGCTTCTTCATAACCTTGCCAATAATCATTTCCTTTGCCCAATGTGTCCTTTGAGGTTCGATAGTTCAACATACTTCCCTTAACTTGAAGGCTTCATGTGACAAAAACAAATTTTTTTTTTGAAATCAAATGCTGGCTTTGCCAAATCAATGTCAATTTACCTCAGGACTTGATTTTTCAAATTAACATATCTATAACATGACAACCCTAGTTACTGTACTAAACTTGGGAATCATTTCTATTTAGGCAAGAACTTATTGCACTTCAGATAGGCACATACACATTACTTGGCCAAAGGTCTCATTGAGTTTAAATATTATCTATCTCATATGCATGCTTATTCAAACTATCACCACTAATAAACTCTACCTACCAAGACAGATCAACAGGTATTTGATAGGCTTGAAATGGGGTCTATAAGGGACATGGGTTAAATGAAGGCCATTTGTAAGTTGGAGCCATTGTGACACAATGGACAAACCCTCACACTACAAATTGCTTGTTGGAACTTTAGAATGTTGGGAGCATGAAAAGATATAGCTTTGAGTATCCTCCCTTCTTGGCATTAATCTAGATCTTGATTGGGACAATCTTCATTTCTTTTCTTCTTTTCCCTTTTCTTTCTCTTTATTTTTCTTGCTATTCCCTTTCTTTGAGCATTTTATCATTTTGTCCTTCTTCCTTATAGGACTGTCAAGTACAGAACTTTTAAGAACTGGATGGTCTTTCTCCTTTTTCTCTAATTTTGATCAAATCTTTGGTTGGGTTGGGACCAATTCAAGTCAAATTGTCCTTATAAACGAAATGGAAGCCTTTTGGTGCTTTAGGTAAAAGAGAACTCAGTTGGCTTTCTAAACCGAATTTTTAGGTTTTTTCTTTTTTTTCCTTTCTTTCTTTTCTTTCTTTCCTTTTTTTTCTTTTGTCCTTTTTTTCATTTTTTTTTTCATTTTTTTCATTTTTTTCTTTTCTTTCTTTTGGTTCTAGCTCTAAAAGAGTTGTCTTGTTTGTACCAACATGGGTTTGCAATAATGGATGAGTGAAGTGACATAAATCTTCTTTAACAGGGATAAATCATTTGTTACTCTGATGTTGTCTTGATAGATTGGAGATACCAAGTGAACTTCAACTACCCTTATGGTCTTGATAACATCAACTATCCTTACAGTCATGGCTATGCATTCCTTTCTTTGATCTTTTTGCCTCTTCACCTTAGTGATCATAAGACTTGTCAAAAGTATCACAACAGCTCAAGGTAGGTTGTTGGGGTTATATGCCAATGAAAAGAAAGCTAAAATTTTTTTTGAAGGCTCAAAGGGATAACTAGGGATTGATATTTAATTGGGTGGATACTAGTTGTTGGCTAACCAAATAATGCCTAGATCATCTCTCTCTTAAATAAGTAGACTTCAATTTCACCTTGAAAGTTTGCTAAAGCATGTTCTAAGACTGACTAGGACCTAGACAAAGGTAATTATGCAGGAGCCCTCTCTAAGTAAGCATACACAACTCAATGCTATAGAGTAATTTCCTTACCTAGTAAAGTCATTCGAATCATGATGCATAGATATATTAATTTATGAATATCAAGCTAGATTCGTCATTGGTTGAGCACCAAAATGATCAAAGACCACCAAAAATTTTGATGAAAGTAATTTATTCAAACAAATTTAAATTTAAAAAACACGATTGTTCTAAATAAATATTAAAGAAAGCAAAATTTGAAAAGCAACATTCAAGCTAAGGAAAGTTTGTTGAGTTAAGCTTCTTTTCCTTTCACATCTTCAGTATCCCCATCTTGAAAGGATGATAAAACAAAATCTTCTTCCAATCCTTTTCCTACCATGAAGATTGCTGGTGGTGGCACTCTGTTGAATTTTGGCAAAGGATTGTCTTTTGTGCTAGTCTTATCAGGCTCAGGCAGCTTACCACTGTCAATTAAATTTTGGATCTCATGTTTTAAACATACACATTTGTCGGTCTCATGTCCTTATGTCTGAGAAATTGACAAAAAGCCTTAGTATCAAATTTTGGGGGTAAAGGATTCGGCAAAGGTCGGGGGGCCATTGGCTGTAATCGTCCCTTCTTTTGTAGCTTGTTGAAGACCCAAGACAAAGGCTTCCCTAATTCTAAAAACTGCCTCATTCCTCCTTGACTAGTGGCATTAATATCAACTTCTTTTTGCATGCTCTGATTGCCTGACTGGTAGTTCCCTTTGTCATTCCTTCTTATTCAAAAGCAATTCTTCTCCCTTTCCCATTCTTCAATTTGCAGACTAGCTTGGAGAAGATCTTTGAAATCCTTTATAAGGGTGTGAGACAGCCTCTCATGAAGGTTAGGCAAGATGCCTATGACTATCATTCTGACATGATCTGATTCATCAGGCCTCTTCTTGAGCAAAGCCGTCTTATTTCTCCATCTCTTCACATAGTCCACAAAATTCTCATTTGGTCGTTGCCTAATGGTTTCCACCTCCATCAAGGTAACTTCCAGCTCGACATTGTACCCATTGTTGAATGAAAGCCTTGTACAACATGTTCCAATCTTTTTGAGTACTTTCCTCTAAGGTGTTGAACCAATTTTGGACAACAGGGTCCAATGAGAGCATGAAATATCTTAGAGTTTAAGCCTTAGTGGCTCGGGCAGATTGCATGGTAGTGATGTACTGCTTCACATGGAGATGAGGGTTTCCAGTACCATTGTACCTAGCGAAGGAAGGCATCTTGAACTTATAAGGGACCTCCTCATCTTGTTCAAATAGTTTATCAATCTCAGATATCTCTTCCATTTTTAGTTTCTCCTCAAACTTCTTTTCTAGGTCAGCAATCATCTTCTCAACATCAGATATTTTGGTCTTTTCAACAGTTGTCTTCTCAATAATCTTTGGTTCCTTTTTGTCTTGAGAATCTTGGAAGTATTGAGCCCAGTCATCATCATCATCAACGACTA
Source organism: Garcia nutans (assembly GCA_947685225.1). Lineage (NCBI taxonomy): Eukaryota > Viridiplantae > Streptophyta > Magnoliopsida > Malpighiales > Euphorbiaceae > Garcia > Garcia nutans. The sequence continues at coordinate 6,594,554 of CANTUV010000037.1, read as the reverse complement.
TCTTGTCATCATCAAAAGCCACTTCACCAACTTTAGCCTTCCCATTGTCTTTCTTGGTGCTAGCAGATACTTTGGCATTGTTTCCTAAAATTACAGCCAATTGGTTCTTCATGGTCTCAGCCAGGGCCTCTTTTATTTATTCTATCTTGGCATTAGGGCGTCATCCATCATTCTTTAAATTAGTTCAGGCTCCATTGCTTTTGGAGAGAAAGTGATTGAGTCGTTATTATATTCTTCGTCGCTGGCGTAAGTCGGATTGTTGTAAGCTTTTGAACTGTCGTAATCCAGGGCCGCATGATAGAGAGGATCAATGAGATGCAAATGTATGCATGTATGCATTTATGCACAAACAATCAACAAAGAAAGATGATTAGGACGTTCCTTCTGACCATATAACATCCACACACAAATGGCGAGTCTCTTTTCCTAGGTAATATGGTTAACAAAATATCAACATGGGGTATCTTATTTTTTGAATAATTTCCTCGGACGTTTCAACCAATAGTTATATTTTCAAAAATGGAAATCAGTTCATGATAATTTCCATTAATAAGGTTTTAATCCATTCAACAAACTGTAGTAGCTTTTATAAACTAGGCTCACAATTGATTTTTGGCATTTCATAATTGACCTAAATATTTGTAAGCTCTTTTAAAGGCTGGATAAAAATAATTTTGTTTCTAAGCCCATTGTAAAAAGATTTTAGAAAAAATAGATTTTAGGCTTTGTATTTGAGTCTTGAGAAAAAGAGTTTTTTGATTTATTTTTAGAAAAGTCTTATGTCCAAAGACCATCTTGAAAAGTTTTGAAAATAGCTTTGGTCTTTTGGACTTTAAAGAAAAAATTCATTTTGAGCTTACAATGTACTTAGGTCATATTAGAAAAAGAACAAACCAAATAAGCCATGATTTAAGCCAAGACAAATTAACCATAGTCAAACAACAAGCATTTGGGGTAAAAACCTAAGGAAAATAACTAGGCCAATTACACGAGCTTTAGTCTTTGGGTTAAAAGGCTTAGGTTCCCATAACAAGTATATACCAAAAGGTACAAGGCTATGAGTGGTTATGCCATGCTCGATCTGCATACCTTGAGTGAAAGTATGGTATCCCTTACATAACATAACACGGGTAACACGGGCATCCCAACTCACGCACACGATGCAATCTAAATGATGCAATGGATAATATCATGATAAGAAAGAATAAAATAATATAAAGACCAATGGAATCAACTTCACTTATTCTCAGTGGAGTTGCCACTGTGAGCAGGGATTTTTGCACCCACTCCTGGTGGAATGGGTCTTGCTACTTTGGCACAGTTTAGGCTCGGGGCCTTAGAGAACACGGGCCTAAGCCTGGAGAAAATAGAGTCAACACTCTGACGAATCAGGAAAACGAAAGGGGTGGATAACTCGATTTCTAAGGAATCCCCAACCCCCTAATGGGTTCGAAAAGTTGGGTACGTGTGGGGAAGATGAGAAATGGCCCAGCACCCACACAACGCCTGGTTCATTGGAACTGGCCTCCTTTTCAGGCCTTACTATTATTAAATTCTTAAATATAATGATATTATCCATAATACATGCAACAATTAAAATAAAGCATCATTATATTAAAATCAAAACAATGTCCAAACAAAGCAAATAAATGGACACTCATTCGAGGATGGAAACATGTCCTTACATCGTCCATGTCTAAACTAAATAGGACACCCACCGAAAGGTGAAAACATGTCCTTTCCATTGGTCCAAAATATAAAAGCAATTTAAATTACATGAAAATTAATTAACGAGGTACCCATAAAATGGAAACATGCCTCTTACAATTTTAATACTAAAACAAACAAATAACAATCATAATAATAAAGAAAATATCCATCCATGATAAATTAAATAAATCAAGCATTTAAATAAATCAAAATATTTAATAAACTACATAATCAAATCTAAAATAAAATAAAGCAAATAAAGATACAAATTTAGGTTTGTGTCCCAATTTAGAGTTCTTTAATTTGGGATTTTGAAATTATTATATTTATTATTGTTATTTAGGCTACTGTGATAATTTTTGAAAAAATAGAGTGGATTAGGTTTTTATAAATTTAAGAAAGTAGTGAAGTTTTTGGTTAATCAAATTAGGGTTTAGGAATAACATCAGGAAATTACGATTTTGGAACCTTAAGACATTAGGGTTTATAATTTTAAAAGATTGGGTTTTAGGTTCACTGGATTATGGTTACTAAGTTAAGAATTAGGTTTAGATTTACTTGATTGGGTTTTAAGTTCAATGGATTAGGGCTTTAGGTGTTGATGAACTTGTCATAAAGTTTTAATGTTTTAAGAATTAGGGTTTAGGAAAACTAGGGTTGTAACACCCCTTCCCGACCTACATATGTAAGCTGAGTAGAGGCGCCACACTAACCTAATGTTGCTACCAATTTTACTTAGTCAAATTTTAGTTCCGATTTTTACAAAATTTTTGCCATAGTTTCGCCTAAAAATTGAGTCCCAAGTGTCGACAAAACCGGTTTTTTTCTTATTTTTAAAAATATTTTACACAAACCAATGCAAACAAAATCATTCTCAGTACACTCCCAATAAATCCCCCTTGTAACCTCAACTACAACCTGCAAAAAGGATTTACACTTCTAGTACAACATAAAATAAAGGTTTTGTGACAACCCCCATATTTAAATATTACACAGCGGAAGTTATAAAATATTTACATATTTACAAATTCATATACATCAAAACTCGAGTTTTACAACACATAAAATTTATACATGATTGGCAAGTCTGCTCTGATCTTTAAGCTCCCAAAATGGATTCTTCAAGGTCTACTCTCACTAGGTCTTGATGAACTCTCGGGTTCAACTCTATCCACTCTACTACCTGCGCGATTAAACACTATCGCGCTAAGCCAACGGCTTAGTAAGATAAAACATGCTAACGGTATGCTTTAATGAAATGCAATGCCACATATGTTATTGATAAGATCAACATCATAAATATAAAATTAACCACACAATTATGCATTTCACAAATCATAGTCATATGAGCATACCACATTTCAACATCTTTTCACATTCAACATTAATCAATCATACTCCATAACCAACATCTCATTTCATTAAACTCATAACATTATTTAGGACATTCATATAACCTTGACACCTATGGGCCCAACAAGTATTTAATACGATATTCAGAGTTCAGAGTTACTGCCTTGGGTTCATAGTCACAATAATCACGCCCGTAGGCAATGTATATACATGTATCTCTATCCATGGATAGTGTAACAGACCCAGTCTCTTGGATCATCAACTCAACACATATGAGGAGATCCTCAACCCGGCAAGACTGTTACAAATCATATATCTCATAGTGTAACAGACCCAGTCTCTTGGACCATCAACTCAACACCTATGAGGAGGTCCTCAACCCGGCAAGACTGTTACCTTTCATCATTTCTTAGGCATGCCACCCAAATCCAGAACTCTAAAACTGAATAACATATTAAACAAACAATTCATTTCCATTCTCAATTCTCATCACATTTAGGCAAACATGCCTTCTTTCTTTCAATTACATCATCTTAGCCAATAACAATGGCTTCACATTTCATTTCACAATATAACATCTCATTATTCAAGTATATATATATATATATATATATCTCATCCATGATCACATTATATCTCACATAGCATCATTCATAAATATCCACATTTCATTCCACATTACTCATGAAACACATTACCATTCACAATGCACAACATAACATTGTTCAATCTCAACAATGCAATTAGGGCAAAGAACAATTGATTATAACATTCATTGATTCAAGTGTGTTTAAAGTGTTTAGGGTTAGGTTTAAGGACCAACCTACCTTTGGAGAACCAAAGCAATGCAAGAAGAACAAAGAATTAAAACCCTAACCATAAATAGTACATTCTGGTTTTAAACTCCATTTTATCCTTATTTTGAAAAATTGTATAAAATAATCTACTTGACTAAAAATTATAAAATTTTTACAGAATTTAGTTTTGTATCTTAAAATAATCCCTTTAAAATTTCAGATCAAACTGAACCCAAAATCTTGGTCAAATAGTTCACCTAACCAGACTGCCCCAATTGCCCTGCATCCTGGCAGCAGTTCTGAACTTTGTGAATTCCATAAATCAAATTCAATCAACGTGGTTCCAAATTATTTTTCTCAAATACTAGACTCACTAAGCAACAACATATCCAAAATTCAATTGAATATGATTTTTCTACATTTTATTAAAAATTCCGAAATAGAGCTGTCTCAGTTAAGGTACCTGCTGGAACAGGTCTAATAAAAATAATCTTTCTAAACTCATAACCATTCCAAAATCGAATCAACATATTTTTCAGTCATTCTAGACTCATAGAGGCACAACATATCAAAAATTCACTTCAATAACATTTTTCTAAAATTAATTAAAAATCATACAAGTCACAGCCTTTACTAATCCTAAAACAGAAACAATTTCACTAAACACCAATCTTACTCTTCCATCACCAACACCAACCCAACTTCTCATCTATCAAGCAAAATCAATACTTACAATCATACCATAAGCAACTTAATCATACCACTTCAAAAGAATTGAAGAAATTAGAGAAAAGATCTTACCTTAGTTAAAAACTTCTTAAATCAACACTTGAACACTTAATCTTTCTTCAATTTAAGCTTGAAATCATCAAAACCATCACTTGTCTCTTTCTTTCTCTTTGGCTATGGAGGGCCGGCCATCAACAAGAAGAAGAAGAAGAAATGATAAAGAAAACACAAGTCAAACCTTCTTTAAATATCCACCATGTGATTTTATCCAAGCAATTACCAAAGTGCCCTTATTCACATAATTATCTTTTTGTCTTATATGTGCCCAATTAAGTAATTTACCAATCTCAAATAAATATCTTCTCTTGCATTGACCAAGCCTTTTGACCACTTTATATGTCATATATATTAACATATACACAACATATAAATTTGTCTCTAAACCCTATTTCTTCCCAAAATACATATACATATACTTTCTCTTCTCAATTTCTTTTCTCTTACAATTTAACACATATATTCAATCCAATATATAACAATAACAACAACAACAATATGCAAAACTTCTAGGGCATAAATGAGGATATTACAATTCTCCCCCTCTAAAAAGAAATTTCGTCCTCGAAATTACCTGATATCAACTCTGAAATAGTTGAGGATATTGCTCTCGCATAGTTTGCTCACTTTCCCAAGTTGCTTCTTCTTTTGCATGATTCTTCCAAAGAATCTTCACCAATGGCACTTTCTTGTTCCTCAATTCTTTCACATCACGTGCCAAGATAGCAACTGGTTCTTCTTCAAATGTCAAATCTGGGCTCACTTCGATAGACTCAAATGGCAACACATGAGATGGATCTGACCTGTACCTCCTCAACATAGAAACATGGAATACATTATGAATACGATCCAACTCAGGTGGCAAAGCAAGTCGATATGCAACTGGCCCAACTCTTTCTAACACTTCATACGGCCCAATGAAATGAGGACTCAATTTTCCTTTCCGACCGAACCTCAAAATCTTCTTCCAAGGAGATACTTTCAAAAACACCTTATCTCCAACATCAAACTCTATATCTCTCCTCTTCAGATCTGCATAAGACTTCTGTCGGTCTGAAGCTGCTTTTAACCTGCCTCGAATCAACTTTACTTTTTCTTCAGTTTCTTGTATCAAATCAGGACCAACCAACTTATTATCTCCAAGCTCATTCCAACAAAGAGGTGTCCTACACCGTCTGCCATACAATGCTTCAAACGGTGCCATACCAATGCTGGATTGGTGACTGTTGTTGTAAGCAAACTCCACAAGAGGTAAAAACCTATCCCAACTTCCAGAGAAATCGATGACACAGCTTCTCAACATGTCCTCAATAATCTGTATCACCCTCTCTGACTGTCCATCCGTCTGTGGATGAAAAGCAGTACTGAAGTGTAGTCGAGAACCCAAAGCACTATGCAAACTCTTCCAAAATCTTGAAGTAAACCGGGGATCTCGATCAGACACTAAAGAAGTTGGAACACCATGCAATTTCACAATCTCCTGAATATACAGCTCAGCCAATCTCTCCAAAGAGTAATCCATCCGCACCGGAAGGAAATGAGCTGTCTTCGTCAATCTATCCACAATCACCCATATAGCATCATGCTTCTTTTGTGTCAATGGCAAACCAGACACAAAATCCATTGTCACTCTTTCCCATTTCCATTCTGGCACTGACAATGGTTGAAGCAACCCGGTTGGAACTTGATGCTCTGCTTTAACCTTCTGACAAGTGAGACATTTCGACACAAAATCTGCAATGTCTCTCTTCAAACCAATCCACCAATAATGCTGTCTCAAATCATGATACATCTTCGTATTACCCGGATGCATAGCAAACATTGACTGATGAGCTTCTTCTAAAATGACTCTTTTCAAATCAGCATTATCGGGTACACACAATCGGTTCTTAAACCAGAGACTCCCATCATCTTTCACAACAAAATCTCTAGTCTTCCCATTCTGACAATCTGAAATAATCTTCTGAATTTTCTTATCAGCCAATTGAGCCTCTTTGATCTGATCCAACAAAATCGGCTTCAATTGCAACTGTGCCAATAATGCACCATCAACACAAGGTACAAAACTGGCATGCAATGCTCTCAACTCAACAAGCAACGAGAGCGAGTAAATTGTTAAACCAGCTAAAGACTTCCGACTCAAGGCATCAGCAACAACATTTGCTTTACCTGGATGATAGTCAATCAAGCAATCGTAGTCTTTAATCAATTCTAACCATCTCCTCTGACGAAGATTGAGTTCTTTCTGGACACCCAAATACTTCAAACTCTTGTGATCAGTGTAGATGAAACATTTCTCCCCAAACAGATAATGGCGCCAAATCTTCAATGCAAAAACAATGGCAGCCAATTCCAAATCATGGGTCGGATAGTTAAGCTCATGCGGTTTCAACTGTCGAGATGCATAAGCTATAACTTTCCCTTCCTGCATCAATACACACCCCAAACCTCTATGTGAAGCATCACTGTAGATCACATATGGTTTGCCTTCAACAGGTAAAGTTAGAACAGGCGCTTGAGTCAACATTTCTCTCAACTGCTCAAAGCTAGCCTGACACTGATCCGTCCACACAAATCTCACTCCCTTACGAAGCAATCTGGTGAGTGGAGTAGCTATCAAAGAAAACCCTTTCACAAACCGCCGGTAATAGCCTGCCAAACCCATAAAACTTCTAATTACTTTTTACTGTCTCTTCTCCTAGGGTTTTCTGTCTCCTCCTTTCTTCCCAAGTCAGAAGTCCAAAGTCTAGCTCAAGTAAAATAATTTTCCCCCCTAATTCTGTGTTTTAGTGTGGTATTTATAGGAAAAATATAAACTTACTTCTAATTGTCTAAGGAAATTAAAACCATTTAGGAAAAGAAATCAAAACCAAATAGAATTCGGGTTTGGAAAAAACTACGCTGGAAAATTGCGCAGGTGAAAAATTACTGTGGGCGAAAATTGCGAGCGAGCGCCGGCAGGCCAGCCAATTCACTACAGGAATTTCCTATGACGAATTGGCCCAAGCCAATTCACTTTTGGTGATGAAATTTTTCGTCGTCGATTTTTAGTTATTTATTTATTTATTATATATTTTTTTAACTTTATTAATATTACCTTTTTTATTTTTATTAAAAATAATAAATATTAAATACTAAAAAAATATTATTTAATTAAAATAGTACAAAAATTATTTTGGACTATATAAAAAAATATTTGACCAGACTGGGTAAAAAATTAAGTATCTACATATATATTTAAGTCTAAACATAAAGCTAACAATAATAAAGAAAATACAAAGAATATGATGGTAAATGATGTTAATGTTATGAGTGTGATTTTTTGTAATGTATGTATATGTTGTTTATATGTACTACTAAGCTTTTGAGCTTAGTAAGGTTGTGTGAATGTGCATGTAAGTAGATTATTGATCTGAAAGTCAAACAGTTGTGCCACGAGAAGAGTAAGAGTGTTTCAAGACCAACTAGAAAGTGGTGCATGCAAGTACAATTTTGTTATGTTGTATTTTGATCATTTGTATATGTAAGTGAATTTTGGAAAGACAATGTATAACTATATATATTTAATCAAATGAAAAGTTTAATTATTTTGGAAATGTTACTTATTAAATATGAGATTTGATAATTTAAAATTTTATTTAATTAAATATTTAATTGGTGTGATCCATAAAGCTTTATGTGATCTAGTTGCTAGTATTAGTGTAGATCCTTACTTTTGGAACGGATTAAATTCAAGAATCTTAAACCTGATCTATTACAATTTTAAAAAAGCTTAACCCTAGTTTAATCAAGCTGCTCTAATTTATAGAGGCCCAAATTAAATTTATAAAACATGTTCAGTCCAAAAATAATAAAAAAGGAGTCGGTTTGAGTTGGATTGGATCCAAATCAACATGAGCCTTAACTCATGTCAATTTGGACCTTCCAAATTGACATTAGCCTAACTCATATCGATTTGGAGTGTCCCTCAACATGAACCTTGAGGTAGCCTTTAATCCAAGTCTTAATTGGGTTTAAATTTAAATAAACTTTGGATAAACAAGGGAGAGCTCTAGTGGGATGTGGATTGCCGAGCTAAGGTTGTCCTAGTTGTGCCTTATAAATACAAGGTTACATTCAATGAAAAAGGAGGGCCGAAATCATCAATTGTGCAATTAAGATACAAGAATAAATAGAGAGAGAAGCTTATGTGTTTGGCAGCCACAATCATTAGAAATGAAGGAAAACAAGAATTTACAAAAGCAACTGGTAACCAAAATACACAGGGAGGCAGTAACAATTGCCTTGAAATTGCTTTGCTAAAAAAAATCAAGGTTGGTCCAGGAAGTAAAACAAAATGAAGAGCTTCGTTCGACACATTCAATTTGGGGGAGCCAACAACGCAGGTTTAGTTTTTCACACTCAATTTTGATTTAATTATCATTAGCCATTTTTATTCTTCAATTATGCTAAATAATTGTTATTTGAGGTTAGTTATTAAATTGTTCAACATTCAAACAGTAAGTTTAATCTTCATTAATTGTTAAACATTCATACAGTAGGTTTAATCTTGATTTTAATTTTTTTACAAACTTTAATGATGTGATTTAGTCCAAGCTATTTTTATTTATAAAACCCAAATCTTACATATTTTAATCCCAAACCCTAATTCGTATTCAGAAACCCTAGTTTTATTTTAAAACACTAATTTGCATATTTAGACATTAATTTAAAATTAAAACCTAATTCCATAACTAAACCCTAATTCCACAACAAAACTTATTTTGTAAATCGTTTACCTTTTGGGGCAACTCCGCCTGCGAGTATCGTAGCCGGTCCCAAGCCCGGATAAAGGAGGAGGGTTGCGGTAGGTTGGCGGCCAGTGTAAAAATTTTGCCAAACTTTCTATGGATTCTCAAAACTATCATTATACCGTTGGGATGTGCTCACCTAGGCACGTGCTACGTCGGCACCCGGGTGTAGTGTTAAATGAGCAAGGGGTTCCATCACATCGACGCCTGGGTGTGGTGGAGTATGAGCAAAGGTTCCCATGCCATGGACGGGTATGGGTAAAGAAGTTAGTCCCGCCATATCAGCACCTGGATGTGGTGTCAGACAGGAAAGGGCTACCGCATTATGGACGAATGCGGCTAAAGAAGCAAGTCCAAGGGAGCCGATTAAGATTAGGTAGTTGGAATATTGGCACTCTGACTGGGAAGTCTATAGAGCTTGTGGATACTTTGAAAAGAAGGAAGGTTAGTATTGCTTGTTTGCAGGAAACCAGGTGGAAGGGAAATAAAGCAAAAGAGATTGGTAACTCAGGATATAAGCTGTGGTATTGTGGCTTGGATAACAATAGGAATGGTGTGGGCATTATTATTGAGCCTACGCTTAAAGACAAGGTGGTGGAAGTGAAGAGAAAGGGAGACAGGATTATCTCTTTGAGGCTTGTTTTGGGAGATGACACTATTAATGTTATTAGTGCTTATGCTCCCCAAGTAGGTTTGGACGGAGCATCCAAGGTTCAGTTCTGGGAAGATATGGATGATATCATGCAAGGTATTCCGGATAATCAGCAAATCTTCATTGGTGGGGACCTTAACGGGCATGTTGGTAAGGACAGTAATGGTTATGACAGGGTCCATGGGGGTTATGGTTTTGGCAACAGGAATGAGGAGGGAAAGAGCATTTTGGATTTTGCGGTGGCTTATGATCTAGTGCTGGAGAATACCTCCTTTGAAAAGAGGGGGTCACACTTGATTACCTTTAAGAGTGGACGAACCCAAAGTCAAATAGACTTCATACTTACTCGAAGATGGGACAAAAGTAAGTGTAAGGATTGCAAGGTCATTCCGGGTGAAGCATTGACGGCGCAACATCGTACTGTGGTTTTAGATGTTAAGAATAAAAGTAGCTGGAGGAATGATAAGAAAATATTGGAACCAAGGATAAGATGGTGGAAATTGAAAGACGTAGCTCAAGGTACCTTTAAGGAGGAGTTACTAAAGGAAGAAATTTGGAACCTTGAGGCTAGTGCAGAGGACTTGTGGACAAAAATGGAAGGTGGCATTAAGAAAGCAGGTAGTAAATTGCTTGGGATCTCTAAAGGGGCAGGGCCTCGACCGCACGATGCATGGTGGTGGGATGAGGAGGTTCAAACGGCTATTAAGGCTAAGAGGGAATGGTATAAAAAGTTACCGAATGCGGTTAATAGCGAGGCCTTTGAGGAATATAAGAGGGCTAAGAAAGAGGCAAAGAAGGCTGTTAGTGTAGCTCGTGGCAGAGCCTTAGAAGGGATTTATCAAAAGTTAGGTACTAAAGAGGGAGAAATGGGCATTTATAAGATTGCAAGGATGAGAGAAAGGAAAAGCAGAGATTTAAGCCTACTCAAATGTATAAAGGACGAAGATCAACGGGTGTTGACAGGAGATGTTGAGATTAAGGAGAGGTGGAAGGCTTATTTTGAGCAGTTATTCAACCCTGAAAATGAACAAGATTTTCAAGGTCTTCATGCAACAAATGATTATATCAGCTGGTCTAGGAGGATCTTGCATAGTGAAGTAAGAGAAGCCTTGAAGTATATGAAAGTTGGTAAAGCTTGTGGCCCGGATGGTATTCCTATAGAGGTTTGGAAGAACCTTGGAGAGGTAGGAGTTGCCTGGTTAACTAAACTCTTTAATGCTATTGTGAAAGGACGTAAGATGCCGAATGCCTGGAGGAAGAGTATCATGGTACCCATATATAAAAATAAGGGAGACATTCAATGCTGTACAAATTATCGGGGTATCAAACTTATGAGCCATACTATGAAATTATGGGAAAGGATTATTGAACACAGATTGAGGAAGCTTACAAGAGTTTCGGAGAATCAGTTTGGGTTTATGCCAGGGAGATCTACCATGGAGGCTATTTCTCTTCTAAGAAGACTAATGGAATTGTATCAAGAGAAGAAGAAAGATCTCCACATGGTATTTATTGACTTGGAGAAAGCCTATGATAGAGTACCAAGAGAAGTGTTATGGTGGGTTTTGAAGAGGAAAGGAGTCAACGGCAAATATATCAACATCATCAAGGACATGTATGAGAATGCATCCACTAGTGTGAAAACACTTGGTGGAGACACTGAGGCTTTCCCTATTACTACCGGATTGCATCAAGGTTTGGCCATGAGTCCATATTTATTTACCCTGGTTATGGACGAGCTAACCAAAAGCATACAAGACGATGTTCCTTGGTGTATGTTGTTTGCTGATGACATTATTTTAATTGATGAGACTAGTGCTGGTGTAAACCGTAAGTTGGAAGTGTGGAGAAAAACCCTCGAGGACAAGGGTTTTAAGTTAAGTAGGAGTAAAACGGAATATATGCACTGTGAGTTCAGTCTAAGGAAGAAGCAGGAACATGAGGTTAAGTTGGATGGAGTTTTGGTTCCTAAAACCAAGCACTTCAAATATTTGGGTTCGGTGTTCCAGAATGATGGCCGTATAGATGAAGATGCGGCTCACAGAATACAAGTAGGGTGGTTGAAGTGGAAGGGTGCGACTGGGGTTCTATGTGATAAGAAAATACCTCTGAATGTGAAAGGTAAATTCTATAGGACGGTTGTTAGACCTGCGATGCTCTATGGTAGTGAGTGTTGGGCACCAACGGGACAACATTTGCATAAGATGAGTGTGGCAGAAATGAGGATGCTAAGATGGATGTGTGGACATACCAAACTGGATAAAATTAAGAATGTTCATATTCGACAAAAAGTTCAAGTAGCGGACGTCGAAGATAAGGTGAGGGAAGGAAGACTTAGATGGTATGGGCATGTTTTAAGAAGACCTCCTAATGCTGCGGTTCGTAAGTGTGAGAATTTGTTGATTGAGGGGGCTAGAGGTCGTGGCAGACCTAGAACTGTGTGAAAGGAGGTGATAGCAAGAGACTTACGTGCCTTAGATCTTGATGCGGATTTGATTAATGACAGACTTGAATGGAGACGTAAAATCTGTGTCTTGGAAGGGGCCTAAGGCTGGAGTATCTTTTTTGGTGTCTTTTGAGCTTATTTTGTTGAGAATCCATACAGCCGACCCCAACTTGTTTGGGATTAAGGCTTAGTTGTTGTTGTTGTTGTTGTTGTTGTTTACCTTTTGGGGCGCTGCCTCCTTGACTACGGCCCACTTACTAGCTAGCGGGACAGCCATAGGCACTACTTGTGTTGTCACACACTATATGTCCTTAATGGATAATATTAAGATGTGTTTGTTTATTTTCTTTCTAATTACTCAATTATTTTCATATGTGTTGTATTATTTTTTTCCTTGCTTTATTCTTTTCCTTAGATTTATATGTATTTTTAAAGGGAATTGTAAAAGGTATGTTTCCATATAGTGTGGGTGCCTTGTTTATTTAGTTAATGTAATTTAATTTTTTTAAGATTTTTGGGACTATTGTAAGGGACATGTTTTCACCTATGGTGAGTGTCCTATTTTATTTATTTTACTTTCTTTGTAGACATTGGATAATATTGTAACAACATATTTGCATTTTGTACGGGTGCCCATTTTATTGGTCTGAACTTTCTTGATTTTAATGAATATTTCTTTATTTCCATTGCATGTAGTATGGATAATATTATAATTCTTAAGAATTTAATAATATTTAGACCTGAAAAGTAGGCCGGTTCCAATGAACTGGGCGTTATGGGGGTGCTGGGTCATTCTCACCTTCCTCATATGTATCCAATTTTTTGAATCCATTAGAGGGTTAGGGAATCCACCCCTTTCTTTTTCCTAGCCCGTCCGAGTAGCAACTCTATTTTATCTAGGTTTAGGCCCGTGTTCTCTAAGGCCCTAAGCTTAACAATGCCAAATTCGTAAGAACCATTCCACCAAAAGTGGGGGCAAAAATCCCTGCTCATAGTGGCGACTCCACTGGAGATAAGAGAAGTTGATTCCATTGGTCTTTATATTATTTTATTCTTTCTTATTATGATATTGTCCATTGCATCATTTAGATTGCATTGTGTGCGTGAGTTAGGATGTCCGTATATCCCGTATTGTGTTATGTAAGAGATACCATACTTTCACTCAAGGTATGGAGATTGAGATTGGCATAACCACTCAAAGCCTCACACCTTTAGGTATATACTTGCTATAGGGGCCTAAACTTTTCAACCCAAAGACTAAATCTCATATAATTGGTCTAGTTACTTTCCTTAGATTTACTTATAATTTGTCTAGTTACTTTCCTCAGATTTACTTTCCTTAGGTTTTTACCCAAATGCTTGTTATTTGACAATGATTCATATATCTTGGTTTGAACCATGGCCTATTTGGTTTGTTCTCTTCCTAATATGACCTAATTATATTGTAAGCCCAAAATAATTTTATTTCTCAAAGACCAAAATTATTTTCAAAACTTTCAAGATGGTCTTGGACATAAAACTTTTCTAAAATGGGTCAAAATTTAATTTCTACCTCACGGCCCAAGTACAAAGCCCAATATTCATTTTTAAACAAACCTTTTTACAATGGGCTTTGAGAAAAAAATATTTTTTACTTCATTCAAGCTATAACTTTTCTTAACCTTTTTCTTAAATGGGCTTACAACTATTTAGGTCAATTATGGAATACTAAAAATTAATTGTGGGCCTAATTTATACTATGAATTATTAATCACGGGTTTATTTATGGCATGAATCATTAGTTTCTTTTCCAAATGGGAAATCTATTTATGATAAACTGTTTAATTTGGTTTTAATCCTAAATATAACATAAAAGCTATCCCTTTATTGGCCTAATGGATTAATGCTTAATTAATTGGAATTATCATGGACTGACTTCTAAGTTTGAAAACACAACTATTGGTTAAACCGTCCTAGTGAATTTTTTAAAAACAAGATATCCCATGTTGATATTTTGTTGACCATATACCTAAAAAAAGAGACTTGCCATTCGTGTGTGGAAGATATAAGGTTGGAAGGAATGTCCTAATTATCATTCTTTGTCTATTACTTGTGCATCTATGGATACATGCATTTCATTACATTTCATTGATCCTTTCTGGCTTATAGACCTGAGGTACAGCAGTTCAAGAGACTATGACAATCCAACCTATGCCGGTGATGTAAAGTCCAACAATGGCTCAATCATCTTTTCACTAAAAGCAATGGAGCCTGAACAAATTCAGAAGATGGTGGAGGATGCACTCAACTCCAAGATGGAAGAACTAAAGGGGGTCCTAGCTGAGACCATGAAAAGCCAACTGGCTGCATTATTAGGAAACACTGTTGAAGCATCTGCTAGTACTAAAAGGCAAAAATATAAAGGAAAGGCTAAGGTTGGTGAGATAGCCTTTGATGTTGACTAGGTGATTGTAGATGAGGATGTTGATTGGGCTCAATACTTCCAAAATCCTCAAGATAAGATTAAAGAAATTAAGGCTGTGGAAAAATCAACTGTTGAAAAGATTGAAACTTCAGATGTAGAGAAAATGATTGCTAATTTATAAAAGATGTTTGAAAAGAAGCTAAAGACTAAGGAGGTATCAAAGGCAGACAAGCTATTTGAGCAAGATGAAGAAGTCTCTTACAAATTCAAAATGCCTTCTTTCACTAAGTACAATTGTATAAGAAATCCCCACTTCCATGTTAAGCAATACATCACTGCAATGCAATCCGCTCGAGCTACTAAAGCCCAAAATCTGAGGTATTTTATGTTTTATTTAGATCCTACTATGCAGAATTTGTTTAATACTTTGGAAGAAAGTACCCAAAAAGATTGGGATATGTTGTACAAAGCCTTCATTCAACAATATGGGTACAATATCAAACTGAAAGTGACCCTGATGGTGGTGGAAACTATCAGACAAAAGAAAAATAATAATTTTGTTGATTATGTGAAGAGGTGGAGAAACAAGGCTGCACTACTTAAGAAGAGACTAGATGAGTCCAATCAGGTTCGAATGATAGTAAGGGGTATCCTCCCCAGTCTGCGTGAATGGATGTCTCAACTCTCATAAGGGATTTCAAAGATCTTCTCCAAGCTGGCTTATAGGTAGAAGAATGGGAATGAGAGAAGAGCCATCATTCTAGAAGAAAGAATGAGAGGGGGAATTATCAGCCTGGCTGCCAGAATACACAAAATGCATTATATGTCAATATAATTGGTCAAGCAATTAGAAGACAGTTTTCAGATCTAAGGAAAACTTTATCTTGGGTTTTTATAGTTTTCAGATCTATAAAAAAAGGGATTATTACATTCATTGGCCCCTCGACCTTTGCCAAATCCTTTACTGCCAAAATTTGATACTGAGCCTTTTGTCAATTTCATCAGACATAAGGACATGAGATAGACAAATGCTTGTGACTAAAGTATGAGATCTAAATTTTTATTGACAGTGGAAAGTTTCCTAAACCTAACAAGCCCAACACCAAAAGCAATCCTTTTACTGAATTTAAAAGAGTGCCACCACCAGCAACCTTTATGATAGAGGGAGGATTGATGGAAAATTTTGTCTTGACATCTTTTTAAGATATAGAAGGAGAAACTATTGAGAAAGGGGTTGCTAGCTTTGGTTCTTACCCCTAACATATCCAAGTAGCTGAAGTATTTTTTGACTTCAACTCAATAAAACTTTCCTTGGCTTATTTGGTTATTTTATTTTATTTTATATCTTTGATATTTTCTGGAACAATTATGTTTTTCAAATTAAGATTGCTTAAATAAATTACTTTCATCAAATTTTTGTTTATGTTGGTTTTTGTTCATTTTGGTTCTCAACCAATGATGAGTCCAGCTTTATATTCATAAATTAGTATATCTATGCATTATAATTTGAATGACTTTACTAGGCGAGGGAGTTATTCTATAGCATTGAAATGTTTATGCTTACTTAGAGAGGGCTCCTGCATAATTACCTTTGTCTAGGTCCTAGTTGATTTTATAACATGCTTTGATGAACTTTCGAGTTGAAATTGAACTCTGCTTATTTAAGATAGATATGATCTAGGCTGTAATGTTTGAAATTTTAAATAGTGATTTTTTAACTAATATTGATAATTGACAGTGTATAGTGATAAAGATGACATGGATAAATGCTATAAGTAGAAAATAGTAAATAGTGGATCTTAAAATTTGCTAAAGAAATTATTTTTACGATTTTACAGGACTAAAACTCGATTTAGAATCAATGGTTAAGAGTGAGGGTGCACCATAGTTATTATGAGCATTCTCTCACTTGATTAAACTACATATATATGTGTACAAGTGTGTGTTTGTGGAAACTTCCCATTTCTTCTCCATCATCCATGCCATCTACTATCTTCACCATCAAACTTTTTTCTTCCTCTTTTTTTCATCAAATTTAAGCAAGAATCAAGGGAAAATCCATCTTTACTATAATATTTTTAAGGTAATTAGTTAGAATAAGTGAGATTATCAATAAGTGATCAAAGAAAAGAGAGAGAAAGAAGGATTTTTGAAGAGGTATGTGCTAATGTATTTTAATTTGCAAATATTTATTTTTCTTTGAGATTTAAGGTTTAAATTAGTTGATTGAGTCATCTAAAATGAGATAATTCTTAAATATTGGATAAATGATTGTTTTAATATATGTAGGAATTAAAGTTATTGATATTGTTTTTCTTAATTTTGAATGATGATTGTGAAAATTTTGATTAGATCAATTGTTAAAGACTTGATTAATTGAAGTTTTAGTAAAGTATTAGATATGAATTCATGTATATGTGTTAATGTATGGAAAAGAGATAAACTTTGGATATGTGAGTATTGTATTGATGAAAATGGAGTGAAAAAGTGTTTTTGCGATGTCATGGGTGTACCCAGAGATTTAGCATGACACGCCCATGTCTTTGGACGTGTTGTAGCTGCTGTAACACAGGACTAAAGACACGGGCAATGACACACCCATGTCTCTGGGCGTGTCATAGCTGCTGTAAGGCAAGATTAATTATACATGCAGTGACATGCCCACATCACTGGGCATGTCAAAGCTTTTGTGAGGTAAAATTATTGACACGTGCAGTGACAAACCCATGACATTGGGCATGTCAAAACTTCTGTAAAGTGGATAAATGACATGGTCATTAACACACCCCAGCCATTGGGCGTGTCGCTTGAAGAATTTTCCTAAAATAAAACTTTTTTGTATTTTTCATCCGTGACTCTGACCTAAATGACCATTGTAACACTCAAATTTTTTATGTATTTTAGAATAGTAAATTTGGAAGAGTAAATAGTTGTGATGGATAGAGGAAATATATGATGAACATGTATGATAGATGTAATATATATGCGTATGTTATATATTTAAAATATCTTTAAAATAAACATGACATATATATGATATTTACATATACCCAACATATACACCACATATACATGAGGTATAAATGGTTGTAGGGAAATTTGATTTTAATTACATAATAATAATAATAATAATAATAATAATAATAATAATAATAATAATAATAATAATAATAATAAAGTGAAGAGGACAAAGTCAAAGAAGGAAGAAGATGTGTGGTGGATAATTAAAGTGGGAATTGCTTTAATATTTTATTTATATAAGATAAGGATGAGAAAAGAAGAGGAGTCTTCTTCTTCTTCTTTTTCTTCTTCAATGTGAGTTTGAGAGAGAGTGTGGAAGAGTGAACTTTCTATGTTTCATATCAAATTTTACAAGAGATTGAAGAAAGATTAAAGGAAATAGTCAAGATTTGGCAAGTAATTCAAGAACTTTCTTTTTGAGCTTATTTTATTAATTTTTTGTGCATATGTATGATATAGTTAGTGAGAGAAAGTGATGATAATTGAATAATATGATGACAATGATATATTGATGTATATATATGTTAAATTGATACATAGATGAATAAAATATGATTAGATGTTGGGGATAATAATGAGTAGTTGGATTTGAGGAAAAGAGTAAGGGTTTGTTAAAGTTGAGTTGGGGATTGAGTAAATTGATATATGAATGATGGTATGAATGAAATATATGATTATTGTTATTATGATTTTGTGTTTAGATTAATAAGAAGTGAATAAAGAAGAGTAAACTTGGAATAACCAAAGGTTTGTATATAATCTCTTTGATTTGTACATATGTTCTTGAATTTGTATATATGATCTTGAGTTGTACATATTTGATTTACTATTATTTGTAGTTGCTTATGTGATATATGAGTATTGTATTAATGAAAATGGAGTGAAAGAGTGTTCTTGCGATTTTATGGGCATACCTAGAGATTTAGCCTGATACACCCATGTCTTTGGACACGTCATAGCAGCTGAAATGCAGAAATATGGATATGGCCAATGACACGCCCATGTCCCTGGGCATGTCAAAGTTTCTATAACTTGAGCGTGTCACTTGAAGAATTATGATAAAATATGTTGATTATGCTAAATATTGGTATGTTGATGAGTCATATGGTGAGTGTGGCTTTGTGCCTGCATGATGGAAATATGAAATGGGAAATGTGGTTGTATGTTAGGTGTGAATTATTAATGAATACTGAATATGATAAGGATGAGATGAATATGATATTATTATTAGTTTGGAAACGTATTATAGTATTAGTTAATGAGAAACTCCAAAGTATGGGGTATTGAATTAATTGTTATGAGTTGAGAAGGAAAAAGAGGATTTGAGTTGTATAATTGAGATATATAGATTGATGTTGTTAATAACTTTTTTATTCATAACTTGCTTAGAAGATCAAGTTATGAAGAGTTAGAGGAAGTAAAGATTTAAGTAGTTGCCTTGAGTTTGGGTTATGTTTGCATTACATTGGGCTTAACACATTTTAGATGGGAAATGTGTTAAGCTATTTGATATATTGAACATTGATGAACAATGTGCTATGACATGTGATTTGTCATGTATGCATTAAATGCATTGTGAAGCCATTCATAATGGCTAAATTGAGTAAAAGTGAAACATGTGCAATATGTGAAAATGACTCAAAGTGTTTGGGTAATGTGGTTTGTTGAGTATGCATTAAAGATATTGTGAAAAACCATTGACATTGGCTAGATTGCATAAAATGTGATACATTGTGATGATATGATATTGAAATGATGAAATGAAATGATATGGCATTGAAATGATGAAATGAAATGATATGAAATTTAAATGATGATATGAAATGATAGATATTGAAATGAATGAGAAAAATGAGAAATGAGGTAATGTGCCTAGTTGAATGTGAGAAAAAGTGAAAGAAATGGAAGACGAGTATTGGTAATGCATGTGACCTATGTATGAATGATGTGAATTGGTAATGTGATGTGATCAAGAATGGTGATGATCACTAGAAAAGTATAAACTAAAGTGATGTTATATACATGTAACCTGTATCATTACTTGTCTAATTATGTTGAGATTGATTGGATATGCACGAGAGGTCCTGAGCAGAGCTAGGCCTAGAGGTACATATGTTAATAGACCTGAGCAGAGCTAGGTCTTAACCCGAGCAGAGCTGGGTCATGTATTTGAAATTATGGTAGACCTAAGCAGAGCTAGGTCTTGACCCGAGCAGAGCTGGGTCATGTGTTTGAGATGACAATTGACCTGAGAAGAGCTAGGTCATGTGATTGAAATTGAAAATGGACCCGAGCTGAGCTGGGTCGAGAAACTAAAGTGTGGCAGCTGAATTTAATAATGATGTATGAGTATGGAAAGTGATTTCCAATATTGTAATGATGTGTGAGTGGGTTATGAATCCCAATAGTTTATTTGTGTATATTATATGTGAATAAGAATGTAATGTGATTTCAATGTATGCATATGTTGTTATATGTACCACTAAGCCTTAAAGCTTAGCGCGGTTGTGTGAATCACGCAGGTAAGTAGATTGCTGATCTAAGAGTCAAATAGTTATGTGTAGATCCTTAATTTT
Source organism: Garcia nutans (assembly GCA_947685225.1). NCBI lineage: Eukaryota > Viridiplantae > Streptophyta > Magnoliopsida > Malpighiales > Euphorbiaceae > Garcia > Garcia nutans. Next base: position 6,574,019 of record CANTUV010000037.1, on the reverse strand, counting down.
TCACCAAGTCCAGTCCAAAGATTTTAAAATAGTCCCAAATAATTTTTGTAGTATTTATTATTTATTTTATTATTTGTTATTATAATAATATTTATTACTTATTTTTTAAAATATAGTATTTATTGTATTTTATTATTTTAATTATAAATATTTTAAATATAATGTTTTTAATAGTAAAAATAAAAAAATATAAATATATACATATAAAAATGATAAAGAATAGAAAATAAAAAATCGGACGGTCGAATCGGTGAGCGCCATGTAGTGCCAGCCAATTAGCCTACCGCAAGCCAGTTCACCACAGGCAAATTGGCATCCCAAAGGCCAATTCACCGCAGGCAACACCTGCGATGAATTGGGGCCTCGCCTAGGCGCCTGTGACTCTCGTGCAGCAACCTCTCGCAGCCAGTAGGCCCATTCGCGCAAGCTGTAGATTTTGCCAAAACCTTCTTTTGCTCGATTTTGTAATTTTTTTTCCTAAATAACCTATATTTCCTTAATCAAACAGAATTATAATTAGGTTTTTGGTATAAATAACAATTTAAAAAATATGGACTGGGACTTTTTCTTTTTTCAGGCAGAAACACAAAAAAAAAGAGAGACAGAGACTTTTGATTTTTGTATGAATTATTCAGAAATTATTCTTGGGACTTTTCTTTAAGAGACTTGGATTGGAGCAATTGGATAGAGAGGTAGGAGCTTGGAACCACAGTAACCAAAATAGAGTAAGAGAAATCCTAGCCAAACAATTGAAAAGTAACAGAGACAGAGAGCAAGAAAGAGATCAAAAGAAAATAAACCAACAAGAAGACAGTGCTATATGCAGATGTCTTCAACTTGTTTCCACCAATATTTACATGTTTAAAAATTGGTGGCTTAAATATTGGTGGAACCTACGATGGAGGTTTGCAATATTTTATTTAAATTATTTTTAGGATTACAGTAATTTGATTATTATTTTTCGTTGTTTTATTTTCATGTTTGTTTCATTGTTTTTGTTTCATTATTTATTTAAATTGTTTCAATTATTCTTTAAACCTTTAAATATCACAGTAAAAATATGTCATTAAAACCATAAATTCTACTTTCATAAATCCTAAATCCTTAGTTAAATTCTATTTGTTTCTAAATTACACAGTAGCCATAGTTTTTAAAAGATTGATAATAATGATGGTTTCTTTTAATCTCAAAATCCTAATTTTATTCAAGAAACCCTAATTCAATATGTAAACCTAAATTTATATATTTATTGCATTATTTAATTTTAGATTTGATTATGTAGTTTATTATATGTTTTAATGATTGATTAATTTAAATTTGATATTTGGTTTATTTAATTTATCATGGATGAATATTTTTTAATCATTATTTGTTTATTAAAATTATAAGAGGTATGTTTCCATGATTAGGTACCTCATTAATTAATTTTCATGTAATTTAAATTGTTTTGATATTTTGAAATTAATGTAAAGGACACATTTCCACCTTTTGGTGGGTGTCCTATTTAGTTTTAGACGTTGGATGATGTAAGGACATGTTTCCATTCTCGGATGGGTGTCCATTTATCTGTTTTTTTAACATTATTTTGATTTTTAAGACCTAAAAAGGTGGCCGGTTCCAATGAACTAGGCGTTGTGGGTGTTGGCCATTTCTCACCTTCCCCACACATACCCAACTTTCCGAACCCATTAAGGGGGTTGGGGATTCCTTAGGAATTGAGTCATCCACCCCTTTCTTTTTCTTGGCCCATCCGGGTGGCGACTCCATTTTCTCTGAGCTTAGGCTTGTGTTCTCTAAGGCCCTGAGCCTAGTAATGATGAAGTCGCAAGAACCATTCCACACGGCAGTGGGGGGTTGAAAATCCCGCTCACAGTTGCAACTCCACTGGGGATAAGAGAAGTTGATTTCGTTGGTCTTTATATTATTATATTCTTTCTTATCATGATATTATCCATTGCATCATTTAGATTGCATCGTGTGCGTGAGTTAGGATGCCCAGGTTACCCATGTTTTGTTATGTAAGGGATACCATACTTTCACTAAAGGTATGGAGATTGAGCATGGCATAACCGTTCATAGCCTTGTACCTTTTGGTATATACTTGCTATAGGAACCTAAGCCTTTTAACGCAAAGACTAAAGCTCATGTGATTAGCCTAGTTACTTTCCTCATGTATTTACCCCAAATGCTTGTTGTTTGACTATGGTTAATTTATCTTGGTTTAAGTCATGGCTTATTTGGTTTGTTCTTTTTCTAATATGACCTAATTATATTGTGAGCTCAAATAATTTTTTTCTCTAAATCCAAAAGACCAAAACTATTTTCAAAATTTTTGAAATGGTCTTTGGACATAAAACTTTTCTAAAAACAAGTCAAAAATTCTTTTCTCATGACCCAAATACAAAGCCCAAAATCCATTTTTTCTAAAAAAGTTTTACAATGGGCTTAGAAACAAAATTATTTTCACAACCTTTTCAAAAGAGCTTATGAATATTTAGGTCAATTATGGAAATACCAAAAATCAATTGTGAGTATAGTTTATACTAAGAATTATTAATCATGGGCTTGTTTTTGGCATGAATCATTAGTTACTTTTTCAAGTGAGAAATCTATTTATAATAAACATCTTAATTTAGTTTTAATCCAATATAGCATAAAAGTTGCTCTAGTTGATTGGATGGATTAAAGTTTAATTAATGGAATTATCATGAACTGACTTCTATATTAGAAAATGCAATTATTGGTTAAGCCATTTGAGGGAACTTTTCAAAAACAAAATATCCCATGTTGGTATTTTGTTGACCATATACCTAGGAAAAAAGACTCACCATCTGTGTGTGGAAGTTATAAGGTTGGAAGGAATGTCCTAATTATCTTTATTTGTTTATTATTTGTGCGTGCATGCATACATGCATACATACATTTGCATCTCATATCATTAATCCTCTCTGGCTCATAGCCCTGGATTACAACAGTTTAAAAGTCTACGACAAACCGACCTACACCGAAGATGAAAAATCCAGCAGCAACTCAATTACTTTCTCACTAAAAGCAATGGAGCCCGAACAAATTCAAAGAATGGTGGACGACGCCCTCAATGCTAAAATGGAAGAACTAAAGAAGACCCTGGCTGAGACCATGAAGAACCAATTGGCTGCAATTTTAGGGAACAATGCTAAAGCATCTGCTAGCACTAAGAAGCCAAAGGACAAAGGGAAGGCTAAGGTTGGTGAAGTGGCTTTTAATGATGGCAAGGTAGTCATTGATGATGATGACGAATGGACTCAATACTTTCAAGATCCTCAAGATAAGAAGAAGGAGTCGAAGGTTCTTGAAAGATTAGCTATGGAGAAAATTGAAACTTCAGATGTTGAGAAGTTAATTGCTGACCTGGAAAAGAAATTTGAAAAGAAGCTGAAAATCGAAGAAATATATGAGGTTGACAAATTGTTTAAGTTAGATGAGGAGGTCCCTTATAAGTTTAAGATGCCTTCCTTCACTAGGTAAAATGGTACAGGAAATCCTCACTTGCATGTTAAGCAGTACATTACTGCTATACAGTCTGCCTGAGCTACTAAGGATCAAACTCTAAGGTACTTCATACTCTCATTGAACCCTATTGTCCAAAACTGGTTGAACACCTTAGAGGATAGTACTCAAAAGAACTGGAATTTGTTATATAAGGCTTTCATTAAACAATATGGGTATAATGTAGAGCTGGAAGTTACCTTGGTGGAGGTGGAGACCATTAGGGAAAGACCAATGAGAACTTTGTTGATTATGTAAAAAGATGGAGAAATAAGGTTGCTTTGCTCAAGAAGAGACCTGATGAGTTAGATCATATTAGGATGATTATGAGAGAGGTGTTGCCTAGTCTTCATGAAAAGATGTCTCATACACTCATCCGAGACTTCAAAGACATTTTGCAAGCTGGCTTGCAAATTGAAAAGTGGGAAAGGGAGAAGAATCACTTTTGGCAAGAAGGAATGAGAAAGGGAACTACCAGTCAGGTAATCAAAGCACGCTAAAGGAAGTTGATCTTAATGCAACTGGTCAAAGAAATTAAAGATTCTCTCAAAATTGGGGAAACCTCTATATTGGGTTTTCAACAAGCTACAAAAGAAGAGATTGTTACAACCATTGGCTCCTCGACCATTACATAAATCTCTGCCACCAAACTTCAATGTTGAGGCCTTCTGTCAATTTCATCAAATGCAAGGGCATGAGATGGATAAATGTGCTCGTCTAAGGTATGAGATCCAAGATTTGATTGACAATGGTAAGCTACCTGAGTCGGATAAGCCCAATACCAAAATCGATCCTCTACCTAGGTTCAATAGAGTGCCACCACCAGCAACTTTCATGGTAGGAGGAGGATTGGAGGAAGATCTTGTCTTATCCTCTTTTCAAGATGGGAATATTGAAGATGTGAAGGGAGAAGAAGCTTAACTCAACAAACTTCCCTTGGCTTGTTTGTTTTTTTGTTTTATTTTCTTTATTTGATGTTTTATGGAACAATCATGTTTCTCAAATTTAAAGTTGCTTGAAATAAATTATTTTCATCAAAAGTTTTGTTGGTCTTTGTTCATTTTGGTGCTCAACCAATGATGAATTTAACTTGATATTTATAAATTAGCGTATCTATGCATCATGATTCGAATGACTTTACTAGGTGAGGGAATGCTCTACAGCATTGAGTTGTGTATGCTTACTTAGAGAGGGCTCCTATATAATTACTTTTGTCTATGTCCTAGTCAGTCTTAGAACATGCTTTGATGGACTTTCAAGGTGAAAATGAACTCTGCTTATTTAAGGGAGAGATGATCTAGGAATTGTTTGGTTAGCCAACAACTAGTATCCACCCAATTAAATAGCAATCCCTAGTTGTCCCTTTAAGCCTTCATAAGATTTCTACTTTCTCTTTATTGACTTATAAGCCCAATAACCTACCCTGAGTTGTTATGATACTTTTGACAAGTCTTATGATCACTAAGGTGAAGAGGCAAGAAGATCAAAAAGAAAGGAATGCATAGCCAAGACCGTAAGGATAGTTGATGTTCTCAAAACCATAAGGGTAGTTGAAGTTCACCTGATGCTTGACCTAATATATCCAATTTATTACGATGACATCAGAACAACAAATAATTTATCCTCATTAAAGTAGACTCACTCTACTCCACTCATCTTTAGTCAAGACAATTCTTCTAGAATTAAGACCCAATAAAAAAAGGGAAAAGGAAAAAAGAAAAGAAAGGAAAAAGAAAAAAAGAGAAAAAAGAAGAAAAATAAAATAAAATAAAATCAAAATAGTTCAGAAATCCAACCGAGTTCTCTTTTACCTAAAGCAGCAAAAGACTTCCATTTGGTTTATAAGGACAGTTTGACTGGAATTGGTCCAACCCAACCAAAGATTTGATCAAAATTGGCGAAAAAGGAGAAAGGTCATCCAATTCTTGAATATCCTGTACTTGACAGTCCTACAGGGAAGATGGACAAAATGAAAAAATTCTCAAAGAAAAGGAGTAAGAAAAAGAAAGATAAAGAGAAGGGAAAAGAAGAAAAGAAATGAATATAGGTACCAAACTTTTTGTAAAGCCAAAGACTGTCCCAATCAAGATCCAAATTAACACCAAGAAGATGGGAGAACATCCAAAGCTCTATTTTTTCATGCTCCCAACTGCCTAAAGTTCCAACAAGAAGTTTGTAGTGTGAAGATTTGTCAATAGTGTCACATCAGCTCCGATCTCAAAATGGCTTTCATTTAACCCGTGTCCCTTATATACCTCATTTCAAGCCTATCAAAGACCTTTTGATCTCTCTTGGTAGGTAGAGTCTATTAGTGGAGATAGTTTGGGTAAGCATGCATATGAGAAGTTAATATTCAAACTCAAATGAGATCTTTGACTAAGTAATGTGTATGTGCCTATCTAAAGTACAACATTTCTTGCTCAAATAGAAATAATTCCCGAGTTTAGTACGGTAACTAAAGTTGCCATGTTATAGATATGTTGATTTGGAAAATTGAGTCCTGAGGTGTAATGACACTGATTTGACAAAGCCAAGATATGATTTTAAGGTTTTTAAAAAAATGTTTTTATCATACAAAGCCTTCAAGTTAAGAGAATTTTGTTGAACCATCGAACCTCAAAGGACACATTGGGCAAAGTAAATGATTATTGGCAAGGTCATGAAGAAGCTACCAACTGACATGCTGAAACATAGTTTGAAATGGATGTACCCCTGACTATGCTGCTTGGGCCTCACCACTCATGTTCTCAACATCTTGAAGATAAAATCCATAAATGTGAAGCATTTTTTCATTCCAAAATAAGACCTGAACATGCATCTGAAAGGAGTTAATGAGAAGACTTCAGTTGATCATCTCGATCTGTGAGTCGATAGAACCACTGCAAGTGTTATTCATTCATATCATGTATACATGAGCATATCACATTGCATTTTCTTATATTGTATTATTTATTCTTTGTCAAAGTGAACAACAGATACTCTATGAAGCAAAGATGAAGCATGTATAGAATCAAGGGGCATGGAGGGCCCATTGCTTGAGGAAGCTCTAGTCATTTTGCAAAAGAAAGAAGAGATGCATGCTTATGCAAGGAACTAGACAAAATACAAATATCAATCATAGCCTGCATGAGAAAAATCATTGGTTTGAGCCTACACAGGGGGTAAAGTTTCTCCTTTTTAATTTTTGAAGTTATGCGTGTACAAAATATTTTCAGGCTCATTTTTAATATTTTCCATGCAGGGGCAAGGAGAAGATATGGAAGCCAGCTAAAAATAGCTGAATTTTTTGCGAAAGGAAGAACAAAAGAATGGAACATTAGAACAATCAAAAGAATGAAGATGCAGAAGACAAAAGATCAGTTCAGCTAGAAAAGTTGAAGCCAATGTAATACGAAGTCCAATGGATAAAGATCCATGTTTCAAGGGTAAAGACCCAACCTCTAATGGATAAAGATCAATGTTTCAAGGGTAAAGACACGTTCTCCAATGGATAAAGATCCATGTTTTAAGGGTAAAGACCCGATCTTTGATTAATAAAGATCCATTTTTTGAATGGAATAACCAGTTAAGCCAGAATTCTCAACTGATAAAAGGTCAGTCAAATCCATTTTTGGGTCGATAACCCAAAATTCAGTTTTGGGTTGAGCTCCCAAATCCAGTTTCGGGTCGAGCACCCAAATGCAGTCTAGGATTGATAATCCAATTTCGGGTCAAAAATCCAAATTCAGTTTTAGGTTGAGCACCAAAATCTAGTTTTGGGTTAATTACCAAAATCCAGTCTCGAGTCAAAGTACCTAAATTAAATCCAGTTTCAAGTTGAGCACCCAAATCCAATTTAGGATCGAGAATCCAATTTTGGGTCGAGAATCCAAACCCAAAATTTAGTCTCAGGTCGAGAACCCAAACAAATCTAGTCTCGGATAGAGAACCTAAATTATTTTCAAGTTCAAAACCCAACATCGGATCAATAACCCAAACCAACTCCAACTTCGGGTCGAGAACACATCGTCATCCAAAATCTGCTCATAGTCATGTTGCTTTTCACTCTCTTCAACTAAAAGTCTTAGATCATTCAAGCAGGGGGCAAATTGTAGACCCTTAATTTTTTACCAAGTCCAATCCAAAGATTTTAAAACAGTCTCAAATAATTTTTGTAGTATTTATTATTTATTTTATTATTTATTATTATAATAATATTTATTACTTATTTTTTAAAATATAGTATTTATTGTAATTTATTATTTATTTTATTTTTTTAATTATAAATATTTTAAATATAATGTTTTTAATAGTAAAAATAAAAAAAATAAAAAAATATACATATAAAAATGATAAAGAATAGAAAATAAAAAAATCGGACGGTTGAATTAGTGCGCGCCACGCGGTGACAGCCAATTGGCCTGCCGCAGGCCAATTCACCTCAAGCGTTGCCTGCAGCAAATTGGGGGCTCGCCCAGGCGCCTGTGATACTCGCACAGCAGCCCCTAGCAGCCCGCAGGCCCATTCGCTTATGCTACCGATTTAGCAAAAATCTTCTTTTGCTCGGTTTTGTAATATTTTTCTAAATAACCTACATTTCCTTAATCAAACAAAATTATCATTAGGTTTTTGCTATAAATAATAGTTTAAAAAATGAGGACTGGGACTTTTTCTTTTTTTGGGCATAAATACAAAAAAAAAGAGACAGAGACTTTTAATTTTTGTATGAATTATTCAAAAATTATTCTTGGGACTTTTCTTTAAGAGACTTGGACTGGAGCAATTTGATAGAGAGACAGGAGCTTGGAACGACAGTAACCAAAGGAGAGCAAGAGAAATCCTAGCCAAACAATTGAAAAGTAATAGAGACAGAGAGCAAGAAAGAGATCAAAAGAAAATAAACCAACAAGAAGGCAGTGTTATATGCAGCTGTCTTCAACTTGTTTCAACCAAGATTTACACGCTTAAATATTGGTGGAACCTACGATAGAGGTTTGTAATCTTTTATTCAAATTATTTTTAGGATTACAGTAATTTGATTATTATTTTTTGTTGTTTTATTTTCATTTTTGTTTCATTGTTTTTGTTTCATTATTTTATTTAAATTGTTTCAATTATTCTTTAAACCTTTAATTGTCACAGTAAAAAATATATGCCTTTAAAACCCTAAATTCTACTTTCTTAAAACCTAAAACATTAGTTAAATTCTATTTCTTTCTAAATTACACAGTAGCCATAGTTTTTAAAAGAATAATAATAATGATGGTTTCTTTTAATCTCAAAACCCTAATTTTATTCAAGAAATCCTAATTCAAGATGTAAACCTAAATTTATATATTTATTGCTTTATTTAATTTTAGATTTGATTATGTAGTTTTTTATATGTTTTGATGATTACTTTATTTAATTTTTATGTTTGGTTTATTTAATTTATTATGGATGAATATTTTTCAATTATTTTTTATTAATTAAAATTGTAAGAGGTATGTTTCTATGATTGGGTACCTCATTAATTAATTTTCATGTAATTTAAATTATTTTTATATTTTGAAATTAATATAAAGGACATTTTTCCACCTTTTGGTGGGTGTCATATTTAGTTTTAGACGTTAGACGATGTGAGGACATCTTTCCATCCTTGAATGGGTGTCCATTTATCTATTTTTTTAACATTACTTTGCTTTTAATGCAATGATGCTTTTATTTTAATGATTGCATGTAGTATGGATAATGTCATTATATTTAAGAATTCTATAATATTAAGACCTAAAAAGGAGGCCGGTTCCAATGAATTAGGCGTTGTGGGGGTGCTGGGCCATTTCTCACATTCCCCACACATACCTAACTTTTTGAACCCATTAAGGGGGTTGGGGATTCTATAGGAATCGAGTCATCCACCCCTTTCTTTTTCCCGGCCCATCTGGGTGGCGACTTCATTTTCTTCGGGCTTAGGCCCTTGTTCTCTAAGGCCCTGAGCCTAGCAGTGCTAAAGTCGCAAGAACCATTCCACAAGGGAGTGGGGTTGAAAATCCCCGCTCACATTGTGCCACGAGAAGACTAAGGATGTGCCAGAGACCAACTAGAAGGTGGTGCATTGTTGTGCTCAAATTAACTCTACCACAAAGTGTCACTCGCAAGTATACGAGGTAGCTATAGCAAAGGTGATCGCCCCAAGGTCGTCTCACAAGGAAGCTAAAGTAGCTAATTGATTATCAGATTATAAATCACAAGTAATGAAGAAAATTTAAATTGTTAACTAATGAAGAAGATTGATTGAAGTTTAAAACGAATAAAAGTAAATTAAGCTGATGTTTTGATTCACTTGATAGAATGGTCTAGGGTTTGCACTTCTCTGCTACTTATATGTATGAACGGTTATTTCTCTTAACCAATTTAATTTCAAAGATTAACTCTCAAGCAACTTAATTAATTGAATAAAGGAAATAAGCTCTCGCATTCAACCCTCTCTCAAATAATCTTGTTCCTATTGAAATAATCTTTTCCTAGGTTATATCTCTAATTCACCTAAGTCCTTAATTGAATTGTTCCAGCATTAGACTTCATCTCTCAATCCTTCATCTAATACCTTAAAACACATAATTGGTGGCCAATCAATTATATATTAACAATATTTCATTCAATCAAGGCTAAAGAAATCATTAAGTTAAGAGTAATAACCAATCCAAACAATCATAGCAGATCCATACAAACCCTATACTAGATCAAATTAGTTCATAATGCTATCAAACATACTCATCTCATTAATATTCAAAGAAATCAATTCAGACATGATAATATCCATAAATACAATTCCAATGAAAATAAAGAAATAAAGTTCAAGAACAAAACCAAATTACAAACTCCTTGAAACTTCTGAAGAATCTCTTGTTCAAATCTTGCAAGAAGGATGTATCAATGGCTAGAACAATCTAATCTAAGCTAGTTTAATCCAAAGTGTAATCAAAATCAAAGAAAACAAATGTTAAAACCCTAACTTCACTCTCTAACGGCTCAAACTGCTCTCAAAATCACAACAACTCCTTTTGAAAACCCTTAATTTTCTATTTATACGAATCCTCCGCTTTAAAAATCTGCTTGTCTTTGGTCCATGAGAGACACGGCCAAGTTGGATGAGACTTGGCCGTGTTGGAGGTGTATTGGAGGGACACGGCCAGTGACTTGGCCGTGTCCCTTGCTTGTGTTCACCACTGCTTACTTTTGATCTTTTCTTCTTTGGTTGAGTGACACGGCCGTGTTGGGGGTTGACTTGGCCGTGTTGGACCATTTTAGAGGGACACGGCCAGTGACTTGGCCGTGTCCCTTGCCTATGTTTGCTTCTGTGAGAATTGTTCTTCTTTGCTTTGTATGTAAGTGAGACACGGCCAAGTTAGAGCAACTTCGCCGTGTTTGAGCATCTTTAGAGGGACACGGCCACAAGCTTGGCCGTGTCCCTTGCCTGTGTCCCTCTCTGTGTCTTTGATCTTCAATTTAACTTGGTATGGGACACGGCCACAAGCTTGGCCGTGTCCTCTGCCTGTGTCAGCTACTGTTCCTTTTTTTCCTTCAATTTGCTTCCTTGGTTTTTTTAACCTAAAACAAAACTTCAAACAAACTTTAAACAAGAAGTAAATAAACAATAACCAACAAAACATAAACACCATACTAAAAACTAGATAAAAAATGACATAAACATGGAAATAAACTAAAACTACCAAAATTAATAAAAACACTAAATAAACATATTAAAACTAACAAAATACCTAAAGAAAACAATAATTATCATAATAAACAAGACACAAATCTATAACAAAAACTAATAAAACATGCATGCATGTACATTTTGTTATTTTGTAGTTTGACCATATGTATTTTTAAAGAATGAGATTTGATAATTTAAAATGTTCTTTCGTTCAATATATAATTGATGTGGAATTAAAGTAAAGGTTTAAACAACACTGTAATGTGACATCCCAATATTTTATATGCGTATTGTATGTGTGCGGGGCATTTGTATGATACGTATATAGGGTATAGAGTGTTACAACCATAATGCTTCAAAGTGTAAAAATATCATTCATTACACACTTTTCAAATACTAAATGTTCAGTAAAGTATTCTTCCATTGAAGTGATATACACAATTCAGTTTTAACTATAAATTAATGAATTGCCTTAATCATACTAATTTTAAATCTACTTGGGATTGAATTGCTAGCCATAGGGTGGATATCCATAGTGATAGTGGGCATATCGTGCCATTTATAGACACATTGTGTCTCCAGTAACAATGGGCATATTTGCCATTATTGGGCCTTTGGCCATATCATTGAGATTGGGCAATAAATTGCCAACAGTTACCCGTTATCCAAACCTATGATCTGAGTTCAGTGTGCATGGGAAAAATTAAAAAGCTTATCTATATTGATAATAGCTTGTTATGTGATTATTATTAAACTTGTCAAATTTTAGATCTAATCATGTTCAGTGTTTTATGCTCCAATAATTTTATCAATTTCTTATGTAATGTTCTAAAGTGATAATTTCTATTATTTCTGAATTTGTTATGTAAAGTTATTTTTCTTTAAATTTCTTTCATATTATAAATACATAAGCACCACTAAGCTTTGCTTAGCATGTTAGAATTATTTTCTGAAACGCAGATGAAACTAGAAGAGTTGAGACTGCAGAGTGAGAGATATACGTTCTTGATCAACTGCATCACAAAGGTTCAACGAGCAATATTATAAATATTGTAGTATGTATGGTTCACATAGCAATACTTTATAATTTTGTATGACAGTTGTATAAATTTGAGGGTAGTAGAAGAATTATAATAATGTTTACAATGTAAGTGAATAATAGGAGCTTTTTAAACTAAATAGATATATGTACGTATTACAAGTATGATTATGGCGCTTTTATTGAAAGATAATTGTATCATATGAAAGTATTTTGTGATTCATATATATATATATATATATATTCCTTATAGATTAGTTATGTATTCATGTGACATCTTCTATGTAGTTAATGGTGTTGTAGACACTTAATTTTTGACCCAGTCTGGTCTGATATTTTTTTTATATAGTCCAAAATAATTTTTGGGGTATTTTAATTAAATAATATTTATTTTATTACTTATTATTTTTAATTTTTAATAAAAATAAAAATGGTAAAGTTAAATAAATAAATAAAAATAAAAAATAAAAAAAATAATGAAAATAAAAAATAAAAATAAAAATCGACGACGGAAAAATCGGCGACGAAGGTTGAATCGGCCAAGCCAATTCGCCGTAGGAAATTGCTATAGCGAATTGGCCCCCGCCCGCAACTATTTTTTCTCGCTCGGAAGTTTTTGCCCGCAGCAACTTTCAGCACTCACAATTCTTGGTCCACAGCGGTTTTTTTGCCAACGCAATTTTCCAACAAAGTTTTTTCCGAAACCAAATTCTATTTGGTTTTGGTTTCTTTTCCTAATTAGTTTTAGTTTCCTTAGACAATTAGAAGTAGGTTTAAGATTTTTTTCCTATAAATACCATATTAAAACATAGAATTAGGGATCAAAAAAATTGGTTTTTACTGGAGGAAAAAAGAGCTAGAAAAAAACCTTAGCAAGCAAGAGACATTAGCAACAAGAAGCAATCAACAATCCATCAAAGGCAGCATCACTGCCTTTGTCATTGTTCATCCAAAAATTAGTTTTGGTGGAACCAATGGACGAAGGTTTGATTATTAATCTTTTCTTCGATTATATCTACAATGTTATGGCCATATTTGCTTTTAAATACATCTATCATTGATTTTTATTTCAGCAACCTAAATCATTAACCTTGGTAATATGTTCATCCAGTAGCCTTAGTCAGTGATCAAAACTTTAAAACCCTAAAACTATTCTTCTATTTCCAGAAAACTTAAAACCCTAAAGTATTTCTCTCCCGTTTCCAAAACTTCAAAAAACCCTAAACTACTCTTTTGCTTCCAAAAAACCTTAAAAACCCTAAATTGTTTCATCTGCATCCAAAAAACCTTAAGAACCCTAAATTGTTTCTTCTGTTTCCAAAAGCTTTAAAACTATAAATTGTTAACTATTTTCATCTAAACCATAACTTTTTATCCAAAATTTTCAAATGTTTTCTTAAATCTCCAAACCCTAATCTTCTTTACATTTTCTAAAAATCATAATTATTTTTATAAAACTCTAAATTGTTTTCTTAAATCCTAAAATCAAATATGTTTTCCAAAATATCAAAAACCCTAATTTTCTCAAAAAAAAAACTAATACGGTAAACCCTAGTTTTCCTAAATCCTAATTCTTAAAACCTTAAAATCTTATGACAAATAAATCTAAAACCTAAAGCCATAATCCAGTAAACCTAAAATCATAATCCAGTAGCCATGAATTATAAACACTAATGTCTTGAGATTCCAAAACCCTAATTTCATGATGTTACCCTTAAACCCTAATTTGATCAACCAAAGAACCTTAATAATTTCATAAATTTATGAAACCCTAATTCATTCAAATTTTCCAAAATCTTTACAGTAGCCTAAATAATAACAATAATAATTCTAAAATCCCAAAACCCTAAATGTTAATTAAAGAACTCTAAATTGAGACATAAGCCTAAATTCGTATCTTTATTGCTTTATTTAATTTTAGATTTAATTATATAGTTTGTTATATGTTTTGATGGTTAATTAATTTAATTTCAATGATTGATTTATTTAATTTACCATGGATGATTATTTTCTTTATTGTGATGATTGTTATTTGTTTGTTTTAGTATTAAAATTGTAAGAGGTATGTTTCCACTTTGTGGGTGCCTCATTAGTTAAATATTATGTAATTTAAATTGATTTTATATTTTGGACCAATGTAAAGGACATGTTTCCACCTTTCGGTGGGTGTCCTATTTAGTTTAGACATGGATGATGTAAGGACATGTTTCTGTCTTCGGATGGGTGCCTATTTATTTGCTTTGTTTGGACATTGCTTTGATTTTAATATAATGATGTTTTATTTCAATTGTTGAATGTAATATGGATAATATTGTTATACTTAAGAATTTTATAATATTAAGACCTACAAAGGAGGTCGGTTCCAATGAACCGGACATTGTGGGGGTGCTGGGCCATTTCTCACCTTCCCCACATGTACCCAACTTTCTTTTTCTTAGCCCGTCCGGGTGGCGACTCCATTTTCTCTGGACCTAAGTCCGTGTTCTCTAAGGCCCCGAGCCTAAACAGTGCCGAAGTCGCAAGAACCATTCCACCAGGAGTGGGGGCAAAAATCCCCGCTCACAGTGGCGACTCCACTGGGGATAAGAGAAGTTGATTTCGTTGGTCTTTATATTATTCTATTCTTTCTTATCATGATATTATCCATTGCATCATTTAGATTGCATCGTGTACGTGAGTTAGGATGCTTGTGTTACCCATGTTGTGTTATGTAAGGGATACCATACTTTCACTCAAGGTATGGAGATCGAGCATGGCATAACCACTCATAGCCTCATACCATTTGGTATATACTTGTTATGGGAACCTAAGCCTTTTAACCTAAAGACTAAAGCTCATGTAATTGGCCTAGTTACTTTCCTTAGGTTTTCCCCCAAATGCTTGTTGTTTGACTATGGTTAATTTGTCTTGGCTTAAATCATGGCTTATTTGGTTTGTTCTTTTTCTAATATGACCTAATTACATTGTGAGCTCAAATAAATTTTTCTTTAAAGTCCAAAAGACCAAAGCAATTTTCAAAATTTTTCAAAATGGTCTTTGGATATAAAACTTTTCCATAAACAAAATCTTTTTTCATGACCCAAATACAAAGTCCAAAATCTATTTTTTTTCTAAAATCATTTTACAATGGGCTTGGAAACAAAATTACTTTCATCCAACCTTTTCTTACAAAGAGATTGCAAATTATTTAGGTCAATTACGAAATACCAAAAATCAATTGTGAGGCTAGTTTATACTAAGAATAATTAATCATGGGCTTGTTTTTGGCATGAATCATTAGTTACTTTTTCAAGTGAGAACTATTTATAATAAACCTCTTAATTTAGTTTTAATCCAATATAGCATAAAAGCTACTATTAGTTGGTTGAATGGATTAAAACCTAATTAATTGGAATTATCATGAACTGATTTCCATTTTGAAAATATAACCATCAGTTGAAATGTTCGAGGGAGTTATTCAAAAATAAGATACCCCATGTTGGTATTTTGTTAACCATATACCTAGGAAAAGAGACTCGCCATTCGTGTGTGGATGTTATAAGGATGGAAGGAATGTCCTAATTATCCTTGTTTGTTTATTATTTGTGCATACATGCATACATGCATCACATCCCATATCATTAATCCTTTTTGGCTCACAGCCCTGGATTACGATAGTTCAAAAGCTTACGACAATCCGACCTATGCCGGAGACGAAGAATCTAGTAGCAACTCAATCATTTGCTCACCAAAAGCAATGGAGCCCGAAAAAATTCAAAGAATGGTGGATGATGCCCTCAATGCCAAGATGGAAGAAATAAAAGAGGCCTTGGCTGAGACCATGAAGGACCAATTGGCTGTAATTTTAGAAAATCATGCCGAAGCATCTGCTAACACTAAGAAGCCAAAGGACAAAGGGAAGACTAAAGTTGGTGAAGTGGTTTTTGATGATGAAAAGGTGATCATTGATGATGATGATGATTGGGCTCCAAATTTTCCAAGATCCTCAAGACAAGAAGAAAGAACCGAAGATTGTTAAAGGATCAGCTATGGAGAAAATTTAGACTTCTGATGTTGAAAAAATGATAGCGGATTTAGAAAAGAAATTTGAGAAGAAGCTGAAAATCGAAGAAATGTCCAAAGTTGACAAATTATTTGAGTTAGACGAAGAAGTTCCATACAAATTCAAGATGCCATCCTTTGCGAAGTTTGATGGAACCGAAAATCCCCATCTCCATGTGAAGTAGTACATCACTGCTATGCAGTCTGTTCGAGCTACTAAGGCTCATAATCTAAGGTACTTTATGCTCTCATTGGATCCTGTTATCCAAAATTTGTTCAATACCTTAGAAGATGAAACACAAAAGAGTTGGGATATGCTATACAAGGCCTTCATCGAACAATATGGATACAATGTTGAAATGGAAGTTACCTTAATGGAAGTTGAGTCCATTAGACAAAGGCCAAATGAAAAATTTGTGGACTATGTGAAAAGATGGAGAAATAAGGCGCTTTGCTCAAGAAAAGGCCTGATGAATCCGATCAAATAAGGATGATTGTGAGAGGGGTGTTGCCTAGTCTTCATGAAAGGATGTCTCATACACTCATCAGTGATTTCAAAGATCTTCTCGAAGCTGGTCTACAAATTGAAGAATGGGAAAGGGAGAAGAACCATTTTTCAACAAAAAGGAATGAGAAAGGAAACTATCAGTCTGGTAACTAAGGCATGCAAAAGGCAGTTGGTGTTATTGTTAATAACCAAGGAATAAGAAGTCAGTTTTCAGAATTAGGAAAACCAATGTCTTGGGTTCTCAATAAGCTTCAAAGGAAGGGATTGTTACAACCCTTAAATCCTCGTCATTTGCCTAACCCTCTCCCACCTAATTTCGACACTAAAGCATTTTGTCAGTTTCATCAAATGCAAGGGCATGACACCGATAGATGTGTGAGGTTGAGGCATGAGATCCAAAATTTAATTGATAGTGGAAAGTTGCTCGAGCCCAACAAGCCGAACACCAAAGATAATCCATTACCAAGGTTTAATAGAGTACCACCAATGGCAACCTTCATGATTGGAGGAGGTTTGCATGTGTAGACCCTTAATTTTTGACCTAGTCTGGTCCAATATATTTTAATTAGTCCAAAATAATTTTTTTGTTGTCCAATATATTTTATTTAGTCCAAAATAATTTTTGTTATCTTAATTAAATAATTTTTTCTTTAGTATCTAATTTTTATTCATAAAAAATATAATAATAATAATAATAAACAAAAAATAAAAATAAAAATCAGAGACAAAAAAACGGCTAAAAAATCATCGCCGAAAATCAGCGTGGGACAAAATGGCCCGCAGGCATATTTTCGCCCGCAGCCCGCAGCCACCTGAGCCAACGTTTTTGCCAGCGTAATTTTTTCGCAGCAATTTTTTTTCGCCAGCGCAATTTTTCAGCATCAGTTTTTTTTTCCAGCGAAATTTTTCAGACGCAAATTTTTTCGAAACCAAACACAATTAGGTTTCGGTTTCCTTTTCTTAATTAATGTTAGATTCTATGAATAAATAAAATTAATCATAAAAATATTCTATAAATAAGGACTAAAACAACACAAAAAGAGGATCGGATTTTGGAGGTGAAATTTGAGACCGAAATTGAGGAGGAAAACTTTGAATTTTAAGAATTCCTTCTAGCAGTAAAATTGATTGGATTTTTGAGAGAGCAAACAAGCAATTCAATCCATCAAAGGCAGCAAAGCTTGTCTTTGCTCTTGTTCATCCAAGAAGAAATTTTTGGTGGAACCAACAAACGAAGGTATGAATGTCTAACTTCTTTCACAGTAACCTTAAATAATCCAATTATCTCTTTTGATTCAAAAACCTTAGAACTTTAATTTACCTTTTCTAAAGCTTAAAAACCTTAATTCGTTTATTTATTTTCCAAAAATCTTAAAATATTATTTTTGTTTCTTCAAAATCTCAAAACCCTAGTTTGCTTTCCAATTTTTCAAAACCTTAAATTGAACCTGTTTCTTTTCAAAGCCCTAAATTGAATCTGTTTCTTTCCACAAACCCTAAAAAATATCTTTTTGTTTCCATAAACCTTAAATCATTTTGTTTATTTTCATAAAGTTTCACAAAATTATCAATTGATTTTCAAATCCTAAAACCTAATGCATTCTCTGAACCCTAATTCTAAAATTCTAAAATCCTAATTCAACTCCAAAACCCAAAACAGTAAACCCTAAACTAGCTAACCTAAACCCTAATTTTTCTAAACCCTAATCCTTTAAACCTTAAAACCTTATAAACCTAAAATTAAACACAGTAAGCCTAAAGCCATAATTCAATAACTGTAAATCATAAATATAAATGTTTTAAAGTGTCCAAACCTTAGTTTCATGATTTCACTTCTCAAACACTAATTTGGTTAATCAAAGAACTTTATCAACCTCTTAAATTCTAAAACTTTGCTCCATTTCAATTCTTTTAAAATTTACAGTACCTTGAACCCATAAATTCCAAAACCCTAAACACGTGAAATAAAGAATCTTAAATAGAAACAGTAGCCCTAATTTAAATCTTTATTTGCCTTACTCAATTTTATATTTGATTATGCTTTGATTTATTTTATATGCTTTAATTTATTTAAGTTCAATGCTTGGTTTATTTAGTCTATCATGGATGGATATTTATATTCTATTGTTGTTTAATATCTTTAATGAATGATTTATTTATGATGAATGGTTATTTACTTTTATCGATTTATTTAAAATTCCAAATGTTGTAAGAGGTATGTTTCCACTTGGTGGGTACCTCATTAGTTAAATATCATGTAATTTAAATCGCTTTTCTATTTTAGAACCATTGTAAATGATATGTTTCTACCTTTCAGTGGGTGTCCTATTTAGGCTTGGATTATGTAAGTGTGAGCGGGGATTTTTGCCCCCACTCCCGGTGGAATGGTTCTTGCGACTTCAGCACTGTTTAGGCTCGGGGCCTTAGAGAACACGGACCTAAGTCCGGAGAAAATGGAGTCACCACCCGGACGGGCCGGGAAAAAGAAAGGGGTGGATGACTCGATTCCTAAGGAATCCCCAACCCCTTAATGGGTTCGGAAAGTTGGGTGCGTGTGGGGAAGGTGAGAAATGGCCCAGCACCCCCACAATGCCCGATTCATTGGAACCGGCCTCCTTTACAGGTCATAATATTATAAAATTCTTAAATATAATAATATTATCCATATTACACACAATAATTAAAAGAAATCATCAATATATTAAAATTAAAGTAATGTCCAAACAAAGTAAAAAAAATAAATGGACACCCATCCAAGGATGGAAACATGTCCTTACATCACATGCCTAGATAGGACACCCACCAAAAGGTAGAAACATGCCCTTTACATAAGTTCTAAAATAGAAAAGTAAATTGAATTACATGATGTTTAACTAATGAGGTACCCACCAAGTGGAAACATACCTCTTACAACTTTTGGAAGTCTAAATTAATTGATAAAAGTAAATAATCATCCATAAATAAATCATTCATTAAAAGTATTTAAATAAAATAAAATAAACATACATCCATGATAAATTAAATAAATCAAGTATTGAATTTAAATAAATTAAAGCATAAGAAATAAATCAAAGCATAATCAAGTATGGAATTGAATGAAGCAAATAAAAGTTCAAGTATAGCTACTATTTCCATTTAGGGTTTTTTTATCTCTTGTGTTAAGGTTTTGGAAATTTCTAAAATTAAGCTACTGTGACATTTTATGGAATTAAAATAAATTAGGGTTTTATATTTTAAAAGGTTGGTAAGACTCTTTGATTAAACAAATTAAGGTTTGAATGGTGAAATCATGAAACTAGGGTTTTGAATACCTTAAAATACTTAAATTTGTGATTTTTGATTATTGAATTTTAAGTTACTGTGCAATTTTTCAGTTTTTATGTTTTTATGTTTTTTTAGGTTTTAAAGGGATTAGGGTTCATAAAAATTCGGGTTTAAGGTTTTAAAGGGGTTAGGGTTCATTGTTTTAGGTTTAAAAGATGAATTTTGAATTTTGGCTTTGAAATTAGTAATGAATTTGAATTAGAGTTTTAAAAAGCAATTTAATGATTTATGAAGTTTTATGAATTTAAACACATGTATTGAAGTTTTTATAAGTAGAAAAGATGTTTTTTAAGGCTTTTTGAATGAAATAGAACCTACTTTAAAATCTTAAAAGAAACAGAATTTGATTTTGATTTTGTTGAAAAATATGTTCAATTAGAGTTTTAAGATTTTTAAGAAGAAAAAATAACAATTTTAAGTCTTTTTAGAAAAGAAGGTCACGTTTTAGTGTTTTAATCTTGGAAAAATCAAATTAAAGCTCTAAAATTTTTTATTCAAAGAACCTTAAATTTTGTAGATTTGGCTACTGTGTAACAAAAATCAAAAAGAATTTAACATACCTTCTTTTGTTGATTCTCCAAAAAAAATAACTCTTCTTGGATGAACTAGCTCCAAAGACAAGCCTTTGTTGCCCTTGAATTGCCTAATTCGTGGTGCTCCTCCGTTTAAAAATCAATTGAATTGATTTCACTTTTCCTTCACTAATTCGGTTTCAAAACCTCAAGCTCCTGTGAAAATTTTTTCCTCCTCCAATTTGGTTCTATTGGTCCTTATTTATAATGGTTTTTAGGTTATTTATTCCTAATTAAATAAGGTAAATAATATTAATAAAAAAAAGAAATTAAAACCTAATTGGATTATGTTTCAAAATTTTGGGTCAAAAAAATTTGCGCTGGTGAAAACTGTGGCAGCGGGCCCGTGGCTGGCCAGCCAGTGGGCGTGCCAGCCCGCAGGAAATTCCTGCGGGTTGCTATTTCGCCCGCAGGAATTTCCTGCGGGCGAAATAACTTGCCCCGCACGACCTGCGGGCGAAATAACTCGACGGGCCCGACGGGTGAGCTGCTGCTGGCCCGACGGGCCCGCGCGACCACTTTTTGCTGCCGATTTTTTTTTCGACTCCGATTTTTATTTTTATTTTTATTTTTTATTAATAAAAATTAGATAATAAAGCAAAAACTATTTTATTAAAATTATTTTGGACCAATTAGTCAACAAAAATCATTTTGGACTAAATAAAGCATATTGGATCGGATTAGGTCAAAAATTAAGGGTCGACAGTTTGCCCCCTGCTTGAATGATCTGAAACCTTAGTGAAAGATAGTGAAAAGCAATAAGACTTAATTTTTGATATGGCGACTTGTTTTGGGTTCTGGACCCGAGATTAGGTACTTGGACCCGAGATTGATTGAATTTGGGTACTTGGACCTGGGATTGGGTACTTGGACCCGAGATTAGGTACTTACTTGGACTAGGGATTGGGTCCTTGGACCCGAGATTGATTTAATTTGGGTCCTTGGACCCAAGATTGGGTACTTGGACCCGGGATTAGGTACTTGGACCCAAGATCGGATACTTGGACCCAAGATTGATTTGATTTGGGTACTTGGACTAGAGATTAGATTTGATTTGGGTACTTGGACCCAAAATTGGGTACTTGGACCCGAATTGGGTACTTGGACCTGAAATTGATTTGATTTGGGTACTTGGACCCAAGATTACATTTGATTTGGGTACTTGGACCCAAAATTGGGTACTTGGACCCGAATTGGATACTTGGACCTGAAATTGATTTGATTTGGGTACTTGGACCCAATATTGGGTACTTGGACCCGAGCTTAATTTGATTTGGGTACTTGAACCCGAATTGGGTACTTGGACCCTAAATTGAATTGATTTGGGTACTTGGACCCAAGATTGGGTACTTGGACCCGAGCTTGATTTGATTTGGGTACTTGGACCCGGGATTGGGTACTTAGACTCGAGATTAGGTACTTGATTTAGGTACTTGGACCTAAGATTGGGTACTTGGACCCGAGCTTGGGTACTTGGACCCAAGATTGAATTGAATTTGACTAACCTTTTAGTTGAGAAGTCCGACTGCTCTGGCTGTTTTATGCATTGTGATTCTTCACCCTCAGAATGGATCTTCATCCTTGGAGATTGGGTCTTCACCCTTGCAAATGAATCTTCATCCTTGAAAATCGGGTCTTCACCCTTGAAAAGTGGATCTTCATCCTTTGAGATCGGGTCTTCACCCTTGAAAATGATCTTTATCCATTGGAAATCGGGTCTTTACCCTGGCTTCAGCTCTTTTAGCTCGATTGATCTTTCGTCTTTTGCATCTTCATTCTTTTGAGAGTTCTAATTGTTCCATTCTTTTGTTCTTCCTTTTCGCAAAGATTTAGCTATTTTTAATTGGACCTTATATCCTCTCCTTGCCCCCTGTGTGGCAAAATATTTGTAAGTGAGTTTAAAAATATTTGGTATATAAACTCAAAAAATTGAAAAGGAGAAACTTTGTCCCCTGTGTCGGCTCAAACCAAAGATTTTTTCCATGTAAGCTTTGATTGATGTTTTTGCCGTCTTGTTCTTCACATAAGCATGCATTTCTTCTCTTTGCAAGATTACTGGAGCTTTCTCATGCAATTGGCTTTCCATGCCCCCTTGATTCAATATCTTCTTTAGATTCTTTAATTCGCAGGGTGTTTGCTGTTCATTTTGATGAAGAATAGACAATACAAATGTGATGTGATATGCTCATGTATGCATGATATGCATGATAATACTTACAGCGGTTTCATTGACTCACAAACTGAGGTGATCACCAGAAGTATTCTCATTGACTCCTTTTCGACGCTCGTTCAAGTCTTGCATTGGAATAATAGAAAGCTTTGCATTCATGGCTTTTATCTTAAAGATGTTGAAAATATGAATAATGGAGACCCCAAGCAGCAGAGTCAGGGATTCATCTATTTCAAACTATGTTTCAGCATGTCAGTTGATAGCTTCTTCATGACCTTGCCAATAATCATTTCCTTTTCCCAATCTGTCCTTTGGAGGTTCAACATACTTCCCTTAACTTGAAGGCTTTGTATGACAAAACATTTTTTTGAATTTTGATTTTGAGATCAAATGTTGGCCTTGCCAAATTAATGTCAATGTACCTCAGGACTTGATTTTCCAAATTAACATATCTATAACATGACAACCCTAGTTACCGTACTAGACTCGGGAATCATTTCTATTTAAGCAAGAACTGTTGCACTTCAGATAGGCACATACACATTACTTGGCCAAAGGTCTCATTTGAGTTTAAATATTGTCTATCCCATATGCATGCTTATTCAAACTATCTCCACTAATAGATTCTACCTACCAAGAGAGATCAACAGGTCTTTAATAGGCTTGAAATGGGGTCTATAAGGGACATGGGTTAAATGAAGGCCATTTTGAGATAGGAGCTGGTGTGACACAATGGACAAGCCTTCACACTATAAATTTCTTGTTTGAACTTTAGACAGTTTGGAGGCAATCTTGCTAGTCTCTAAATTCTTTCTAGCTTTTTGGCATTAATCTGGATCTTGATTAGGACAGTCTTTGCCCTTGCAAAAAGGTTTAGTTCCCAAATTCATTTCTTTTCTTCATCTCCCTTTTCTTTATTTCTCTTACTCTTCCCTTTCTTTGAGCATTTTATCATTTTGTCCTTCTTCCTTATAGGACTGTCAAGTGCAGAACTTTTAAGAACTGAATGGTCTTTCTCCTTTTCTTTGATTTTGATTGAATCTTTGGTTGGGTTGGACCAATTCAAGTAAAAATGGAAGCTTTTTGCTGCTTTAGGTAAAAGAGAACTCAATTGGCTTTTGAACCCTTTTTTTTCTTGTTGTTTTTTTCTTTTTTTTTCTTTTTCTTTCTTCTCTTTTTCTCTTTTTTTTTCTCTCTCTTTTTTTTTAGTTCTAGCTCAAACATAGTTGTCTCATTCATACTAGCTTGGGCTTCCAATAATGGATGAGTGGAGTGACATAAATCTTCTTTAACAGGGATAAATCAATTGTTACTCCGATGTTGTCTTGATAGATTGGAGATATTAGGTGAACTTCAACTACCCTTATGGTCTTGAAAACTTCAACTACCCTTATGCTCTTGAAAACATCAACTACACTTATGGTCTTGAGAAACATCAACTACACTTAGGGTCTTGAGAACTTTAACTACCCTTATGGTCTTGAGAACTTCAACTATCTTTATGGTCTTGACTATTCATTTCTTTCTTTGATCTTCTTGCCTTTTCACCTTTGTGATCATAAGACTTGTCAAAATTATCACAACAGCTTAAGGTAGGTTGTTGAGGTTATATGCCAATGAAAAGAAAGCAAAAATTTTATGAAGGCTCAAAGGGACAACTAGGGATTAATATTTAATAGGGTGGATACTAGTTGTTGGCTAGTCAAACAATGCCTAGATCATCTCTCCCTTAAATAAGCAGAGTTCAATTTCGCCTCGAAAGTTTGTCAAAGCATGTTCTAAGACTGACTAAGATCTAGACAAAGATAATTATGCAGGAGCCCTCTCTAAGTAAGCATACACAACTCAATGCTATAGAGCAATTCCCTCACCTAGTAAAGTCATTCAAGTCATGATGCATAAATATATTAATTCATGAATTATCAAGCTAGATTCCTCATTGGTTGAGCACCATAATGAACAAAGACCAATAAAAATTTTGATGAAAGTAATTTATTCAAACAACATAATTTAAAAAATAAGATTGTTCCAATTAAAATATGAAAGAAAGTAAAATTGAAAAGCAACATTCAAGCTAAGGAAAGTTCATTGAGTTGGAGTCGAAGATGCTTTATTTATTTAGACATCTCAGGGGCACGTATTTTTTCCATCATCAAGGATCATTGCTTCATCATCCACAGTTAGTCCAAGCTTGCTCAGTAGCATATCATCTTTAGAAGCTTCTTTATCCATATCATGACAAGGTGACAAGATAAAACTCTTCATGAAGGTTGTAAGCGATGATGCCCTTCCAATTTTAGGCTGAGGATTATTCTTAGTGTTGGCCTTATCAGGTTCAAGCAGCTTTCCATTGTCAATTAAATCTTGGATTTCATGCCTTAATCGAACACATTTATCTGTCTTATGCCCTTGCATTTGATGGAATTGATAGAAGACCTTGGCATCAAAATTTGGCGGTAGAGGCTTATGTAGAGGCCGAGGTGCCAATGGTTGTAGCAAATCCATTTTCATTAGATTTCTAGCATCTTTGACAAAGGCTCTCTTAAGTTTGAACATTTACGCTTCTTTGTAGGCTCAGTTGTTGCATTTTCCTCAACACCTCATTTTTTCTCTTTGACTTTGCACACTAGGGTGATAGCCGCTCTTATTGCTCCACTTAGATAGCACATGGTTCAGTTGGTCTTGTAGAATAAGGATTGATCTCTCATTTTTCATTCAATTTCTATTAGTAGACATGTTCCTTGTTAATGCTGCATTTTCCTTTTTCCTTATGTCAATGGGAGATGCCTTACTAGCATTGTTGATGATCTCCATAATTTCAATCAACTGGGTCTTCATAATTTCAACCAATTGATCTCGTAGCTCGACCATCCTAGCTTTGACAACTTCATCAACTATGTCCCTTAGCTGGTTTGCATCCATCCTTCCAATGAAGTACTTGAATCTAAATCAATGTTGTAGTTGGTATCGTTGTATGCTCTTGAATTGTTGTACTTCAGGTCTATGAGCCAGAAAGGATCAATGATATGAGATGCAAATGTATGCATGTATGCATGTATGCACAAACAAATCAACAAATAAAGATAGATAGGACGTTCCTTCCAACCTTATAACATCCACACACGAATGGCGAGTCTCTTTTCCTAGGTATATGGTTAACAAAATACCAATATGGGGTATCTTGTTTTCGAATAATTCCCTCAGATGTTTCAACCAATAATTATATTTTCGAAAATGGAAATCAATCCATGATAATTCCCATTAATTAGGTTTTAATCCATTCAACCAACTATAGTAGCTTTTATGCTATGTTGGATTAAAAATGAAATTAAGAGGTTTATTACGAATAGATTTCTCACTTGAAAAGAGTAACTAATGGTTCATGCCAAAAACAAGCCCATGGTTAATTTATTCTTAGTGTAAACTAGGCCTACAATTGATTTTTGGTATTTCATAATTGACCTAAATATTTTTGCAAGCTCTTTGTAAAAAATGGTTGGGTGAAAATAGTTTTGTTTCTAAGCCCATTGTAAAAGATTTTAGAAAAATGGATTTTGGGCTTAGTATTTGGGCCATGGGCCAAAGAATTTTTGATTTGTTTTTAGAAAAGTCTTATGTCCAAAGACCATTTTGAAAAGTTTTGAAAAATAGCTTTGGTCTTTTGGATTTTAAAGAAAAAATTTATTTTAACTTGCAATATACCTAGGTCATATTAGAAAAAGAACAAACCAAAATAAGCCATGATTTAGATTAAGATAAACTAAACTAACCATAGTCAAACAACATGCATTTGGGATAAAACCTAAGGAAAGTAACTAGGCCAATTACATGAGCTTTAGTCTTTGGGCTAAAAAGGCTTAGGTTCCCATAGCAAGTATATACCAAAGGGTACGAGGCTATGAGTGGTTATGCCATGCTCGATCTCCATACCTTGAGTGAAAGTATGGTATCCCTTACGTAACATAACATGGGTAACACGGGCGTCCTAACTCACGCACACGATGCAATCTAAGATGATGCAATGGATAATATCATTATAAGAAAGAATAGAATATTATAAAGACCAATGGAATCAACTTCTCTTATCCCCAGTGGAGTCGCCACTGTGAGCGGGGATTTTCGCCCCCACTCCCGATGGAATGGTTCTTGTGACTTCGGCACTATTTAGGCTCGGGGCCTTAGAGAACACGGACCTAAGTCCGGAGAAAATGGAGTCACCACCCGGACGGGCCAGGAAAAAGAAAGGGGTGGATGACTCGATTCCTAAGGAATCCCCAACCCCTTAATGGGTTCAGAAAGTTGGGTACGTGTGGGGAAGGTGAGAAATGGCCCAGCACCCCCACAACGCCCGGTTCATTGGAACCGGCCTCCTTTACAGGTCTTAATATTATAAAATTCTTAAATATAATAATATTATCCATATTACACACAATAATTAAAAGAAAGCATCAATATATTAAAATTAAAGTAATGTCCAAACAAAGTAAAATAAATAAATGGACACCCATCCAAGGATGGAAACATGTCCTTACATCACATGCCTAGATAGGACACCCACCAAAAGGTAGAAACATGCCCTTTACATAAGTTCTAAAATAGAAAAGTAAATTGAATTACATGATGTTTAACTAATGAGGTACCCACCAAGTGGAAACATACCTCTTACAACTTTTGGAAGTCTAAATTAATTGATAAAAGTAAATAATCATCCATAAATAAATCATTCATTAAAATTATTTAAATAAAATAAAATAAACATCCATCCATGATAAATTAAATAAATCAAGTATTGAATTTAAATAAATTAAAGCATAAGAAATAAATCAAAGCATAATCAAGTATGGAATTGAATGAAGCAAATAAAAGTTCAAGTATAGCTACTATTTCCATTTAGGGTTTTTTTATCTCATGTGTTAAGGTTTTGGAAATTTCTAAAATTAAGCTACTGTGACTTTTTATGGAATTAAAATAAATTAGGGTTTTATGTTTTAAAAGGTTGGTAAGACTCTTTGATTAAACAAATTAAGGTTTGAATGGTGAAATCATGAAACTAATGATTGAAACTAATCATGAAATCATGTTCTTGGGATGACCATGGTTTCATCCTCTTGGTGGAGTCCCTTCCACCCTTCATCAAAAGATCAAGTTCCCTAATAGAGATAAGACAGTGGTCATCGAGGCCAAAGATAATGAGGTTGTTAATGCTCTAATGATTGAAAGGCCTCTCAATGGTTTCCAAGTAGCTGCAATTTCTGATGATGAAGTAGTGGACTCCAAAGTCTTGAATATGATGAAGAGAATGAACTATCTTCCCGGAGCTGGTCTTGGAAAGGGCAAGGCCGGTTTGACAAAACTTCCAAATTTTAAAACTCAAACTTCCAAGAAGGGGTTGGGATATGATGAAGCCAATAATGTCCAGCCAAAGAAGAATGAGAAGATGAGCTTCCCGCCACTTGAAGAGATTTTTGTCAAAGCTCCAGACATGGGACCACTCCAAGGAAAGCCAGAGCCAATCATGTTCATGGGAAAGTTGATCCCGTGTTTTGAAATTTTTACAGATGTAGCCGAGCTAGTGGTGCAAGTGAAGAAAGAGCTCACCCTGCCAGCCAACAAAGAGTCCAATTCGGAAGAGAAGAAGGAGGCTATCCTAAAAGCCGAGAAGACTCCGGAGGAGATTGCTGCCCTAGTTGAAGAGAAGTTTGAAGACATTCTACCTTATGATTTTGAGAACAATGATTTTGATTTTGATTTTAATTTGTCTGCTTTGTATGAGAATGATGATGTTTTCTTTTCAAAAATGAATGCAATAAAGTCTGATTTTGCTTACTTGTGTGATGTTTCTCCTGATGGTTGCATAATTTCAAATAGCAGTTACATGAGCATCTTTAATATTAATTCTATTAACACACAATCATTAAATTTGGGAACAATAAAAAATCCTAAAAACATTAGCATAGCATCTGACCTTACTCCTGATGAGAGAGAGATTTGAAAAAATATTCAAAAAATATGAAGAAGTATTTGCTTGATCTTATGAGGATATGCCTGGAATAGATCGAGACATAGCCGAACATCTTATTCCTACTTACACTCACATGAAACCTATCAAACAAAAGTTTAGGCGATTAAGACCCGAGTGGGCTGAATTGGTTAAAGAAGAGGTCACTAAACAAATACAAGTGAAGTCCTTTGAAGTGATAGAATATCCAGATTGGCTAGCAAACATAGTACCTGTGCCAAAGAAAGATGGAAGAATAAGCGTATGTGTGGAATATAGAGATTTAAACAAGGCTTCCCCTAAAGATAATTTTCCTTTACCCTATATAGATGTTCTCATTGACAGTGCAGCCTCTAGCATGCTACACTCGCTTGTAGATGGATTTTTCAGATACAACCAAGTGTTAATGGCCCAAGAGGATAAAGCCAAAACTGCTTTCATTACTACTTGGGGTATATTTTGTTATAGGGTGATGCCGTTTAGCTTAAAGAATGTTGGAGTAACCTACCAAAGGATGGCCACCACGCTATTTCATGACATGATGCACAAAGAAGTGGAAGTATATGTTGATGATATGATGGTGAAATTAGACACAAGGGAACAACACTTCCAAAATTTAGAATTATTCTTCGATAGAACATTGAAATATAAGCTAAGATTAAACCCAAAGAAGTGTGTGTTCGGGGTTACCTCAGGCAAATTGTTGGGACATGTGATTGGTCTGAATGGCATTGAGATTGATCCTAACAAAGTTAAAGCAATTAGGGATATGCCAGCCCCTAAGACGGAGAGAGAAGTTCCGGGATTCATTGGTAAATTACAATACATTAGCAGATTTATAGCAAATCTCGTAACAATCTGTGAGCCTATCTTCAAATTGCTTAAAAAGAATCAGCCAGTCCTGTGGAATGAAGAGTGACAAAAGGCCTTTGAGCAAATAAAGGAGTATCTACTAAATCCACCTATTTTAAAATCACCTAAACCCGGTAAACCCTTGTTACTATACTTAGCAATAGAAGAAGAGTCAATAGGAGCCATGCTAGCCCAAGTAGATGAGTCAGGGATTGAGCATGCAATTTACTATTTATGTAGAAATCTCCTACATTATGAAATTAAGTATAGTATCATTGAAAAGACTTGTATAGTCGTGGTTTGGTCTTCTAAGAAGTTGCGGCATTACTTTCAAATCTTATAGTGTGCAATCAATTTCTAGGTTGGATCCAATGTACTTAAGGGAGACACCCTCTTTGATTGGGAAGTATGGTCGATGGTTGATAATATTGGAAGAATTTGAGATTGAGAATGTAACTAGATAAATAATCAAAGGTAGAGCAGTGGTAGAATTCCTAGCCCAACAACCATACATGATAGTGAAGAGGTAGTCTTGGAATTTCAGGATGAACATTTAGAGGCCATTGAAGTACAAGGATGGAAAATGTATTTTGATGGAGCAATAAACAGGAAAGGAGCGGGTTTGGGAGTCATACTTGAATCGCCTGAAGGGGAACTTATCCCTTTAGCCAAAAAGTTGAAATTTAGGGCAACCAATAATATGTTGGAGTACGAAGCATGTATCATTGGTTTGGAAACCCTAATGATTATGAAGGTGGATAAGGTGGAAGTTTTTGGCAATTCATTTCTAGTAGTATCCCAAGTAAATGGAGAGTGGGAGTTGAAAGAAGAAAAATTAAAACCATACCACCATTACTTGACCACGATGAAGAAGAACTTTAAGGAGTGTAGGTTTATACACCTAGCAAGAGAAAAAAACCAGATGGCTGATGCCCTAGCCACATTGGCTTCGGTATGGGAAAATCCTGTCAGCTTATTCCTTAAGCAACTGATTTTGACCAGTTCGTCAACTCCTTGCTACGAATATGAGACAAACATGGAAGCTGATATAGACCATGATGCGTGGTATGATACTATAAGATGATTTTTGGAGGAAAATGAATACCCGTCGGGGGTAACAAAGAAAGAAAGAAGAGCCATAAGGCTGTGGTCTTTGCAATACATCACCTTCCACGGAGAGTTATATCGAAGATGGCCTGATGCGTGCATTTGAGATGCTTGAGGAAGCCTAAAGTGGAGCATATCATGTCAGAAATACATGCAGAAAGTTGCGGTCTGCACATGAGTGGTTAAAAAAAATAATTCGACAAGGTTACTACTGGTTGACCATGGAGAGAGATTGTATTGAGTTCGTAAAGAAGTGCCAACAATATCATATGTATGGTAACTTGAATCACATGCCTCCTAAAGAATTGCATTCTATGTCTTCACCCTGGCCCTTTGCCACTTGGGGTATCGACATTATAGGAGAGATATATCTGACAGCCTCAAACGGTCACCATTTCATTGTAGTAGTAGTAGATTATTTTTCGAAATGGGTCAAAGCCAAATCCTTCAACAAACTGGGTGCAAGCCAAATGGCTAGATTTATTGAAAAGAACCTCATCTGTAGGTATGGGGTCCTGCACTGTGTGATATCAGACAATGGGGTAAAATTTCAAGGAGCAGCTAAGGATTTATTCTCGAAGTACCAAATCCATCATCACCGTTCCTCTCCTTATAGACCAAATGTAATATCCCAAAGTATGCCCTAGAAGTTTTGATATAATTGTTGTTTTAATTGGATTGAATGTATATGTTAAATTTGTAATATCCCTAAGTGTGCTTAGAAGTTATGATAATGTTGTTATTATTGAATTGAGTGTGTGATTGATAAGTGGTAATTATGTTGTTTGAAGAAAAGCATTGTGTAGAGTGAAGTGTATATGTTGTGTATATGGTCATATATATATAATATAAGTTGGTCAAAGGGCTTGGTCAAGGGAAGAGGATATTTTATTTGTGATTGTGAAATTACCAACATGGGCTTGTAAAAGACAAAGGTTTAGTTATATGGTTGAGGGTAGTTTAGTAATTTTCTTTTGGAAGGGTATTTAATGCCTATTGACTTTGTGTTTTCTTCATCATTTCTTCTTCTTCTTCTTGTTGATGGCCGGCTCACTCAAAGACAAAGGAAAGCAAGAGAGCAAGTGATGATTTTGGAATTTTAAGCTCAAAAGTGAAGGAAGATCTCAAGTATACAAGTTGGAATTTCAAGAATTTCATGATTTTAGTAAGTTTTCTCTTGTTTGCCTTTGTTATTTTTGAAGATGTGTGTGAGTTGAGTTAGGGTTATTGATAGTATGATTAAGTGTGTTGATGATTTGTTGATTAGAGTTGAAATTGATTTTAAAATAAGAAGTTAAATTGGTGTTGGTGATGGAAGAGTAAGAGTTGTGTTTAGTGAATATTTTTCTGTTTTACAATTAGTAAAGGCTGTGACTTGTATGATTTTTAATTAATTATAGAAAAATGTTCTTGAAGTGAATTTTTGATATGTTGTGCCTCTATGAGTCTAGAATGACTGAAAAATATGTTGATTCGATTTTGGAATGGTTATGAGTTTAGAAAGATTATTTTTATTAGACCTGTTCCAGCAGTTACCTTAACTGAGACAGCTATATTTCGGGATTTTTAATAAAATGTAGAAAAATCATATCCAATTGAATTTTGGATATGTTGTTTCTTAGTGAGTCTAGTATTTGAGAAAAATAATTTGTAACCACGTTGATTGAATTTGATTTATGGAATTCACAAAGTTCAGAACTGCTGCCAGGATGCAGGGCAATTGGGGCAGTCTGGTTAGGTGAGCTATTTGACCAAGATTTTGTGTTCATTTTGATCTGAAATTTTAAAAGAATGATTTTAAGATACAAAACTAAATTCTGTAAAAATTTTAGAATTTTTAGTCAAGTAGATTATTTTATACAAATTTTCAAAATAAGGATAAAATGGAGTCTAAAACCAGAATGTACTATTCATATGGTCATTTTGCTAATATTCCTTTTGGATTAGGTTGTGAAGAGGTTGAATTGCCCTAATTTGTGAAGTGAAGAACTAGTGAGTGGAGAAGAGTTTAGAGTGGTGTGAAATGTTATTAAGGTAAGTACCAATGTTGCATGATTGCATTGTTAATGCATATCACTAATGTATTTTGATGTGTTTATATCATTAATGATATGTATATATATAATTGTGTTATGGGAAAATGAAAGATGTGAATGATTTGATGAATATTAATGTATGAGAATACAATTGATTGAGTATAATTAAATAATGTTAGGTAAATTATTACATTGTTAATCTAATGTGACTTGTATAGTGTGAAAGAGAAGAGGATCATTCAACAAGGTATGAGCTATGCAAATTTATTATGATAAACACTTTTATGAAGAATTACTTTAATGTACTTTGTAATGTTATAGCAATGATGCTATATGTATAATGTGAATCATGTGATTGAATAATGATATGTTCATTTGGTTAATGTAATTGATGTTGAGTATTATAATGATGATGCACATGATACTATATGAACAATACTATGTTTTGTGTATTATGAATCTTGTGAATTGTATTGTGCTATATGAATAAGGTACTTTGTAATGTTATAGCAATGATGTTATATGTATCATATGGATTGAGATATGATATGTTGTGAAGCCATTGTAATTGGCCATGATGATTCAAATGTGAGATGAAGCCATTGTGATTGGCTATGATGATCTAATTGAAAGAAATAAGGCATGTTTGCCTAGATGATAATGAACATTGAGATTGAAATTGATAATGAAACAATAAGTGAAATATGTGTTTAATGTGTTATTCAGTCTTCAGAGTTCTGGGTTTGGAGGCATGCCTATAAAATGAAAAAGGTAACAGTCTTGCCGGGTTGAGGATCTCTTCAAATTGAGTTGAATTGAGGTCCAAGAGACTGGGTCTGTTACACTATGAGAATTGTGAATATGAAATATATGATTGGTAACAGTCTTGCCGGGTTGAGGATCTCCTCATGATGAGTTGATGGTCCAAGAGACTGGGTCTGTTACACTATCCATGGATAGAAATATTGATATATGATGCCTATGGGCTTGATGATTATGATTATAGACCAAAGCAGTAACTCTGAACTCTGAATAACATAGTGGTGTCTGTTGGGCCCGAGTCTGTATTTGTTGTCAATGTGATATACAAATGTTGAAAGAAATGGATAATGAAATCTTTGGTATACTTCATTGGACATGTGATTGATGATATGTAATATGTGCATTGAAATATTGATTATGAGCACTAGTGATGAATCATCAATGTTGAATTGTGAATAAAGAAATGTTATGATTGGTATGATGTATAATGTGTGTATTAGCATTGATTGTGAATTCAATTGATGAATTGTGGTTGAGGACAATGATTGTCTTAATTGGAAATGTGACTTATGATTAGTATGATGTATAATGTGTGTATTGAGATGTTGATTGTGAATATTAGTGATGGGTTGGACTTGGTAGAAATGTTATGTTTATATGTGTATAAGATATGAGATTAGTTGAAAGATATGAAAGGTGCAAATGAATAGGGATAAACTTAATAAGAACTAAAAGTATATGGAATTGAGATATCTTTATATGTTAGTGTTTCCATGATATATGTTTGTATTTTATATTTGTACTACTAAGCTTTCGAGCTTAGCGCGGATGTATTATCGCGCAGGTAGCTTGGTGGAAGATATGAAGTCTTTTGGTATGCCACGAGAAGAGTAAGATTTTGTCGAGACCAACTAGAGGGTAATGCATACATGTATCCACTTTAAGTATGTTATATTATATGTATAAATGAAGTTTTGATAAAGACAATAATTTGTAAGTGTTCTTTAAATTGACCTATTATGGTTTGAATTTTGTTATAGGTATTGAAAGGTAAAAAGAAAAGTGGCATCCTTATACTTTATATACTTACTGTACGTATACTAGGTATATGTATAGTATTTATATGGAGTATTGGGGTGTTACAATTATTTTGGTATCAGAGCTTAGGTTCGAGATTCTCGGCCTAAGTAAAATTAAAAAGAAAAAGTTTTGAAACGCTTAAAATGAATTAAAAAGAAGAGTTTTGAAAATGAAATTTGTAATACATGCATATGCATTCACACCTAGGTTGGTCTCGGAGGTGGCATTATATGATTTATAGTATATCTGTGTTATATGAGATGGATGTTAATGTGTGAATGATATGATGTTATGAGAAAATTGTTTTGTTGTAATGTGAGATGTTGAGGCATGATTACTTAACTTGCTTGTGAAAAAAAGAAATGAATTTAAAAAAAAATATTGATAAGTTTAATGAACGGACTTATATGTCTCCTGCGGAACCATGCGGACCCATTGGAATGGGCAACCGAACTTGGACAACCGACCTGGATGGGAAAAGGTATGTTACTGATAATGTTATACGTGCCTATCTGCCTCCTGCGGACCCTTGGGATTGAAGGGCAACCGACCTGGTTGGGGAAGGGTACGTATATAAAGTCATAGTTGTTGGCTATAATGATAAATTTAAATGAGTACAATGAATGATATGAATTTATATAAGTCTAATTGATAATTAAAAATGGAAATTTATGCAAGTAAAGTGAAGTGTTAAATGTGTTGAAGCATAAAGAAATGAAAAGGAAAATAATATTGAATGAGTTGATTAGTAAAGACAAGGTATGATTATTTAAAGTTTGGGGTATATATATAAAGTTAAGGTATTGTTTAAAGGAAAAAGAGATGATATTGGTTATGTAAGAATATAAATTGGTATGGTTATTTTAATGTAAACATTGTGAATTCAAGGTTAGAAATGTGAGATGCTTGGATATTGTGAAAGCTCATGGTAATGGTAATAATATGTGATATTTGAGATTTTTCGAAATGAGCTTAATAATTGGGGAAGAAATATGTGTTGATATTGCTTTATGATATATATATATATCCGAGATGTTTTTAAAGTGGATTTTAAGAAAAGATGAGTTTGGTAAATTGAAGGTTTAAGCGAAGTAGTAAGTTGAAAAGTTAAAGTTCTACTAGAAACTGATAAAGATTGATTGGATATTGATGGTTTAATGTATATTCAATACCTGAGCCAGGTGAAATGATTAATATTGCACATGAAAGTATTATGAATTAAGTAATGTGATTGATGGTATGAGAATTTGTTTTGAAGTAAAAAGAGAAATAGATAAGCAAATGAAAAGGAGCTATTTTAAGTCATTTTATTGTAAAACAAAAAAAAAATGGATATGGAAGTATATTAAATGTTTTTTTTTTAAGATGAAAGTAAAAGAGATGTCACATTGGGAATGTGACCAAGATGGATGTGAAGTGTTATTATAGTCAGAATATATATTTGTAGTGTGATTAAATACTTTTTATCATATTGGAAGAATGAGATTAATAGTATTTAAAAGAAAGTGATAAACACTAAATTTGTAGTGAATGTATGAAAAAGGAAAATAAAAATCAGAGCATATAATTAAGTGTATAGGAGCTATTAGGCTCAATGTGTATATTATTAGGTGTAATGTACATATGTATAAATATATGAGTAAAATATATATATACGTTGAATGGTAAACAAACGGATATAAAGATGATATATTAAATGCATTTCAAAATAAAGGTGAGAGAGATGTCACCTTAGTAAGGTGACTAAGAATTTGTGAAGTATTATTATGGTTAGGAAATATATATGTGTTGAGTTGATAAATAAATTAAGTTATGTCAAAAAGGGGTAAGAATGATGTTGATTAAGGAAAAGTAATAAATGTTAAATTGTGTTAAAGATATGTAAAAGAGGAATTATATATAATTGTATGACTATGTGTATACATGTATGGAAAATGTGGAATGAGCTTTTCGATATGAATGTAAATGAAAATGTAAGAAATGTGGAAAGCAAGTCATATTGTGAATGTGACCTAAGTATGTGAATGTGATATAATTATTTGTTTAGTGGTGTGGAGAATAATAGGGCATGTATCAGTGGATCTATGAGAGAATAGGTTTTAACCTATGTAGAGTTAGATTATGGGATGAAATGGAGAGTGAGAAAGGACTCAAGTAACACTAGAAGATGAAATTGTTATGATAATAACTGAGTTAAACTATCATATAATGTTTCCTGGATTAAGGATTTTGTTTGTAGAAATTCTATATGTATAAGTATATAATAAAAAGGAAAGTATACTGTATGAAAAGTGTTACAAGAGATAAATTAGAAGTGGAGTAATAAATGGAATTTGTATATGATTAAATGTTGTGTATAAAGATGTTATAGATAATATTGTTGATGTGAGTTAGACTAATGATAATCGTATGTTCAAGAGAAAATTTATGGAGATGGAGTTGAAATGTGTTAACTCTTGGTGTAGTAAAAGTGTGGAGAATGGATATATAATTCTTGTGATACAACTAAATAGTGTAATTAAAATGTTTGGATACAGAATAATCGAGAAACAATATTGATTTATGAGTTACAGGTGTGTGACCATTCATCTCCTATGGCTATATGATTTGGTTAGTATGTGTAGCCGGTTAATTTTAGTATCCATAAATTTGGGACTGAGACAATATGACTGTAGTACAAATTGGTGAGATTGAAAATTTTGTTTAAGAAGCATAGTTAAAAAGTTATTATAAGATTTGGTGGGAACTATACTAATATGATTTGAAGTGATTTGTTATCACAATAATTTGATTGAATATGGATTGGAAGAGATCAAGAAATTGTATATAAGTTTTCCCTAATTGAATTAGATCATATATACATATATGAATATGGTGCAATTTCATGATAAGTTAAATAAATTAATCATTGGATGGAATTGAACAAGATGGGAAAGTGGATATATTGTGTAAGATAAATCAATTGATCTGGATTGGATTAAGATTATGAATTATTCTTGAAATTTAATATCTATAGTTGTATTAAGAATGTAATTATTTACATGGCAATGTATATGATGTAAAATATTAAAGTGTGAATGGACATGAATGAATGGAGTCATAGTAGTTATAAATCAGGATAAAAAGGGAAAAGATTGGTTATTTATAAAATAAGTTGAAAGGTAATGTATTAATATGTAAGTTAAGAGAAAAGCATGCTAAAGAGGTAACTCCATTTGTGGAAAATAAGGATCTTGTTATCCATTGAGGGATTGATAAATGTCTATTTAGACAGTGATTGTAATGATGGGATAATTAATGCTAAGACATAACCAATGATTTTTAAGGTTAAAGTTAAAAGAGTAATCATAAAGAGATGAAGGAACAATATATATTAAATATAAAGATTGGATGAAGTATAAGTGTACTATAAAATGATCTTATTCTGGTATAAAGATAGTAATAGGAAGTGTAATAAGTTCTTTTGAATGTTTGATCAATGAAGTAACAAGATATATAAACCTATAGAATGATGAGTTATGGAATTTAAAGAAGATTGTTGATTCTATAGGAAAGAGTTGAAGTTATATGATTTGGTGACATAGTAACTTAAACATATAATTAACTTCATATGGAAGTTAAGATAGTATGTTGTTAAGAATCAATTGTTACGATATTGATAATTTCGAGGACGAAATTTTTTTTTTTAGAGGGGGAGAATTGTAATATCCCTAAGTGTGCTTAGAAGTTATGATAATGTTGTTATTATTGAATTGAGTGTGTGATTGATAAGTGGTAATTATGTTGTTTGAAGAAAAGCATTGTGTAGAGTGAAGTGTATATGTTGTGTATATGGTTATATATATATATATATAATATAAGTTGGTCAAAGGGCTTGGTCAAGGGAAGAGGATATTTTATTTGTGATTGTGAAATTACCAACATGGGCTTGTAAAAGACAAAGGTTTAGTTATATGGTTGAGGGTAGTTTAGTAATTTTCTTTTGGAAGGGTATTTAATGCCTATTGACTTTGTGTTTTCTTCATCATTTCTTCTTCTTCTTCTTGTTGATGGCCGGCTCACTCAAAGACAAAGGAAAGCAAGAGAGCAAGTGATGATTTTGGAATTTTAAGCTCAAAAGTTAAGGAAGATCTCAAGTATACAAGTTGGAATTTCAAGAATTTCATGATTTTAGTAAGTTTTCTCTTGTTTGCCTTTGTTATTTTTGAAGATGTGTGTGAGTTGAGTTAGGGTTATTGATAGTATGATTAAGTGTGTTGATGATTTGTTGATTAGAGTTGAAATTGATTTTAAAATAAGAAGTTAAATTGGTGTTGGTGATGGAAGAGTAAGAGTTGTATTTAGTGAATATTTTTCTGTTTTACAATTAGTAAAGGCTGTGACTTGTATGATTTTTAATTAATTATAGAAAAATGTTCTTGAAGTGAATTTTTGATATGTTGTGCCTCTATGAGTCTAGAATGACTGAAAAATATGTTGATTCGATTTTGGAATGGTTATGAGTTTAGAAAGATTATTTTTATTAGACCTGTTCCAGCAGGTACCTTAAGTGAGACAGCTATATTTCGGGATTTTTAATAAAATGTAGAAAAATCATATCCAATTGAATTTTGGATATGTTGTTGCTTAGTGAGTCTAGTATTTGAGAAAAATAATTTGGAACCACGTTGATTGAATTTGATTTATGGAATTCACAAAGTTCAGAACTGCTGCCAGGATGCAGGGCAATTGGGGCAGTCTGGTTAGGTGAACTATTTGACCAAGATTTTGTGTTCAGTTTGATCTGATATTTTAAAGGAATGATTTTAAGATACAAAACTAAATTCTGTAAAAAGTTTAGAATTTTTAGTCAAGTAGATTATTTTATACAATTTTTCAAAATAAGGATAAAATGGAGTCTAAAACCAGAATGTACTATTCATATGGTCATTTTGCTAATATTCCTTTTGGATTAGGTTGTGAAGAGGTTGAATTGCCCTAATTTGTGAAGTGAAGAACTAGTGAGTGGAGAAGAGTTTAGAGTGGTGTGAAATGTTATTAAGGTAAGTACCAATGTTGCATGATTGCATTGTTAATGCATATCACTAATGTATTTTGATGTGTTTATATCATTAATGATATGTATATATATAATTGTGTTATGGGAAAATGAAAGATGTGAATGATTTGATGAATATTAATGTATGAGAATACAATTGATTGAGTATAATTAAATAATGTTAGGTAAATTATTACATTGTTAATCTAATGTGACTTGTATAGTGTGAAAGAGAAGAGGATCATTCAACAAGGTATGAGCTATGCAAATTTATTATGATAAACACTTTTATGAAGAATTACTTTAATGTACTTTGTAATGTTATAGCAATGATGCTATATGTATAATGTGAATCATGTGATTGAATAATGATATGTTCATTTGGTTCATGTAATTGATGTTGAGTATTATAATGATGATGCACATGATACTATATGAACAATACTATGTTTTGTGTATTATGAATCTTGTGAATTGTATTGTGCTATATGAATAAGGTACTTTGTAATGTTATAGCAATGATGTTATATGTATCATATGGATTGAGATATGATATGTTGTGAAGCCATTGTAATTGGCCATGATGATTCAAATGTGAGATGAAGCCATTGTGATTGGCTATGATGATCTAATTGAAAGAAATAAGGCATGTTTGCCTAGATGATAATGAACATTGAGATTGAAATTGATAATGAAACAATAAGTGAAATATGTGTTTAATGTGTTATTCAGTCTTCAGAGTTCTGGGTTTGGAGGCATGCCTATAAAATGAAAAAGGTAACAGTCTTGCCGGGTTGAGGATCTCTTCAAATTGAGTTGAATTGAGGTCCAAGAGACTGGGTCTGTTACACTATGAGAATTGTGAATATGAAATATATGATTGGTAACAGTCTTGCCGGGTTGAGGATCTCCTCATGATGAGTTGATGGTCCAAGAGACTGGGTCTGTTACACTATCCATGGATAGAAATATTGATATATGATGCCTATGGGCTTGATGATTATGATTATAGACCAAAGCAGTAACTCTGAACTCTGAATAACATAGTGGTGCCTGTTGGGCCCGAGTCTGTCTTTGTTGTCAATGTGATATACAAATGTTGAAAGAAATGGATAATGAAATCTTTGGTATACTTCATTGGACATGTGATTGATGATATGTAATATGTGCATTGAAATATTGATTATGAGCACTAGTGATGAATCATCAATGTTGAATTGTGAATAAAGAAATGTTATGATTGGTATGATGTATAATGTGTGTATTAGCATTGATTGTGAATTCAATTGATGAATTGTGGTTGATGACAATGATTGTCTTAATTGGAAATGTGACTTATGATTAGTATGATGTATAATGTGTGTATTGAGATGTTGATTGTGAATATTAGTGATGGGTTGGACTTGGTAGAAATGTTATGTTTATATGTGTATAAGATATGAGATTAGTTGAAAGATATGAAAGGTGC
This sequence comes from Garcia nutans, assembly GCA_947685225.1. Lineage (NCBI taxonomy): Eukaryota > Viridiplantae > Streptophyta > Magnoliopsida > Malpighiales > Euphorbiaceae > Garcia > Garcia nutans. The sequence continues at coordinate 6,532,818 of CANTUV010000037.1, read as the reverse complement.
AAATGAATAGGGATAAACTTAATAAGAACTAAAAGTATATGGAATTGAGATATCTTTATATGTTAGTGTTTCCATGATATATGTTTGTATTTTATATTTGTACTACTAAGCTTTCGAGCTTAGCGCGGATGTATTATCGCGCAGGTAGCTTGGTGGAAGATATGAAGTCTTTTGGTATGCCACGAGAAGAGTAAGATTTTGTCGAGACCAACTAGAGGGTAATGCATACATGTATCCACTTTAAGTATGTTATATTATATGTATAAATGAAGTTTTGATAAAGACAATAATTTGTAAGTGTTCTTTAAATTGACCTATTATGGTTTGAATTTTGTTACAGGTATTGAAAGGTAAAAAGAAAAGTGGCATCCTTATACTTTATATACTTACTGTATGTATACTAGGTATATGTATAGTATTTATATGGAGTATTGGGGTGTTACAAAATTGAAAGAGAGAAGAAATTTAGAAGAGAGTGTATATGTTGTGTATATGGAAATATATACAACATATACACAAGTCAAAGTCAAAGAGAGTTAATGGAAGAAGATATTTATGTTATGATTTATGGAATTAATTAATAAGGAAATTATGAGTGGAAGAGATTAATTTGGATTATTTTAATATTAAAATGACTTGGTGGAGGTTTAAAGAGATAAGTGTTTGACTTGTTGTCTTCATTTCTTCTCCATTTCCTTTTCTTTTCCTTTGTTGGCCGGACATCATTAAGACAAGAGAGCAAGAGAAAGTTTTGTGTTCCAAGTTCAAAGTCGAAAGGTGATTCAAGTAACCAAGTTGAAAATTCAAGAAGTTTCATTATTGTTGGTAAGCTCTCTCTTATTTTCCTTTGTTTTATTTGAAGTTGTGTTTGAGTTTGATGGATGATTGTTGTTAATAGGAGTGTGTTTGATAGTGGTGTGTTTAAGAATGTTTGATTCTTTTGATTTTGAGTTTGGATTGAAGAAAAGAGTAAGTTGGTTGGAAGAGAAAGTGGGTGATTGTGTTTAGGGTTTGTGGTGATGATTTTGATTTGTGTTGGATGTATGTTTTTAGTTGTATTGGTGTTTTTGCAAGTTTATTATGGCTTTTGAGTATGTTGAGCTAAGTTTGTTTGAAGTTGATTTTGATGAAAGAAAGTAATTTGTTGGATTAAGTGATGTTGTGGCCGGAATCTTTATTTTTGGCCTGACACGCCCATGAACACGACCAGGTTTTAGGCGTGTCAATGGTTTTGTGTTTTTGGAGGAGTGGCACGAGCAGTGACACGCCCATGTCACTGAGCATGTCATAGCTACTGTGTTGATGAGGAATTGACACGGCCATGAACACGCCCATGTTGTTGGACGTGTCAATATTTCTGTGAGACAGAATATATTACACGTTCAGTGACACACCCGTGGTTCTGAGCGTGTCAAAGCTTCTGTATTGTGAGTTTAGGGCACGGTCAGGGACACGCCCATGTTGTTGAGCGTGTCATGTATAGAGTTTGCCCTAATTGGTTTTTAGTCTTATTATCTCATGTGCATTATTCCTTTTGGATTAGGTCTTGAAGAAGATAATTTGCCCTAATTTAAGTGGTGAAGAAGTGTTGGAAAAGGAAGTGTATAGATTTGTATAAGTGGTGCTTAAGGTAAGTACAAGCTACATTATTGCATACATTCATATGATATTGAGACTTAACATACATTTGATTATAAATGTGTTAAGAAATTTGATGTATTATTGATACTTGTTAACGATATTATGTTTGATATAATGTGAATATTAATGAGCATCTAAATTGTGAGTTAAAGCCATTGACTATGTACAACTAAATGTGAATTGGAATATAATGAGATGTGAAACCAATGTAATGGGTTATAATGGTGTAAATGATATGATTGAGGCATGTTTGCCTAGATAATGTTCAATGCAATTGATGATAGATATGTATACTATCTTGATGTGATGAGAAGCCATGATTGTTGGCTATGATGATGCAAATGAATTATAATTGAGACATGGTTGCCTATTTTGATTATGAGAAATGAATTGAGAAAGAAATGTATAAAGATATAAATGAAAGATTTTGTGTCTAATGTGTTATTCAACCTTCAGAGTTCTGAGTTTGGTGGCATGCCAATGAATTACTGGATAGGTGAAAAGACTAGGTCGTAAGCCGATTCCAGTTGAAAAAAATGTAAAATGATAAATGTGAAATATGAATTAAAAGTAACAATCTAGCCGGGTTGAGGATTTCCTCGGGTTTATCCAGGTTGAGGTCCAAGAGACTGGGTCTGTTACTAGTAACAGTCTAGCCAGGTTGAGGATCTCCTCGAATTTAGACTGGTTGAGGTCCAAGAGACTGGGTCTGTTACACTATCCATGGATAGAGATATATATATATGATACCTACGGGCTTGATGATTATGATTATAGACCAAAGCAGTAACTCTGAACTTTGAATAACATATTAGTGTCTTTTGGGCCCATATGTGTCTTTGTGTCAATGCAAATTATAAGTGATGAAATAAATTAATGAAATAATGAAATGTAGTCTTATGAACAATATAAAGATATCATTTATGAATATTATATTAATTGTTGAAATGTGTGACATTGGTGTTGCATAGAAGCATATTGTTATTATAGTTTGTACCACTAAGCCGTTGGCTTAGCGCGATTGTGATTCATCGCGCAGGTAACAGGGAAGAACCGGAGGGTTCCTCTAGGCCGAATAGAGGCTAGATCTTGAGGTATTGCTACTGAAGCTTAAAGATCGAAGACATACTGTAACGACCCTCCCCGACCAGGTCGGCTGCCCGGCCCACTAGTGGCTTACGGCCCGGCCTTTTCACCACCTGGGCACGGAGTCCGCAGGAGGCAAGCGACCGCTACAGTACTGGACAGCCCTCGCGGCCCACCCAGCAGGAATTTGTTTATTTGGCTCCCTAAGGAGTCGCCTCCCTGGATCGAACCCCTGACCTCCCACTTAAGAGAGCCAGCGAGAACCATCTAGTACCATTTCTGCTATACCAAAACAATTGTAATCCATTCATAATACTATACCATCTTAACTTCCATATGAAGTTAATTATACGCTTAAGTCATTATATCATCAAATTATATAGCTTCAACTCTCCTCTTTAGAATCAACCACCTTCTTTAAATTCCATAACTCATCATTCTATATGTTTATACATCTTGTTATTTCCTTAATCAAACATTCAAAAGAACTCATTACATTTCTTGTTAATGTCTTTATATAAGAATCAGATCATTCTATAGTACACTTATACTCCATCTAATCTTTATATTTAATATATTTTGTTATTTCACTTCTGTATAATTACTCTCTTAACTTTAACATTAAAAATCATTGACTTATATCTGAACATTAATTATCCCTTCATTACAATCACTGTCTAAATAGACATTTATCACCCTCAATAGATAACAAAATCCTGATTTTTCATAAATGGAGTTATTTCTTTAGCATGCTTTTCACTTAACTTACATATTAATACATTATCTTTCAACTTATTTTATAAATAACCAATCTTTTTCTCTTCTTATCATGATTAACAACTACTATACTCCACTCATTCATGTCCAATCATACTTTAAAATTTACATCATATACATTATCATGTAAATACCTATTTTCTTAATACAACTATACACATTAAATTTTATTAATGATCCATAATCTTAGCCAAATCCAGATCAATTAATCTATCTGTCACAATATACCCACGTTCCAATCTTGATCAATTCCATCCAACGATTAAGTAATCTAACTTATCATGAAATTTCACAATTTTCATATAAGTATAAATATAACTTAATTCCATAAGAGCAAACTTATATTCAATTTCTGCTCTCTTTCAATCTATTTTCAGTCAAATCATCATGATAACAAATCACTTCTAATATCTTTTAATATACACATAGTTTATTCTTCATTTACATTCACAATATAATAGCTTATTTAACACTTTCATCCCAATGTGTTAATGTTCAAAGACATATAAGGATATACAATCAAATAGGGTTTATGCTTACCTTGTTAATGATCTTCACATCCTTCACATCATTCAATCATCACCTTAGTCCAATTATGTTAACAATATAATAGATCACTTAACACATTTGCAAACAAATGTGTTAAGCCTCAAATTATGTAATTAAATACAATCATATGTATTGGTACTTACCTCAAGAACTAGTCCCATCAATCTATACATTTCTTTTCTTTCCAAGAATTCTCCACATTTAGGTTAATGCAACCCAATCTCTTCAAAACCTAATCCAAAGGAATATTAGCAAAATGACCATATGAATAGTACATTATGGTTTAAGACTCCATTTTATCCTTATTTTGAAAAATTGTATAAAATAATCTACTTGACTAAAAATTCTAAAATTTTTACAGAATTTAGTTTTGTATCTTAAAATCATTACTTTAAAATTTCAGATCAAACTGAACACAAAATCTTGGTCAAATAGTTCACCTAACCAGACTGCCCCAATTGCCCTGCATCCTGGCAGCAGTTCTAAACTTTGTGAATTCCATAAATCAAATTCAACATATTTTTCAGTCATTCTAGACTCATAGAGGCACAACATATCAAAAATTCACTTCAAGAACATTTTTCTATAATTAATTAAAAATCATACAAGTCACAGCCTTTACTAATTGTAAAACAGAAAAAAATTCACTAAACACAACTCTTACTCTTCCATCACCAACACCAACCTAGCTTCTTATCTTTAATTCCATTTCAACACTTTTACACACACCATACACAAACACACTCCATCAAACTCAAACAAAATTCCAAATAGAACAAGAGAAATCAAGAGAAAACTTACCTTAAATGAAGAAATTCCACAAATCTCTAACCAAAACCCTTGATTCCTACTTCAATTTGATTATAGAACTTCAAACACCTCCCTAGCTCTTTCTCTTCTTCAATGGCCGGCCTCTTCAAGAAAGAAAGAAGAAAATACCAACAAGTCAACCACTTTTCTTCTTTTAATCTCCACCATGCAACTTAACCAAAGAAAATTACCTCCATGCCCTTCATCCATTTAATTAATCTTTAATATATCCTAGCTAATTTCATATATGATGTATATATATACATAATATTATCACCAACCCCAATGCATCACCAATACTCAAAACCAATATATTAATACCCCTACATTATATATATACCACACCAACCATTATTGCAATACACACTTTACATATCATACCAATTATTATTGCAATACACACATTACATATCATACACTCATTATTGCAATACACACATTACACATCATATCACTCATTATTGCAATACACAATTTACATATCATACAAATCATAAATCATATTTCCAATAAAGACAACATTTATCATCAACCACAATTCATTTACATATTACACTTAATAACATTATATTATTTCATTATCAATCTCATTATAACAATTTCCACTGTCCAATATTACTCAAGTTCTTTCCATTCTCACTTCCATCACATAATCCATCTAGCTTTACACAGTTCAAGACCTAATCTCTCTTAGGTCCACTAATACATATAACATTGTTTTTCCATATCACTAATTCTATAATTATACCACATATATCTTCATAAGCCATCCTCATAATGTGATTCACAAATGTGTTTATATATCATAATTTCATTCATATTGGAAAACTCAAACTTTGAGTTCATTCCCTTAAACCTCAAGTTACATACCATAAACATATTCAGTATAACTTTCATTCATATAATATAATTTCTCCCTTTTACTAACTCTTCACATTTCCTATAATTGGTATATTTATTTTGATTACCTTTTTGTCATATTTAACTGTAACGACCCTCCCCGACCAGGTCGGCTGCCCGGCCCACTAGTGGCTTACGGCCCGGCCTTTTCACCACCTGGGCACGGAGTCCGCAGGAGGCAAGCGACCGCTACAGTACTGGACAGCCCTCGCGGCCCACCCAGCAGGAATTTGTTTATTTGGCTCCCTAAGGAGTCGCCTCCCTGGATCGAACCCCTGACCTCCCACTTAAGAGAGCCAGCGAGAACCATCCAGTACCATTTCTGCTAGTAGCAGAAATGGTACTGGATGGTTCTCGCTGGCTCTCTTAAGTGGGAGGTCAGGGGTTCGATCCAGGGAGGCGACTCCTTAGGGAGCCAAATAAACAAATTCCTGCTGGGTGGGCCGCGAGGGCTGTCCAGTACTGTAGCGGTCGCTTGCCTCCTGCGGACTCCGTGCCCAGGTGGTGAAAAGGCCGGGCCGTAAGCCACTAGTGGGCCAGGCAGCCGACTTGGTCGGGGAGGGTCGTTACACATACTGCCAAACATGTATATATTTTATGTTTTGTAAAACTTGAGTTTTGATGTATAAATATTTGTTATATTTTCTGCTGCTTTTAAATAAACATTTTATCTTTTGTCTTTTATAATTTCTTTTGAATGATTTAAATTTATTCACGTTTTTGTAAAGGGATGAGTCATTTGTTAAATATATCATGGCATTACTATATTCAATATACGTATATTATGATCGTATTAGCATGCTGTGTACGTATACGGGATATAGGGGTGTTACACCAAAGGCTAATGGTGCAGTAGAAACAACAAACAAGACAATTAAGCAAATTCTATCTAAGATGACCAAGACATACAGGGATTGGTCAGAGATGCTTCCTTTTGCTTTGTGGGGATATAGAACAAGTGTGCGAACACCGACTGGAATGACACCGTTCTCTTTGGCTTACTGGATGGAAGCAGTGTTGCCAATTGAAATTGAGACCAAGTCATTGAGAGTGGTCTTGGAAGCTGAACTTCCTAAAACAGATACACTCAGTTAGCTTTACTAGAAGAGAGAAGGTTAAAGGCACTGTATCATCATCAACTGTATCAAAGGAAGATAGCTCGGGCCTACAATAGAATGGTTAAGATCAAAAAACTCAGAGTCGGGGATTTTGTGTTGAAACAATGTAAGCCTAATGTATCTAATCCAATAGGAAAGTTTTGGCCTAGTTGGGAAGGGCCAAATGTTGTGAAACAAGTCATGAACAAGGGTGCGGTGGAGTTATCAGACATGGACGAGAACAAATTTAGTGAACCAGTGAACATTTACAGGTTGAAGAGATTTTATGTATAAGAAAAAAGAGCTTGATAGGTTGAAAATCCAAAAAGGGCAGCCTAGGCAAAAGTTAGAGCAGTCCGCTAGTTTTGAAAACCCGAAAGGGCGGGCTAGGCAACAATTCGGGCTAAATGAGAGAAAATCATCAATTAGAAAACCTGAAAGGGCTAGTTGGCAACATGAGTGATCTTGTGTATGCTGACTTTATGTTTGGTTGTTCCCCAATTTAATAAAACAGAATTAATGTTAAAATTGTTCTATATGCACTATTATAAGTATTTGACCATATATGGATGAAATAAATAAACACAATAGCAAAAGGTGATGACAAATTATAAAAGGAAAAGATGCTTTTTATTACTTTTATTATTATTTTTTCATCCTAACAATACACTTTCTAAATTGAAAAATGTAAAAAATATGGCAGACGATAAGTGTAACGAGCAGGCCAGCTTTGCTTCAGCTGATCCAATAGGCTTCAGCCAAGCAAGGCATGTCTAAATCGGGAGTGAATTCAAAATTGCGAGGCTCAGCTCCATACTGACAGCTAAGCCGGTGAGGACCATAGCAAGTACCTCGATGAAGAGCAGCAAGAGGAACATACATCAAGTATGTCCGCATGGTGATACGAGAAATCTTGCACCAAGGTACCAACCAACGGATGTTGACTTCAGCACGTGAGTTGATCTAGTCAACCGAGTCAGCATATGAAGAAGCAAAATGGAGTAGTTTCCTAGCGGAATGATGTCATGGTAGATATCTAGCAAAATCCATGGATGGAGTATCAAGAAAGCAGAGACGCTCTTGAAGCCAAATCTGTGAGGGAAAATTAAATTAAAAAAAAAGAGTCCGCTAAGTTGAAAACCCGCAAGGGCAGCTTAGGAAAAAATTAGGACAACTCGCTAGTTTCGAAAACCCACATGGGCAGACTAGGCAAAAATTAGAGCAATATAACAAAATATAATAAAAAGAGGTCCGCTAAGTTGAAAACCCGCAAGGGCAGCTTAGGCAAAAATTAGGACAGCTCACTAGATCCGAAAACCCGCATGGGCGGACTAGGCAAAAATTAGAGCAATAAAATAAAAAAAAGGAAGAAAAAAGAGAAAACCTAAATTAAAAACCTGAAAGGGCAGTTTAGGTAATTACCTAAAGTAACAATGGACTCCCGATCAGTCTCTTTGACAATCCTGATTTAAGTTGGTCTAATCCAAGATCACAGGTATCGGCGACAAGCCTCCTTCCATTTGGTCCATGATTTCCAATACTCGTGGATCAATATCACCATCATAAGAAACAATCAAGAATTAGCCAAGCAAGCAAAGACAAAGCATACGTCTCCATACCTTAGTAGGAGCCAAATGAGAGAGACAAAAATCAATCAAGGGAGCAAGTAGAATTTTCTCACCTCTCATCAACTATAGAACTTCGGGCTTTAAGATTTGAAATAACATCTGCACCTTTTGTTGAGTCTTCGAAATCAATATAGGTAACACCATTTTTTTATTATTTGGATATCCAAGGATGGCCTCAAATTCTTCAATCAAGGGACATATTTCAAAGCCATTAATTTTAAATGTCCTAGAATTCACATTCCAAAAAGAAGCCATGGCATGTAAAAAAGAATGGTCCAATTTAACATTTTGAAAACACTTTAAAGTATCAAATTTTGACCAAGATATTTGTTTCCAATGAACGGAATTCATATTTTTAAATAGAACTTTTATTTTCTTCAAATGGAGTTTGGTCATTGTTGATGAATGAAGGAAAATCAGAATTGTTAAAAGGAGTTTTTACGTTGAAGCAGAAAATTTCCTGGCTTTTGTATGAAATTGTGGAGAGAAAAGTGATTTATATAGGATGATTGTAACACCCCATCTTAGCCTACGTTTATAGACCAAGATGGACTGTTATCTCATGGTGGTTGTCTTAATATTTTACTTAGCCAATTTTAAGTGCAGATTTTAAAAAAATTTTGCCATAACCTCCCCAAAAAATGGAGGTCCCAAGTGTCGCCAAAACTGATTTTCTTTGATTTTTGAAAACAATTTTGATCTCAATCAAACAATCGCAACACTCCTCAAACACTTCTATATTCATCACCCTTATATCCTCTACTAAATCCTGCACTAAAACTTTACACTTCTATACTTGCATACATAAGTGCTAAATCCAAATAAGATTTATTAGATTACTAGCAGTGTACGTTTTCTAGCTTTTTAGTATAACACATTTATTTGCTAGATCATACAAGCTTTTGTACATGCCATATTGCTACAATCAATCATATCCAAACTCCTACCCAAAGTAGTAGTCAAGGCCAGCTGCGCAGGACATGCTGCAATCTCGTCTCCTCGTTTAACCTACGAGTTTAGAGGGAAACTAAACTCGCTAAGCAATTGCTTAGTGGGTACTTAAATCATTGCAATAAATAAATAAAATGAAAGAATGACTTGAACATACATTTATATACTTTAAATAATTGAAAGGAATAAATACAAAACACAGAAGGTAAAAAGGCTTCACTGAATAATTTGAATTTAAATCATTTTTCTTGCTTTTATCATTTTGGTTGCTCTACTGGTTTAACAGAACATCAACGGATAAGGCACGGGTCATGATAAATATATCTTGTAATGGTGAGATAATACAGGATGATATGTGTCATGGTGCATATTTCATCATCCTTCATCATAATTCTTGCACATGTGCTAATAGCCATTGTTCATTGAATCATTGATCATGTCATTGTAATCATCGGCCTTCAGCCGGAATATCATGTCATGTCATGAGCAGTACTGCAATAATAGTATGATGCATCATACCCTTATCTCAAGGGTTCTATCATAACCAAGTAGAGTGTAAACAATGTATTAATTAATTTGATCATGATATTCAATAAGCCATCATTTTTCCATAATGCATGAATTGTCAGAATAGCTTGTCATGATGCCTTTCTGATCATTTCCAATTCTCCTTCATGTGATTTTATATGATTTAACATCAATCCATATCATAATATTCAAGTTTTAACGCATTTATAAAAATGACCAAATGAATAGTGGCGTGGCGTGTAAAATTGGCAACACAATGGCGCGCGACAACTAAATGGTAAAATCTGTTTTTACTGCTGAAAATCAGTCAACTTTGGCAACATTTTTGATCAAGTAAACAAACTTATTTTTGGATGAAATTTTGCAGGAAAACCCCTTCATAAGTTAACTAAATGCATGTAAAATTTAGTCAAAAAATTCCTTCGTTTTCCCCCTCAATGGACTGCCCAAAATGAAAGCTGCAGAATGGTACCCAAAAGGGACCATTCGGCCCAACTTTCAAAACTTGAGGGAAATTCATTTTTTTCTTGCAAAATTGAGTTTTAGACTCCTTTTATGATACCATGGAAGGACTAAAGGTCCCTCTTTCAAAAATCAAACCAAAGAGATGACTAAAAGTTAGTCAAAGTTTATGGACAATTAACACAAATTGGGCTAGTTTGTTTTATTTTTTTTCTCTTCACCATCAATTAACTACAAATGACTAGAAGGCACTTTCCCACATATTTACCACACATAATAACATCATTTCAAAGCCATTTCAAAAGTCCCATAATGCAAAATATGTGAATTAATTGAAAAGGGCAATGATTTAAGTTCCAGACCTTGTTTATTTACTTTGTTCCTTGCTTGTTCTATTCTTTCTTCCCTTCTTCTTCTTTATCCTTTTGATTTCCTATAATTTTCATAACTTCCATAATAAGAACAATATAAGAACCATATGTTCAAGCCTTGATTCTTGCTATCTAAAGCTACTAATTACCATTTATTCATAAATTCTACATGTATGGATCATTTAATCTAATTTCTCTTCACTTTCTTAACTTTTCCATATTCTTCCCAATATTTCTTTTGATGATAACTTAAGAAACATCAACTAAATGAATAAATTGATACTAGAATTGAATTCCTTACCCGAAAATTAGGCTTTTCCCTTTGAAAATCCAAGTTGAAAGTGTGAAAAATCTTCCTCTTCTCCTTCTTTGGTGGTTCGGCCTAGCTCTTCTAAAATGGAGGAGTTCTTTTTTTTTTTCTGGTTCATAAATGTTCATTCTCTCCCTTTTATACTTATGATTTTTGATTTATTTAATTAATTTCATTTTGGAGGGTTAAGATGTAACCACCACAAAAGTGTCTTTAACTAGGATGGTGCCATGTGTCCCTCCTTGGTGCCATGTGTCCCTCCTTGGAAAATTACCAAAATGGTCCTTAAATTATCATACATGTCTCACTTGATGCTTGGGTGAAAGTGAAAAGACCAAAATACCCTTCAATTGAAGTTTTTGCCTTTTCTTCCTAACCGGGTGGTTTTCCGACGCGTAAAATGTACCGTTCTCCTCCTTTCAACCTCTAGTTTCCATTTCCGGCATTCATTCTTGATTTTGAACTAATTTATAAAAATTATGCTCATGCCCTTGACTTTTGTAAAAATTCCCTTTAGGTACTTACGTGATTCGGGTCTCCACTTAGGTTCGTTCTTCAACATCGATCACTGTGGAGTCCTTCCATTTACTTCGGATACCTTTACGTGTCTTGTTTTCCAGTGTATAATTTATTATCACAAGAATGACAAAAATACCCTTGGTCGAGAATCCACTGTATCTCTCAAACTGTGCATTTTCGGAAAAAACCGTGGCGTTCCATTTCGACCCGATTTTTCTCTACTTTTCATCCTTAGAGTCTGTTATGGGCACTATTAAGGACCTTCAGAACAACTTTTGTTAATTATGGCCACCTTCACAAAACTTTACAATCTTTTCAGTTAGGTCCTTTTTGTCCTATAGAGCTTCCTTTCACTTTGTGTTCTTTGGTGGTTACTCGGGATAACTCCTCTTACTGTACGCGGATGTACTGTACATGGATGTACTATACATATGTACAAATTGGGTCGTGACATTTCTTCCCCTCTAAAATTTAGGCTTCGTCCCGATGCCGATCAGGTATAAAATTTAGGCTTCCATCCTCATTATTCCTTCCCTTTCCCAAATTATCTCTTCCATTCTATGGTTCCTTCACCGCACTTTAACTGGAGGAATTCTGTTATTTCTTAATCCTTTGACTTTTCGTGCTAAAATTTCTATTGGTTCTTCTTCATAATTTAGGTCAGATTGGACTCTGATGTTTTGTATCTTTATATCGTGTGTGAAGTTCAAACGATATTGCCTTATCATTGAAACGTGAAAAACATTATGTATTTTGTTCAGTTCTGGTAATAGAGTTAACCGATAGGCTATTGATCTATGCATTCGATGATCTCGTATAGTCCAATAAGCCTAAGGCTTAACTTACTTTTCTGCTTAAATCTTAATACCTTCTTTCATGGGAAAGTCTTAAGAAAAACCTTGTCTTCCACTTAGAGTTCTATGTCCCTTCGTTTCGAGTCCACATATGATTTTGCTCCTACCTACCCGCATATGATTTTATCTTGTCTTTGCTTAATTCCGTCCAACACTCTGGTGTTCCATGTTTTCTTTCGTATAATTCTTTATAGGGCGTCACCGTATGCTGAATTAATAGTCATTGTTATATGCATATTCAATTAAACTCAAATACCTATTCCAGCCACCCTTAAATTCTATAACACATACTCTTAATATGTCCTCCCAAAATTTGGATTACTCTTTCAAATCGTCCATCTGTTTACGGGTGAAAGGCAGTGCTATAATTTGTTTGGGTTTTAGAAGATGTTTGCGACTTCTTCCATAAACTCATGGTGAACTATGGACCTCTGCCTAAAATGATAGACGTTGGTATCCTGTGTAATCGTACAATTTCCTTGGCGTACATTTCCACCAATTTATCTATTGAATAATCTATTTGTAAAAGTAGAAAATGAGCTAACTTAGTTAGGCAGTCAACGATTATCCGAACAACGTCATGTCGGCATCATGTCATTGGTAGTTCTATGACGAAATCCATAGTGATATGTTCCCATTTCCATACCAGAGTGGGAATTAGTTGTAACAGTCCCGATAGTATTTGATATTTCGCTTTTGCTCTGTTGACATAATAAACATTTGGTCATAAACTCAACAATATCTCTCTTCATTCCAGGCTACCATTAAACTTCTTTAGATATTGATACATTTGTAACTCTTGGATGCATTGTGTAGAGACTACTATATGCTTTTCAAAAAAATTTTCTTTCTTATGTCTCCCATTGTTAGTATCATTACTCTATTGTCATAATACAAACTACTGTTCTTAGAAATTTAGAATTTTATATCCTTTCCTCCTTGCATTTGCTTGATCCATTTTTGTATTTGTTCGTTTTCCTTTTGCACTTGATGAATTTCTTGAAAAGAAACATAGTTTATGCTTGCATTTCTACTACTAGTACTTCCTCTTCCATTGGTCTTAAACTGATCTTTATAGCGCCTAAGGCTGGTATCGATTTTCCACCAAGTGCGTTGGCCACCACGTTAACTTTTCCTAGATGATAATTTATAACTTAGCTGTTATTTCCAAAACTTGGGTTTACTTTCCTTACCATAAATTGAGATCCTCTTGGGTTGGCGGATATTTTAAACTTTTGTGTCTGTATAAATATAACACTTTTCTCCATATAAATCATATCTCCAAATCTTGAAAGCCAATACGATAACTGTTAATTCCAAACAGTGTGCCTGGTTATTATTATTATTTTTTTCGTATGGTTTAAATCATCAAAAGACTTATGCGACTATTTTATCCTTTTGCATAAGCATATAACCTTAACTGATGTGTGAGCATCACTATATATCACAAATTCTTTGCTGGACACGGGCCGTATGGGTATTGAAGCATTTGTTAACTTTTCCTTTAGTTTCTCAAAGTTCCTCTAACATTTATCAGTCCATTGGAGTTTGGCATTCCTTTGAAACAACCTTGTCATTGGGATGATAATAATGGAAAACCCTTTTATAAAACATTAATAGTACCCAGCCAGTCCTAAGAAGATTCTTACTTCTATTACTGTCTTTGGTGTTTTCCATTCCAAAATCTTAAGACCTACTTTAATGCCTTATGCTAATATGGTGTGTTCTAAGAATGTCACTTTTTCCAATCAAAACTCGCATTTGTCATGTTTGACGTACAACTGCTTCTCTGGCAACATTTGCAATATTATGCAAAAGTATCGATCGTATTCTTCTTTGTTCCTTAAATAAACGAAGGTGTCATCTATGAACACCATTTACAAATTGGTCAAAGTATGGATGAAAGATATGATTCATTAAATCCATGAATACTACTGACACATTTGTGGGCTCAAAAGGCATTACAAGGAACTTATAACGTCTGTATCGAGTTCTAGATGTAGTCTTTGGAATGTCTTTTCCTTTGATCCGCAGCTGCTGATATCCCAGTCGGTGATCTATTATTATTATTTTTTTTTTTTTGAAAAGACCTTGGTTCCTTTAAGTTGGTCGAATACATCGTCGATGGACGGTAATGGATATTTATCCTTAATCGTAAGCTCATTCAACTACTTATAGTTCACATATGACCTTAAGGATTTATCTTTCTTCTTGACAAAGAGTACTGGCGTGCCCCATGAAGAAATACTTAGCCGTATAAGACCCTTGTCGAGTAGCTCCTATAATTGCATTTTCATTTCTTTGGGTTCCGCTGGTACGATTCGGTATGAGGCAACCGACACCGGTGCAGTTCCCGGATATACATTTATAGTGAATCCTACTTTTCTCTTAGGTGATAATCCGGGTAACTCGTCTAAAGAAACATCGAGAAAATTACACATTGTTGATACCTCTTGAATCTTTATCACATTCTTCTTTGATTCCATAGCTTACCAAGTGTGCCTCACATCCGTTTGTATGGAACGCCTTGTTGTAACTGCTGCTGTTACGTTGTTTAGGTAATCGGCTCTCTTTTCTACTGACGTCACTTCCTCCTTATGGGGAGTATGAAGTGTTACTCTCTTTCTTCTTATAATCGACCACTATTTTATGCCTTGTTAGCCAATCCAATACCAACATTACGTCAAATTCTCAGAATGGTAACTCTATTAAATTTTCTGGAAATGCATTTTCATGTAACTCTATAGAACATTCTTTAATCACTTGTGTGTAACTACCTCGTCTCTTATTGGATTTATAACTAATGTTTCAAACTTAACATATCCTACTGGTAATTCTTCTAAGTTTTCATTGCATAGGCTCTGGCTGGTGTACTTGAATTGAGCTAGTCAACAGTCTCTGATTGTGCTCTTTGAAAATTCGAATCGCTTTCCTTTCCCCTGCTTCGGCCTCGGCCAAAAGCGGGCCATGATTTTTCTGTCTGTGCGGGTACATTCACTTGTCTTTCTGGCAGTTTACCCTAACACGATCTGGTGCCCCGCATTCCCAGCATCCATCTGTTAAATACCAGCATTCACTCTTATGTCTTCATCCACAGTGTTTGCATAGAGGAGTAATATATCCTTCAAATCTATATTTCTTTCCAATCCTCCAGTAATTTTTGAATTGTTACTTTTTCCTTTTTCCTTTACCTAGTCCTTGGGTTGTTATTACTTTCATTCTTTCCTTTTTGATCTAATTTTAATTCTGCACTGTCTTAATTTCTCTCTTTCTCTTCTCTCTCTTTTTTTTCCATCATTTCCTGAATTCATAAATCTCATATATCTTCTTCTTATAATTTCTTAATTTTGATGATTACATTGGGGCATTTTCAGGAGGAATCACAATACAGTGTTTTGATTAGATTTCGTCTAGTTTCTACTCATATGGTCCGTCACCTACCTTATTAAGACTCACGAGATGGTCACCCATCATCATTGGTCGAGCACGGTTAACTCCGATTTCCTGCTAAATTTCAACACGACGGTGTCGGGTCAGCAGTATCTTCTTAGTGCGCTTACTTCATCTGCTTATGTGAATATTGTACATGGGGTTACTGTACATATTCTCTAGTGGCCGGACATGAGAATTTCTCATATACTTATTTATGTTCACTCATCTTTGTTATCTAAGTTCTATCTATTTTATCTCTTACCGTCTGGTCTTAACATTTTATGTACTTTTCTTTTATCCTCTTATTTTGTTCCTCTTTTTATTCCATTCTTCAAATTTCATTTTCTTATATACATTTTCATTTTTACATTCATAAACGCCTATCTAACCTTCTCCTGGAACCCCCTTATAAGGACCCCGGTATACTGGCTACGGATGTCTAGCACCTTGAACCTCGGCCGGATCCTTGGCTTTGCGATCGTCGGCTTTACTGTGCAAAACTATCTTCACTTCTAAACTTCTTCTCAACTTCTCAAAATCTTCCCAAGCTTTAAGATTTTACTCTCTTTTGTTGCATACATTGGTGTCTACTTCTCTAATCTATGTATACCCTCTCAATAGCTAAAACTTTCACAACTAATCTTGAAAATTCAAACACGTCCATGACTACCAATTATACTTTAATTCCATTATTTAATCCTTCCAAAACTTTTGACGTCTTTCTTGCTTTGTTTCTATCATTTTCTTTGCATACTTACTGAGGCGGGTGAACTCTCTATCATACTCAGATACTGTCATTCTTCCTTGCTGTAGATATACAAACTCATTTCTCCTTGCGTTTAAGTATGTTTTACCAAGTGTATGTTTCTTCTACCCAAAGGGACATGGCATAAATAAATCTTTTATCTGGCGTGCATCTCAGTTGTTCCAATGCCCTACTGGTACTGTCCAAACAGTACTCAACTTCTTCAAATCCTTCTTCCCTACTAGCCTTAAATTCTTTAGCCCCATATTTCCTTAACTTCTCAATTGGGGACTTCCTTTCTCTTTTGGTAGCAACAGGTACCATTCTTGCCGTTTATTGCAATGGTACTGTCATCTATCTTAAATAAACTTCGGGGCCTTCCACAGCCACCATTGCGGGTCGTGGCATAAGTCCAAGATCCATTTCTACATTTATGGATACGAAAGCGTGTGATTCCTTCTCTTGATCTATAACTCTTTGTGATTCTGCCTCTTGCAACCTTATACCGTATACATATATTGTGATAAGGATTAGCAGCTGGCTTGACTCAACACATTAACTTTCCTATATGGCATGTACATAATCACTATTAGATTTTCCTTTATCACATGTACCCCATATACTTATGTATTTATAATATTCTTTCTACTATACCAACATTTCGTACCTGAATGATATATGCTCTCATTTCTTATCTGCTATAGGATATCCCATTTTACATTGGTAATGGCCACTCCCAACATAAAATGTGTATCCTCCTATGTTGAATTTTCCAGGATCGGCTAAACCGGTTCTCTGATACCACTAAATGTAACACCCCATCTTAGCCTACGTTTATAGACCAAGATGGACTGTTATCTCATGGTGGTTGTGTCTTAATATTTTACTTAGCCAATTTTAAGTGCAGATTTTAAAAAAATTTTGCCATAACCTCCCCTAAAAATGGAGGTCCCAAGTGTCGCCAAAACTGATTTTCTTTGATTTTTGAAAACAATTTTGATCTCAATCAAACAATCGCAACACTCCTCAAACACTTCTATATTCATCACCCTTATATCCTCCACCAAATCATGCACTAAAACTTTACACTTCTATACTTGCATACATAAGTGCTAAATCCAAATAAGATTTATTAGATTACTAGCAGTGTACGTGTTCTAGCTTTTCAGTATAACACATTTATTTGCTAGATCATACAAGCTTTTGTACATGCCATATTGCTACAATCAATCATATCCAAACTCCTACCCAAAGTAGTAGTCAAGGCCAGCTGCGCAGGACATGCTGCAATCTCGTCTCCTCGTTTAACCTACGAGTTTAGAGGGAAACTAAACTCGCTAAGAAATTGCTTAGTGGGTACTTAAATCATTGCAATAAATAAATAAAATGAAAGAATGACTTGAACATACATTTATATACTTTAAATAATTGAAAGGAATAAATACAAAACACAGAAGGTAAAAAGGCTTCACTAAATAATTTGAATTTAAATCATTTTTCTTACTTTTATCATTTTGGTTGCTCTACTGGTTTAACAGAACATCAACGGATAAGGCATGGGTCATAATAAATATATCTCATCATGGTGAGATATTACAGGATGATATGCGTCATGGTGCATATTTCATCATCCTTCATCATAATTCTTGCACATGTGCTAATAGCCATTGTTCATTGAATCATTGATCATGTCATTGTAATCATCGGCCTTCAGCCGGAATATCATGTCATGTCATGAGCAGTACTGCAATAATAGTATGATGCATCATACCCTTATCTCAAGGGTTCTGTCATAACCAAGTAGAGCGTAAACAATGTATTAATTAATTTGATCATGATATTCAATAAGCCATGATTTTTCCATAATGCATGAATTGTCAGAATAGCTTGTCATGATGCCTTTCTGATCATTTCCAATTCTCCTTCATGTCATTTTATATGATTTAACATCAATCCATATCATAATATTCAAGTTTTAACACATTTAGAAAAATGACCAAATGAATAGTGGCGTGGCGTGTAAAATTGGCAACACAATGGCGCGCGTCAACTAAATGGTAAAATCTGTTTTTACTGCTGAAAATCAGTCAACTTTGGCAACGTTTTTGACCAAGTAAACAAACTTATTTTTGGATGAAATTTTGCAGGAAAACCCTTTCATAAGTTAACTAAATGCATGTAAAATTTAGTCAAAAAATTCCTTCGTTTGCCCCCTCAATGGACTGCCCATAATGAAAGCTGCAGAATGGTACCCAAAAGGGACCATTCGGCCCAACTTTCAAAACTTGAGAGGAATTCATTTTTTTCTTGCAAAATTGAGTTTTTGACTCCTTTTATGATACCATGGAAGGACTAAAGGTCCCTCTTTCAAAAATCAAACCAAAGAGATGACTAAAAGTTAGTCAAAGTTTATGGACAATTAACACAAATTGGGCTAGTTTGTTTTATTTTTTTTCTCTTCACCATCAATTAACTACAAATGACTAGAAGGCACTTTCCCACATATTTACCACACATAATAACATCATTTCAAAGCCATTTCAAAAGTCCCATAATGCAAAATATGTGAATTAATTGAAAAGGGCAATGATTTAAGTGCCAAACCTTGTTTATTTGCTTTGTTCCTTGCTTGTCCTATTCTTTCTTCCCTTCTTTTTCTTTATCCCTTTGATTTCCTATAATTTTCATAACTTCCATAATAAGAACATTATAAGAACCATATGTTCAAGCCTTGATTCTTGCTATATAAAGCTACTAATTGCCATTTATTCATCAATTCTACATGTATGGATCATTTAATCTAATTTCTCTTCACTTTCTTAACTTTTCCATATTCTTCCCAATCTTTCTTTTGATGATAACTTAAGAAACATCAACTAAATGAATAAATTGATACAAGAATTGAATTCCTTACCCGAAAATTAGGCTTTTCCCTTTGAAAATCCAAGTTGAAAGTGTGAAAAATCTTCCTCTTCTCCTTCTTTGGTGGTTCGGCCTAGAGGAGTTCTTTTTTTTTTTGTTCATAAATGTTCATTCTCTCCCTTTTATACTTATGATTTTTGATTTATTTAATTAATTTCATTTTGGAGGGTTAAGATGTAACCACCATAAAAGTGTCTTTAACTAGGATGGTGCCATGTGTCCCTCCTTGAAAAATTACCAAAATTGTCCTTAAATTATCATACATGTCCCACTTGATGCTTGGGTGAAAGTGAAAAGACCAAAATACCCTTCAATTGAAGGTTTTGCCTTTTCTTCCTAACCGGGTGGTTTTACGACGCGTAAAATGTACCGTTCTCCTCCTTTCAACCTCTAGTTTCCATTTCCGACATTCATTCTTGATTTTGAACTAATTTACAAAAATTACGCTCATGCCCTTGACTTTTGTAAAAATTTCCTTTAGGTACTTACGTGATTAGGGTCTCCACTTAGGTTCGTTCTTCAACATCGATCACTGCGGAGTCCTTCCGTTTACTTCGGATACCTTTACGTGTCTTGTTTTCCAGTGTATAATTTATTATCACAAGAATGACAAAAATACCCTTGCTCGAGAATCCACTGTATCTCTCAAACTGTGCGTTTTCGGGAAAAACCATGGCATTCTGTTTCGACCCTATTTTTCTCTACTTTTCATCCTTAGAGTCTGTTATGGGCACTATTAAGGACCTTCAGAACAACTTTTGTTAATTACGGCCACCTCCACAAAACTTTACAATCTTTTCAGTTAGGTCCTTTTTGTCCTATAGAGCTTCCTTTCACTTCTTGTTCTTTGGTGGTTACTCAGGATAGCTCCTCTTACTCTACGCGGATGTATTGTACATGGATGTACTGTACATATGTACAAATTGGATCATGACAATGATTATGCTATTCCAAAATTAATAAGGAAAAGAATGAGACTGAGATGAATAAGGAAAGGGAATTGGTGATGAAAGTTCTTTAATTGCCGTGTTGCATTTGGTTTTAGTTAATTGGTGCAGCTGTGAATGTGAAAGGGAAAATTGTAGCGCAATAATTATGATAAAAAAAGAAAAAAGAGAGAGAAAAAAAAGATAAAAAAAGGAAAAAAGTTGAAGTAAAGGTAAAAATTATTTTTATATTTCTTATATAATATTTCCTCAATTGATACAATATTCATACATCACTAAGAAGGATGTGGTAGATCATCAAATAAAGCTCTGAAAAAATCATCGCCAGTCGGAGGAGGAGGCAAATCACCTGTTCTAAGTTCGCCCGAAGCAGGAGCACCAGAATCTCTATTACCTTGGAGTTCCGATCTATAACGGTCCTCATCGGAAGTAGACAAAAGGATCTCATGGTCATCAGTTTGGGGCCCTCAAGATGAAGAAGCACTAGGATCTCTCATCCCCTGAAATCGAAAGTCTCAAAAATTTTGCTCTGACTGATGGTACAAATTTTCAAAATGGGAAACCTGCTGACGACTAGCGGCCAACTCTTCTTGAAGTTTCTTGTTTTGTTCTTCAAGCATCTGCTGTGAACCAGAAAGGAAAAGAGTAAGAGCATATATGGTGGTTAGCATAAATTATCATGGAACAAGAAAATCTACCTGGTAATTCATGTCAATGCCCTGTGGATGAGATGGCTTATCTGGTGGACTAGAATGAGCAAATGAAGGAGAAGTAAAAGAAGGTCCAACCTCATGATCAAATGAGCCAGCAACCTACAACAATCATTAAAAAGGTCAAAATAAGTTAAGAAAGAAGTGATTGCAATGGAAAATGGTAAAAGTTTACCTGAAAAGTGCTAGCCCCGAGATATGGAACAAACTCTACTCCCTCTCCATGATGTTCCTCTTCATCTCTATCCTCATTTTCTTCAAAAATTTCCCGTACACCAATAGGAGATACATCAAAGTTCAAAAGCCCAATTTGAATAAACTGGGTATAAGATGCACTCGGTGGATAGAGAAAGGTTTCAACATCATAACCGTGTCGAGCTAACCACCATGCATTCTCCGGCATTGATGTGATATTTAAGGTATACTTTGGGCAATGCATTGGGATCCTCCTCTGCTTGGTACCAAGAAACCACTCATATACTCTCTCTCTAAGAAATCAGCCACTAGACACAAGGCCGACAATGACTCGGCGGGTATGTTGAAAAGGCAGTGCGGTATTCATGGAGGAAGTCCAGTTTGTCTGCTCTTCTGTGTTCCACCAGGACAAATTCACCTACAAAATGACATAAGGTAAGTGAACTTTTATATAAATTTAAAGTATACTAATTCTATTTTACCTGGTCCCAGGTTAAGCAGCTCAAGACAAAGCGTTGGGTATGCACATGGTGAGAGCCGAGAACTTCTACACGATCTGACAACTAAAAATTTAATCTCGGATACCCGACTCTATCTCGAGAAATACCAGGCACCCTCACAAGATTATGCTCATATGCCCATGCCTACAACAATAATAAAAATCAAATTCATAGAAGAAAAGAATGGAATTGACATTGGTGGAAGAAGAGTACCTCGACAACCACCATAAAGCCAACAAAAGACTTTTTATTTCTGCAAATTTTGTCAAGACCATGGTAAAGACAAGCAAGACCAGCTTCACCCCAGCCATAAAGTGGTACCATCCTCATATTAGTAAGGGCCTTCAACACCGACAGATGGATGGCAGATTCGGTGCTGCCTAAAATGGTCGACCCGAGCAAATACAGCAAAAATCCTTGAGCGTATTGTTTGGCTGTCTCTGTGAACCCGTCCTTCATAGTTCATCTAATAACTATGAATTGGCTTAATTTTTATCTTGAAAGGCCCCTTAAATGATGGTTCCATACCAATTAACTGTTGAATTTCTTCAAATGTCAGAATATCATTGGTAAGAGGTACTGGAAGGCCGCAATACCGAATGCCGATTATAGCAGCAAAGTCAATCAGACCAATTGTCATCTCTCCAATTGGAAAATGAAAAGTATGAGTTTCGTCCATACACCATTCTGACAATGCTTGAACCATACTCCGGTCTATCGGATACTCCTCGGATGGTAATTACAAGATGAAGCTCTCAAAACCGCAATCTCGGATAATTTGCCTTACCCAGGAAGGCGCTACATCATACCATTGTCAAGCTTTGTAGACACACCCTCCGCCTCAAATAATGCAACTATCACAATAACACAGAGCCAGGTAAGTTAACACGAGGTAAGTATTTCATTATATCAATACCACTGATTTCTAGGCTAAATTAATTTATATTCTATTTTTAGTCCATCTATTTACTTAAATTCTTAAATTATTATATTTTTCCTAAATTTTCTAAAATACAAAAAATATATGAAAAGAAAAACCAGAAAATATAAAGAAAAAGAAAACAAATAAAATAAAAACAAAAAGAATAAAAAGAAAACAAAAGAAGAAAAAGAAAATAGAAAATATATATAAAAAGAAGAAAAAAAAACAAAAACAAAAAAATAATTTGCTATTAAAATAAATAATTACCTTGCTCTTATGATTTGAACTGCGATGGAGCGGCATCCCGGCTAGTAGATTTATATTTTTATTTTCATATAGCCAAATAAACTCCAATAACTCAGCATTAGATCAAGTTCCTGATCTTGAAGCATGCATTTTTCCAAAACTGTATGCTAAACTCTCTAAAATGAAAGGCTTATAGCTATGAATGAATGAAATGAAGAAGTTTGCTGTGAATGAAATGAAGAAATTAGTCGTTTATATAGAGCAATGGCAAAGGGAAAAAACAAAAAAGAGGAACAATATTCTCGTGAAAAAAGGAGAAAAAGTAAATTTTACTATTGATAAATAGTAGTTACTATTTATAAATAGTAAATAAATTGTAACACCCCTATACCTCGTATACGTACACAGCATGCTATTACGATCATAATATACGTATACTGAATATAGGAATACTACAGTTTTCTAAATAAACAAATCATTACTCTTACAATCATATGAGCAAATTTAAAACATTTAAGTTATATTATGAAACACAGTAGATAAAATATTTATTCAATACGCAGCGGAAAATATATAGCAATATTTACAAATACATATACATCAAAACTCAATTTTACAAAACATAAAGTTTATACATGTTTGGCAGTCAGTCTTTGATCTTTAAGCCCACTATCCACACTTTAGAATCTAAACTCAACTCGGCCTAGAGGAACTCTCCGGTTCTACCCTGTCACCTGCCCGATGAACCACAATCGCGCTAAGCCAACGGCTTAGTGGTACAAATCACAATAACAATATGCTTCAATGCAATGCCAATGTCACACATTTCAACAACTAAGACAATATTCACAAATGATATCTTTATATTGTTCATAATACTACATTTCATTATTTTATTCAATCATTTCATCACTTATGATTTACATTGAATCAAAGACAAGCATGGGCCCAAAAGACACTAATATGCCATTCAACTTTCAAAGTTAATGTTTTGGTTCAATTATCATATTTATCATTATCATTATCCCAACTAGGCTTCAAGGATTGGGCTCAACCAAGCTTCAAGGGGAACAAAGCATGCTAAGTATCAACCAAACTTGGCTTTAAGAACCAAACCCTGTAACACCCTAATACTCCATATAAGTACTATACATACACCTAGTATACATACAGTAAGAATATACAGTATAAGGATGTCACTTTTTGTCATATTTTAAAAACCTTTAACATAATTCAAATCATTATATTCTTAATGATCTTATGTATATACATATTCTTATCTTTATCAAAACTTCATTTATACATATACATATATTCTTGTCAGAAATACATCATAAATAATGATTATACATGTATGCATCACCCTCTAGTTGGTCTCGACAACTCATATCCTTCTCGTGGCATAACTAAAGACTTCATATCCTTCACATAGACACCTGCACGAATAAACATCCGCGCTAAGCCGAGAGCTTAGTAATACAAACATAACATACGAACATATCTTATAGAAATTTCACATAATAATAAATTCTTAACATGTTTTCAATATTAATTGCACTTTTCATTAGTATCAACTACACTCACATATTACATACATATATACAAGTTTTTATCACCAACCATAAACCACTAATAATACTCATAGTCAATATATCAATACACACCTCATGTATAATATTTCATAACATCACTTTATTCACAATTTACCATTCATGAACCACATTTTCCTCAAAGACAATCATTATTAACAACCACAATCCATCACCAATACTCACATTATATATCATATCAATCATGACTCACAATTCCAATGAAGTCAACCATAGATCTCATTACTCATTTCTTTCAATACTTGTATATCACATTGACAACAAAGACAGACTCGGGCCCAAAAGACACTAATATGTGATTCAAAGATCAGAGTTACTGCTTTGGTCCATAGTGACACCATGTGTCTAGCCCCGTAGGCAATATATATCATATCATATCTCTATCCATGGATAGCGTAACAGATCCAGTCTCTTGGACCATCAACTCAACAACTTGAGGAGATCCTCAACCCGGCTAGACTGTTACTAAATTTCAATTGGAATCAGCTTACGGGCCATCCCATTTCGCCTATCCAATGATTCATAAACATCACATTTCTCATTTATCAACTGGAACCGGCTTACGGGCCATCCCATTTCGCCTATCCAGTGATTCAATTGGAATCGGTTTACGGGCCATCCCATTTCACCTATCCAATGATTCATAGGCATGCCGCCAAATACAGAACTCTGAAAATTGAATCAACATATTAGACACACATCATTTCATCTTATTTCATATCTCATATCATTTCTCATTTCACAATTCATAATTCATTAGGCAATCATGCCTCCATTATTCCATTTGCATCATCATAGCCAATCACAATGGCTTTATACATCATCACATCTCAATTCCCATTTCATATTTCATCACAATATCATATCATTCATATTCCATATTTCATACATTTCATACTTCACCTTTGATATTTATATACATAATCATTCATTACTCAAGTATGCACAATCAATTGCATTACCATATAATTCGAATACACATCATATCAATCATATGCATCATCATTATAATGTTCAACATTAATTACATTAATCAAATGTACACTTCATTACTCAATCATATCATTCACATTATACATATAGCACCATTGCCATTACATTATAAAGTACATCAAAGTAATTCTTCATAAAAGTGTTTATCATAATAAATTGCATAGCTCATACCTTGTTGAATGATCCTCTTCTCTTTCACACTATACAAGTCACATTAGATTAACAATATAATCATTTATTTAACATTATCTTAAATCTTAAAATCATATAAAAGAATGCATCTAGGTAAGTTTGTACTTACCTCAATAATACTCCACACCCTATCAACACTTTCTTTTTCCAAGATTCTTCACTTCCCAAATTAGGGCAATTCACTTTATATCAAACCCTAATCCACAAATAATACAATCCATCAATTCTAGTATCATTTAATCACTTAATAACTTCTTACTAGACCTTTAAATCATAAAATATCATTCAACATCACACATAGTAGCCCACGGCCGTGGCCAACTAAATCCCCACGGGCATGGGATACAATCCACTTCTGCCCAAAATGTTCCATCCTCCCACGGCCGTGGCATCAACAAGTACCAATGGCCACGGCCATGGCCAACCAAGGCTACGGGCGTGGCATCCAGAAGTCTTCTGCCTTCGGCCAAAATCTCAATCCAAAGCCTAAAATCCCAACAAACATCAACCATATGAAGATCTAAGGAAATAATAAAGCAAACTCAAGCAAAACATCATGTAACACTTCAAAACTCTAAAACAATCTCAACTCCAACACTTCCCAAAATCAACAACAATACAATTTCTCAACTCAACATCACGCCTTAATCATATCAAAACCCAATTCAATCCATAGAAATCAATTCAAAGAAAGAGGTACTTACTTGGATTCTTAGCCAAATCTTCAATATCCACTAGCAATCTCTTGATATCCTTTAATCTTTGATGCAAATAGAAGCAAAAATCACCTCTCTCTCTCTCTCTCTAGCTTCTCTCTCTCTCTCTCTCTCTCTCGTCCAGGCAGAAAAGAAGAAGATGAAGGAGAGGAATGAAAGAAAGAAAGACTTTCCTCTTCTTCGTTCTTATCCTATACATATATAATAATAATAATAATAATAATAATAATAATAATAAATAAATAAACAAATCTCCACCACACATCCTTTTCCAATCTTTGACTTTCTTTTATTCTTTGTCCTTATTATCATCTCTTGCCCACTTTGGTAATTTTACACTTAACAATTTAAAATATCTTCTTTCCTTGACTATGCACTTTAACTAACATATATGTTATATATATTACCATATACCCAACATATACAATTTCTCTCTACACAATGCTTTCCTTCCAAACAACACATAAACATTCTCTTTCCAATTTCTTTCCTTTTCAACATAACATATACACATTCTTCAAACAAACAACAATTATATTCAAACTTCCAAGGCACACATTGGGGTATTACAAACCCAACCTAGCTTCAAGGGTTGTAACATCTCAACTAGGCTTCAAGGATTAGACCCAACCAAGCTTCAAGGGGAGTTAAGCATGCTAAACTTCAAACCAACTTGGCTTCAAGGATCAAATCCAACCTAGCTTCAAGAGATTGTTACTATTAGGTATGCCACCAACAACAAAACTCTGAAAATGGAATTACACATTAGACACACAATTCATTCATTAATTCATTATCAATTTCATTCTCATTTTCACATCATCATCTAGGCAACCATGCCTCAATCATCTCATTTACATCATTATAGCCAACAACAATGGCTTCACATCTCATCAATAGATTATACATAACCAATTGCATTGGACATATATTTTAAATTCATCATCATCTAGGCAAACATGCCCCACTTATTTCATTTGAATCATTATAGCCAACTACAATGGCATCACATCTCATCATATCTCAATTCACATTAAAGTAATTCATCATAACCAATTGCATTGCACATACCTTTTGAATGATCATCATATCTTTCACATTATACAAATCATAACATTAATCAAATAGTAATAACAATACAGTAGATTACTTAACACATTTATAACCAAATGTGTTAAGTCTCAAAATCATGTAAATGAATGCAACCATGTATGTTTGTACTTACCTCAAGAGCAACTCACACCAATCTATACACTTCCTCTTTCGAGAATTCTCAATACTTAGGTTAGGGCAACTCAACCTCTTCACAACCTAATTCAAAAGGAATAATACACACTCACTTAAAGATACACATGAGATAAAATAGATAAAACCAACTAGGGCAAACTCTATACATGACACGCTTAATAACACGGGCGTGTCCCTGACCGTGCCCTAACTCCACAACACAGAAGCTTTGACACGCTCAGAACCACAGTCGTGTTACTAAACGTGTAATACATTCTGTCTCACAGAAACATTAACACGTCCAACAACACGGGCGTGCTCATGGCCGTGTCAATCCTCCCTCAACACAGTAGCTATGACACGCTCAGTGACATGGGCGTGTCACTGCTCGTGTCACCCATCCAGAAAATAGAACCATTGACACGCCTAAAGACCTGGCCGTGTTAATGGGCGTGTCAGGCCAAAAATACAGATTCCGGCAACAACAACAACACAACCAACAAATCTCTTACTTCCACCATTATCCACTTCAAACAAACTTAATTAAACACACCCATAAACCAATATAAGTTACAAAAACACTAAAACACTCAAAACATACATCCAACACAAATCATAATCATCATCACAAACTCAAAACACAACCACAACACTTTCTCCTCAAACAAACTTACTCTTTCCTTCAATCAAACCACAAAAATCCAAAATCAAATGAACCAAACATTCTTAAATACACCACAAACAAATAAATACATATCAATCACAACCTCAACTCACAAACTCAAAGAAAATCAAAGAATCAAGTGAAAAACTTACCAAAGATGATGAAACTTCACAAAATTCCAAATTAATCACTTGAATCTTCCTTCAATTTTGAGCTTAGAAATCAAAATCTCTCTTGCTCTCTATTGCCTTTGGTGAGCCGGCCAACAAGGAAAAGGAAAGAAAAAGAAGAAGAAAATGAGATAAAGTCAAACACTCTTCTCTACTTAAACCTCCTCCAAGCACAAATAATAAAATAATCCAATTAAATCTCTTCCATTCATTTTAATTTCCTTTTTAATTAATTCCATTAATAATAAAAATAAAATATCCTCTTTTGACCATCACATATTGACTTGTATATGTTGTATATATTTCCATATATACAACATATACACTCTTTCTTAACTTCTTTTCTCTTTCTAATTCAACATATACATTAAATCCAAATGTAACAGTAAATTTTCCAAAACTTCTAGGGCATACTTTGGGATATTACAATTCTCCCCCTCTAAAAAGAAATTTCGTCCTCGAAATTACCTGATCTCAAGTTCGAAACAGTTGAGGATATTGATTCCGCATCTCTTGTTCACTCTCCCAAGTTGCCTCTTCCTTTGCATGATTCTTCCAAAGAACTTTTACTAATGGCACTATCTTATTTCTCAACTCTTTCACTTCATGTGCCAGAATAGCAATTGGTTCTTCTTCAAATGTTAGATCCGGACTCACCTCAATAGATTCAACTGGTAAAATATGAGATGGGTCTGATCTGTACCTCTGCAACATAGAAACATGGAAGACATTATGGATTCTATCCAACTCAGGTGGCAAAACAAGACGATAAGCAACTGGTCCAACTCTTTCTAATATCTCATACGGTCCAATAAAACGAGGACTTAGCTTTCCTCTTCGACCAAATCTCAAAATCTTTTTCCAAGGAGATACTTTCAGAAATACTTTATCTCCAACATCAAACTCTATATCTCTCCTCTTCAAATCTGAATAAGATTTCTGTAGATCTGAAGCTGCTTTCAACCGATCCCGAATTATTTTCACTTTCTCTTCCGTTTCTTTAATCAAATAAGGATCAACCAACTTGCCTTCTCCAACTTCATTCCAACACAGAGGCGTTTTGCATCTTCTTCCATACAAAGCCTCAAACGGTGCCATTTTAACACTGGATTGATGACTGTTGTTGTAAGCAAATTCCACAAGTGGCAAAAATCTGTCCCAACTTCCAGAGAAATCAATAACACAACTTCTCAACATATCCTCCAAAATCTGTATCACTCTCTCTGACTGCCCATCTGTCTACGGATGAAAAGTAGTGCTAAAGTGTAATCGAGAACCCAAAGCACCATGTAAACTCTTCCAAAACCTCGAAGTGAACCTAGGATCTCGATCAGACACTAAAGAAATTGGGACTCCATGCAACTTCACTATCTCATTGATATACAGCTCAGCCAACTTCTCAAGAGCATAGTCCATCCGAACTGGAAGAAAATGAGCAGTCTTTGTCAACCTATCAATAATCACCCAAATAGCATCATGCTTCTTCTAAGTCAATGGCAACCCAGACACAAAATCCATTGTCACTCTCTCCCATTTCCATTCAGGCACTGTTAAAGGTTGAAGCAACCCTGTTGGAACTTGGTGTTCAGCTTTCACCTTCTGACACGTGAGACACTTGGATACAAACTCCGCTATATCTCTCTTCATACCTGACCACCAATAATGCTGCTTCAAATCATGATACATGTAACGACCCTCCCCGACCAGGTCGGCTGCCCGGCCCACTAGTGGCTTACGGCCCGGCCATTTTACCACCTGGGCACGGAGTCCGCAGGAGGCAAGCGATCGCTACAGTACTGGACAGCCCTCGCGGCCCACCCTGCAGGATTTGTTAATTTGGCCCCAAGGGGTCGCCTCCTTGGATCGAACCCCTGACCTCCCACTTAAGAGAGCGAGCGAGAACCATCCAGTACCATTTCTGCTACTGAAATGATTATAACACTTGAGCAATTACATAAAATGAATATGGTTTGAGAAGCTATGAATAGTAAGTACAAAACCCTATTTGATTTCATATATTCATATGACTTTGAACCTTAAACCATTTGATTATAAATGTGTTAAGAAATCTATTATATTGTTAACATAATTGGACTAAGGTGATGATTGAATGATGTGAAGGATGTGAAGATCATTAACAAGGTAAGCATAAACCCTATTTGATTGTATATCCTTATATGTCTTTGAACATTAACACATTGGGATGAAAGTGTTAAATAAGCTATTATATTGTGAATGTAAATGAAGAATATATATAAAGGAATTAAAAGGTGGAAATAAGTTGGATCTAATGGAATTAAGTTATATATATTGTGAAATCCAATGATAAATTTAAATAAGTTAATTGTTGGTTTGAATCAAACCAGATTGAATGTGGTATATTGTGACAAATTGATCGAATGATCTAGATTTCACCAAGGTGGTGAATCAATGATTTTTTTAGTGTAAATTAAGAGAATAGTTATAAAGAGATGAAGTGGTAAAGTATTTGAATGTAATAATGGGACGAAGATGATTGGATTCTTGTACATAGATAAGGTATTTGGGATTGTAATGAGTTATTTTGAATATTGGATAAAATGTAATAAGATATATATATTATGACAAGTTATGGAATTGAAAAAGATGATTGATTCTAGGAGGAAGAATACACATTATGTGATTGGATGAAACCAGAATATAAGAATACTATTCATAATATATGAAGATTTAAGATGGCGTATTGTTAAGAAGGGAGTGTTATTGAACTGGTTAATTTCGAGGACGAAATTATTTAAGGGGGAGAGAATTGTAATATCCCGAGATATACCTTAAAAGTTTTGGAGGAGTTGTTGTATTTGGATTTAATGTATATGTGATGTATATGTATATGTCTAATTGTAATATCCCTAAGTGTGCCTAGAAGTTATGATAATATTGTTATAATTGATTTGAATGTGTAATTGATAAGTGGTATATTTGTATAGGGTTTGGTTGAATGGTAAAAGTATTTGAGAGAAATGAATATGTGTATTTGCAAAGGAAAGAATTGTATAGAGAGAGATAGTGTATATGTTGGGTATATGGCAATATATATGACATATATGTTGGTCAAAGTGCTTAGTCAAGGGAAGAAGATATTTAAATTGTTGAATGTGAAATTACCAAAATGGGCAAGAGCTTGTAAAGAGAATTAAAATGTGTATGAGAGTAAGAATATCAATTAGTATTGTTGTTATAATGCAAACATTGTGAATTCAAGGTTAGAAATGTGAGATGCTTGGATATTGTGAAAGCTCATGGTAATGGTAATAATATATGATATTTGAGATTTTTCGAAATGAGCTTAATAATTGGGGAAGAAATATGTGTTGATATTTCTTTGTGATATATAGATATATATATATATCCGAGATGTTTTTAAAGTTGATTTTAAGAAAAGATGAGTTTGGTAAATTGAAGTTTAAGCAAAGTAGTAAGTTGAAAAGTTAAAGTCCTACTAGAATTTGATAAAGATTGATTGGATATTGATGGTTTAATGTATATTCAATACCTGAGCCAGGTGAAATGATTAATATTGCACATGAAAGTATTATGACTTAAGTAATGTGATTGATGGTATGAGAATTTGTTTTGAAGTAAAAAGAGAAATAGATAAGCAAATGAAAAGGAGCTATTTTAAGTCATTTTATTGCAAAAAAAAAAAAAGAGAGTAAAAGAAGGGTTTGATGTTCTAAGCTCCAAAGTTGAGAGAGATTCCAAGTAACCAAGTTGGAATTTCAAGGAATTTCATCATTTTGGTAAGATTTCTCTTGTTTGCTTTGGTTCTTTTTGAAGTTGTGTATGGATTGAGTTAGGTTTATGGATAGTATGATTAAGTGTGTTTGTGTATGGTGTGTGTAAAAGTGTTGAAATGGAATTAAAGATAAGAAGCTAGGTTGGTGTTGATGATGAAAAGAGTATGGTGGGATATGGAATGAGTTGATGAGTATAGATAAAGTGTGACTATTTAAAGTTTAGGATATATATATATAAAGTTAAGGTTTTGTTTAAAATAAAATAAAATAAAATAATATTGGTTAAGTTTGTCGAGACCAACTAGAGGGTAATGCATACATGTATAAATTTTAATTATGATGTATTTCTGACGAGAGAGTATTTATATGTATAAATGAAGTTTTAATAAAGATAATGATTTTGTAAATGTTATTTAAATTAATGTATTATGGTTTGAACTCTGTTATAAATATTTTAAAAGGTAACAAAAAGTGACATCCTTATACTTTATATATTTACTGTATGTATACTAGGTATACGCATAGTACTTATATAGGGTATCGGGGTGTTACAATACATCTTTGTACTCCCAGGGTGCATAGCAAAAACTGACTGGTGTGCTTTCTCTAAAATAATCTTTCTCAAACTAGCATCATCAGGAATACACAATCTATCCTTGAACCAAAGGCCACCATCACTTCTCACAAGAAAATCTCGGCTCTCCCCATGTTGGCAATCTGAAACAATCTTCTGAATTTTCTCATCTGCCAATTGAGCCTCTTTAATCTGATCCAATAACATCAGTCTCAAATGTAACTGAGCTAACAAAGCTCCATCATCACATGATTCAAAACTAGCATGCAATGCTCTCAACTCAACAAGCAACAAGAGCGAATAAGCAGTCAAACCTGCTAAAGACTTCCGACTTAAAGCATCAGCAACAACATTTGCCTTACCAGGATGATAATCAATCAAAAAGTCGTAGTCTTTGATCAACTCTAGCCATCATCTCTACCAAAGATTAAGCTCTCTTTGAACCCCCAAATATTTCAAACTCTTATGATCTGTATAAATGAAACACTTCTCCCCATACAAATAGTGTCGGCAAATCTTCAAAGCAAACACTATAGCTGCCAATTCCAAATCATGCATCGGATAATTAAGCTCATGCGGCTTCAACTGCCGAGAAGCATAAGCTATGACTTTACCCTCTTGCATCAAAACACATCCTAAACCATTATGTGAAGCATAACTGTAAATCACATATGGTTTATCTTCCATAGGCAAAGTAAGAATAGGAGCTTGAGTCAACATCTCCTTCAACTGCTCAAAACTAGCTTGACACTGATCTGTCCACACAAATCTAACTCCCTTTCGAAGTAATCTGGTAAGTGGAGTAACTATCAAAGAAAAACCTTTCACAAAAAGTCGATAATAGCCTGCCAAACCCAGAAAACTTCTAACTTCAGTTACAGACTTCGGTGGACTCCAATTCAAAATAGCTTCAACTTTACTTGGATCAACTCTTATACCATCTGCTGAAACTATATGACCCAGAAAAGTAACTTGATTAAGCCAAAACTCACACTTCGACAGCTTAGCATACAACTGCTTCTCTTTCAAGATCTGCAACACAATCCGCAAATGCTTGTCATGCTCCTCTTCATTATGTGAATACACCAAAATATCTTCAATGAAGACCACAACAAACTGATCCAGATAGGGCCTAAACACTCTATTCATCAAATCCATGAAAGCTGCAGGTGCATTCGTCAATCCAAAAGGCATCACTAAAAACTCATAATGCCCATACCTTGTGCGAAAAGCTGTCTTAGAAACATCTTCATCTTTAACCCTCAACTGATGGTACCCTGATCTCAAATCAATTTTGGAAAACACTGCTGCTCCCTTCAACTGATCAAAGAGATCATCAATCCTACGCAAAGGATACTTATTCTTGATAGTCACTTTGTTCAATTGCCTATAATCAATACACAACCTTAAAGTACCATCCTTTTTCTTCACAAACAAAACAGGAGCTCCCCATGGAGAAACACTAGTGTGAACAAACCCTTTATCCAACAACTCCTGCAACTGCACCTTCAATTCTCTTAACTCAGTAGGTGCCATTCGATATGGAGTAATAGAGATAGGAGTGGTACCAGGCAACAAATCGATACCAAACTCAACCTCTCTCTCAGGGGGTAACCCTGGTAATTCCTTAGGAAACACATCTGGAAATTCAGCAACTGTGGGTATACTATCAAGTTGAGAACCCACTACTCTGGTATCCACCACATGAGCAAGATAAGCATCACACCTTTTCTAATCAACTTCCTAGCTGCAACTGCTGACACAAACAAGGATGCAAGTTGTCTCTGCTCACTAGACACCATCACATTTCTACCATCATCGGTTCTCAAAGTAACACATTTCTTTTGACAGTCTACCACAGCTCCATGCTTAGACAACCAATCCATGCCTAAGATCAAATCATACTCCTTAAAAGGCATTTCAATCAAATCAGCCAAAAACTCCTCACCTTGTACCACAACTGCACTATCACGATGCACCTTACTCACCACAACACTATGTCCTAAAGGATTTGTCACCAAGACATTAAATCCTAAGGACTCTGAATGCAATTCAGACACAGGCAATATGGATGCACTTATGTATGAATGAGTAGATCCTGGATCAATCAAAGTAAGAACTGGAATATCAAATAAAGGAAATGTACCTGCTATAACTGCTCAAGCATCCGGCTGCCTCTGCATCACATATACTCTCTGAGAAGACCCAGC
Organism: Garcia nutans; assembly: GCA_947685225.1. Lineage (NCBI taxonomy): Eukaryota > Viridiplantae > Streptophyta > Magnoliopsida > Malpighiales > Euphorbiaceae > Garcia > Garcia nutans. Next base: position 6,497,584 of record CANTUV010000037.1, on the reverse strand, counting down.
CTCATCTGGCCTACTGCCTCCGGATGTAGAGCCTCCTCTCTGACTAATCCCAAGTCGACCACCTCTACTGAAACCTCTGCCCCCTCGACCACCTCTACTAAAACTAGGTCGAGAAGCTGTAGTATCAGTCTGTCTATCCTCCTGCATCTCAGGGCTATCTTTAATAAAATGAGCTGGTGACCCACATCTAAAGCATACACCCGATCCACCCGTCTTCCAACAAACACCCCCATGGGTCCTACCACAATGAACACATACAGGTGGAGTAGATCTCTGAACCACTGGAGTCGGAGCACTCGCTACAGAAACTGTAGGTCTTGGTCTCTGTCTCTGATATTGAACTGACCTACCAGACTGCCTCTGGCTCCTACTGATCCTCGCAATAAAACTTCCTTTGCCTCTCTTCATAGACAAAGATCCTGCCTCAAACTGGGGTCTCCTAACTCTGGTCTCTTCCTCGGTAGCAGCTGCTGCAATACCCTGTGCTCTCTCAACACTTCTAGCTGCTGCAACCAATAAAGAAAAATCCTGGTACCGAGAACCAGCAACAATGCACATAATAGAGGGCCTCAATCCCTCCTCAAACCTCCTGCACCGGTTAATCTCTTCGGAAATAATCACACCGGCATAGTGACTCAACCGGATGAACTCTATCTCATACTCTGTCACTGTCCGGTTATCTTGCCTCAGATTCAGAAATTCCATCTTCTTGACATCTTTATACTCCCTCGGAGTATATTTCTGCTCAAACTCCCTCAGAAAATCATTATAAGATAATGTAGGTGGATCATCCATGGCATGAGGAACCGTCTTCCACCAATCATAAGCATCTTTCTGAAGAAGAGATCTAGCATAATCAAATTTCTCATCAGGAGTAGCTTGTAACTGGATAAATATCCTCTGCACTTTATCCAACCACTGCTTAGCTACTGCAGGATCTGTAGTACCAAGAAAATCCTCAGCCCCATATTTCCTCAATTTATCATAATGCCTCACCGGTACTTGAGGCTGTGATGGTGGTGGTGGCTGCTGTACGGGAGCTCCCCTCAACAATTCTACCATATGTCGTAACAAACCCGGCGGAACCTCATCAGCAGCTGATCTCCCTGGCAAAGGAGCGGGGGGCCTCACTAACTCTCTCAACCCTAGCTCCATCTCTACCCTCTTTAGGAGCTACACTCTCAACACTACCTTCTACAGACTGACGTGACTGAGATGCCATCACTACCTATGTCTGCAAACACAGCAGAATATACTTCATTAAAGATCAGAGACTGCCAATACAAAAACATGTATCTTATTTAAAAACCAACTTTTAAAATCAAAAGGTTCTTTTTCTTACAATTGACCTAGGTTGAGAATCTCAAACCTAGGCTCTGATACCAAAACAATTGTAACACCCCTATACCCTGTATACGTACACAGCATGCTATTACGATCGTAATATACGTATACTGAATATAGGAATACTACAGTTTTCTAAATAAACAAATCATTACTCTTACAATCATATGAGAAAATTTAAAACATTTAAGTTATATTATGAAACACAGTAGATAAAATATTTATTCAATACGTAGCGGAAAATATATAGCAATATTTACAAATACATATACATCAAAACTCAATTTTACAAAACATAAATTTTATACATGTTTGGCAGTCAGTCTTTGATCTTTAAGCCCACTATCCACTCTTCAGAATCTAAACTCAGCTCGGCCTAGAGGAACTCTCCGGTTCTACCCTGTCACCTGCGCGATGAACCACAATCGCGCTAAGCCAACGGGTGGTACAAATCACAATAACAATATGCTTCAATGCAATGCCAATGTCACACATTTCAACAACTAAGACAATATTCACAAATGATATCTTTATATTGTTCATAATACTACATTTCATTATTTTATTCAATCATTTCATCACTTATGATTTAGATTGAAGCAAAGACAAACATGGACCCAAAAGACACTAATATGCCATTCAACTTTCAGAGTTAATGTTTTGGTTCAATTATCATATTTATCATTATCATTATCTCAACTAGGCTTCAAGGATTAGACTCAACCAAGCTTCAAGGGGAACAAAGCATGCTAAGTATCAACCCAACTTGGCTTTAAGAACCAAACCCAACCTAGCTTCAAGGGTTGTAACATCTCAACTAGGCTTAAAGGATTAGACCCAACCAAGCTTCAAGGGGAGTTAAGCATGCTAAACTTCAACCCAACTTGGCTTCAAGGATCAAATCCAACCTAGCTTCAAGAGATTGTTACTATTAGGCATGCCACCAACAACAAAACTCTGAAAATGGAATAACACATTAATTCATTATCAATTTCATTCTCATTTTCACATCATCATCTAGGCAACCATGCCTCAATCATCTCATTTGCATCATTATAGCCAACAACAATGGCTTCACATCTCATCAATAGAGTATACATAACCAATTGCATTGGACATATATTTTAAATTCATCATCATCTAGGCAAACATGCCCCACTTATTTCATTTGAATCATTATAGCCAACCACAAAGGCATCACATCTCATCATATCTCAATTCACATTAAAGTAATTCATCATAACCAATTGCATTGCACATACCTTTTGAATGATCATCATATCTTTCACATTATACAAATCATAACATTAATAAAATAGTAATAACAATATAGTAGATTACTTAACACATTTATAACCAAATGTGTTAAGTCTCAAAATCATGTAAATGAATGCAACCATGTATGTTTGTACTTACCTCAAGAGCAACTCACACCAATCTATACGCTTCCTCTTCCGAGAATTCTCAATACTTAGGTTAGGGCAACTCAACATCTTCACAACCTAATTCAAAAGGAATAATACACACTCACTTAAAGATACACGTGAGATAAAATAGATAAAACCAACTAGGGCAAACTCTACACATGACATGCTTAACAACACGGGCGTGTCCCTGACCGTGCCCTAACTCCACAACACAGAAGCTTTGACACGCTTAGAACCATGGGCGTGTCACTGAACGTGTAATACATTCTGTCTCACAGAAATTAACATGTCCAACAACACGGGCGTGCTCATGGCCGTGTCAATCCTCCCTCAACACAGTAGCTATGACTCGCTCAGTGACATGGGCGTGTCACTGCTCGTGTCACCCATCCAGAAAACAGAACCATTAACACGCCTAAAGACCTGGCCGTGTTAATGGGCGTGTCAGGCCAAAAATACAGATTCCGGCAACAACAACAACACAACCAACAAATCTCTTACTTCCACCATTACCACTTCAAACAAACTTAATTAAACACACCCATAAACCAATATAAGTTACAAAAACACCAAAACACTCAAAACATACATCCAACACAAATCATAATCATCATCACAAACTCAAAACACAACCACAACACTTTCTCCTCAAACAAACTTACTCTTTCCTTCAATCAAACCCCAAAAATCCAAAATCAAATGAACCAAACATTCTTAAATACACCACAAACAAATAAATACATATCAATCACAACCTCAACTCACAAACTCAAAGAAAATCAAAGAATTAAGTGAAAAACCTACCAAAGATGATGAAACTTCACAAAATTCCAACTTAATCACTTGAATCTTCCTTCAATTTTGAGCTTAGAAATCAAAATCTCTCTTGCTCTCTATTGCCTTTGGTGAGCCGGCCAACAAGAAAAAGGAAAGAAAAAGAAGAAGAAAATGAGACAAAGTCAAACACTCTTCTCTACTTAAACCTCCTCCAAGCACAAATAATAAAATAATCCAATTAATTCTCTTCCATTCATTTTAATTTCCTTTTTAATTAATTCCATTAATAATAAAAATAAAATATCCTCTTTTGACCATCACATATTGACTTGTATATGTTGTATATATTTCCATATATACAACATATACACTTTCTCTTAACTTCTTTTATCTTTCCAATTCAACATATACATTAAATCCAAATGTAACAATAAATTTTCCAAAACTTCTAGGGCATACTTTGGGATATTACATAAATAGTAAGTTACTATTTACAAATAGTAAGTTAATATTTATAAATAGTATAGTGTATAAACAGTAACTGCACAGTAAATAAATAGGAAACTCAATTATTCAATTTAATCATTCAAATACTTGCGTGTATATAAATATTTTTGTACTTTTAAAATATTTTTATACGCAGGGGGCAAGGAGAAGATATGTGCATGTGCATAGTAAAAATTAGCTAAATGTTTTTGCAAATTCCTTTAGTATACTACTGACTATAATTATCCTTACGTCCAGAACCTAAAATCTCTCTTAAGTCCATAACTTAGCTCGGGTCCAGAACCCAAATTACCCTTAGGTCCAGAACCTAAAATTCTTTTTAAGTCCAGAACTTAGCTCGGGTCTAGAACCCAAATTATCCTTAGGTCCAGAACCTAAAATCTCTTTTAAGTCCAGAACTTAGCTCGGGTCTGGAACCCAAATTACCCTTAGGTCCAAAACCTAAAATTACCCTTGAGTCCAGAACTCGAACCGGGTCCAGAACCCAAAACCTCAACCATCTCAGAAAAATTAAGTCTTATTGCTTTTCACTCTCTTTTGCTATAGTCTCAGATCGTTCAAGCAGGGGGCAAACTGTAGACCCTTAAGTTTTGACCCAGTCTGGTCCGATATTTTTTTATATAGTCCAAAATAATTTTTGTTGTATTTTAATTAAATAATATTTATTTTATTACTTATTATTTATAATTTTTAATAAAAATAAAAATGGTAAAGTTAAATAAATAATAATAAATAAATAAATAAATAATGAAAATAAAAAATAAAAATAAAAATCAGCGACGAAAAAATTCATCGCCGAAGGTTGAATCGGCCAAGCCAATTCGCCCGCAGGAATTTCCTGTAGCCATTTCGCCTCAGGAATTTCCTACGGTGAATTGGCGCCCACCCGCAGCAATTTTTAGCGCTTGCAATTCTTGGCCTGCAGCAGTTGTTTTGCCAGCGCAATTTTCCAACGTAGTTTTTTCCCAAACCAAATTCTATTTGGTTTTGGTTTGTTTTCCTAATTAGTTTTAGTTTTCTTAGACAATTAGAAGTAGGTTTAAGATTTTTTTCCTATAAATACCACATTAAAACATAGAATTAGGGATAAAAAAAAATTGGTTTTTACTGGAGGGAAAAAAAGCCAGAAAAAAATCCTAGTAAGCAAGAGACATTAGCAACAAGAAGCAATCAACAATCCATCAAAGGCAGCATCACTGCCTTTGTCATTGTTCATCCAGAAATCAGTTTTGGTGGAACCAACGAACGAATGTTTGATTATAAATCTTTGCTTCGATTATATCTACAATGTTATGGCCATGTTTTCTTTTAAATACATCTATCATTAATTTTTGTTTCAGTAACCTAAATAATTAAACTTGGTAATATGTTCATCCATTAGCCTTAGTCAGTGATCAAAACTTTAAAAACCTAAAATTGTTCTTCTCTTTCCAGAAACCTTAAAACCCTAAAGTATTTCTCTCCCGTTTCCAAAACTTCAAAAAACCCTAAACTACTCTTTTGCTTCCAAAAAACCTTAAAAACCCTAAATTGTTTCTTCTGCTTCCAAAAAACCTTAAAAACCCTAAATTGTTTCTTCTGTTTCCAAAAGCTTTAAAACTATAAATTGTTTTCCCCGAACTATTTTCATCTAAACCATAACTTTTTGTCCATAATTTTCCAAATGTTTTCTTAAATCTCCAAACCCTAATCTTCTTTACATTTTCTAAAAATCATAATTATTTTTATAGAACTCTAAACTATTTTCTTAAATCCTAAAATCAAATATGTTTTGCAAAATATCAAAAATCTTAATTTTCTCAAAAAACTAATACGGTAAACCCTAGTTTTCCTAAACCCTAATTCTTAAAACCTCAAAATCTTATGAAAAATAAATCTAAACCCTAAATCCATAATCCAGTAAACCTAAAATCACAATCCAGTAGCCATGAATTATAAACTCTAATGTCTTAAGATTCCAAAACCCTAATTTCATGATGTTACCCTTAAACCCTAATTTGATTAACCAAAGAACCTTACTAATTTCTTAAATTTATAAAACCCTAATTCATTCTAATTTTCAAAATCTTTACAGTAGCCTAAATAATAACAATAATAATTCTAAAATCCCAAAACCTTAAATGTTAATTAAAGAACACTAAATTGAGACATAAGCCTAAATTTGTATCTTTATTACTTTATTTAATTTTAGATTTAATTATGTAGTTTGTTATATGTTTTGATGGCTGATTTATTTAATTTCAATTCTTGATTTATTTAATTTACCATGGATGATTATTTTCTTTATTGTTATGATTGTTATTTGTTTGTTTTAGTATTAAAATTGTAAGAGGTATGTTTCCACTTTGTGGGTACCTCATTAGTTAAATATCATGTAATTTAAATTGCTTTCCTATTTTGGACCAATGTAAAGGACATGTTTCTACCTTTCGGTGGGTGTCCTATTTAGTTTAGACATGGATGATGTAAGGATATGTTTCCGTCTTTGGATGGGTGTACATTTATTTGATTTGTTTGGACATTGCTTTGATTTTAATATAATGATGTTTTATTTCAATTTTTGCATGTAATGTGGATAATATTATTATACTTAAGTATTTTATAATATTAAGACCTGCAAAGGAGGCTGGTTCCAATGAACTAGGAGTTGTGGGGGTGCTGGGCCATTTCTCACCTTTCCCACATGTACCCAGCTTTCCGAACCCATTAGGGGGTTGGGGATTCCTTAGGAGTTGAGTCATCCACCCCTTTCTTTTTTTCGGCCCGTCCATGTGGTGACTCCATTTTCTCTAGACCTTGGTCCATGTTCTCTAAGGCCCCGAGCCTAAATAGTGCCGAATCGCAAGAACCATTCCACCAGGAGTAGGGGCAAAAATCCCTGCTCACAGGTGTGGACTATATAGGGGGTATTGCATAGGCATTGTTTGGTTAGCCAACAACTAGTATCGACCCATGTTAACATCAATCCTTAGTTTTTCGTCATAAGCCTTCATGACATTTTAGCTTGTCTTTTATTGGCTTAAAGACCCTAAAACCTTCCCTGAGCTATTGTTACATTTTTGACAAATCTGATGACCACTGAGTTAAAGGGGCAAGAAGATTGAGGAAAGGATGCATAGTCAAGACTACAAGGATAGTTGAAGTTTACCTAAACTAGATTTAATATCTTCGATCTTTTTCATCATTGAGATAAATTTGAAAAATGAAGGATTCATTCTCTCTGAAACATACTCACTCTACTCCATTCATTCATAGCTAGAAGTATAAGATGGTAGAAATAAGACAACTCTACTAGAGATAGGGCAAAGTGAAAAAAAGAAAAAGAAAAATATAATAAAGAAAGAAAAAAGAGAAAAAAAAAAGAAAAGAAGAAGAAGAAGAAGAAGAAGAAATGAAGAAGAAAATAAAACCCAAAAAGGCAGTTTAGAAAGCCAACTGAGTTTTTTCTCCTAAAGCATGTAGAAGTCTTCCACTTATTTTATAAGGACAGATTGACTTGAATTGATCCAGTCTAGCCAAATATTCAAATAAAATCATAGAATTAAGGGAAAGACCATATTTCATTTTATCCAATGTAGCTCCAAGCTAGAAATACTGAAAGTCTTAGACTTGATGTTCCAAAAGTTAAAAGGACAAAAAGAAAGAGAAAGAAAAAAGGTGGTCTAAAGATCAATATAGTACTGATTGGATCCGAATTTCTACCAAGAGGATGGGAGGACATTCAAGCTTTATATTTTCATAAAGTCAAAAGATAAAAGTGATGCCCAGAGTTTAAGAATACCTCCAACAGCATATAGTTCAAACAAAAAGATTCTAGCACGAAGGTTTGTCCATAGTGTTACACCAACTCCAATTTAAAAATGGCCTTCATTTAACCCATGTCCCTTATAGACCCCATTTCAAGCCTAATAAAGACCTATTGATCTCTCTTATTAGGTGGAGCCTATTAGTAGAGATTGTTTGAATAAGCATGCATATGAGAGAGATAATATTTAAACTCGATGAGACCTTTGGCCAAGTAATGTACATGTGCCTATCTGAAGTGAAACAATTCTTGCTTATATGTAAATAATTTTTTAGTTTAGTATGATAACTAGGGTTATCATGTTATAACTATGTTAATTTGGAAAGTTGAATTCTGAGGTACAATGACAATGATTTGACAAAGCCAAAAATATGATTTTAAAAAAATGTGTTTGTCATTATAAAGCCTTCAAGTTTAGAAAGGTATGTAACACTGTCAAGCCTTAAAGGACACATTAGGCAAAATAAATGATAATTTGAAAATCTATGAAGAAGCTACCAACTGACATACTGAATCATAGTTTGAGATGGATGTATCTCTGACTATGCTGATTGGGCCCCACCACTCATATTTTCAACATCTTGAAGATAAAAGTCATAAATGTGAAGTCTTCTGCCATTCCAATGTAAGACCTAAATAAGCATTTGGAAGGAATCCATGGGAGCACTTTAGTTGAACACATCAATTTGTGAGTCAATAGAATTACTGTAAGTATTATTCATGCATATCATGCATACATAAGCATATCACACTGCATTTTTTGTCTTACGCTGTCTATTCTTTGTCAAAGTGAACAACTTATAATATATGAAGCAAACATGAAGCAGATATGGAATTAGGGATCATGGAAGGCCCATTGCTTGAGGAAGATCTAGTCACTTTACAAAAATAGAGATGTGTGCTTATGCAAAAAACTAGACAAAATGTGAACATCAATGAAAGCTTATATGGGAATAAAATCATTGGTTTGAGCCTGCACAAGGGGCGAAGTTTCTCCATTCAACTTTTGAGTTTATGCGTGTACAAAATATTTTCAGACTCACTTTCAATATTTTTCCATGCAGGTTGTGAAGAGAGGATAGCAAAAAGAATGGAGCGCGAAGAGAGTAAGAACCCTAAAGACTGAGGATGAAAAAGATAAAAGATCAGTCCAACTAGAAGAGCTGAAGTCAATGCAAGACAAATGTCCAAGGGTAAAGACCCAATCTCCAAAGGATAAAGATCCATTTTTGAAGGGTAAAGACCCAATATCCAAAGGATAAAAATTCATTTTTAAAGGTAAAGACCCAATTTCCAAAGCATAAAGTTCCATTTTTGAGGAGTAAATACCTAATCTCTAAAGGATAAGGATCCATTTTTTATGGGTAAAGACCCAATCTCCAAAGGATAAAGATCCATTTGGAGGGGTAAAGACCCATAATCCATTAAATAATGGAACAACCGGTTAAAAGAAAGCCAATTGAAAAAAGGTCAGCATAATCCATTCAAGAATGGAACAAATGGCTAAAAGAAAGCTAGAATTCTCAGATGACAAAAGGTCAATCAAACTAAAAGAGATGAAATTGATATACTTTTTCTCAAATCAAATCTAGTCTCGGGTCCAAGTAACAAAATCCAAATCAATCTCGGGTCCAGAACTCAAAATCCAATTCTAGTGTCAAGAACCCAATCCAATCTTAAGTCCAAAGCTCAAATCATTTTCGAGTCCAAAACTCAATCCGGGTCCAGAACCCAAACCAATCTCGGGTCCAAAACCCAATCCATTCTTGGGTGCAGAACCTAATCCAGTCTTGGGTCTAGAATCCAAACCAATCTTGGGTCCACAACCCAAAATCCAATTCTCAGGTCTAGAACCTATCCTTACCAAAAATTAGCTCAAGCTCATATTGTTTTTCACTCTCTAAATAAATTGAAGATTGTTCAAGCATGGGGCAAAACTATAGACCCTTAATTTGGCATGAATTAAATTCAAGAATTGTAAACCTGGTCTGTTACACTTTTAAAGAAGCTTAACCATAGTTTAAATAAGCTAGTATAATTTATAAAGGCCCAAATTAAATTTATAAAACATGTTTACTCTGAAAATAATTAAAATGGATTCAATTTGAGTTGGATTGGATCCAAATCGATATTAGCCTTAGCTCATGTTGATTTGGACACTCCAAATTGAGAACATCATTTTGTTTATGAGAAGGACTAAGGAATTGTTCTTAATATATAGAGGACTAGAAGGTGAGCTAGTTATAAATGGTTATGCGGATGCAAGCTTCCAAACTAACATAAATGATTTCAGATCACAGTTTGTTATGTGTTTTGTTTGAATAAAGGATCAGTAAGCTGAAAGAGTTCAAAATAGGATATTTAGATGATTCTACTATAGAAGTTGAGTACAGAGCTACCTCAAATGCAACAAAGGAGGTAGTTTGGATTAAGAAGTTCATCATTGGACTGGGTATTATTCCTAACATTTCTATCCTAGTAAACCTCTATTATGACAACAATGAGGCTATTGAATAGGCTAAGGAACCTAGATCACATCAGTGATCCAAACTGTAATATCCTCATATATGCTCTAGAAGTTGTGATTATGTTGTTGTTATTGTTGTTGTTGTTATATTGGATTGAATATATGTGTTAATTGTAAGAGAAAAGAAATTGGGAAAGAAAATAGGGTTTAGAGAGAATGGTATATGTTGTGTATATGATGATATATATAACATATGAATTGGTCAAATGAAGAGTCAAGGTGATGGTTAAGTGGAAGAAGATATTTTTGGGTTGTTATTGAAATTACTATAAAGGGCATGCATAATGAAAAGAAGTTTAATTATGTTAAAGAGGGCATTTTGGTAATTCTTCTTTTGAAATTGTGTGGTGGAGATTAATAGAGAGTTTGACTTTTATTTTGATCAATTTCCTTTCTTCTTTTCACGTGTGGCCGGCCAACCTAAAGAACAAGAGAGAAAGCAAAGGTTTGATGATATTTTGAGCTCAAATTGAAGAAGTTCTAAGTGGTTAAGTGGAAATCCAAGAAGATTTACTATATTTGGTAAGTTTCTCTTGATTCTTTTAAGTTATTTAAGTTGTTTGTGAGTTGATTGTGGATTTTAAAGTGGGGTTGTGTTGATTGTTATATGTTGGATTTAATTGGTTGTGGTGTTGGTTTTGGATTTGAAGATGATAAGTTAAGAGTGATGTTGGTTTAGGGTTTTGGAAATGGTAAGTGATAAATTATATTGTGTTATTTTGGATTAGGTTTTGGAAGAAAGTGATTTGCTCTAATTTGAGAAGTGAAGAATTCTTGGAGAAAAGGAAGTGTTTAGAGTTGTATAATTGGTGCTAAAGGTAAGTACAAATTATATGGGTACAAACATGCATATGTTGTTTAATCTTAAAACACTTTTGTTTGTAAATGTGATAGAGTATCAAATGTATTGTTAATGAATGTTGGTGATGAAAATATTGTGATGAGCATGTAAAATAATTGCTAATGATGTTGATTATGTCTATTTGAATGAGATAATGTTGTGTACAATGTGTGTTAAGTTAACCAAAAGAAATTTGGCTACATTTAGGGTTTATGCATGAGAGACACGTAATTTGGGGCGGTCGCTATTATTCATGTGCGGTCGCGACTTAGGTCGGGCTTCTGACCGCGAAACCTACTGTAATAATGTTTCATCTTTTGATTGTGAGGTGCGGTCGCGACTTACGTCGGGCTTCTGGCCGCGAAACCTACTGTAATAAGGTTTCATCTTGTAATTGTATGGCGCGGTCGTATTCAGGTGAGGTGCGACCGCTAGGAAGGTTCTGTTCACCTTATTGGAAGCAATCTAATCCTACAACAAGATTCTCAAATACATGTTAAATAGATCATCCATTTGAGTTGTCAAGGATCAAAATAGAGATCATTTGTCTAACATCATTGTTGAATCATGAAATGTGAGATGATATGGAATTGATAATGCATATGATATTACATGAACAAGGTTATGTATTGTGTATTGTGAGGCTTGTGAATGGTGATGTGTATTATGAATAATGTACTTTGAAATGTGATACCAATAATGCTATATGCACAATATGAATTGAGATATGAAATGCTATAAAGCCATTGTGATTGGCTATGATGATGCAATTGAAAGAAATAAGGTATGTTTGCCTAAATGTTGATGAGAATTGAGAATTGGCATTGCATTGCACTGAAGCATAACACTAGCACATTTTGTCTTACTAAGCCGTTGGCTTAGCGCGATAGTGTTTGATCGCGCAGGTAACCGAGTTAAACCCGAGAGTTCTTCGAGACCGAGTGAGAGTAGACATTGAAGGGTTTATTCTTGGATTTAAAGATCAGAGAAGAGCTGCCAATCATGTATAAATGCTTTATGTTTTGTAAAGTATTGTGTATAATGTAAATATTTTATAAATTCCGCTGCGTATTAAGTAAATGTATTTATATCTATTTTGTTTTATATTACAAGTAATTACTTATTTTTCTCTATTGTATAATGAGAAAGCTTATAGTATCATTTAAAATGTTTTGAATGTTAATAAAAATCCGTAGCATTCCTATATTCGATACATGTATACTACATTATGGTGTATGTAGTGTGCATGTATTGGGTGTGGGGGTGTTACAGTTGTTTTGGTATCAGAGCCTAGGTTTGAGATTCTCAACCTAGGTAAAATGTAAGAAAAAGACTATTTTGATTTTAAAAAAGTGGTTTTTGAATAAAATATATGTTTGGGATTGGCAATCTCTGATATTTAATAAGAAGTATTCTGCTGTGTTTGCAGACTTAGGTTGTGATGGACTCTCACTCACGCCAGTCAGTTGAGGGTAGTGCTGAGAGTATTGTCCCTGATGATGGAGTTAGGGTTGTTAGTGCTGAGGAGGCACCTGCTTCGGTGTTGGGTAGACCAGTTGGTGAGGAGGTTCCACCAGCTTGGGTTAGGCATGTGGTAGAAGCTTTGAGGCAAGCACCAGTGCAACCAGTGCCACCACCCCCTCAGCCTGTGGTATTAGTGAGGCACTATGATAAACTAAGGAAGTATGGAGCGGAGGATTTCCTTGGTACTACTGATCCAGCTGTAGCAGAACAGTGGCTTGACAAAGTACAGAGGATCTTTTTTCAGTTGCAAGCCACCTCGGAGGAAAAGTTTGATTATGCAAGATCTTTGCTATAGAAGGATGCATACGACTGGTGGAGGACAGTGCCCCATTCTATGGATGATCCACCAACCTTGTCCTATGCTGACTTTCTGAGAGAGTTTGAATTGAAGTATACTCCTAGGGAGTACAAAGACATGAAGAAGATGGAGTTCTTGAGCTTGAAGCAAGACAGCAAGACTTTAACTGAATATGAGGTTGAGTTTATTCAATTGAGCCAGTATGCTGGGGGCATTATAGCTGATGAGATAGATAGATGCAGGAGATTTGAGGAGGGATTGAGGCCCTCTATCATGTGCTTAGTGGCTGGATCTAGATATCACGATTTCTCCCAGCTAGTGGCAGCAGCTCGAAGTGTAGAGCGAGCTCAAGTTATTGCAGCTGCTTCAAAGGAAGAGGTTAGGGTTAGGAGGTCCCAGTTTGAGGCAGGGTCTTCTTCTGTTAAGAGAGGTAAAGGAAGCTTTGTTCCTAGAGTTAGTAGGAGTCAGAGGTCAGCTGGTAGGTCAGTGCAGTTTCAGAGGCAGAGATTTAGACCTGTAGCTTCAGTGGCAAGTGCTCCGACCCCTATGATTCAGAGATCCACCCTACCCATCTGTATTCATTGTGGTAGGCCACATGGTGGTCCTTGCTGGAAGACTGGTGTAGCAGGGGTTTGTTTCAGATGTGGATCACCAGATCACTTTGTGAGAGATTGTCCTGAGAGGCAAGAGCAGATGTCAGTTGATACTGCAGCTTCTCGACCTAGTGTGAGGGGAGGTCGGGGAGGCAGAGGTAGCAACCGGGGAGGCAGATCTGGGTTCAGTGCTAGAGGAGGTGCTACAGCCAGGGAGAGTAGGCCAGAGGAGGTTGGATCTTCCCAGAGGATGTATGTTATGCAGAGGCAGCCAGATGCATCGGCAGTCATAGCTGGTACTTTTTCTTTATTTGATACTTCAGTACTTGCTTTGATTGATCCGGGTTCCACACATTCTTATATTAGTGCATCTGTTTTACCTGTGTCTGATATGCATGCTGAGTCCCTAGGATTTGATGTGTTGGTGACAAATCCTTTAGGGCATAGTGTGATTGTGAGCAAGGTGCACCGAGATAGTGCAGTGAGGGTGCAAGGTGAGGAGTTCCTTGGAGATTTGATTGAGATGCCATTTAAGGAATATGATGTGATCCTAGGTATGGATTGGCTATCTAGACATGGAGCTGTGGTAGACTGTAAAAGGAAAATTGTTTCTTTGAGAACTGCTGATGGTAGAGAAGTGATAGTATCTAATGAGCAGGAACAGCTAGCCTGCTTATTTGTTTCAGCTGTTGCAGCTAGGAGATTGGTTAGAAAGGGGTGTGAGGCTTATCTTGCTCATGTGATAGATACTAGAGTGAAGGGTTCCCCTATTGATAGCATTGCCACAGTTGCAGAGTTCTCAGATGTGTTTCCAGAGGAGTTGCCAGGATTACCTCCTGAGAGAGAGGTGGAGTTTGGTATTGAATTGTTGCCTGGTACCACTCCTATCTCTATTACTCCTTATAGAATGGCACCAGCAGAATTGAGGGAATTGAAAGTGCAATTGCAGGAGTTGTTGGACAAAGGATTTATTCGCCCCAGTGTTTCTCCTTGGGGAGCTCCTGTGTTATTTGTGAAGAAGAAAGATGGTACTATGAGGTTGTGTATCGATTATAGGCAATTGAACAAGGTGACTATTAAAAATAAATATCCTTTGCCTAGAATCGATGATCTCTTTGATCAATTGAAAGGTGCAGCTGTGTTTTCTAAAATTGATTTGAGATCTGGGTACCATCAGTTGAGAGTCAGAACTGAAGATGTTCCTAAGACCACCTTTCAGACCAGGTATGGGCATTATGAATTTCTAGTTATGCCTTTTGGTCTAACGAATGCACCTGCAGCCTTCATGGATTTGATGAATAGGGTGTTTAGGCCCTATTTGGATCAGTTTGTAGTGGTCTTCATCGATGATATTCTGGTGTATTCGCGTAATGAGGTAGAGCATGACAAGCATCTACGGATTGTGTTGCAGATTTTGAGAGAGAAGCAATTGTTTGCTAAACTGTCGAAGTGTGAGTTCTGGTTGGATCAAGTCACTTTTCTCGGACATATTGTTTCAGCAGAAGGCATTAGAGTTGATCCGAGCAAAGTTGAAGCTATTCTGAATTGGAGTCCACCCAAGTCGGTGACAGAGGTTAGAAGTTTTCTGGGTTTGGCAGGCTATTACCGACGGTTTGTGAAAGGATTTTCTTTGATAGCTACTCCACTCACCAGATTGCTTCGTAAGGGAGTGAGATTTGTGTGGACAGATCAGTGTCAGGCTAGCTTTGAGCAGTTGAGAGAAATGTTGACTCAAGCGCCTGTTCTTACTTTACCTGTGGAAGGCAAACCATATGTGATTTACAGTGATGCTTCACATAGTGGTTTGGGGTGTGTGCTGATGCAGGAAGGTAAAGTTATAGCTTATGCATCTCGACAGTTGAAACCGCATGAGCTTAATTATCCGACCCATGATTTGGAGCTAGCAGCCATTGTTTTTGCATTAAAGATTTGGCGACATTATTTGTTTGGGGAGAAATGTTTTATCTACACTGATCACAAAAGTTTGAAATATTTGGGGGTTCAGAAAGAGCTTAATCTTCGGCAGAGGAGATGGTTGGAATTGATTAAAGACTACGACTGTTTGATTGATAAAGCAAATGTTGTTGCTGATGCCTTGAGTCGGAAGTCTTTAGCTGGTTTAACTGTTTATTCGCTCTCGTTGCTTGTTGAGTTGAGAGCATTATGTGCTAGTTTTGTATCTTGTGATGATGGTGCATTGTTGGCACAGTTGCATGTGAAACCAGTTTTGTTGAATCAGATCAAAGAGGCTCAGTTGATTGATATGAAGATTCAAAAGATTATTTCATATTGCAAGAATGGGAAGACTAGAGATTTTGTTGTGAAAGGTGATGGGAGTCTCTGGTTTAAGAACCGATTGTGCGTACCCGATGATGCTGATTTGAAAAGAATCATTTTAGAAGAAGCACATCAGTCAGTGTTTGCTATGCATCCGGGTAATACAAAGATGTATCATGATTTGAGACAGCATTACTGGTGGATAGGTTTGAAGAGAGATATTGCTGAGTTTGTATCAAAATGTCTCACCTGTCAGAAGGTAAAAGCAGAGCATCAAGTTCCAACCGGGTTGCTTCAACCATTATCACTACCAGAATGGAAGTGGGATAGAGTGACGATGGATTTTGTGTCTGGTTTGCCATTGACACAAAAGAAGCATGATGCTATATGGGTGATTGTGGATAGATTGACTAAGACAGCTCATTTCCTTCCGGTTCAGATGGATTACTCTTTGGAGAGATTGGCTGAGCTGTATATCCATGAGATTGTGAAGTTGCATGGTGTTCCAACTTCTTTAGTGTCTGATCGAGATCCCAGGTTTACTTCAAGATTTTGGAAGAGTTTGCATAGTGCTTTGGGTTCTCGATTACACTTCAGTACTGCTTTTCATCCGCAGACAGATGGGCAGTCTGAGAGAGTGATACAGATTATTGAGGATATGTTGAGAAGCTGTGTCATTGATTTCTCTGGAAGTTGGGATAGATTTTTACCTCTTGTGGAGTTTGCTTACAATAACAGTCACCAATCTAGCATTGGTATGGCATCATTCGAAGCACTGTATGGTAGACGGTGTCGGACACCTTTGTGATGGAATGAGATTGGTGAAGGTAAGTTAATTGGGCCTGATTTGATTCAAGAAACTGAAGAGAAAGTAAAGTTGATTCGAGGCAAGTTGAAAGCAGCTTCAGATCGACAGAAGTCTTATGCAGATCTGAAAAGGAGAGACATAGAGTTTGATATTGGAGATAAGGTATTTTTGAAAGTGTCTCCTTGGAAGAAGATATTGAGGTTCGGTCGGAAAGGGAAATTGAGTCCTCGTTTCATTGGACCGTATGAAGTTTTGGAAAGAGTTGGGCCAGTTGCTTATCGACTCGCTTTGCCACCTGAGTTGGATCGTATCCATAACGTATTCCATGTTTCTATGTTGAGGAGATATAGATCGGATCCATCTCATATATGCTCTAGAAGTTGTGATTATGTTGTTGTTATTGTTGTTGTTGTTATATTGGATTGAATATATGTGTTAATTGTAAGAGAAAAGAAATTGGGAAAGAAAATAGGGTTTAGAGAGAATGGTATATGTTGTGTATATGATGATATATATAACATATGAATTGGTCAAATGAAGAGTCAAGGTGATGGTTAAGTGGAAGAAGATATTTTTGGGTTGTTATTGAAATTACTATAAAGGGCATGCATAATGAAAAGAAGTTTAATTATGTTAAAGAGGGCATTTTGGTAATTCTCCTTTTGAAATTGTGTGGTGGAGATTAATAGAGAGTTTGACTTTTATTTTGATCAATTTCCTTTCTTCTTTTCACGTGTGGCCGGCCAACCTAAAGAACAAGAGAGAAAGCAAAGGTTTGATGATATTTTGAGCTCAAATTGAAGAAGTTCTAAGTGGTTAAGTGGAAATCCAAGAAGATTTACTATATTTGGTAAGTTTCTCTTGATTCTTTTAAGTTATTTAAGTTGTTTGTGAGTTGATTGTGGATTTTAAAGTGGGGTTGTGTTGATTGTTATATGTTGGATTTAATTGGTTGTGGTGTTGGTTTTGGATTTGAAGATGATAAGTTAAGAGTGATGTTGGTTTAGGGTTTTGGAAATGGTAAGTGATAAATTATATTGTGTTATTTTGGATTAGGTTTTGGAAGAAAGTGATTTGCTCTAATTTGAGAAGTGAAGAATTCTTGGAGAAAAGGAAGTGTTTAGAGTTGTATAATTGGTGCTAAAGGTAAGTACATATTATATGGGTACAAACATGCATATGTTGTTTAATCTTAAAACACTTTTGTTTGTAAATGTGATAGAGTATCAAATGTATTGTTAATGAATGTTGGTGATGAAAATATTGTGATGAGCATGTAAAATAATTGCTAATGATGTTGATTATGTCCATTTGAATGAGGTAATGTTGTGTACAATGTGTGTTAAGTTAACCAAAAGAAATTTGGCTACATTTAGGGTTTATGCATGAGAGACACGTAATTTGGGGCGGTCGCTATTATTCATGTGCGGTCGCTATTATTCATGTGCGGTCGTGACTTAGGTCGGGCTTCTGACCGCGAAACCTACTGTAATAATGTTTCATCTTTTGATTGTGAGGTGCGGCCGCGACTTAGGTCGGGCTTCTGGCCGCGAAACCTACTGTAATAAGGTTTCATCTTGTAATTGTATGGTGCGGTCGTATTCAGGTGAGGTGCGACCGCTAGGAAGGTTCTGTTCACCTTATTGGAAGCAATCTAATCCTACAACAAGATTCTCAAATACATGTTAAATAGATCATCCATTTGAGTTGTCAAGGATCAAAATAGAGATCATTTGTCTAACATCATTGTTGAATCATGAAATGTGAGATGATATGGAATTGATAATGCATATGATATTACATGAACAAGGTTATGTATTGTGTATTGTGAGGCTTGTGAATGGTGATGTGTATTATGAATAATGTACTTTGAAATGTGATACCAATAATGCTATATGCACAATATGAATTGAGATATGAAATGCTATAAAGCCATTGTGATTGGCTATGATGATGCAATTGAAAGAAATAAGGTATGTTTGCCTAAATGTTGATGAGAATTGAGAATTGGCATTGCATTGCACTGAAGCATAACACTAGCACATTTTGTCTTACTAAGCCATTGGCTTAGCGCGATAGTGTTTGATCGCGCAGGTAACAGAGTTGAACCCGAGAGTTCTTCGAGACCGAGTGAGAGTAGACATTGAAGGGTTTATTCTTGGATTTAAAGATCAGAGAAGAGCTGCCAATCATGTATAAATGCTTTATGTTTTGTAAAGTATTGTGTATAATGTAAATATTTTATAAATTCCGCTGCGTATTAAGTAAATGTATTTATATCTATTTTGTTTTATATTACAAGTAATTACTTATTTTTCTCTATTGTATAATGAGAAAGCTTATAGTATCATTTAAAATGTTTTGAATGTTAATAAAAATCCGTAGCATTCCTATATTCGATACATGTATACTACATTATGGTGTATGTAGTGTGCATGTATTGGGTGTGGGGGTGTTACACAAACACATACCCAGACATTGGCATTTGATTAGAGAGATCATTGAAATAAGAGACTTGAAGATTTGCAGAGTGCCTACAAATGACAATATTGTTGATCCATTGACTAAACCACTATCACAACCAAAACATAAAAGCCACACTCGGTCAATAGGTATTAGATACATGTCTGATTTGGCTTAGTACAAGTGAGAGATTATTAGTGTTGTGTCCTAGGCCAATGGGATGTATACATATTATTACATTCAATAAATTAAATGGGGATTTTCATTATCACATGTCTACTATTTTAATATGATTAAAGTTTCATGAATATATAATTTAACTTTATGTCATGAAGTATGTGACTTGATAGTAAAATGTTAAACTAATATGAATTATATTATAAATTATCCCTAGTCAACCATTATTGATGGAGCAATAATAAATAAAGACAAGACAAGTATGTAGTTTGACTTATGATCACATTTTACTAATTAGGAATATGGGATATTAAGTCAAAACATAAGTATATGTTAGAGAATATTGTACTGGATAGATCCAAAGTGAGAATACTATATGGATTAATGTCATAAGTGATTCTCATCACGACAGTGTTAAGTAGTCCTTTGACTTGAAATCACTATGGTTTCCTACATGGAGAATTTTTTGGTTTGATATAATTCCATTTTATCTTTGAAAAAAATTAATAAGGATTATTATTGGATATTTAATGAATCATGGAGAGAGATATGGATGATCTAGATGAGATTTGTTCCTCTCATATTATGAGAGAGATATCTTTAAGCCTCTTAACAAATAAGACTGAGAAATATGCATGGTCATACTCAAATAAATTAACAAGAGTTATTAATGTTATTTCTTTTAAGTTAGTCAACTTGGGAATCAAAAAAGTTTTGGTCAGTCAATATAAGGATGACATATTCCATGTCTTATGGCTGATCTAAGATATTGTATAACAAAAGGTCTAAATATCTGATTATGAATTAAGGCTAGTTGGATCTCCAAACTTTGCTTAATTTGGGTAGTCATAATGTCTTGCTAGAGGCTGCTTATGACTTAATGGCTTAAAATAATTGTTTAAGCCCATTGCCAATATTAAGTGAATCCAAAGGATCGCACACATAAAATGAATTAAAAATGGCATAATTAATTTGAGTTCTTTGAAATGCATTCTTAGAAACGTTATAGAAATTAAAATATTTTATTTATGTACTGATATAATGATATAATTATTTTAAAGATGCATAATTATTTTCTTTAATGGTTAAGGAAACCTAATGATGTTATAAATGTATATATAGATATTTTTGTTTTCCAAAAGGATTTATGGGAATTTTGAATTATATCTATCAAATATATATTATTTATTAATTAATAAGGATAATTAATAAAAACAAATTCAAATAGGGTTAGGATTTAGAAAACCCTAACAGATTCACTAAGTAGGCTATATATATATACATATTATATTATACTCTCATTAGTTAAATTACTTATGATTATGAGAGAAAACATTAAGAGAGAAACTCATACATTTTTGGAGAGTATCATCATAAATAAAGTGCTAGCACCAAAAAGTCTATATTTTTTCAATTCATTCATGTAGATTCTAGTAGAAGGTTGTGCCTATAACACCTACTAATCCATTCTTTTGCTGGAAGGAAAAGGATTGAATTTTGCTCCAAAAGG
Source organism: Garcia nutans (assembly GCA_947685225.1). Lineage (NCBI taxonomy): Eukaryota > Viridiplantae > Streptophyta > Magnoliopsida > Malpighiales > Euphorbiaceae > Garcia > Garcia nutans. The sequence continues at coordinate 6,476,706 of CANTUV010000037.1, read as the reverse complement.
TATGTAACGCTCATAATTTCTGGTAAATATAATTAAATAAATAACTTAGAAAATTAATTAAAGTATTGGAAGATGAAAAATATAAAATGTAAATCTGAAATATATGTTAAATATACATAACATATAAATGCCATTAATGTAGTATCCCAAAGTATACCTTAAAAGTTTTGGAGTTATTGTTGTATTTGGATTTATGGTATAAAGTGGTGTAGGAAAAGTAAGTATATATATATATAATTAATTGATAATAATAATAATAATAATGAAAGAAGGAGGAAAGGAAAGTTAAAAAGAGTGAAAGGTGTGTGGTGGAAGATATTTTAGAAATAATTAATTATATTATTATTTTATATATATACATATATATGAGATAAGAACAAAAGAAAGAGGAAAATTCTTTCTTTCTTTTTCTTCTTCGTGGTCGAGAGAGAGAGAGAGAGAGAGATGTGATTTTAATGATTTTCACATCAAATTTCTTAAGGATTTTAAGAAGATTGAAGATTGAGTTTGAAGATTTGATAAGATATTCATGTAAGTATTCTTTTCTTGAGTTGGTTTTATTGATTATGTATATATGTAAGTCTTCATCTTCTTGTCTTGATTTCTTTTGATTGAGGTTATATTTGAGATGATTGGTGTGTTAGATGATGATAATGAAAGATTGAAGTATGTAAATGTGTTGAATTGGTATATAAGTGATGATAAGTTGGGGTATTTGTGAGGATGATGATGAATTGTTGAGTAATTAATTATAGTGGTGTATATAATGATTATTATGATGATATAATGAAATTATATAAGTGTTAAAGTGATAGGTAATTGATAGATATAAACAAAGATGTTGATTAATGGGGGTTGTGGTATGAATTTTGAAGTGTTTGTGTTTAATGGATGAGAGTTCAAAATGTTTGATTTTTGTCTGGCACGGTCAGTGACACGGCCGTGTGGTTGGGCGTGTAATCGGTACTGAGTTGGACGGTTGTTACACGACCATTAACACGGCCATGATACTGAGCGTGTTATAGCTATTGTGAGAAAAGTATTTGACACGGCCATGAACACGCCCGTGTTGTTGGGCGTGTCAATGATTCTGTGAGACAGAATGTATTATACGTCAAGTGACACGCCCGTGGTTCTGAGCGTGTCAAAGCTTCTGTATTGTTGGTTTTAGGGCACGATCAAGGACACGCCCGTGTTTGTGAGCGTGTCATGTGTAGATTTTGCCCTAATTGATTCTTATTTATATTATCTCATGTGTATCTCTAAGTGAGTGTGTATGATCACTTTTGGGATTAGGTTTTGAAGAGATTGAGTTGCCTTAATCTAAGTTTTGAAGGATTAATGAAAGAGAAATTTAGATGGATGTGAGTCTCTCTTGAGGTAAGTACAAAACTTCATTTGATTTCGTATATTTATATGATTTAGAACATTAATGCATTCGACCATAATTATGTTAAGGTAATCTATTATATTGTTGATGTATATATATAGATATATGGATAATGTATATATTATGAAATGTGAAAGATGTGAATGATATAATGTAGAACGTAATGTTGATGTTATGAATAATGTTATGTGGGACATAATGTGAATATTGATGATGAATTACTTCAATGTGAATTGAGATATAAAGAATGTGAAAGTAATGTTATGAATTAGAACGATGTAAATGTTATGGTTGAAGCATGCATAAATAATGTTTAATGCCATTGAGTAATGATGGAAATGATATGATAGGTTTGCCTAATTGATGATATATATGTATACTTGAATAATAAAGTGTATCATTGTAATTGGCCATGATGAATCAAATGTGATGTGAAGCCATTGTGATTGGCTATGATAATTCAAATGAGATGTGAAGCCATTGTGATTGGCTATGATAATTCAATTTATAATGAAATTGATAAATGAATTGTGTAGCTAATGTGTTATTCCATTTTCAGAGTTTGTTGTTGGTGGCATGCCTAATATTAGTAACAATCTCTTGAAGTTAGGTTGGGCTTGATCCTTGAAGCCAAGTTGGGTTGAAGTTTAACATGTTTTACTCCCCTTGAAGCTTGGTTGGGTCTAGTCCTTGAAGCCTAATTGAGATGTTACAACCCTTGAAGCTAGGTTGGATTGGTTCTTGAAGCCAAGTTGGGTTGATACTTAGCATGCTTTGTTCCCCTTGAAGCTTGGTTGAACCTAAATCTTTGAAGCCTAGTTGGGATAATGATAAATGTGATAATTAAACCAAAGCATTAACTCTGAAAATTGATTGGCATATTAGTATGTTGTTTGGGCCTGAGTCTGTCTTTGTTGTCAATGTGATATCCAAATGTGGAAATAAATGAATAATGGGATTTATGGCTGACTTTGTTGAAAGTGTGATTCATGATTAATGAATTGTGAATAAAATGATGTTATGAAGTATGATTTTGTAATGTATGTAATGATATATTAAAAGTGAATATGGCTTGAGGAGCTTTGTTGAGATATGATTTTATGAAAATATAGTATGATGTGTAAAATGTATATGAATGTGGAATTTGTGAGAATTGTTTTCATGAAGGTTTGGATAGGTCATTGAATGGTGATTTGTTGGAATGATGTATATGTTTATGTATATGAGATAGGAAGGGTAAGTATCGTGTTGTGAATGTTCTATGTAAATATGTATATAATTTATGAGATTTGTGGGAATATATGAAGAATGCATTGAGAAAGGAAAACGGGGTAAAAGAACAATAAAACATAATGCTAAAAATATGAGGTATGATTCTTTAGTAAAGCATATATTTTATATTTTATATTTATTTGTACTTCTAAGCTCTCGGGCTTAGCGCGGTGGTGTAATCGCGCAGGTGATTATGCGGTTGATCTAGAAGTCCAGCTGTTATGCCACAAAAAGGGTAAGAGTGTCTCGAGACCAACTAGAAGGTGATGCATACATATGTGATTTTAATTATGTTGTGTTTTTGAATAAGAATAATGATATTTGTAAATGTTCTTTAAATTAATGTAATATTGCTTGAACTTGGATAAAGGTTTTAAAATAAATTGAAACGAAAAGTAACATTCTTATACTTTATATACGTATTGTATGTATACCAGGTATATGTATAGTACTTATATAGAGTTTGGGGGTGTTACAATTATTTTGGTATCAGAGCTTAGGTTCGAGATTCTTGGCCTAAGTGAAATTAAAAAGAAAATTTTTGAAGAGTTTAAATAGAATTAAAAAGAAGAGTTTTGAAATGCAATTGGTAATACATGCATATGCATTCACATCTAGGTTGGTCTCGAACGTGGCATTATGTGATTTGTGATGTATCTGAATTATATGAGATAGATGATAGTGCGTAAATGAGGTTTTATATGAAAGAAAATTTTGAAATGTTGAAAATTGAAAGGTGATTGTAATATAAAAGAATGATATGGAATTTATAAGTAAAAAGCTTGATTATTGATATGTGTTTGACATATAAAGAAATGGCTAGAAGAATAAAGTTGGAAATGAGTTAAAAACAAAATTAAGATTAAAGTATGCAATCGTTCCTCTATTATTTGAATCTTTTTCTTATAAATTTTATGTTTGGATTTCTAAAAAGAGGAAATATTGTTGGATGGGTAATATGGAAAGATATGTTAATTAAATAAAAAAAAAGTATGGTGAAATATTGAATGAGTTGATTGGTATTGACTAAGTGTGATAATATAAGGTGTGGATATGTAAAGTTAAGGTTTTGTTTAAAAGAAAAAGAGAACATGTTGGTTAAATAAGAAGACATATTGGTGTTGTTTGTATGGTTATGTTAATGCAAACATTGTAATTTTGATGTTAGAAATGTGATATGTTTTGAATATTGTGAAAGCTCATATTAAGAGCGGTAATATGTGATATTTGAGATTTTTTAAATGAGCTTGATAATTGTGAAACTTATAGGTCTTGATTTTACTTTGTGGTGTATACATATGAGATGTTTTTAAAGTTGATATCGAGAGAATGAGATGAATAAATTGAAGTTTAAGTAAATTTGTAAGTTGAAAATTTATAGTCTTAAATGGAATGTGGATAAAGATCATTGAGATATGGATAGTTTAATATATTCAATACATGAGATATATGAAATGAATATTAGTGCACATGAAAGTATTATGAATTGGGTAATGTGATTGATAATAGAAAATTTTGGTTTGAAATAAAAGAAAAGGAATTGAGCAAATGAAAATGAATTACTTTAAGTAATTTGATTGGAAAGGATGAAAAGGAATATGAAGGATATGTTAAAGGTATTTCAAAACAAATGTGAGAGAGATATCACATTGGAAATGTGATTAAGATCTTTGTGAAATAATATTATAAGTAGAGTGCATATATTTATTGAAGTTAATGAGTAACTTAAATTATGTTAAAAGAATGAGAATGGTAATAGTCAAAGGAAGTGATGAATATTAAATTTGTATAAACTATATGCAAAAGAGAAATTTAATAAATTGCATAATTATGTGTATACATTAAGAGGATATGTGAGATGAACTTTTCGACATGAATATAATGGTTATATGTAAGAAAGGTGGAAAGTGAGTCACATTATGAATGTGACCTATGAATGTGTATATAATATGTTTATTATTTTATACCATTGCATGTTTAATGGTATTAGAAATGAGATTGCATATAGTAGTGGACCTAATGGAGATTAAATCTTAATTTATGCAGAATAGATTATGTGATGAAATAGAAAATGAGAATGGACTTGGGTAATATTGAATAGTGAAATTGTTATGGCAATAACTAAATGAAGCTATCATAAGATGTTTTGGAACTCAAAGTATTTATGTGTGGAAATGTTTTATGTATAAGTGTATAATAAGAAATTGTAAGGAAAGAATAATGTAGTTAAAAATTTTTAGAAGAGATGGATTGGATATGGAGTAATGAATGAAATTTGTGTAAGATTTGTATCTGATTAAAGGTTGGGCATAGAAATGTTAAAGACAATATTATTGAAAATAAGTAGGTTAATGATGAGCAAATAATCAAAAGCAAATTGTTTTGAGATGGAATTAAAAGGTGTTAACTTTTGGTGTAATAAAAGTTTGGAGAATATATACAATTTTTGTGATTCAATCTAGCATTATAATCGTAAAGGCTGGAATCGAATAATAGAAGAACAATATTGATTTTCAAACCCCAAGTGTGATTGTTAATATACTATGGTCATATAATTTGGTTAGTGTGATTAGTTGGTTAGTTTTATTATCTTCAGATTTAGAACTGAGATGATATAACTATAGTACAATTTTGGTGAGATTGATAACTATGTTTCTAGAAACATGGTTAAAAGATATGATTGGTAAAATTATATTTTATAATTTCTATGTTAGAAATGTAATTATAATTATGAGAAGTAAAGCAAGAAAAGATAATTGTGATAATGTTTTAAGCTATGAATTATGTGATAGAAAAGTAATTCTATGAATATAGTAATATTATATGAGGTGAAGAAATAATAAAAGGGGAGAAATTGCAAATGTGATTGAAAGTTATACTAAATACATTTATAGTATAAAGTGAATAAGTGAATGAACTTAAGATTTATGGGAGTATGAATAATAATTATGGTATGAGATAATTATGAGAATTTTGTGGAAATTGTACTAAGATAATTGGAAATAAATTATGAGTGTATGAAAAGATGAATATGAATCTGGAAAGATTAGAATTTGAATATAAGTTTGACCTAATGAAATTAGGTTATATATATATTGTGAAATTCAATGATAAATTTCGATAAGTTAATTATTGATTTGAATTAAATAAGATTGAAATGTTAGTATATTGTGATAGATAGATCGATTGACCTAGATTTCGCTAAAGTTGCGAGTCAATATTGAGATTTAATACGTACAGTTGTACTGGGAGTATAAAATTTAAATGGTAATGTGTATGATGTAATATTCTGGTTTATGAATGAACATAAATAAATTGAATTATATCAATTGTAAATGATGAGAAAAAGGAAAATGTTGTTTACCTGTTGAGTAAGTTTAAAGTATTGTATTAATATTTATATTAAGTGAGAAGTAAGCTAAAGAAAGTAAGGATATTGTTATCCATTGAGATTTGGTAAATGTTTATTTTATGTTAAGAAATTCAATGCATATTAATAATGTATGTTTGGTATAATGTGAATGTTGTGATGAGCATGTAAAATGTGTGGTAATGCCATTGGTTATGTACACTTGAGTAATGGATTGATTAATGTGATTTGAGATGTAAAACCAATGTGTTTGGTGATAATAATGCAAATGAGATGATTGAGGCATGGTTGCTTAATTGATTGTGGAATATGAGATGAGAAAGAAATTGTTAAAAATATAAATTAATGACTTTTAAGGTTAAAGTTAAAAGAATGTCTAGAAAGAGATAAAGTGATAATCTGACTCTAAAATAAAGATAAAATTCATTAGCAATGTAATAGGTTATCTTGATTGCTTGGTTGAGAAAGTAATAAGATATCAATATAGATATATATACCTAAACACTGATGAATTATGAATTTCAGAGAAGATGATTAACTCTAAGGGGGAGAGTAGAAGTTATGTGATTTGATGAAATCATAATGTAAGAATACGATTAATATTATATAACAATTAAGATGGTGTTTTGTCAGGAATGAATTATTACTACATTGGATAATTTCGAGGACGAAATTTTATAAGGGGGAGAGAATTGTAGTATCCCAAAGTATACCTTAAAAGTTTTGGAGTTATTGTTGTATTTGGATTTATGGTATAAAGTGGTGTAGGAAAAGTAAGTATATATATATAATTAATTGATAATAATAATAATAATGAAAGAAGGAGGAAAGGAAAGTTAAAAAGAGTGAAAGGTGTGTGGTGGAAGATATTTTAGAAATAATTAATTATATTATTATATATATATATATATATGAGATAAGAACAAAAGAAAGAGGAAAATTCTTTCTTTCTTTTTCTTCTTCGTGGTCGAGAGAGAGAGAGAGAGAGAGATGTGATTTTAATGATTTTCACATCAAATTTCTTAAGGGTTTTAAGAAGATTGAAGATTGAGTTTGAAGATTTGATAAGATATTCATGTAAGTATTCTTTTCTTGAGTTGGTTTTATTGATTATGTATATATGTAAGTCTTCATCTTCTTGTCTTGATTTCTTTTGATTGAGGTTATATTTGAGATGATTGGTGTGTTAGATGGTGATAATGAAAGATTAAAGTATGTAAATGTGTTGAATTGGTATATAAGTGATGATAAGTTGGGGTATTTATGAGGATGATGATGAATTGTTGAGTAATTAATTATAGTGGTGTATATAATGATTATTATGCTGATATAATGAAATTATACAAGTGTTAAAGTGATAGGTAATTGATAGATATAAACAAAGATGTTGATTAATGGGGGTTTTGGTATGAATTTTGAAGTGTTTGTGTTTAATGGATGAGAGTTCGAAATGTTTGATTTTTGTCTGGCACGGTCAGTGACACGGCCGTGTGGTTGGGCGTGTAATCGGTACTGAGTTGGACGGTTGTTACACGACCATTAACACGGCCATGATACTGAGCGTGTTATAGCTATTGTGAGAAAAGTATTTGACACGGCCATGAACACGCCCGTGTTGTTGGGCGTGTCAATGATTCTGTGAGACAGAATGTATTATACGTCCGTGACACGCCCGTGGTTCTGAGCATGTCAAAGCTTCTGTATTGTTGGCTTTAGGGCACGATCAAGGACACGCCCGTGTTTGTGAGCGTGTCATGTGTAGATTTTGCCCTAATTGATTCTTATTTATATTATCTCATGTGTATCTCTAAGTGAGTTTGTATGATCACTTTTGGGATTAGGTTTTGAAGAGATTGAGTTGCCTTAATCTAAGTATTGAAGGATTCATGAAAGAGAAATTTAGATGGATGTGAGTCTCTCTTGAGGTAAGTACAAAACTTCATTTGATTTCGTATATTTATATGATTTAGAACCTTAACGCATTCGGCCATAATTATGTTAAGGTAATCTATTATATTGTTGATGTATATATATAGATATATGGATAATGTATATATTATGAAATGTGAAAGATGTGAATGATATAATGTAGAACGTAATGTTGATGTTATGAATAATGTTATGTGGGACATAATGTGAATATTGATGATGAATTACTTCAATGTGAATTGAGATATAAAGAATGTGAAAGTAATGTTATGAATTAGAACGATGTAAATGTTATGGTTGAAGCATGCATAAATAATGTTTAATGCCATTGAGTAATGATGGAAATGATATGATAGGTTTGCCTAATTGATGATATATATGTATACTTGAATAATAAAGTGTATCATTGTAATTGGCCATGATGAATCAAATGTGATGTGAAGCCATTGTGATTGGCTATGATAATTCAAATGAGATGTGAAGCCATTGTGATTGGCTATGATAATTCAATTTATAATGAAATTGATAAATGAATTGTGTAGCTAATGTGTTATTCCATTTTCAGAGTTTGTTGTTGGTGGCATGCCTAATATTAGTAACAATCTCTTGAAGTTAGGTTGGGCTTGATCCTTGAAGCCAAGTTGGGTTGAAGTTTAACATGTTTTACTCCCCTTGAAGCTTGGTTGGGTCTAGTCCTTGAAGCCTAATTGAGATAAGCTAGGTTGGATTGGTTCTTGAAGCCAAGTTGGGTTGATACTTAGCATGCTTTGTTCTCCTTGAAGCTTGGTTGAACCTAAATCTTTGAAGCCTAGTTGGGATAATGATAAATGTGATAATTAAACCAAAGCATTAACTCTGAAAATTGAATGGCATATTAGTGTGTTGTTTGGGCCCGAGTCTGTCTTTGTTGTCAATGTGATATCCAAATGTGGAAATAAATGAATAATGGGATTTATGGCTGACTTTGTTGAAAGTGTGATTGTGAACCTCGGTTTTCCGCCCAAAAAGGATCCGGGCGAAAGTTCACTCGTTGTCGGGAGTCGCCACTCAGTTTATTTTGTTCGAAGGGAAAAACTAAGAAAACCCTTGTTTGACTCCAATGACTTGTCCAATGTAAAGGTTTCTAGTCTGCGAACCCAAGGAGGATTCGGGGACTATGTCATGCATTTGACTAACTTGCAAAAAAAGAACAAATCAAAAAGGAATGAAGAACAGATTGTTGGTAAATTGCGGACTTGCTATTTGGGGTGAATCCCAAATATGCCTACATACTCCCGTTTGAATGGGAGATCAAAACCCATGTAGTTCGGAAAAGCCTATTTAAAGGCAGTGGAAATTATGCTTCATGCATATGTGTGTGTATGCTTCGTGCATTTGTCAGGCTTTTTGCCAAAGTTGTTAATTTTAGCACTTAGTGCAAATTTGTGAAATTTAGGTACTTTGTACCAAAATAGTGCGATTTAGGCGTTTGGCCAAAAGATTGATTGTAATTGTGATTTTTAAGTACTTTGTACCAAAAGATCCAATTCAGGCTCTATGCCAAAAAGTCGATTGATTTGCGGCTCCATGCCGAGGTGTTGATTGATTAGTTAATTAGGCCTTAGACCTAAAAGGATTAGGTCTTTGACCGAAAAGAAATTAAGAAGAAGATAGAATGCTTTATGATATGCTTAAATTGACAAATAATGAATTATCATACTACCTTGTTTAGAGTCCTTCCGCTTCGCAGTTCCAGGTCTCGTTTTCTTAGATCTTGAAATATGATTCTTAATCCCTGCCACACAAAGTTAGATTCTTGCAAATAAAAGTCCAATAAGAGTTTTTTTTTTAAGCGTGAAAAGAATCCAACAGCATGAGGCCCACCAGAAAAAAGTTCCTCCCCTTTTTTGAAGGTTTAAAGGCATTTTATAGGCAAAATCCGGGTTGGATGGCGGTCGGACCGCCGGTCCAGCGGTTGAACCGCCGTGGTCGGCGGTCTAACCGGCGGCTCGCCGGAAAAATGAGAAAAAGGACGGCGGTCGGACCGCCGAGACCACAGCGGTAGGACCGCTGGTCAGCCGGCGGTCGGGCGGCGGTTCTCACCCCAAAAACCGCACCGAAATCCGTGTTTTCCCGTTCAAACTGATTTTCTGGGAGCTGCGGACCACCAAAAATTATTCCGAGACCATACCTGTGATCCTTGCGTCGCTCCGAACATTTCAAGTACCATGAAGGCATACTTTCGGTGAACTTTGCCGCGGTCGACCGGTCTGGCTCGATTTTTTGCAGTCGGCTTTCCGAGCCTTAAAATTCGAGTGTTCACAATTGCCCCCCACTGGGGCCCATAAAAATGATTTATGGGACTCAGTGGTCGTCTGAAACGAGAATTTTGAGCGAGGTGCGAACAGACCCGCGATTTCACATTTTCTATAAATAGGCTCATTTCATTCAATTTTCATTTGCTTTCATTCATTCTTCTTCTTTCACTTCTTTCAAATTTTCTCTCGACGATGGATTTTACCGGCTTTGAAGACCTCGAAATCCCACTCCCTCCCTGCAATCTTTTATTTGAGGAGGAGAAGCACAGTTCCCGGACCGACTGCTATGAGGTGAGTACTTTCCGTTTGTTCATCTAGTATGCATGCTTAGGAATTTTATTTATTTCCAGTAAGGAACTCAGAAATAAATTTTAGGAATATTTCATTTACATGTACTTAGTAATGAATTAGGATCTGTACCAAGCTTCATTATGTTCTGCCATCAGAAATTATTTCTAGTAAAGAACTTAGAAATAATCCTTTAGGAATCCACACCCGGCTGGGGAAAGAATTTAAATTTTACTGAAGTTGCCCCCGAAATTATCCACAATGATGATGGTTGATTGATTTTTTTTTTTTAGGACACGTCGATTAGGATATCTCTCGCGGAAAGACCCATGAGCACTATTCCAGCTTACATCTTTGACGCCGGACATCCGGTGGGGGATCTTATCAGACCTGCTTTCCTCCACTGTTTGAGGACCATAGATGCGGGTAGAGACATCCACAGGGATGTGATTTGCGCGCTGGCTGAGCGGTGGTGGCCCACTACTGATACCTTCCATTTTGCTTGGGGGGAGATGACGATGACGCCTACCGACTTTTCTGTCATCTCTGGGATTCCATTTGGCGTTGAGATGGTGGAGTATTACAATGACTGGCGGCATGACATCTCTTCCGCCGATATGGTCACTTTAATCGGGGTTGACTACCCTCGACATCAGGCGCCTCGCTGTATTCAGAGGAGGTGGCTTGTAGAGCAGGCACCAGCCATTTATACTGGCTATGAGGTAGGCGATCTTACTGCTGATCAGGCGGCCAGGTTTACCCTGATCCTCCTGTTTGCTAACTCCTTCTTAGCAAACAGAAAGGATGCAGTGAATTTCAATGTGTTGAAGAGTCTAACCGACCTGACCCGACTTCAGACATATGATTGGGCTAGCATGATGTTGTGTAAATTGTATGATGACATGTCAGACCTTTGCTATACCCGCATTGGTCCATGTGGCCTGTATTACTTCTGGGAGGTAATGTAAAGAACATTTCCTTCACCTTGCATAAACCGACTCTGATCTCTTTTTTCATTTATTTCAGACTTGGGCTTATGAGTACTTTCCTGATGTCGCCCCTTTTCTTCGTGAGCCACTTGCCCCTGTGGATCCTCTTTCTCCCATTGCTTGGAGGTGGTATAGAGAGAGGATAGCAGCACCAAAGAGGAAGCTACCTATCAGAGAGCTGAGATCGTTCTTCGACAGTTGCTCCATGGACTCGGTAAATACCTTATCTTCATCGTTATTTATTATATTAGAGAAAATGACTCACTAACATAATAAATTTTTACAGGTAGCATTTACAACAATGTCTAACCGCCTGACAGAGTGGATTGCTCAAGATCACAGCTTTCAGCGATCACAGACCCTGACCCACCGTCGATTCATACTTCCCCATCCAGAGTATCGACGATACTATCTCGCCGAGAGAGTGACCTTCCAGATTGCTGGCTTCCGTGCAGTTCCCTTGGACCCCCCTGATGACATGCTGACTCTGGCGCTTCTGCCCATTACAGCGTCCCAGTATGAGGGTGATCCCTTTGAATCGGCCTTTGCCTCGGATGAAGAGGATTATGATATCTACTGTCTTGAGCGACTAATGCCACACATTGGGGCCCTACTTCCAGCACCACCTTATCGGTCTTCCCACTCTTCAGCCCCTACTTCCAGCACCCCGGGAGACCATCCCTCTTCCAGCTGGCGAGCTAACAGACCTTCTTCTTCTAGGACTAGGGCTTCCGCCTCCAGGGCTGGACCATCACATACTGGAGCAAGCAGCAGTTCATCACACTTGAGGCCTCCCCCATCCATTCTTGCGGCTACCGGTCGATTGGACCCTGCTTTAGCCGACTTGCGGTTGCCATATGCTGTTCGTTATCATGCACCTGATGGTTGGGTGTCCCCACCAATTGGTGTGGAGGGTGCATCTCACCGGAGGCTTGTTCACATCACTCAGGTATATTCTTTTAGAACTTTTCATGAAAAGGATTCATAAAATTCTCTTGAAATTGATTGTGATTGTGTCTTTTTTTACAGGTACCTGAGGGTCTAGTTGCTGATATGACAGCACTGATCACTGCTTTGTCAGATGAGCTGGCTGGTGCTTGGACTGATGCTGCTTATGAGAGGCAGAACAGGCCGCAAAGACGGAGAGCCCGGCGCTGAATTCTGATATTTGTCTTGGACTATATTTGTAGTATTTGGATTATTCTTGCTCTGTACTTTGTACCTTTCGTACTTTCCACCTGTCATTTGAACTTAAGTACAAACCTGCACTAATTTGTTAGTATTAACCGCAGATATGAATGTATGATGTTTGTTTTTTGAATCTATTTTCAAAGTAAATTCCTGAGATAACCCCAAAAATAGCACCTAAAACGATCTAAACAGGGCCAAAATACAAGAATTCCACAACATAAAAATAAAAATAAAATAAAATAAATACATAAAACGAGAATCGAGGCTGTGCGGGGGCGATCGGGCCCCGGTCCGGCGGGTCAACCGCCGGGGCGGCGGTCGAGACGCAGTCCGGCTGTCGAGCCGCCGCTCGGCGGTCGGACCGCCGGGGACCCCAGGGCAGTATATGTATTTGAGAAAAAATTAGGATTTTGAGTGCATTTTTGGGCCAAAAACAGATCTCTCACTGCAGGATTTTTATTTCCCTCCAAAATGAATCCTCTTTTTAATCACGTGATGCATAATTGGACCAAAAGTCTCCACAATGTTGAAAGGATCAACATGGGGAGGTACGAGTTGAAAGCTGTCGCCACCCTCAGAGGTGTAGCTGTAGACTGGGATTTCTTGCACTCTTGTATCAGGTTTTGGGATCCCCAAGCCCATGTTTTCATATTTGTGGCTCGGATGGAGGAAATGTGTCCTCTTTTTGAGGAGTTCTGCTCGATTATTGGGTGTGATCCAAATGCCCCTCTTGTGAGGCGTGAGGTCCAAATCGGGTATGTGGGATCTTTTCAGAGGCTTTTTAGCTTCACAAAACCCCAAGCCCAAGCTATGATTGTAGATGGGGATAAGGCGATGCTGCTTCCCCTAATTGATGAGTTCTTGACCGCCGATTTTGAAGACGATGTTCAATTGAGGCATAGAATGCGAGCCTTCGTCTTTTGTCTGCTAGCTGGGTTCCTCTTCAACCGTGACCCCGGCTTTGGAGATTTGAGACTTTGCCCAATGGTTAGGCAAATGGAAGAGCTCAACTGTATCGGGGGCATGATCCTGGCTGAGACTATTCAGAGTCTCGACAGATGTGCACTTGGATTTGAACGTTGGACCGTCACCCCAGTCATCCTTCAGGTAATTTATACCTTTTGTTTCTTTTGCTTATTCTATCATCTCTCTTTTCCTTTGTAAAATAGAAAGGATCTATTTTTTCAGGTTTGGCTGAGAGATCATCTTCGAGTGGTTGCAGCCCCCCAGACTTTGACCTACAACCCTTCGCAGTACCGCACCAGGAAAATTCAGATTTCTTTTCCCTCTATGGCCGAATGGACTGTTTGGCTGTTTGAGCTTGGACCGGAAGAATTATTATGGTTCGTCCCTTGGTATAGGATTCCTCAATTCATGGAGGCAAATGCCTTGCACAACCATGTCTACCTGCTTGGGTTCACTCACAGTACTTGGTACAGTGCTTCCCGCGTCCTCAGGCAGATGGGTATTGATCAGAGAGTTCCCCTTCCTGTCGGGCTTCCCATTGCTTCTCCTATTACCCCCGGGGTTACTCGGGCTGTTCTACAGACTTGGGTCAGAGACCATCGGATGATCAGGCCTGGTGCAGAGCCTTCCCTCGTTCAGCCCACTCCAGAGTACAGGACCTGGTTTATAGCTGAGGTTTGGCCCGTTGAGAAACTGAGGAGGTGCGCATTGCTGCAGGAGTTGGAGGGAGAGGGGGTGTAGGATTTGGATCCCAGGGTGACTCCATTGTCTTTTCTGTTTTTTGGGTTGTTTTTTACCTTTTTGGTTTTTTTTTTTGGAGGAATATGACTTGATCTTTTTGTGTTTTATAGGCTGAATGACTCTTTTTGTAACAGATGATTCTCTTTTGTAATGAATGATTCTTAATGAATGACCCTTTTGTTTGCTTTCCATGCATTATCTACTTTATTTATTTGCTCTTATTTTTGCCTAAGCCGTCCTTTCGGATTTTCAACTTAGCGAGCTCTTATCCATTCTTGCCTAAGCCGCCCTTTGCGGGTTTTCAGCTTAGCGGGCCCCACTATTGCCTAAGCCGCCCTTTGTGGGTTTTCGGCTTAGCGGGATTTTTTTGTTTGTTTTGTTTTTTGTTTTTTGGCAAAAGAAAGGTGAATGAATGATTTTTATTAAAATTTAGACCGTGCCCAAGGAGAGCTGCCTACATATCTCGAATTAGTTTGCGAGAATCAGGTCTAATGTAGTTCATTACAATGCATGATTATACATAATATTTCTTTAGTTGATCCAGATTGCATGGGTTTATGAACTCCAGACCATCCAAATCAGACAAGATGACGGCTCCACCGGAAAGTATTTTCTTCAAAATGTAGGGTCCCGCCCAATGAGGACGAAACTTCCCACGAGGATCTGTAACAGGTGTTCTGATCTCCTTCAAAACCAAACAACCTTCTTCCAACTTTCGATCTTTGACCTTTTTGTTGAAATGTCTGGCCATTCGCCTCTGATACCCTTGAATCTGATGTAGAGCTTGAAGTCTTTTTTCATCCAAACTCAACAACTGATGATGATAATTGCTGATCCATTCAGCTTCATTTATCTGACTTTCTTGCATTATCCTCGCCGATTGAACTTCCAGTTCAATGGGTAGTACTGCTTCCATTCCGTATACCAGTGAATACGGGGTTGCCCCAGTAGGAGTTCTAACTGATGTTCTGTATCCCCACAAGGCCAATGGCAACTTCTCATGCCAACGCCTATGTTCCTTGATCATCTTTTGTATGATCACCTTTATAGACTTGTTCGCTGCTTCTACAGCTCCATTTGTTTGGGGTCTATAAGGAGAGGACTTATGATGTTGGATTTTCTTATCCTGCAAGAGTTTAGCAAATTCTGCTTGGAAATGAGTTCCATTATCTGTGATAATCTCGAATGGTGTTCCGTACCGACAAAGGATGTTGGTTCGGACAAACTGTGCTGCCTTTTTGGCGTCTAATTCTGCATAGGAAGCTGCTTCAACCCACTTTGTGAAGTAATCCACTGCTACCAAGATAAACTGATGTCCATTTGATGCTTTTGGATGTATTTTTCCAATTATATCAATTCCCCAAGTAGCGAAGGGCCATGGAGAAGTGATCGGATTCAGGGCAACAGGAGGTTACTTCTGTAGCTTAGCAAATATTTGACATTGATGACATCCTTGCACAAATGCCACACAGTCTGCATTCATGGTGGACCAATAATATCCTAGATTGGAAATTTTTCGAGCCAGGGCGATCCCATACATGTGTGGCCCTGATTCGCCACCATGTACCATTTCCATGATCTGCTTAGCTTCTGCCTCATTCACACACCTTAGGTGCATTCCATTCCAACTCCTCCTGTAGAGGATATCTCCATTGAGAATGTAACCTATGGAAAGCTGCCTTATTGCCCTCTGATCAACCTTTGATGATCCCTCCGGATAACTTCCATCCTTGAGATAACTCTTGATATTCCAAAACCATGGTTTACCATCGGCCAAGTGCATTACATGGGCGGGTTGCTTTTGAAGCTGAACTTTCAATGGACGAATGACTTTCCCCTCCCTGATATTGATCATGGAAGCTAAAGTAGCCAAGGCATCAGCAAACTGATTCTTTGCTCTTGGGAGATATTCGAAGGACAGATCATTGAACTGTTGTGCCAAATGATCAAGGCGTTGTAGGTAAGGAACCATACGCTCTTCTCTTATCTTCCATTTCCTTAAGGCTTGTGATACTATTAAAATAGAATCACCATAGACCTTTAGGTCCTTAATCGCCAATTCCAGGGCGGCTTCCAGCCCATTAATGCAAGCTTCATATTCTGCTTCGTTGTTTGTGCAGCTAAAGTCAAGTTTAACTGCGAATGGAATGTATTCTCCACAAGGAGTTTTGAACACAATCCCAATTCCGTTTCCATGATAATTGGATGCCCCATCAAAATACATCTCCCAAACACTGCTTTCCACGGTCAAGAGGTCTTCATCAGGGAAACCCATTTCTCGCATCTCGTCATTCACGGGTAATTCTGCTAATTGGTCAGCTATTGCGCCACCTTTCACAGCTTTCCTTTGAACAAATTTCAAGTCAAAGGCTGCCAATGTTGACACCCACTTAGCCATTTTGCTGTCCAAAACAGGCCTCTCCATAAGGAATTTCAAGGGACTCTGTTCTGCAATGACATAAGTAGTGTAAGAAGACAAGTAGTGTTGTAATTTCGTACAAGCCCAATACAAGGCTAAACACAACTTCTCAATCTTGTTATACTTTAACTCATAGTCCAGCATCCTTTTGCTGAGGTAGTAAATTGCATTTTCCACCTTTGTATCCTCAGCTTCTTGAGCTAGCATTGCCCCCATGGCTTCATCTGTTACAGACAAATACAAGAGCAGAGGTTTTCCCATTCTGGGAGGTTGTAGAATTGGCGGACTTAACAAGTATTCTTTGATCTTGTCGAAGGCCTTTTGGCAGTCTTCATTCCATTCTTATGAAGCGCCTTTCCTTAGTAGCTTAAAGATTGGACCACAAGTCTCTGCCAACTGCGATATGAATCGACTGATATACTGTAATCTACCTAGCAAGCCTCGAATCTCTTTTTCTGTTCTTGGTGGAGGCATTTTCAGAATAGCCTTTGACTTTGCTGGATCAACTTCTATTCCTTTCTTGCTGACCAGATATCCCAAAAATAAGCCCGATGTTGCTCCAAACAGACACTTTGCAGGATTAAGCTTCAAATTGTACTTGCGAAGTCTAAGGAAGAACTTCTCAAGTGCTTCAACGTGTTCTTCTGGAGATTTTGACTTGACAATCATATCATCGACATACACTTCTACTTCTTTGTGTATCATGTCATGAAAGACTGTTGTCGCCATCCTTTGATAGGTAGCCCCTGCATTTATTAATCCAAAAGGCATGACCCTGTAGCAGAAAGTGCCCCATTCTGTGATGAAAGCCGTCTTTTCTTTGTCTGGTGGGTGAACTAGGATCTGATTGTACCCAACCGCAAGATCAGTCATGGAAACCATCACATGCCCAGCCATCCTGTCTATCAGCAAATCGATGTGTGGTAGTGGAAAATCATCCTTGGGACAGGCCTTATTCAGATCTCTGTAGTCAACACACATCCTAACCTTTCCGTCTTTCTTTGGGACCGGCACAATGTTTGCTAACCATGAAGGGTAGGCAATTGGTTCAATGAACTTATTGTCCAGTTGCTTGGCAACCTCCTCTTTAATTTTCAAGGACCATTCTGGCTTCATTCTTCTCAATTTCTGCTTAACCGGCTTCGCATCGGGGTATAGCGGAATCTTGTGAACTGCTATGGCTGGGTCTATTCCCGTGACATCACTTGCCTTCCACATGAAGCAGTCGACATACTTCCTGATGCAATCGACAACCTGTTCTTTATTCACACAATCATATGCAATGTATGTATGTTCATTTTCTTTGCCAATTATTATCTTTTCATTTATTTCTTTTATTTTATTTATTTCATTTTTGCTAGATAACACTTGGAAAGCAAAAGACACAGGGTAACCAAGAATCGGAACAGTTTCATTGATAATGGTGGAGTCATTCTCCAAGATTACATTAGACTTGACATTAGGGCTTTCTAAATCTGAAATTACAGAAGACTCAGAATTAGACTCTAACTTGGTTTTTGACTCAGAATTAGTACAAGACTCGGTACAAGACTCAAGTTCAGGGTGTGACACAGGACTAGGTTTAACCTCAGCAGCTTGTCCCTCCTCGGCGTACCAGTTTCTCAGCGGTCCATCCGTGGTCTTGATCAGCTTTGTGAAATCCCTATTGTCTTCAAAGTTGGTTATCATAGCAACCTCATCAAAGAGACTAGGCCGCATGAAATTTTCCATTTGGGGGTCAGTTTCAAGTTCTGGCTCTTCTTCTTTTATGGCCACAACATCAGCGAACATTTCAAAACCCAGTAGCTTCTTTCTAGTCAAAGGAGAATAGAATGGCTCCTGGAAACCACAGTAAGGAACTGTTTTCCCAGATTTGCAGAAGTGACCATTCAGAGTTTTAAAGTAAGGGCGCATTTTGAGGCTTTTTGCTCCCCAAGTCTTCTTCCCTTTTTTCCCATGCTCAAGCTCTTCAATCTCCTTATTTGTGGGTTTGTACCCCAAACCAAAAGTTCCCTGATTCTCGGGTTCTTCCCATGGCCGTACTACAGGTGTTTTTCTCCCAGACTTCATCATTTCCATTCCGGGTAGCAGACCTACCCTCAGCATCATTCCCACTAGACAATTGATTTGAACCTCCCCAAAGTCATATGAGACAAATGGCCCTTTTGGCTTTTCACCTTCAATGCATTGAACTGTGTCGTAATGAAACCCAGTCAAGGTCATGGCGGTTTCACCAGGAACAACCTCAAGGAGAGACTGATCCATGGTTTTCCTGTTGATTTCGCAGGTGTCCCCTTTGATAGTGATGATTTTTCCTTCAAAAGGGAATTTAAGTTTTTGGTGTAGTGAAGAAGGTACAGCATTAATCTGATGAATCCACGGCCTTCCAAGGAGGAGATTAAAGCTCGCAGGTACATCAATGACCTGGAATGGTACTCCCATTTTCACCGGCCCAATAGCAATTTCCAGAGTGGCAACACCCAAAATTTCTCTTCGAGTGTTATCATATGCTCTCACAATCTGATCAGAAGGTGTAAGATCTGTAGTCTCCAACCCCAAACAGCTTGCTACTTTCAAAGGACACACATTTAAAGCTGACCCATTATCAATGAGAACCATGGGCACAGTCTTTCCCCCAGTCTGTACGGTGATGTATAGAGCATCATTATGTTTACTGCCATCTTCTGGTAGGTCTGTATCAGAAAATCGGATACTCAATGCCTTGGTTGATTGGGTCAAAGTGGCCACCAAAGCTTCTGGGCTTGTGTCCACAGGTGTATCAAGTTGACTCAAAGCTTCGCTGAGAGCCTGGCGGTGTGGGAATGAGGAAGCAAGGAGCTCCCAAATTGACACCTTAGCCTGGGTTTGCTTAAGCTGAGTAAGGATAGGGTCTTCTTTTGGCTCTGTGGTCTTCTTATGGGGGTGATTTGAGGTTGTAGGGGTTTTTCCCAAGTCAAGTGGCTGATATTGTCTTCCACTTCTTGTCAGAGCACTGACTTCTTCAGCAAGGTCGTTCAAATCTAACACACACACTTCATTCATTTCCAAGAGAAATTTGAAAGGATCAAACAACTCTTCTTCCACAGTAATGGCGTGGATGGAATGATTGGGCAAAGGGTTAGTGTTGATATTTGGTTGCCTCCTGAGAGGAATGATGTCACCACTATCCACCAGATCCTGGATGCGGTTTTTGAGTGTCCAGCAAGCATCTGTTTTATGCCCATTCCCTTGATGGTATTCACAATATTCATTGACTTTATAACTGGAAGGTAATGGGTTTGGAGGAGGTCTTGGGTCCAAAGGCTTCAAATATTTCCCTTCCACAGCCTTTTTAAACACCAAATGAAGGGGTACCCCAAGGTCAGTATATTGCCTTCTTGGCTGATTTCTCGGCCCAAGATTGCCCACACGTAAAGGATTCGCAGGGGCAATATTGGCCACTTGATTGACCTTGCTTGAGGAAGGAGTTTGGCTTTGTTTCTTATATTTCGAAGCAGCCCCCTCATCCACTATTTTACCCAACTGTATCAAATCTTCTACCTTGGTTGCAGTTGCAATGAGCGATTTGAAAGTAGGTAGATATTGGGTTTGCAGTTGAGCCTGATATGTAGGTCTTAAATTCCTGATTATGATATCAATCTGCTCTTGTTCTGAAGGGCGATTAATCATTTGGGCAGCTTTTGCCCTCCACCTCGTAAGGAACGAGGAGAAGGGTTGTTGTTCTGCTTGGTGGTTTCAAGTTCTCTTCTAGTGACATCCACCTCAATATTGTAGTGGTATTGAGAGTTAAATGCATTGCAGATGTCTTCCCATATCTTAATCTTGGAACGGTCTAGACTCACAAACCATTTAAGGGCAGCCCCAGTCAGGGATTGTTGGAAGAGTTGAGCAAAGAGCTCATCATTTAAACCCCAAGGACTTAAGGCTCCCACATACATTTTCAAATGGGTTTTAGGGCACGTGGTCCCATCAAATCTGTCCATCCCCGGCATCTTGAATTTTGGAGGTAATCTGGCTTGGGGAAACAAGGATAAGGAATCCATGTCTACCACCTCTTTGTGAGTTTTCATGGCAGTGATTGACCTCTCAAGCAATTCAAGTTTCTTTTTCAGTTCCTCTGTTTCATTCTTGGAGGGTGGATCCTCCAAATTAATGACAGGGGTATTAATCTGAGCAGTCACGGGGGTACTAGTTTGCCCCACTATGGGTTCCTTCCCCAAATTTCCAGGAATAGGGACTGTCTTTGGTGCTCCTTCTAACTCAGCTAGGATGGCTACCCTTTGGGCGGCTAAAGCTTCATCAATTTTTTCTTGCATTCTAGCTTCAATTTCCTTAACCTGACCATCCAGCAAAGCTTTAATCTGTTCAATCGTGGCCATTTCAGTAATTGGAGTAGTTGGTGAAGTTGGGGTAGTAGGACTTGTGGGGGATAACACAGTTGGTGTTGATGTGTCTGGTGTAGGTGAAGGCACACGGACAGAGGGTACCTGAAAAGGTCAAGGGTAAAAAAATCAGGGTGGTGTGTAGGGTAGGAAAACTCTTGGTCCACTTATGTACATCAAAATTTTTCCCCAAAACAATGTTGTTATGTTGCATGAATGCACCTCATCACATCACAATTCATTTTAATGGAATGCGGCACTATCATTGGGTACATACAACCTAAGGGAAGGTTCTATTGTTATGTAAAAATAGAGAATCGGCTTATCATAGGGACCCTTGAGTCTTGAGTAAGATATACCTAACCACATGTGAAACAAGGAGTTTCGCGTGGGTCCAACAGTACGATTACTCATGGGCCACTCCAAAAGGATTGGAATGGTTTGCGACAACAGGGAGGACGCTTTGGCTGTCCGCCGGCATAATCAAGGAGACCTGCCGGTCAGCGCTACTTGCTATCCAGACTCAGAACTTTGAACAGAAAGGGAAGAAATTCATTTGAAAACAATTTTTTATGCAATGGAGGAAAAGGATTCCCCCATATATGCAAGAGAAAAAGATTCTCTGAATGACAAAACAAATGCACATTTAGCCCAACAAGAGATCCATCCAAGGAAAAAGATTCCTTTTGCCAATCTTCATCCCAATATCCTTAAGGAGAGGATATATATTGCTAGGGTACCCTGCAAAATGAATAAAAACACCCTAAAGAAGGGCAAATTAGTCAAATAAGCAATAATAGCCTACTAGGATCCCATAAATTATTTTTATGGTCTCCCGTGGCAAGTTAATCAAATAATCAATAGTAGTCCACTAGGATCCCATAAATGATTTTTATGGTCCCCAGTGGAGTCGCCAGATTGTGAACCTCGGTTTTTCGCCCAAAAAGGATCCGGGCGAAAGTTCACTCGTTGTCGGGAGTCGCCACTCAGTTTATTTTGTTCGAAGGGAAAAACTAAGAAAACCCTTGTTTGACTCTAATGACTTGTCCAATGTAAAGGTTTCTAGTCTGCGAACCCAAGGAGGATTCAGGGACTATGTCATGCATTTGACTAACTTGCAAAAAAAGAACAAATCAAAAAGGAATGAAGAACAGATTGTTGGTAAATTGCGGACTTGCTATTTGGGGTGAATCCCAAATATGCCTACATACTCCCGTTTGAATGGGAGATCAAAGCCCATGTAGTTTGGAAAAGCCTATTTAAAGGCAGTGGAAATTATGCTTCATGCATATGTGTGTGTATGCTTCGTGCATTTGTCGGGCTTTTTGCCAAAGTTGTTAATTTTAGCACTTAGTGCAAATTTGTGAAATTTAGGTACTTTGTACCAAAATAGTGCGATTTAGGCGTTTGGCCAAAAGATTGATTTTAATTGTGATTTTTAAGTACTTTGTACCAAAAGATCCAATTCAGGCTCTATGCCAAAAAGTTAATTGATTTGCGGCTCCATGCCGAGGTGTTGATTGATTAGTTAATTAGGCCTTAGACCTAAAAGGATTAGGTCTTTGACCGAAAAGAAATTAAGAAGAAGATAGAATGCTTTATGATATGCTTAAATTGACAAATAATGAATTATCATACTACCTTGTTTAGAGTCCTTCCGCTTCGCAGTTCCAGGTCTCGTTTTCTTAGATCTTGAAATATGATTCTTAATCCCTGCCACACAAAGTTAGATTCTTGCAAATAAAAGTCCAATAAGAGTTTTTTTTTTAAGCGTGAAAAGAATCCGACAGCATGAGGCCCACCCGAAAAAAGTTCCTCCCCTTTTTTGAAGGTTTAAAGGCATTTTATAGGCAAAATCCGGGTTGGACGGCGGTCGGACCGCCGGTCAGGCGGTTGAACCGCCGTGGTCGGCGGTCGGACCGGCGGCTCGCCGAAAAAACGGGAAAAAGGACGGCGGTCGGACCGCCGAGACCACAGCGGTCGGACCGCTGGTCAGCCGGTGGTCGGACCGCCGGTCCGGGCGGCAGTTCTCACCCCAAAAACCGCACCGAAATCCGTGTTTTCCCGTTCAAACTTATTTTCTGGGAGCTGCGGACCACCAAAAATTATTCCGAGACCATACCTGTGATCCTTGCGTCGCTCCGGACATTTCAAGTACCATGAAGGCATACTTTCGGTGAACTTTGCCGCGGTCGACCGGTCTGGCTCGATTTTTTGCAGTCGGCTTTCCGAGCCTTAAAATTCGAGTGTTCACAGTGATTCATGATTAATGAATTGTGAATAAAATGATGTTATGAAGTATGATTTTGTAATGTATGTAATGATATATTAAAAGTGAATATGGCTTGAGGAGCTTTGTTGAGATATGATTTTATGAAAATATAGTATGATGTGTAAAATGTATATGAATGTGGAATTTGTGAGAATTGTTTTCATGAAGGTTTGGATAGGTCATTGAATGGTGATTTGTTGGAATGATGTATATGTTTATGTATATGAGATAGGAAGGGTAAGTATCGTGTTGTGAATGTTCTATGTAAATATGTATATAATTTATGAGATTTGTGGGAATATATGAAGAATGCATTGAGAAAGGAAAACGGGGTAAAAGAACAATAAAACATAATGCTAAAAATATGAGGTATGATTCTTTGGTAAAGCATATATTTTATATTTTATATTTATTTGTACTTCTAAGCTCTCGGGCTTAGCGCGGTGGTGTAATCGCGCAGGTGATTATGCGGTTGATCTAGAAGTCCAGCTGTTATGCCACAAAAAGGGTAAGAGTGTCTCGAGACCAACTAGAAGGTGATGCATACATATGTGATTTTAATTATGTTGTGTTTTTGAATAAGAATAATGATATTTGTAAATGTTCTTTAAATTAATGTAATATTGCTTGAACTTGGATAAAGGTTTTAAAATAAATTGAAACGAAAAGTAACATTCTTATACTTTATATACGTATTGTATGTATACCAGGTATATGTATAGTACTTATATAGAGTTTGGGGGTGTTACAATTAAAAAGTAAAAAATGTCTAGGCATGATTAGTAAAAAAGGAGTAAATGATAAAACAACCAAAAGTAAAAGTTAAAATAATAAATAAATAATAATAGTAATAAAATAATAATAAAATAATAAACAGAAGGTGATTTTGGGAGGATTTGCTAGTGATAGGTAAGCATTCTTTGAATTTTTGAAGTTTCTTTAGAATTTTTTATTATGTGAATGATGGACTTTTGGTGGAATATATTTAAATTTGTAAAATGGCTTTGATTTATGTTATTTTGATGTGAGGATGTTGATTTTAAGGTTAGTTAGTGGATGGTTTAGGCTTGGTTAGAATTTGGAAGGAGAGGAGAGGATGTAGACCCTTATTTTTTGACCAAGTCCAAGTCTAAATAGTTCAAAATGATTTTATATAATAAAAATAAAAATATAAAATATATATAATATAAAAATAAAAATAAATTGGATGAATCGGCGAATCGCGACAGCGCGCTGGCAGTGGCTGGCAAGCAATTCGCCGTAGGCCAAGAGGCCTGCAGTGAATTGCTGCTTGCCCAGCAAACAACATCGGCTTGCAAATCCTCGCACACATAAACAAGGGGAGGAAAATTTTAGGACATTGGGACTTTTGCAATTATTAAGAACTAGGACTTTTGGACTTGGATTTTTTGTAGAGGACTTGGGGACTTTTGACGGCAGCAACCATTAACAAGAGAGAGAAAAGGAATAAACACACTGGAAACAATCCAAAGAGGCAGTAGCTAAACAAAGCAAATTGTCCATGGATTACATCAGGTTTTCAACCAAAAAATCAAGTTAATTCAGGCACTAAGGCAGAGAGTTTGGTTCAACATTCAAAATTGGTGGAGCCTTCAACACAGGTATTTTCTTCTAAATTTAACTTCTTTAAATATACAGTTGCTATGTTATTTGCCTTTAAACGTTTTGATTATTTTTGTTGATTGTTATGTTAACAAAGTAGCTCATTTTAAACCTTAATTAACTTGTTTATTAAAATTCTAAAAATTAGTTTTCAACACCAAAGCCTACAACCCTAAAAATCAGTTTTTAAAATTTTTTTAGGCACTGTTCCCGACCTCCCCTTAACCCAGCCTGCTAACCGGCTAGTGGGACTGCTGTATGGGCTCGTCAAAGGGGTCAATATTTATTTGTGTATTATAAGTCTTTGTGTTGAACTTCCTTTATCTAAAACTCTAATTTAATTATTAAAATTCTAAAACCCTAATTTAATATGTAAACCCTAAACTTATACATTTGTTTCTTTAGTTAATTTTAGATTAGTTTATTATATGTTTTCAGGATCAATTTATTTGATTTCAATGTTTGATTTATTTAATTTATCATGGATGAATATTTTCTTGATTATTATTTACTTATTAAAATTGTAAGAGGTATGTTTCCATGATTGGGTGCCTCATTAATTAGTCCTTATGTAATTTAAATTATTTTTGTATTTTGGGATTAATGTAAATGACATGTTTCCACCTTTTGGTGGGTGTCCTATTTGGTTTCGGATATTGGACGATGTAAGGACGTGTTTCCATCCTCGGATGGGTGTCTATTTAATTACTTTATTTGAACATTGTTATGATTTTAATAAATTAATTATTTACTATTATGATTGCATGTAGTATGGATAATATTGTGTTAATTAAGAATTTTATAATATTAAGACCTAAAAAGGAGGCCGGTTCCAATGAACCGGGCACTGTGGGGGTGTTGGGTCATTTCTTACCTTTCCCACGCATACCCAACTTTCCAAACCCATTAGGGGGTTGGGAATTCCTTAGGAATTGAGTCATCCACCCCTTTCTTTTTCCCAGCCCTTTCAGGTGGCGACTTCATTTTTTTCGAGCTTAGGCCCGTGTTCTCTAAGGTCTTAAACCTAATAGTGCCGAAGTTGCAAGAACCATTCCACCGGGAGTGGGGGCGAAAATCCCCGCTCACAGAGGAATTTAGGGTTTTGATTGGAAATTTGTAAAGAATGAGTGTTAATTTAATTTAATTTTTTAAAATATGTTAGAATATGATTTTTATAATAGAAATTAAAATATGATTTTAATGATAGAAATTAACTTAAAATATGATTTGGAATCGAATAGAATATATTTCAAAAATTAAGAAAATTAGGGCAAAAACTCAAAATTTTGCAGGAATATGCTTAAATTATGTTTAAT
This sequence comes from Garcia nutans, assembly GCA_947685225.1. NCBI lineage: Eukaryota > Viridiplantae > Streptophyta > Magnoliopsida > Malpighiales > Euphorbiaceae > Garcia > Garcia nutans. Next base: position 6,450,261 of record CANTUV010000037.1, on the reverse strand, counting down.
TGCAAAAAATGTATAGAAATGTGATATTTGTAATATCCTAAAATTTTTGAAAATTTCTAATTTTTGAAAATTTGATAAAATAAATTTTAATTTAAAAGGGTAAATTAAATTAATGGTTTTAAATGAAAAATGAAGGGATTTTAAATGAAAAAGTGGAATATATATGTGATATATATACAGAATATACATAACATATATAAAACTCAACACTTTTTAAAAGAAAAGTGTATTTTGGTAATTAAATCTTATAAATTCAAAATTAATAAAATAATTCAAAAACAAATTATTTTTGAATGGAAGAGGGAAATTAGAACTTTTAATTTATTAAAAAAATAATTAAATATTAAATATTAAATTATTTTAATATATATATGTGATTTAAAAAAATAAAAAGAAAAAGAATATTAAAAGTCTTCATCTTTTTCTTCTTCTTCTTCAAGGAACGTTTTCCATGGGAGCTTGAAGCCAAGATTTTGATTCTTCCATACTCCATAAATTGAAGGAATTAAAAAGTTGCAAGTGGATTTTTGGTGATCTCCACCAAAATTAGTAAGTTTCCATCTCTTTTCTTTGAACTCCTTGGAAATTTGGATTATGTGAGTTTTGAGATTTTGATGTAGTATGTTATAATTGTTGGAATTGGTGTGTATGATGTTATTTTGGGTAGTTAACAATGATTCTAGGGTTAGATTGAAGAGATGATGGAGTTTGGTTAAAGAATGGTGAAGAGAGAGAATGTAGGGTTATGGATTTTTGGGGTTTTGAAAACATGAACTTTAATTATGCAAATTGGTTCTAAATGAGTTTTTTTATTCTTAAACAACTATTTTAAAGTCAAATATTAGATTTGGTGGTGTTGGGTTGGAGTTTGAGAATGGAAGTGGAGATTTAGGGTTTTGGAAAAGTGAATTTCCAAAGTGGTTGAATTGTGTGATTTTATTTGTTTAAGCATGTTGTTTAGTGTTAAAAGTGATGAATATAAGCTTGGAATGAGTAATGGATTGTGTTGGAATGGAAAACCTTCAATGGGGAAGGTTATGCCTGTCACATCCGCCCACCGCATTTATGCATAGTAGTCATGTGCACAGTGAGAGAAGGGGAAAGGAGAAGATACTTCCTGACAACGGCCCCAAATAAGGCTATAGGATCAATGGGACCTAATTGAAAAAAATGTAAAGTTTTGGGGAGGTGACTGTAATTTTCAAAAAGTTTTGGGGAGTTAACTGTAATTTCCAAAAGTTGTATTGGATGTTCTTAATAGTGCACTTAACAAACTCCAAAAATGGAGAATAGAGAAAAATCGAGTCGAAACGACGTGTAACGATTTTTCCAGAAAACGTCCTGTTAGAGAGAAACGAAGACATGTAGACTAGGGGCATTTTGGTCATTTTAATTAAAATTTATACATGAATCCAAAGTAGAAAATAAGCACATGAATTCGTAGAGGACGTCGAGGGGTTGAATATGAAATGATCGACAGTAGAAACGGAGCCCGGGCAAAACCCGAGCAAAGAAAGGACCTAAAGGTAATTTTGTAAAAAGTCGAGGGCTTATTGGTAATTTTTCAAAATGACTTGGAAACTTAAAATAAACCTTAAAATAGAAAGTAGAGGTCGAGAGGATCAAAATCATATGTAGTTTGCCTCGTGGAACTGTACGGTTTAAAAGTTACGAATGAATAATCGCCGGAGGGTATTTTGGTCTTTTCACACCTTAGACCATAAAATCTCGGCACAAGGAGGTGGAGGGGCCAAAATATAATTAAAAGAAAGTCTAAGGGCTTGGGTTTTAAATAAATAAAAGGAAGAGACATTTGGGCTAATGAAAATTAGCCATTTAGGGTTTATAAAAAGAAGAAAAGAAAAAGTGGTGGACAATTGGCCTTAAAACATTCATTCACCCAAAAGTGGACATCATTTCCACTATATATATATCATCATAGCAAGAAGAACAAAACTCTCTCTCTCCCACTTCAAAATTTTTGCCACCATAGGAAGAACACCAAAGAGTTCCAATTTTTGTCAAGTTTGATTTTCAAGGTAAGTTCTAAGGTTTTCAAGTATGTAGATTTCAATTCTAGTATCAATTTTAAGTATTTAAATATCTATTGGAAGATTGGAAATTAGGGTTCTTATGGTGGATTTGGGGAAAATTTTAATTAGTGATGATATTGATAAATTAAATGGAAGAATCAAGGTTTCTAAGGTTTAATAAGGCTAGATTAGGGTTTAGTTTGAAAAGAAATGGAGGATAGCTTATTGTTCTAAATTGTTAAGGGTTATGTTTAAGGTTGTGTTCTTGAATTTCTTGAAGGGGAAACAAAGATTAAGGAAGGAGAAGAAGGAAAAGCCAAGGGGATTTAAAAGAACAAGGTTTGGTACTTTACCATAAAAGAAATTTTATTTTTCTTACAAACTTTGGTTCATGGAATTTTTGATGTTGATGAACTTTAATTAGTTGATTTAAGTTAAACATGCAAAAGTTGTCAAAGGGAAGTGTTTGAATCTTCACTTTATCATTAAAGAAGACTTCATATTGATTTGAAAAAGAAAAATAAACTATTCCGTGTATTTCATATGTTTGGGCCGAAATGGTCCCAAAGTGACAGCTTTCTGGACTATTTTTGTGGCAATTGTTTGAGGTAGCAAATGAATGAATTTTTCATCAAAATTTTACGTGCAATTAGTCAACATATGAAATAAGTTTCCTGTAAAATTTCAGCCAAAAATAAGATCATTTACCTGGTCAAATGCATGACTGAAACAGACTAAAATTTTGACAAAAATCCAGATTTTACTATTCATTTGGTCATGCCATTTTGCGTTGCCAATTTTACGTGCCGCGACACTATTCATTTGGTCAATTTGTGACTCTTTGAGGAATGCTTTGAAATGTTTGACATGTTTATTATGGATGTTAAATATGTGAAAAAGGGTAAATGTTGGACTAAAGAAACTGGTGCGCGGCGTAAATGGCAAAGTGCAACGAAAATTAAAATGATTTCTCGAGTCATTCTAAAATGAAGTTTGAGACTTAAATTGAATCATTTTAACCTTTATGCTCTACTGGATAGTTGGGAGTGGTAGATAACAGTATGGTGCACTATACTAACTTATGCAGTACTGTGAACCTCGGTTTTCCACCCGAAAAGGATTCGGATGAAAGTTCACTCGTTGTCAGGAGTCGCCACTCAGTTTATTTTGTCCAAAGGGAAAAACTAAGAAAACCCTTGTTTGACTCCGATAGATGCATCCAATGTAAAAGTCTCTAATCTGCAAACCCAAGGAGGATTCGGGGATTATGTCATGTATTCGACTAACTTTGTAATAAAAAAAAGAAATAAACATAAAAGGGATGAAGAAAAGAAAAACAAACAGATTGTTAATAAATAGCGGACTTGCTACTTGGGGTGAATCCCAAATATGCCTACATACTCCCGTTTGAATGGGAGATCAAAGCCCATGTAGTTCGGAAAAGCCTATTTAAAGGCGATAAAAATTATGCTTCATGCATGTGTGTGTGTATGCTTCGTGCATTGTCGGGCCTTTTGTCACAGTTGTGAGATTTAACACTTAGTGTAAAATTGTGCAATTTTAGGTACTTTGTACCAAAAGGATGCAAATTTAGGCTCCGTGCCAAAAAGATTAACTGATTTGCGGCTTCATGCCGAAATGTTGAGTAATTAGTTAATTAGGCCTTAGACCTAAAAGGATTATGTAACACCCCTACATTCAATACATGCACACTACAAACACCACAATGTAGTATACATGCACTAAACATTGAGATGCTACGGATTTTCTTAACATTTAAAACATTTTAATCCATACCATAATCTTTCAATTGTATACATTATAGAAAGATAAGTAGTTAACTTGTAATACAAAACTAAATAGATATATATAAAGATACATTTAGTTGTTACGCAGCGAAATTTATCAAATATTTACATATATGAAAACATTTAATTTCATATTTACAAATATACACATATGTACATTAAAATCATTACTTTACAAAATATAAAAGAGTTATACATGATTGGCAAGTCTCCTCTGGTCTTTAAGTTCCCAAAATCAACTCTTCACTGTCTACTCTCACTCGGTCTCGAAGAGCTCTCGGGTTCAACCCTATTATCTGCGCGATCAAACACTATCGCGCTAAGCCAACGGCTTAGTAAGACAAAATGTGCTAGTGTTATGCTTTAGTGCAATGCAATGTCAATTCTCAATCCATATTATACATGTAACATCATATATGCAAGGCTAACAACATACCTTTACATTTCATATGCCTCATTAGTTATTCATTTAACCATTCATGAACAACATTAAACAAATCATGACTCACATTGAACAAAGACAAGCATTGGGCCCAAGACACACTAATATGCCATTCAATTTTCAGAGTTAATGTTTTGGTTTTGTTATCACATTTATCAATATCATATACCCAACTAGGCTTCAAGGATTAGGTTCAACCAAGCTTCAAGGGGAGCAAAGCATGCTAAGCTTCAACCCAACTTGGCTTCAAGAACCAACCCAACCTAGCTTCAAGGGTTGTAACATCTCAATTAGGCTTCAAGGATTCAATCCAACCTAACTTCAAGAGATTGTTACACTTATTAGGCATGCACCAACAACAAACTCTGAAAATGGAATAACACATTAGCCACACAATTCATTTATTATTCAATTATCATTTCCATTTCCAATTCTCATCAACATTTAGGCAAACATGCCTTCTTTCTTTCAATTGCATCATCATAGCCAATCACAATGGCTTTGCATCATATCATTTCTTATTTGAATCATCATAACATCTTTGATATAACATTTCAATATACATTACTCATGAAACACATTACCATTTACATTGCATAACATAATATTGTTCAATCTCAACAATGCAATTAGGGCAAAGAACAATTTATTTTATTTATAGCTTTATGATCTTCCACATCCATTTGATTAGGGCTTTCCATGCTTTAAGTATATTTAAAGTGTTTATGTTTAGGTTTAGGGACCAACCCACCTTTGAAGAACCAAAACAATACAATTAGAACAAAGAAATAAAACCCTAACCAACACATTTGAGGGACACGGGCAGCACCCTTGAGGGACACGGCCAAGCTTGTGGCCGTGTCACTCAAACCAATTGGACAGTAAGCAACACGGGCAAGGGACACGGCCAAGCTTGTGGCCGTGTCTCCCAACACCAACATCCAGTAGTGAACACAGGCAATAGACACGGCCGTGTCTCCCAAAAATCCTTCCAACACGCCCAAGTTTTCTTGGCTTGGCCGTGTCTCTCCTTGCTTTTGGCCGTGTCATTTGAAAACCAAACCCTAAATGTGTCCAACAATCTTCTAAATGTATTTTAACACATCATGCACAACACAAATTCATTCAAATGGGTATACTCAACAACATAAACACATATCTTACACAATCATCACAATAATCACTTTAATAACACATTAACATCACAATTAAACACAACCACTTCAAAACCCTAAAACCAACATCCTTCTCCATCTTCCAAAATCAACATCCTTCACTTCCAACACAACACCTATTTAAATTCTTAACTTAAAACCAAATTTACACTTGAATACATGACACAACTGCATCCCATCATCAATTCAACAAACCCTAATGAATTTCAAATACTACTTCAAAGGAAAAGAAGAAATCAAGGAAAAGATCTTACCTCAAATGAAGAAATTTCACAAATCTTTAACCAAATCCTTTGATTGCTTCTTCAATTTGCTTCTAGCATCAAGAACACCTCTCTTTCCTTTTGGTTTTTGGAGAGCCGGCCACTTCTTGAAAGAAAGAAGGAAATGATGAAGACACAAAGTCAAATTTTGCTTTTAATCTCCACCAAGTGATCTTATCCAAGCAATTACCAAAATGCCCTCAATCATATAACTAACTTTTTGTCTCATATAAGCCCTTATATGTAATTTCACATTCAACAAAATAAATATCTCTACCCCCTTGACTCTTCATTTGACCAATTTATATGTTATATATATCATCATATACACAACATATACCATTCTCTCTAAACCCTAATTCTTTCCCAATTTCTTTTCTCTTGCAATTAACACATATATTCAATCCTATATAACAACAACAACAATAACAACAACATAATCAAAACTTCTAAAGCATATATGAGGATATTACAGATTAGGTCTTTGACCAAATAAGGATTGATTGATTCGTGGCTTAATGCCGAAAGATCTATTAATTAATCCATTAGGCCTTTAAATCTAAAAAGATTAGATCTTTGACCAAGAAGAAATTAAGAAGAAGATTGGAATGCTTATGATATGCTCTAATTGACAAAGGATGAATTATGATATTACCTTGTTTAGAATTTTCCCACTTCTAAGTTCCAGATCTTGTTTTCTTGCACTTTTAAATATGATTCTTGCTTCCTACAACACAATGTTAGAAATTCTTATCATAAAAAAATTCGTCAGCACGAGGGCGCGGGATGTCCAAAAGTTCCTTTTTCTGAAAATTTGAAGGCTATTTATAGGCAAAAATTGGGCTGGACGGCGTCTGGGCCGCCGGGGCAAAAAGCAGAAAAATCGGCGGCCGGGCCGCCGGCTCTGGCTCCAAAAAAGGGACCCGACTCGTGCTATTCTTACCAAAACTGATTTTTCGGGAGCCACAGGGCTCCAAAAATTATTCCGAGACCATATCCATGATCTTCACATCGCTCCGGACGTTTCAAGTACCATGAAGACATACTTTCGGTGAATTTTACCGCGGACGTCCGGTCTGGCTCGATTTTTTGCAGTCGGCTTTCCGAGCCTTAAAATTCGAGTGTTCACAATTGCCCCCCACTGGGGCCCATAAAAATGATTTATGGGACTCAGTGGCCTTCTGAAGAGCGAATTTTGAGCGAGGGGTAAAAGATCCGCCTTTTGGCATTTCTGGATTGCTTGCAACACCTCATGATTTTTCTCTGCACTTTTGTTAAGCATAAACAGTACATATGTATGCATGATGTCCTCTTTTATTTTCATAAAGGTATTCATTTGCTTCTTTATAACCATTGCATGCACAACTAGACCAAGAGTCTTCAAAAGGTGTAAAGGATCAATATGGGTAGATATGGGTTGTTTTCTGTCACCACTATTAGGGGGAATATTGGTGGATTGGAATTTTTATTTATTTCCAGTAAAGAACTTAGAAATAAATTCTAGGAATCTTTCCTTTACATGTACTTGAACTAGCCCTAGTAATGAACCAGAAGTAATACTAGGCTTCACTAAGCACTGCTACCAGTAATTATTTCTAGTAAAGAACTTAGAAATAATCCTCTAGGAAGTCACACACCACTGGGGAAGGAACTTGAATTTTTTTTTGAAGTTGCCCCCAAATTATTCCCGGAGTTACTCGAGCTGTTCTTCAAACTGGGGTTAGGAATCATTAAATGATCAGACCTTTTGCTGAGCCTTCCCTTGTCCAGCCTACTCCAGAGTACAGAGCTGAAGTTTGGCCAATTGAAAAACCAAAGAGGCATGCATTGTTGTAGGAGATGGAGGGAGAGGAGGTGATTCCTCTTAACGAGGAGAAGACAGATGCTGCAGAGAGTTCCGGAGCTAAGGAAGATACCGAAGACTCTACCCCACGTAGGAGGTGTAGGACTTAGATCCCAGGGTGACTCCATTGTCTTTTTTTTTTTGACATTTTGGACTTATGGTTTGACACTTTTGATGGGTTTGATATTTCATGGAATGAATGACTCTTTTTGAAATGAATGACTCTTTTTGGAATGACTCTTTCATTTGCTTTCTAAGCATTATCTACTTTGTTTACTTGCTCTAATTTTTGCCTAAGTTGTCCTTTCGGATTTTCAACTTAGCGAGCTCTTACCCATTCTTGCCTAAGTCGCCCTTTGTGAGTTTTCGACTTAGCGGGATTTTTCTTTCTTTTCTTTTTCTTTTTCTCTTTCTTCTTCTTTTTTTATGTTGGCAAAAGAAAAATGAACCAATGATTTTTATTAAAATTTAGACCGTGCTCAAGGAGAGCTGCCTACATATCTCGAATTAGTTTGCGAGAATCAGGTCTAATGTAGTTCCTTATTGGAATGCATGATCATACATAATATTTCTTCAGTTGATCCAGATTGCATGGGTTTGTGAACTCCAGACCATCCAAATCAGACAAGATGACGGCTCCGCCGGAAAGTATTTTCTTCAAAATGTAGGGTCCCGCCCAATGAGGACGAAACTTCCCACGAGGATCTATAACAGGTGTTCTGATCTCTTTCAGAACCAAACAACCTACTTCCAACTTTCGATCTTTGACCTTTTTGTTGAAATGTCTGGCCATTCGCCTCTGATACCCTTGAATCTGATGTAGAGCTTGAAGTCTTTTTTCATCCAAACCCAACAACTGATGATGATAATTGCTGATCCATTCAGCTTCATTTATCTGACTTTCTTGAATTATCCTCGCCGATTGAACTTCCAGTTCAATGGGGAGTACTGCTTCCATTCCATACACAAGGGAATACGGGGTTGCCCCAGTAGGAGTTCTAATCGATGTTCTGTATCCCCACAAGGCCAATGGCAACTTCTCATGCCAACGCCTATGTTCCTTGATCATTTTTTGTATGATCACCTTTACAGACTTATTCGCTGCTTCTACAGCTCCATTTGTTTGGGGTCTATAAGGAGAGGACTTATGATGCTGGACATTCTTATCCTTTAAGAGCTTAGCAAATTCTGCTTGGAAATGAGTTCCATTATCAGTGATAATCTCAAATGGTGTTCCGTACCGACAAAGGATGTTGGTTCGGACAAACTGTGCTGCCTTTTTGGCGTTTAATTCTGCATAGGAAGCTGCTTCAACCCACTTTGTGAAGTAATCCACTGCTACCAAGATAAATTGATGTCCATTTGAGGCTTTTGGATGTATTTTGCCAAATATATATATTCCCCAAGTAGCGAAGGGCCACGGAGAAGTAATCGGATTCAGGGCAACGGGAGGTTGCTTCTGCATCTTGGCAAATATCTGACACTGATGGCATTCTTGCACAAATGCCACGCAGTTAGCATTCATGGTAGACCAATAATATCCTAGATTGGCAATTTTTCGAGCCAAGGCGATCCCATACATGTGTGGTCCTGATTCGCCACCATGTACCATTTCCATTATCTGCTTAGCCTCTGCTTCATTCACACATCTTAGGTGCATTCCATTCCAACTCCTCTTGTAGAGGATATCTTCATTAAGAGTGTAACCTGTGGCTAGCTGCCTTATGGCCCTCTGATCAACCTTTGATGATCCCTCCGGATAACTTCCATCCTTGAGATAACCTTTAATATCCCAAAACCATGGTTTACCATCGGCCAAATGCATTATGTGGGCAGGTTGCTTCTGAAGTTGAACTTTCAATGGACGAATGACTTTCCCCTCCTTGATATTGATCATGGAAGCTAAAGTAGCCAGGGCATCAGGAAACTGATTCTTTGCTCTTGGGAGATATTCGAAGGACAAATCATCGAATTGTTGTGCCAGATGATCAAGGCGTTGTAGGTAAGGAACCAAACGCTCTTCTCTTATCTTCCATTTCCTTAAGGCTTGTGATACTATTAAAATAGAATCACCGTAGACCTTTAGATTCTTAATCCCTAATTCGAGGGTGGCTTCAAGCCCATTGATGCAAGCTTCATATTCTACTTCATTGTTTGTGCAGCTAAAGTCAAGTTTAACTGCAAATGGAATGTATTCTCCACAAGGAGTTTTGAACACAATCCCAATTCCATTTCCATGATAATTGGATGCCCCATCAAAATACATCTCCCAAATACTCCTTTCCACATTCAAGAGGTCTTCGTCAGGGAAACCCACTTCTCGCATCTCGTCATTCACGGGTAATTCCGCTAATTGGTCAGCTATTGCGCCACCCTTCACAGCTTTCCTTTGAATGAATTTTAGGTCAAAGGCTGCCAATGTTGACACCCACTTAGCCATTTTGCTGTCCAAAACAGGCCTCTCCATAAGGAATTTCAAGGGACTGTGTTCTGCGATGACATAAGTAGTGTAAGAAGACAAGTAGTGTTGTAACTTCGTAAAAGTCCAATACAAGGCTAAACACAACTTCTCAATCTTGTTATACTTTAACTCATAATCCAGCATCCTTTTGCTGAGGTAGTAAATTGCATTTTCTACCTTTGTATCTTCAGCCTCTTGAGCTAGCATTGCACCCATGGCTTCATCTGTTACAGACAAATACAAGAGCAGAGGCTTTCCCATTCTGGGAGGTTGTAGAATTGGCGGACTTAACAAGTATTCTTTGATCTTGTCGAAGGCCTTTTGGCAGTCTTCATTCCATTCTTATGAAGCACCTTTCCTTAGTAGCTTAAAGATTGGACCACAAGTCTCTGCCAACTGCGATATGAATCGACTGATATACTGTAATCTACCTAGCAATCCTCGAATCTCTTTTTTTGTTCTTGGCGGAGGCATTTTCAGAATAGCCTTCAACTTTGCTGGATCAACTTCTATTCCCTTCTTGCTGACCAAATATCCCAAAAATAAGCCTGATGTTGCACCAAAGAGGCACTTTGCAGGATTAAGCTTCAAATTGTACTTGCGAAGTCTAAGGAAGAACTTCTCAAGTGCTTCAACGTGTTCTTCTGGAGATTTTGACTTAACAATCATATCATCAACATACACTTCTACTTCTTTGTGAATCATGTCATGAAAGACTGTTGTCGCCATCCTTTGGTAGGTAGCCCCTGCATTTATCAACCCAAAAGGCATAACCCTGTAGCAGAAAGTGCCCCATTCTGTAATGAAAGCTGTCTTCTCTTTGTCTAGTGGGTGAACTAGGATCTGATTGTACCCAACCGCGAGGTCAGTCATGGAAACCATCACATGCCCAGCCATCCTGTCTATGAGCAAATTGATGTGTGGTAGTGGAAAATCATCCTTGGGCAGGCCTTATTCAAATCTCTGTAGTCAACACACATTCTGAGCTTTCCGTCTTTCTTCGGGACCGGCACAATGTTTGCTAACCAGGTAGGGTAGGCAATTGGTTCTATGAACCTATTGTCCAGTTGCTTGGCAACCTCCTCTTTAATTTTCAAAGACCATTCTGGCTTCATTCTTCTCAACTTCTGCTTAATCGGCTTCGCATCTGGGTATAATGGAATCTTATGAACTGCTATGGCTGGGTCTATTCCCGTGACATCACTTGCCTTCCACATGAAGCAGTCGACATACTTTTTGATGCAATCAACAACCTGTTCTTTATTCGTACAATCATATGCAATGTATGTATGTTCATTTTCTTTGCCAATTATTATCTTTTCATTTATTTCATTTATTTCATTTTTGCTAGATAATACTTGGAAAGCAAAGGACACAGGGTAACCAAGAATTTGAAGAGTTTCATTGATAATGGCGGAGTCATTCTCCAAGATTACATTAGATTTGACATCAGGGTTTTCTATTCCTGAAGATAAGGAAGACTCAGAACTGGACTCTGACTCGGTGTTTGACTCGAGATTTGACTCAGTACAAGACTCGAGTTCAGGGTATGATACAGGACTAGGTTTGACTGTAGCAGCTTGTCCCTCCTCGGCATACCAGTTCATCAGTGGTCCATCTGTAGTCTTGATCAACTTTGTTAAGTCCCTTTTGTTTTCAAAATTGGTTATCATAGCAACCTCATCAAAGAGACTAGGCCGCATGAAATCTTCCACGTGCGGTTCAGTTATAAGTTCTGGCTCTTCTTCCTTCAACACTAAAACATCAGTGAACATCTCAAAACTCGGTAATTGCTTCCTAGTCATAGGAGAATAAAATGGCTCCTGGAAACCACAGTAAGGAACTGTTTTCCCAGGTTTGCAGAAGTGACCATTTAGAGTTCTAAAATAAGGGCGCATTTTGAGGCTTCTTGCTCCCCAATTCTTCTTTTTCTTCCTCCCATGCTCAAACTCTTCTATCTCCTCATCTGTGGGTTTGTACCCTAGGCCAAAAGTTCCCCTATTCTCAGGTTCTTCCCATGGCCGCACCACGGGTGTTTTCCTCCCAGACTTTATCATTTCCATTCCGGGCAGCAGACTTACCCTTAGCATCATTCCCACCAGGCAATTGATTTGGACCTCCCCAAAGTCATATGAGATAAATGGCCCTTTGGGTTTTTCTCCTTCAATGCACTGAACTGTGTCATAATGGAACCCAGTCAAGGCCATGGCGGTTTCACCAGGAACAACCTCAAAGAGAGACTGATCCATGGTTTTCTTGTTGATTTCACAGGTGTCCCCTTTAATAGTGATGATTTTTCCTTCAAAAGGGAATTTAAGTTTTTGGTGTAATGAAGAAGGTACAGCATTAATTTGATGGATCCACGGCCTTCCAAGGAGGAGATTAAAACTCGCGGGTACATCAATGACCTGAAATGGCACTCTCATTTTCACCGGTCCAATAGCAATTTCTAGAGTGGCAACACCCAAAATTTCTTTTCGAGTGTTATCATATGCTCTCACAATCTGATCAGAAGGTGTAAGATCTGTAGCCTCCAACCCCAGACAGCTTGCTACTTTCAAGGGACACACATTCAAGGCCGACCCATTATCAATGAGAACCATGGGCACAGTTTTTTCCCCAGTTTGTACGGTGATGTACAGAGCATCATTGTGTTTCTTACCATCTTCTGGTAAATCAAGATCAGAAAACCTAATACTCAATGTCTTGGTTGACTGGGTCAAAGTGGCCACCAAAGCTTCTGGGCTTGTATCCACTGATGTATCAAGTTGACTCAAAGCTTCGCTGAGAGCCTGACGGTGTGGGAATGAGGAAGCAAGGAGCTCCCAAATTGACACCTTAGCTTGGGTTTGCTTAAGCTGAGTGAGGACAGGGTCTTCTTTTGGTTCTGGAGTCTTCTTATAGGGGTGGCTTGGAGTTTTAGAAGTTTCTCCCAAGTTGAGTGGCTGATACTGCCTTCCGCCTCTTGTCAAGGCATCGACCTCTTCTGCGAGGTCATTCAAATCTAGCACACATATTTCATTCATTTCTAAGAGAAGTTTGAAAGGATCAAACAGCTCTTCTTCCACAGTGATGGCGTGGATGGAGTGATTGGGAAAAGGGTTAGTGTTAATGTTTGGTTGCCTCTTGAGAGGTATAATGTCACCACTATCCACCAGATCCTGGATGCGGTTTTTCAGAGTCCAGCAAGCATCTGTTCTATGCCCATTTCCTTGGTGGTATTCGCAGTATTCATTGGCCCTATAACTGGAGGGTAATGGGTTTGGAGGAGGCCTTGGGTCCAAAGGCCTCAAGTATTTTCCTTCCACAGCCATTTTAAATACCAGATGAAGGGGCACCCCAAGGTCGGTATATTGCCTTCTTGGCTGATTTCTCTGCCCAAGATTGCCCACACGTAAAGGATTCGCAGGGGCAATATTGGCCACTTCATTTACTTCGCTTGAGGAAGCAGCTTGGCCTTGTTTCTTATATTTTGAAGTAGCTCCCTCATCTACTATCTTACCCAATTGTATCAAATCTTCTACCTTGGTTGCAGTCGCAATGAGCGATTTGAAAGTAGGTAGGTATTGGGTTTGCAGTTGGGCTTGATATGTAGGTCTTAAATTCCTGATTATGATGTCAATTTGCTCTTGTTCTGAAGGGCGATTGATCATTTGGGCGGCCTTTGCCCTCCACCTCGTAAGGAACGAGGAGAAGGGTTCATTGTTGTTTTGTTTGGTAGTCTCAAGGTCCCTTCTAGTGACATCCACCTCAATATTGTAGTGGTATTGAGTGTTAAATGCATTGCAGATGTTTTCCCAGGTCTTAATCTTGGCACTGTCCAGGCTCACAAACCATTTTAGGGCAGCCCCAGTCAAGGATTGTTGAAAGAGTTGAGCAAAGAGCTCATCATTTAAACCCCAAGGGCTCAAGGCCCCCGCATACATCTTCAAATGGGTTTTAGGACAAGTGGTCCCATCAAATCTGTCCATCCCAGGCATCTTGAATTTTGGAGGCAATCTAGCTTGGGGAAACAAGGATAAGGAATCCATGTCTACCACCTCTTTATGAGTTTTCATGGCAGTGATTGACCTTTCAAGCAATTCAAGTTTCTTTTTCAGTTCATTAGTTTCATTCTTAGAGGACGGATCCTCCAAATTGATGACAGGGGTATTGTTCTGAGCAGTCCTGGGGGTACTAGTCTGTCCTGCAATAGGTTCTTTCCCCAAATTTCCAAGAGTAGGGGCTGTCTTTGGTGCTTCTCCTAATTCAGCCAGGATGGCTACCCTTTGGGCAGCTAAAGCTTCATCAATCCTCTCTTGCATCCTAGTTTCAATTTCCTTAACTTGTCCATCTAACAAGGCCTTAATCTGTTCAATAGTAGCCATTTCAGTAATTGGAGCAGTTGGTGAAATTTGGGTAGCAGGACTTGTGGGTGATTGCACAGTGGGAGTTGGTGTAGCTTGTGTGGGTGAAGGCACACGGATGGTGGATACCTGTAAAGGTTAAGGGCAAGAGATCAGGGTAGTGTGTAGGATAGGAAAAACTCTTGGTCCAGTTATATACATCAAAAGTTTTCCCCAAAAGATTTTCCCCCAAAATAATGTTGTCATGTTGCATGAATGCACCGCATCACATCATAATTCATTTTAATGGTATGTGGCACTATCATTGGGTACATACAACCTAAGGGAAGGTTCTATTGTTCATGAAAAATAGAGAATTGGCTCATAATAGGGACCCTTCAGTCTTGAGTAAGATATACCTAACCACATGTGAAACAAAGAGTTTCGCGTGGGTCCAACAGTACGATTACTCATGGGCCACTCCAAAAGGATTGGAATGGTTTGCGACAACAGGGAGGACGCTTTGGCTGTCCGCCGGCATAATTAAGGAGACCTGCCAGTCAGCGCTACTTGCTATCCAGACTCAGAATTTTGAACAGAAAGAGAAGAAATTCATTTGAAAACAATTTTTTATGAAATGAAGGAAAAGGATTCCCCCATATAATGCAAGAGAAAAAGATTCTCTGAATGTCAAAATAAATGCACAATTAGTCAAACAAGGGGTCCATTAAAGGAAAAAGATTCCTTTTGTCAAATTTCAATCCAATATCCCCAAGGAGGGGATATATATTGCTAGGGTATCCTGCAAAATGAATAAAAAACACCCTAAAGAAGGGCAAGTTAGTCAAATGAATAATAGTCTACTAGGATCCCATAAATTATTTTTATGGTCCCCAGAAAGTCCTTCCGTCAATTTTCAATTTCAATATCCTTAAAGAAAGGATAATCATTGCTAAGGTACCCTGCAAAATAAATAAAAAGTACCCTAAAGAAGGGCAAGTTAGTCAAATAACAATTGTAATCCACTAAGATCCCATAAATCATTTTTATGGTCCCCAGTGGAGTCGCCAGTCTGTGAACCTCGGTTTTCCACCCGAAAAGGATTCGGATGAAAGTTCACTCGTTGTTAGGAGTCGCCACTCAGTTTATTTTGTCCAAAGGGAAAAACTAAGAAAACCGTTGTTTGACTCCGATAGATGCATCCAATGTAAAGGTCTCTAATCTGGGAACCCAAGGAGGATTCGGGGATTATGTCATGTATTCGACTAACTTTGTAATAAAAAAAAGAAATAAACATAAAAGGGATGAAGAAAAGAAAAACAAACAGATTGTTAATAAATAGCGGACTTGCTACTTGGGGTGAATCCCAAATATGCCTACATACTCCCGTTTGAATGGGAGATCAAAGCCCATGTAGTTCGGAAAAGCCTATTTAAAGGCGATAAAAATTATGCTTCATGCATGTGTGTGTGTATGCTTCGTGCATTGTCGGGCCTTTTGTCACAGTTGTGAGATTTAACACTTAGTGTAAAATTGTGCAATTTTAGGTACTTTGTACCAAAAGGATGCAAATTTAGGCTCTGTGCCAAAAAGATTAACTGATTTGCGGCTTCATGCCGAAATGTTGAGTAAATAGTTAATTAGGCCTTAGACCTAAAAGGATTAGGTCTTTGACCAAATAAGGATTGATTGATTCGTGGCTTAATGCCGAAAGATCTATTAATTAATCCATTAGGCCTTTAAATCTAAAAAGATTAGATCTTTGACCAAGAAGAAATTAAGAAGAAGATTGGAATGCTTATGATATGCTCGAATTGACAAAGGATGAATTATGATATTACCTTGTTTAGAATTTTCCCACTTCTAAGTTCCAGATCTTGTTTTCTTGCACTTTTAAATATGATTCTTGCTTCCTACAACACAATGTTAGAAATTCTTATCATAAAAAAATTCGTCAGCACGAGGGCGCGGGATGTCCAAAAGTTCCTTTTTCTGAAAATTTGAAGGCTATTTATAGGCAAAAATTGGGCTGGACGGCGGTTGGGCCGCCGGGGCAAAAAGCAGAAAAATCGGCGGCCGGACCGCCGGTCCCAGAGGCCGGGCCGCCGGCTCTAGCTCCAAAAAAGGGGCCCGACTCGTGCTATTCTTACCAAAACTGATTTTTCGGGAGCCACAGGGCTCCAAAAATTATTCCGAGACCATATCCATGATCTTCACATCGCTCCGGACGTTTCAAGTACCATGAAGACATACTTTCGGTGAATTTTACCGGGGACGTCTGGTCTGGCTTGATTTTTTGCAGTCGGCTTTCCGAGCCTTAAAATTCGAGTGTTCACAAGTACTGCTTGATATTGTGATTGAATTGTTATGATCCGAACTCAACGGTGAGGGCCATTGGTTATAACCAGGATGGTGAGGGCCATTCCTGTGATTTGATATCGGTGGTGAGGGCCACCTATGTTACAGTGGTGAGGGCCACTGCCTTATCGCTATGGTTCCCTATATACTAGTAGAGCCAAAGTATTGTTTCTTTTAAACTATGTATTGCAAAATGAGTTTGGATTATGATGCTTACATATGTGGAAAGCATATTTAT
This sequence comes from Garcia nutans, assembly GCA_947685225.1. Classification (NCBI taxonomy): domain Eukaryota; kingdom Viridiplantae; phylum Streptophyta; class Magnoliopsida; order Malpighiales; family Euphorbiaceae; genus Garcia; species Garcia nutans. The sequence goes on along the minus strand of CANTUV010000037.1, from coordinate 6,433,315 downwards.
ACTGAATGTCCAATAACTTCCATTGGTTTAATGTTGGTTGCTTTTTGATTTACTTATTTCCTTTTATTTCAAATGCTATCATGTTTTACTTTTATTCCCATTGGTAAAGTACCCACTGAGCGACATTGCTCAGCGAGTTAAGTTTTCCTTGACTCTTAGGTTCGGAGCAGTAGCAAACTTTTGGAAAGAGACGACCAGACCCACAGCAACTCATGGTAGATCTCCTAGTTTCCATTATGAGTTAGCTAGTTGCGGCATGTATATGTATATATATAAGTTTGAGAATTACTATGTTATACTGTACGTTAGTAGTATGTAATAATAATAAATCTCTACTTTATTTTGTATTAGAAGTGTGAACTCTTCTTACAGGTTTGTAGTTGAGGGTATAAGGTGGATTCATTGGGAGTGTATTGAAACTGATTGTATTCACAATGGTTTGTGTAAAAATGTTTTCAAAAATCAGAAAAACCAGTTTTGTCGACACTTGGGACCCAAATTTCTAAGCGAAACTCTGGCAAAATTTCTGTAAAATCGAAACTAAAATTTGACTAAGTAAAATTGGTAGCAACATTAGGATAGTGTGGTGCCTCTACTCAGCTTACACATGTAGGCCGGGAAGGGGTGTTACAATTTTTGGTATCAGAGTAAAGGTTTAGCCGGTTCTGGGTAGTTAGTTGAACTAAACCTTAAATGTATCACACATAGGGTTAGGTTAAGGGTTCTAATTATGTAACTATACATGTGTGGAGTATTGTTAGTTATGTTATTCTAATTATAACAGGAGTAATTATGGATGATCAAAACGATGAGATGAGGGAGCTAAGGATCGAAGTAGAGAGGCTAAAACAGATAGTGCAGGAGCAAGATGATACCCTAGAAATTTTGGCAGATCGAAGTATATAGGATCGTGAAGACTTGAGATCAAAAGATGAGATGATTATCTCCTTGATAAGAGACGTGCAGATGTTAAAGGAGGACAGGCTCAGTCATAGAGTGGAGTTTGATAGTGCCTATAGGAGCCTCGGGGTAGCACATAGAGAGATTCGTGCTTTGCAGGAGAGGGTCCAGGAGCTAGGCCAGCACTTACCTGGTGAAGCATCGCATGACCTAGATTTTGATCCTGAGATAGAAGAGTATTTGTCTGACAGTGCCACCTCACCTAGGGCATCTACTCACTGAACTTCGAGATGTGTTGTTTTTTTTTGGAGGTTCTTTTGGTTATGTACATATGTGACATCGGGGTATCATGTAAATATTGTATGGTAGTATGACATGATGATATAATAGTAAGGAGTCCTAAATTTTGGAATGTACATAAGGGCTTCCTAGTAATGTAAAAACTTTTGCTTGGAAATAAATAAAAGTTGTGTTGTATATGTGTTATTTAAGAGTTTTTATCTTTATATACATGCCACCTAGGGTAATATAATGTTGTTGGTCTGGGTCGTTACTGATGATGGGATTGTATACGTTTTGCTCTGTTCTTTAGATGTCGCGAATAGCGCAGTGTGATATAGAGGAGGAGGTCGAGTCTCAGGCCTCCCGAACTGTAGACACGCATGTATCAGAGATACCTACTTCGGAGCAACCACCAGCTGATGCTCCTATCCCCAATGAAATATTGCAACAAATGGCTGCCGTATTACGACAGATAGCCGGTGCCGCCCGGTACCACCACCAGTGCCAGCACCCATACCAGTACCTGCTGTAGGAGGGGAAAGGAAACCCCCGATCGAAAAGATAAGAAAGTACGGGGCGAAGGAGTTTAGGGCCCGAAGGGACGATGATTCTTCTACAGTCGAGTATTGGCTGGAAGGAACGGTACGAGCCTTAGAGCAGTTACAGTGTACGCCGAAAGAGCGAGTGGTATGTGCTACTTCCTTATTAGTGGAAGAAGCATATATATGGTGGGACACAGTTCACCAACGAGTTCCACCAGAACAGAGGACATGGGATTTCTTTGTGAATGAGTTCAAGAGGAAGTTTATATCGGAGGCATACCTAGATGCCAGGAAAAAGGAGTTTCTACACTTAAAGCAAGGTAGACTGACTATTGCTGAATACGAGAAGGAATTTACCAGGCTGAGTAGGTATGCCAAGAAGACAATTGAAGACGAACATGATAGGTGTAAGCAATTCCAGGATGGTTTGAATAATGAGATTAGGATGCAGCTAATTGCTGCTAATATCAAGGAATTTTCTGAGTTGGTCACTAGGGCTCTGGAAGTAGAGCAATGTCAGTCTGATGAGCAAAATAGAAGACAGAAGATGAAATAGAAGAGAGGTACCCAAAACTATTCGGGAAACTACCAATCATCAAGGAAGCGATTCCGAGGCAGTAGTTCCATGGGAGGCGGTCAACGCCGGGGTTACAGTCAAGGATCGATTCGCGGTGTCCCAAGTCAAGCTACCTCAGTCACTAGTACCAGACGATCCGAAAGAGGGCAAGGAAGAGGATTCAGCCGAAGCGGAGGTAACTTTTCTATCGATCCGAGAGGTAATGAAGGCGAAAATACTAATCCACGTTGTGAGCAATGCGGACGCCGCCACATGGGAGAATGTTGGGGTCGGATATTTGCATGCTACATATGTGGATCTTTAGATCACCTTATGCGAGAGTGTCCCCAGCAAATACAGAATCTACCTAGGGAGACTGAGGGATCGCAAGCGGCAGCAGGGCAAGGCCGAGGCAGAGGTAGGAGAGGAAATCCGTCACGTGTGCAGTCTGAGACGGTGAATCGATCAGAAGCGAGGGCTCCTGCTAGAATGTATGCTATGAGGGGGCGAAAAGACGAAGAAGTGCTAGACGTGATTGCAGGTCAGTTGTCTATGTTTAGAGTTTCGCTTTATGTTTTAATAGATTCAGGTTCTTCACACTCATATATATGCACGAAAAATGAAAAACTTGGGAACCTAAAGGTAGAACTAGAGGACGAGGGAATATTAGTTACTATCCCATTAGGGAGTGAGATGATTGCGAGGAAGGTAGTGAAAGATTGCCCCGTGGAGATACACGGATGTATCTTTTGTGGAGACTTGTTTGAACTACCATTTCAAGAATTCGACGCTATTCTTGGGATGGATTGGTTGGCTAAACAAGATGCATTGGTTGACTGTAAACGGAAGAGAGTTACTCTGCATACGTCAGACGGAGACGAAGTGACCTTAGTGGGAAAGAGGAAGGACTATCTAACTAACATTATTTCCGCTATGACGGCTAAGAGGTTAGTGCAAAAAGGCTGCAAGGCATATCTGTTATGCGCTTTAGAAGTGAAAGAAGAGGCACCGAAGCTACAAGATATACCTACTGTTTGCGATTTCCCCGACGTATTTCCTGACGATTTACCCGGTTTACCACCTAAACGAGAGGTGGAATTCACCATAGACGTATACTCGGGAACTGCACCGGTATCCATCGCACCTTACCGAATGGCGCCAGTGGAGCTAAAAGAACTAAAGGTACAGCTACAGGAACTTTTAGACAAGGGGTTTATTAGACCAAGCGTGTCACCATGGGGAGCGCCAGTATTGTTTGTGAAAAAGAAAGACGGATCCCTAAGGTTGTGTGTGGATTACCGTCAACTCAATAAGCTGACCATCAAGAACAAGTATCTGCTACCTCGCATAGACGATTTGTTTGATCAACTCAAAGGTGTTGGAGTCTTTTCAAAAATTGATCTACGATCGGGTTATCATCAATTGGGGATCAAAGACGAAGACAACCAAAAACCGCATTCAGAACTCGCTATGGACATTATGAATTCATCGTTATGCCTTTCGGATTAACGAATGCACCTGCAGTATTCATGAATTTGATGAACAGAATCTTCCACCCGTATTTGGATCAGTTCGTGGTTGTATTCATTGACGACATATTGGTGTATTCAAAGAATCGAGAGGACCATGATCGTCACCTTAGGATTGTTTTGCAAACCCTGCGAGAAAAGCAGTTATACGCTAAATTCAGCAAATGTGAATTTTGGTTGGAAGAAGTAGCCTTCTTGGGACATATTGTATCGGCAGAAGGAATAAGGGTCGATCCCAAGAAAATAGAAGCAGTGTTGGAATGGAAGCCACCTAAGACGGTAACGGAAGTCCGTAATTTCTTGGGGTTAGCAGGATATTATTGGAGATTCGTCAAAGGATTTTCCATGATCACCGCACCTATGACCAAGCTACTTCAGAAGAATATCAAATTCCAGTGGACCGATGCTTGCCAACGGAGTTTTGAAAGGCTGAAGCAAAAACTTACCGAAGCACCCATTCTAACACAACCCGAATCAGGAAAAGATTTTGTGATTTATAGCGATGCATCCTACATCGGCTTAGGTTGCGTATTGATGCAGGAGGGCAAAGTCATTGCGTATGCCTCTCGACAGCTCAAGCCACACGAAAAGAATTATCCCACGCATGACTTAGAACTAGCAGCGATTGTTTTGGCTTTCAAGACGTGGAGGCACTACCTATACGGGGAAAAGTGTTGCATTTATACGGATCATCAAAGCCTAAAGTACCTGCCCACGCAGAAAGATTTAAATCTGCGACAGCGAAATGGAAGTCAATGCAAGCGCTACGTGCTATGAGGGTAGAATTAAAGCCCACAGAAGATGGAGCTATCTTTGCAGAAATGCACGTGCGACCTACCTTACATCAACAAATACGTGAGGCTAAGAAGGAAGATGAACAAGTGAAGAAGTGGAGTCAACAGGCGCAGGAGAATTCATTAGGAGATTATCAAATTCGTCCAAATGGTATCCTATACTACAAGAAGAGAATGGTGGTGTAACACCCCTATACCCCGTATACGCATACTACATACTACTACACCTGTAATATACGTATACCGAATACAGGAGTGTCACGGTTTACTAAACAAACAAATCTTTTCTTTTAACAATAATATGAGAAAACTTAAAACATTTAAATTATATTATAAAATATAATAGATAAAACATTAATTTATTAAGCAGCGAAAAATATAGCGGTATTACATATATATTTACATCAAAATCAATATTTACAAAACATAAAGTTTATACATGTTTGGCAGTTTGTCTTTGATCTTTAAGCCCTCTATCAACACCTCAGAATCTAGACTTCACTCGGTCTAACTGAGCTCTCGGGTTCTATCTTGTCACCTGCGCGATGAACTACAATCGCGCTAAGCCAACTGCTTAGTGGTACAAACCACAATAACAATATGCATAATACAATGTTAATGCCATATTTTCAACAATAGAGATCATATTCATCAATGCTATATTTCATAACATTGCATTTCATTATCTTATTCAATTATTTTACCATTTATGACTCACATTGAAACAAAGACAAACATGGGCCCAAAAGACACTAATATGTTATTCAAAGTTCAGAGTTACTGCTTTGGTCCATAATCACAATCATCAAGCCCGTAGGCGATACATATATATTTATCCATGGATAATCAACTAGATTTGAGCTTATGACCCAGTCTTTTCACTCAATCTAGCTTCAATAATTTGTTTTTGAGGCTTACGACCCGGTCTTTTCACCCCAAAAACATCACATTTCACATTTTTCAGCTGGACTCGGCTTACGACCCGGTCTTTTCACCTGTCCAGCGATTCATAGGCATGCCGCCAAACCCAGAACTCTGAAAATTGAATAACATATTAATCACACAATTATTTCATTTTTCTCTTTATCATCCTCTTTCTCAATTCATTTCATATTTCATATTTCATATTCCATAATCAAATAGGCAACCATGCCCCAATTATTTCATTTGCACTATCATAGCCAACAACAATAGCTTCACATTTCATCATATCTCAATTCACATTAAAGCAATTCATAGCATAAATCAAATGTATTACCAATGTAATAAATTACTTAACACACAAATGTATTGAATCTCAAAATCATATGAATGTATGCAATCATGCAAGTTTGTACTTACCTCAAGAGCAACTCACTCCACACCAAACTCCTCTTCCAAGAATCCTTCAACACTTGGATTATGGCAACTCAACTCTCTTCAAAATCTAAACCAAAGGTAATCATACACACTCACTTAGAGATACACATAAGATAATAAAGCTAAGAACCAACTAGGGCAAACTCTAAACATGACACGCTCAACATGGGCGTGTCCCTGACCGTGCCCTAACTCCACAACACAGAAGCTTTGACACGCTCAGAACCACAGGCGTGTCACTGGACGTATAATACATTCTGCCTCACAAAAATATTGACACGACCAACAACACGGGCGTGTTCAAGGCCGTGTCAATCCTTCACCCACACAGTAGCTATGACATGCTCAGTGACATGGGCGTGTCATTGCTCGTGTCACCCATCCAGAAAACAGAACCATTGACACGCCCAAAGACCTGGCCGTGCTCACGGGCGTGTCAGGCCAAAAATGCAAATTCCGGCAACATCAATAACACATCCAACAAACCTCTTCCTACCACCATTATCCACTCCAAACCAACTTAACTAAACACACCCAAAAACCATAACAAACTTGCAAAACACCAAAACAACTCAAACCATACATCAAACACAAATCATAATCATCACCACAAACCCAAAACACAACCACAACATTTTCTCTTTCCTTCAATCCAACCCCAAAATCCAAAATCAATTGAACCAAACACTCTTAAACACACCACAATCAAACAAACACATATCAACCACAACCTCAACTCACAAACTCAAAGAAAAATCAAAGAATCAAGTGGAAAACTTACCAAAGATGAAGAAACTCTTAAATTTCCAACTTGATCACTTGAAAGCTTCCTTCAATCTTGAGTTTGGAAGATCAAATCTCTCTCTTGCTCTCTTGCTATGGAGGGTCGGCCAAACAAAGAAAAGAAAAAGAAAGAAAATGAGCCACGAAGAAGAAGAAAGAAGGAAAGAAGAAAACAAAGAAAGCAAAGTCAACTCTCTCAACAACTCTCTTCGTCAAAACCCTCTCCACCAAGCAATATACAATAAAATAATCCAAAATATCTCCATCCACTTCCACTCTCTCAAATTCACTTAATTAATTTCCTTATAATTAATTAATAAAAATTAACTCTTTCTTTGACTTTTAACTTCTTTTGACTTGTATATTTTGTATAATCTCACTCTACTCAAAACCTATTCTCTTACCACTAAAATAAATACACTTAATCCAAATGCAACAATAAATACTCCAAAACTTTTAGGGTATACTTTGGGATATTACAATTCTCCCCCTCTAAAAAGAAATTTCGTCCTCGAAATTACCTGATCTTAAGTCTGAAATATACTGATCTCGCATCGCTTGCTCATTCTCCCAAGTTGCCTCTTCTCTACCATGATTCTTCCAAAGAACCTTCACAATTGGCACTTTCTTATGTCTCAACTCTTTCATTCCATATGCTAAAATAGCAACTGGCTCTTCTTCAAAAGTCAGATCCGGACTCATTTCAATAGATTCAACAGACAGAACATGAGTCTGACCTGTACCTCCGCAGCATAGAAACATGGAAGACATTGTGAATTTTATCCAACTCAGGAGGCAAAGCTAATCGATAAGCAACTGGTCCAACTCTTTCTAATACTTCATAAGGTCCAATAAAACGAGGACTTAGCTTCCCTTTTCTGCCAAATCATAAAATCTTTTTCCAAGGAGACACTTTCAAAAATACTTTATCTCCAACATTGAACTCTATATCTCTCCTCTTCAAATCTGAATAAGATTTTTATCGATCTGAAGCTGCTTTCAATCGATCCCGAATTATTTTCACTTTCTCTTTCGTTTCTTTAATCAAATCGGGACCAACCAACTTGCCTTCTCCAACGTCATTCCAACACAGAGGCATCCTACATCTTCTACCATACAATGCCTCATATGGTGTCATTCCAATACTGGATTGATGACTGTTATTGTAAGCAAATTCCACAAGTGGCAAAAATCTGTCCCAACTTCTAGAGAAATTAATAACACATCTTCTCAACATATCCTCAATAATCTGTATCACTCTCTCTGATTGCCCATCTGACTGCGGATGAAAAGCAATGCTAAAGTGCAATCGAGAACCCAAAGCACCATGTAAACTTTTCCAAAACCTTGAAGTAAACTGAGGATCTCGATCAGACACTAAAAAAATTGGGACTCTATGCAACTTCACTATCTCACTGATATACAGCTCAGCTAACTTCTCAAGAGAATAGTCCATCCGAACTGGAAGAAAACGAGCTGTCTTCGTCAACCGATCAACAATCACCCAAATAGCATCATGCTTCTTCTGAGTCAACGGCAAACCAGACACAAAATCCATTGTCACACGTTCCCATTTCCATTCAGGCACTGATAAAGGTTGAAGCAACCCAGTTGGAACTTGATGCTCAGCTTTCACCCTCTGACAAGTGAGACACTTGGATACAAATTCTGCTATGTCTCTTTTCATACCTGACCACCAATAATGCTGCTTCAAATCCTAATACATCTTTGTACTCCCATGGTGCATAGCAAAAACCGACTGGTGTGCTTCCTCTAAAATAATCTTTCTCAAACTAGCATCGTCAGGAACACACAATCTATCTTTAAACCAAAGGCTGCCATCACTTCTCACATGAAAATCTTGGCTCTCCCCATTTTGGCAATCTGACACAACTTTCTGAATTTTCTCATCTACCAATTGAGCCTCTTTAATTTGACCCAACAACACCGGTCTCAACTGCAACTGAGCCAATAATGCACCATCATCACATGATTCAAAACTAGCATGCAATGCTCTCAAATCAACAAGCAACGAAAGCGAATAAACAGTCAAACCTGCTAAAGACTTCCGACTCAAGGCATCAGCAACAACATTTGCCTTACCAGGATGATAATCAATCAAACAGTCATAGTCTTTGATCAACTCTAACCACCGTCTCTGTCGAATATTAAGCTCTCTTTGAACTCCCAAATATTTCAAACTCTTATGATCTGTATAAATAAAACATTTCTCTCCATACAAATAATGTCGCCAAATCTTCAAAGCAAACACTATAGCTGCCAATTCCAAATCATGCGTCGGGTAATTCAACTCATGTGGCTTCAACTGCCGAGAAGCATAAGCTATGACTTTACCCTCTTGCATCAAAACACAACCTAAACCATTATGTGAAGCATCACTATAAATCACATATGGTTTATCTTCCATAGGCAAAGTAAGAACAGGCGCTTGAGTCAACATCTCCTTTAACTGCTCAAAACTAACTTGACACTGATCTGTCCACACAAATTTAACTCCCTTTCGAAGTAATATGGTGAGTGGAATAGCTATCAAAGAAAAACCTTTCACAAAGCATCGATAATAGCCTGCCAAACCAAGAAAACTTCTAACTTCAGTCACAAACTTCGGTGGACTCCAATTCAAAATAGCCTCAACTTTACTAGGATCAACTCTAAAACCATCTGCTGACACTATATGACCCAGAAAAGTCACTTGATCAAGCCAAAACTCACACTTCGACAACTTAGCATACAAATGCTTCTCTCTCAAAGTCTGCAATACAATCCACAAATGCTTGTCATGTTCCTCTTCATTACGTGAATACACCAAAATATCATCAATGAAGACCACCACAAACTGATCTAGATAGGGTCTAAACACCCTATTCATCAAATCCATGAAAGCTGCAGGTGCGTTTGTCAACCCAAAAGGCATCACCAAAAACTCATAATGCCCATACCTTGTGCGAAAAGCTGTCTTAGGAACATCTTCAGCTCTAACTCTCAACTGATGGTACCCTGATCTCAAATAAATCTTGGAAAACACTGCTGCTCCCTTCAACTGATCAAAGAGATCATCAATTCTAGGCAAAGGATACTTATTCTTGATAGTCACTTTATTCAATTGTCTATAATCAATGCACAACCTCAAAGTACCATCCTTCTTCTTCACAAACAAAACAGGAGCTCCCCACGGAGAAACACTAGGGCGAATAAACCTTTTATCCAACAATTCCTGCAACTGCACCTTCAACTCTCTCAACTCAGCAGGTGTCATTCGATAGGGAGTAATAGAGATGGGAGTGGTACCAGGCAACAAATCGATACCAAACTCAACCTCTCTCTCAGGGGGTAACCCTGGCAACTCCTCAAGAAAAACATCTGGAAATTCCGCAACTGTGGGTATACTATCAAGTTGAGAACCCACTATTTTGGTATCCACAACATGAGCAAGATAAGCATCACACCCTTTTCTAATCAACTTTCTAGCTGCTACAGCTGAAACAAACAAGGATGCAAGTTGTCTCTGCTCACTAGATACCATCACACTTCTACCATCACTGGTTCTCAAGGTAACACACTTCTTTAGACAATCTATCACAGCTCCATGCTTAGATAACCAATCCATACCTAAAATCAAATCATATTCCTTAAAAGGCATTTCAATCAAATCACCCAAAAACTCCTCTCCCTGCACCACAACTGAACTATCCCGATGCACCCTACTCACCACAACACTATGCCTTAAAGGATTTGTCACCAACACATCAAATCCTAAGGACTCAGAATGCAATTCAGACACAGGCAAGATAGATGCACTTATGTATAAATGAGTAGATCCTGGATTAATCAAAGCAAGAACTGAAATGCCAAATAAAGAAAATGTACCTGCAATAACTGCTAAAGCATCCGGCTGCCTCTGCATCACATACACTCGCTGAGAAGACCCAGCCTCAACTGGCCTACTGCCTCCGGATGTAGAGCCTCCTCTCTGACTGATCCCAGGTCGACCACCTCTACTGAGACCTCTGCCCCCTCGACCACCTCTGCTAACACTAGGTCGAGAAGCTGCAGTATCAGTCTGTCTATCCTCCTGTAACTCAGGACAATCTCTAATGAAATGATCAGGTGATCCACATTTGAAACACACAGCTGATCCACCAATCTTCAAACAAACACCCCCATGTATCCTACCACAATGGACACATGTAGGTGGAGTAGACCTTTGAACCACTGGAGTCGGAGCACTAGCTACTGAAACTGTAGGTCTCGGTCTCTGCATCTGATACTGAACTGACCTACCCGACTACCTCGGGCTCCTACTGACTCTCGAAATAAAACTTCCTCTGCCTCTCTTCATAGACGAAGACTCTGCCTCAAACTGGGATCTCCTAGCTCTGGTCTCCTCTTCAGTAGCAGCTGCTGCAATACCCTGTGCTCTCTCAACACTTCTAGCTGCTGTAACCAACTGAGAAAAATCCTGGTACCGATAACCAGCAACAATACACATAATAGAGGGCCTCAACCCCTCCTCAAATCTCCTACACCGGTCAATCTCATCAGAGATAATCCCTCCGGCATAATGACTCAACCGGATGAACTCTACCTCATACTCTGTCACTGTCCGGTTATCTTGTTTCAGATTCAGAAATTCCATCTTCTTGACATCCTTATACTCCCTCGGAGTATATTTCTGCTCAAACTCCCTCAGAAAATCACTATAGGACAAAGTCGGTGGATCATCCATAGCATGAGGAACCGTCTTCCACCAATCATAAGCATCTTTCTGCAGAAGGGATCTAGCATAATCAAATTTCTCTTCAGGAGTAGCTTGCAACTGAATAAATACCCTCTGCACTCTATCCAACCAATGCACAGCTACTGCAGGATCCGTAGTACCAAAGAAATCTTCAGCCCCATACATTCTCAATTTATCATAATGTCTCACCGGTACTTGAGGCTGTGGTGGCGGTGGCGGCTGCACTGGAGCTTGCCTCAACAAATCTACTACATGTCTTAGCCAAACTGGAGGAACCTCATCAACAGCTGATCTCTCTGGCACAGGAACAGGTGCCTCTCCAGCTCTCTCAACTCTAGCTCCATCTCTACCCTCTTCAGGAGCTACACTCTCTGCACTACCTTCTAAAGACTGACGTGACTGAGACATCATCACTACCTATATCTGCAAACACAGCAGAATATACCTCATTAAAGATCAAAGACTGCCAATACCAAAACATGTATTTAAAATCAAAATATTCTTTTTCTTATAATTGACCTAGGTTGAGAATCTCAAACCTAGGCTTTGATACCAAAATAATTGTAACACCCCTATACCCCGTATACGCACACTACATACTACTACACCTGTAATATACGTATACCGAATACAGGAGTGCCACGGTTTACTAAACAAACAAATCTTTTCTTTTAACAATAATATGAGAAAACTTAAAACATTTAAATTATATTATAAAACATAATAGATAAAACATTAATTTATTAAGTAGCAAAAAATATAGCGGTATTACATATATATTTACATCAAAATCAATATTTACAAAAACATAAAGTTTATACATGTTTGGCAGCTTGTCTTTGATCTTTAAGCCCTCTATCAACACCTCAGAATCTAGACTCCACTCAGTCTAACTGAGCTCTCGAGTTCTATCATGTCACCTGCGCAATGAACTACAATAGCGCTAAGCCAACGGCTTAGTGGTACAAACCACAATAACAATATGCATAATACAATGTTAATGCCATATTTTCAACAATAGAGATCATATTCAACAATAGAGATCATAACAATATGCCATATTTTCAACAATAGAGATCATATTCATCAATGCTATATTTCATAACATTGCATTTCATTATCTTATTCAATTATTTTACCATTTATGACTCACATTGAAACAAAGACAAACATGGGCCCAAAAGACACTAATATGTTATTCAAAGTTCAGAGTTACTGCTTTGGTCCATAATCACAATCATCAAGCCCGTAGGCGATACATATATATTTATCCATGGATAATCAACTAGATTTGAGCTTACGACCCAGTCTTTTCACTCAATCTAGCTTCAATAATTTGTTTTTGAGGCTTACGACCCAGTCTTTTCACCCCAAAAACATCACATTTCACATTTTTCAGCTGGACTCGGCTTACGACCCGGTCTTTTCACCTGTCCAGTGATTCATAGGCATGCCGCCAAACCCAGAACTCTGAAAATTGAATAACATATTAATCACACTGTAACGACCCTCCCCGACCAGGTCGGCTGCCCGGCCCACTAGTGGCTTACGGCCCGGCCATTTCACCACCTGGGCACGGAGTCCGCAGGAGGCAAGCGATCGCTACAGTAGTAGAAATGGTACTGGATGGTTCTCGCTGGCTCTCTTGAGTGGGAGGTCAGGGGTTCGATCCAGGGAGGCGACCCCTTGGGGCCAAATAAACAAATTCCTGCTGGGTGGGCCGCGAGGGCTGTCCAGTACTGTAGCAATCGCTTGCCTCCTGCAGACTCCGTGCCCAGGTGGTGAAATGGCCGGGCCGTAAGCCACTAGTGGGCCGGGCAGCCGACCTGGTCGGGGAGGGTCGTTACACACACAATTATTTCATTTTTCTCTTTATCATCCTCTTTCTCAATTCATTTCATATTTCATATTCCATAATCAAATAGGCAACCATGCCCCAATTATTTCATTTGCACTATCATAGCCAACAACAATAGCTTCACATTTCATCATATCTCAATTCACATTAAAGCAATTCATAGCATAAATCAAATGTATTAACAATGTAATAAATTACTTAACACACAAATGTATTGAATCTCAAAATCATATGAATGTATGCAATCATGCAAGTTTGTACTTACCTCAAGAGCAACTCACTCCACACCAAACTCCTCTTCCAAGAATCCTTCAACACTTGGATTATGGCAACTCAACTCTCTTCAAAATCTAAACCAAAGGTAATCATACACACTCACTTAGAGATACACATAAGATAATAAAGCTAAGAACCAACTAGGGCAAACTCTAAACATGACACGCTCAACACGGGCGTGTCCCTGACCATGCCCTAACTCCACAACACAGAAGCTTTGACACGCTCAGAACCACAGGCGTGTCACTGGACGTATAATACATTCTGTCTCACAGAAACATTGACACGACCAACAACACGGGCGTGCTCAAGGCTGTGTCAATCCTTCACCCACACAATAGCTATGACATGCTCAGTGACATGGGCGTGTCACTGCTCGTGTCACCCATCCAGAAAATCAAACCAATGACACGCCCAAAGACCTGGCCGTGCTCACGGGCGTGTCAGGCCAAAAATGCAAATTTCGGTAACATCAATAACACATCCAACAAACCTCTTCCTACCACCATTATCCACTCCAAACCAACTTAACTAAATACACCCAAAAACCATAACAAACTTGCAAAAACTCCAAAACAACTCAAACCATACATCAAACACAAATCATAATCATCACCACAAACCCAAAACACAACCACAACATTTTCTCTTTCCTTCCATCCAACCCCAAAATCCAAAATCAATTGAACCAAACACTCTTAAACACACCACAATCAAACAAACACATATCAACCACAACCTCAACTCACAAAGTCAAAGAAAAATCAAAGAATCAAGTGGAAAACTTACCAAAGATGAAGAAACTCTTAAATTTCCAACTTGATCACTTGAAAGCTTCCTTCAATCTTGAGTTTGGAAGATCAAATCTCTCTCTTGCTCTCTTGCTATGGAGGGTCGGCCAAACAAAGAAAAGAAAAAGAAAGAAAATGAGCCACGAAGAAGAAGAAAGAAGGAAAGAAGAAAACAAAGAAAGCAAAGTCAACTCTCTCAACAACTCTCTTCCTCAAAACCCTCTCCACCAAGCAATATACAATAAAATAATCCAAAATATCTCCATCCACTTCCACTCACTCAAATTTCACTTAATTAATTTCCTTATAATTAATTAATAAAAATTAACTCTTTCTTTGACTTTTCACTTCTTTTGACTTTTATATGTTGTATATATCTCACTCTACTCAAAACCTATTCTCTTACCCCTAAAATAAATACACTTAATCCAAATACAACAATAAATACTCCAAAACTTTTAGGGTATACCTTGGGATATTACAGGTGGTACCTAAGTCCGAGGAACTGAAGAAATAGATTTTTCAAGAAGCTCATAACAGTCCTTATACAATGCATCCGGGAGCAACAAAAATGTACCAGGACTTGAAGGAGTATTATTGGTGGCTAGGGATGAAAAGAGACATCGTGGATCACGTGGCGAAGTGTCTGATTTGTCAGCAAGTGAAAGAAGAACATCAACTACCCTCAGGACTACTACAACCTATTACGATTCCAACCTGGAAATGGGACCGTATTACTATAGATTTTGTCATAGGATTGCCTATGACTAGGGACAAACATGACGCGATCTGGGTAATCGTGGATCGGTTTACTAAGTCTGCTCATTTCTTACCAGTACGTGTGGATTACTCGCTTGACAAGTTGGCAGACTTGTACATCAACGAGATCGTACGCCTCCACGGAGTTCCAACTTCCATCATATCAGATCGAGATCCACGCTTTACGTCAAATTTTTTACAGAAATTCCAAACAGCCCTTGGGACTCGAACGTACCACAGTATAGCATTCCATCCCTAGACAGACGGACAGTCGGAAAGAGTGATTCAAGTTTTGGAAGATATGCTGAGGGTGTGCATTTTAGAATTTAAAGGTAGCTGGGACAAACACCTGAGCTTAATGGAATTCGCGTACAACAACAGCTATCAATCCAGCATACAAATGGCTCTTTACGAAGCACTGTACGGTCGGAAATGCAGAACTCCAGTGTGCTGGACAGAATTGAGACAGGAAAAGATGTTGGGGCCAGATATAATTAAGGAAACTGAGAAAAAGGTAGAGATCATTAGAGACCGATTAAAAGTAGCGGCGGACAGGCAAAAATCATACGCGGACCTCAAAAGGAAAGACATACAGTTCGAGCTCGGCGACAGAGTATTCCTCAAAGTCTCTCCTTGGAAGAAGGTGTTACGATTTAAACAGAAAGGCAAGCTAAGCCCTAGATTTATCAGACCATATGAGATTATCAAACGGGTAGGTCCGGTAGCTTACCAGTTGGCGTTACCACCCGAATTAAGTAAAATACATGATGTTTTCCACGTTTCAATGCTAAGGAGGTATCATTCAGATCCAACCCACGTCATACAAGCTCAAGACATCAAGATTCAGCCCGACCTAACATACGAGGAAGAGCCGGTAGAAATCCTAGTACGGGAAATCAAAGAGTTGCAGAATAAGAAGATTCCATTGGTCAAAGTGCTTTGGAGGAATCACAAA
Source organism: Garcia nutans (assembly GCA_947685225.1). Classification (NCBI taxonomy): domain Eukaryota; kingdom Viridiplantae; phylum Streptophyta; class Magnoliopsida; order Malpighiales; family Euphorbiaceae; genus Garcia; species Garcia nutans. Next base: position 6,417,172 of record CANTUV010000037.1, on the reverse strand, counting down.
GAAGAAGAAGCTACATGGGAACGTGAAGAAACTATGAGGAAGCAGTACCCATATTTATTTCCTCCTGACGGGCTTCGGGACGAAGCCTAAATTAACTAGGGAGGAACTGTCACAACCGCCCACCGCATTTATGCATAGTAGTCATGTGCACAATGAGAGAAGGGGAAAGGAGAAGATACTTCCTGACAACGGCCCCAGATAAGGCTATAGGATCAATGAGACCTAATTGAAAAAAAATGTAAAGTTTTGGGGAGGTGACTGTAATTTCTAAAAAGTTTTGGGGAGTTAACTATAATTTCCAAATGTTGTACTGGATGTTCTTAATAGTGCACTTAACAGACTCCAAAAATGGAGAATAGAGAAAAATCGGGTTGCAATGACGTGTAACGGTTTTTCCAGAAAACGTCCCGTTAGAGAGAAACGAAGACATGTAGACTAGGGGCATTTTGGTCATTTTAATTAAAATTTATACATGAATCCAAAGTAGAAAATAAACACATGAGTATGTAGAGGACGTCGAGGGGTTGAATATGAAATGATCGACAGTAGAAACGGAGCCCGGGCAAAACCCGAGCAAAGAAAGGACCTAAAGGTAATTTTATAAAAAGTCGAGGGCTTATTGATAATTTTTCAAAATGACTTGGAAACTTAAAATAGACCTTAAAAATAGAAAGTAGAGGTCGAGAGGATCAAAATTATATGTAGTTTGTCTCGTGGAACTGTACGATTTAAAAGTTACGAACGAATAATCGCCGGAGGGTATTTTGGTCTTTTCACACCTTAGACCATAAAATCTCGGCACAACGAGGTGGAGGGGCCAAAATATAATTAAAAGAAATTCTAAGGGCTTGGGTTTTAAATAAATAAAAGGAAGAGACATTTGGGCTAATGAAAATTAGCCATTTAGGGTTTTTAAAAAGAAGAAAAGAAAAAGTGGTGGACAATTGGCCTTAAAACATTCATTCACCCAAAAGTGGACATCATTTCCACTATATATATATCATCATAGCAAGAAGAACAAAACTCTCTCTCTCCCACTTCAAAATTTCAGCCACCATAGGAAGAACACCAAAGAGTTCCAATTTTTGTCACGTTTGATTTTCAAGGTAAGTTCTAAGGTTTTCATGTAGATTTCAATTCTAGTATCAATTTTAAGTATTTATATATCTATTGGAAGATTGGAAATTAGGGTTCTTATGGTGGATTTAGGGAAAATTTTAAGTAGTGATGATATTGATAAATTAAATGGAAGAATCAAGGTTTCCAAGGTTTAATAAGGCTAGATTAGGGTTTAGTTTGAAAAGAAATGGAGGATAGCTTATTGTTCTAAATTGTTAAGGGTTATGTTTAAGGTTGTGTTCTTGAATTTCTTGAAGGGGAAACAAAGATTAAGGAAGGAGAAGAAGGAAAAAGCCAAGGGGATTTAAAAGAACAAGGTTTGGTACTTTACCATAAAAGAAATTTTATTTTCCTTACAAACTTTGGTTTATGGAATTTTTGATGTTGATGAACTTTAATTAGTTGATTTAAGTTAAACATGCAAAAGTTGTCAAAGGGAAGTGTTTGAATCTTCACTTTATCATTAAAGAAGACTTCATATTGATTTGAAAAAGAAAACTAAACTATTCCGTGTATTTCATATGTTTGGGCCGAAATGGTCCCAAAGTGACAGCTTTCTGGACTATTTTTGTGGCAATTGTTTGAGGTAGCAAATGAATAAATTTTTCAACAAAATTTACGTGAAATTAGTCAACATAAGAAATAAGTTTCCTGTAAAATTTCAGCCAAAAATAAGATCATTTACCTGGTCAAATGCATGACTGAAACGGACTGAAATTTTGACGAAAATTCAGATTTTACTATTAATTTGGTCATGCCATTTTGCGTTGCCAATTTTACGTGCCGCGACACTATTCATTTGGTCAATTTGTGACTCTTTGAGGAATGCTTTGAAATGTTTGATATGTTTATTATGGATATTAAATATGTGAAAAAGGGTAAATGTTGGACTAAAGAAAGTGGTGCGCGGCGTAAATGGCAAAGTGCAACAAAAATTATAATGATTTCTCGAGTCATTCTAAAATGAAGTTTGATACTTAAATTGAATCATTTTAACCTTTATGCTCTATTGGATAGTTGGGAGTGGTAGATAAGGGTATGGTGCACTATACTAACTTATGCAGTACTGCTTGATATTGTGATTGAATTGTTATGATCTGAACTCAATGGTGAGGGCCATTAGGGGCCAATGGTGAGGGCCATTGGTTATAACTAGGATAGTGAGGGTCATTCCTGTGATTTGATATCGGTGGTGAGGGCCACTGCCTTATCGCTATGGTTCCCTATATACTAGTAGAGCCAAAGTATTATTTCTTTTAAACTACGTATTGCAAAATGAGTTTGGATTATGGTGTTTACATATGTGGAAAGCATATTTATACTGAATGTCCAATAACTTCCATTGGTTTAATGTTGGTTGATTTTTGATTTACTTATTTCCTTTTATTTCAAATGCTATCATGTTTTACTTTTATTCCCATTGGTAAAGTACCCACTGAGCGACATTGCTCAGCGAGTTATCTTTTTCTTGACTTGTAGGTTCGGAGCAGTAGCAAACTTTTGGAAAGAGATGACCAGACCCACAGCAGCTCAGGGTAGATCTCCTAGTTTCCATTATGAGTTAGCTAGTTGTGGCATGTATATGTATATATATAAGTTTGAGAATTACTATGTTATACTATACGTTAGTAGTATGTAATAATAATAAATCTCTACTTTATTTTGTATTAGAAGTGTGAACTCTTCTTGCAGGTTTGTAGTTGAGGGTATAAGGTGGATTCATTGGGAGTGTATTGAAACTGATTGTATTCACAATGGTTTGTGTAAAAATGTTTTCAAAAATCAGAAAAACCAGTTTTGTCGACACTTGGGACCCAAATTTCTAAGCGAAACTCTGGCAAAATTTCTGTAAAATCAAAACTAAAATTTGACTAAGTAAAATTTGTAGCAACATTAGGATAGTGTGGCGCCTCTACTCGGCTTACACATGTAGGCCGGGAAGGGGTGTTACAATGCCATTTTTGAGATTTTGTGTATAAGAGTGTATTTTTATATTGTAAATGATTTGAATGTATTAAAATATGTTTTTAATAATATAAATAAACTTAAATCACTAATTTAATTGTAGTAGAATGGAATTCCAATGTTGAAGTAAGGAAAGGTTAATTTTTTAAAAATTTGTAGGAGTGATGTGTAATTATGGTTTATTGTTGGAAATGCCATTAAATGTGATACTAAATGATTATTTGTTATCACATTTGGTTTAAGCTTTGAGAGAGGTTGATTTGCTTCATCCAAGTGGTGAAGGGCAAGTTGGAAAGATTGGATTGAAGGTTGTTTTTAGCTTACTTTGGGTTGCTAGTGGAGGTATGTACAAACTTTGAATATAATGTTTATATTTGCATAACATTTGGACTTAACACATTTTGGTTGGAAAATATGTTAAGTTACTTGGTTCATTGATTGTGTATGAATAATATGCTATGACATTTGTAATGTCATAAATGTGTTAAACACATTGTGAAAAGCCATTGATAATGGCTAATTTGTGTAACATATGAAATATTCATATTACGAGAAAATACCCAAAGTAATTGGATAATGTGTTGTGAATGCAAAAAAATGAGATATGTGTAATAATGAAATGAATTGAAATTGATAAAAATGAGAAAAGTGAGAAAAGCGAGAAAAATGAGAAAGATGTGAAAAATGAGAAAAGTAAGAAAAAAAATGTGAAAATAAGGCAATGTGCCTAGATTAAATATGTAAAAATGAGAAAGAGATTAATAATGAGAAATATGAATAAATTGCATGCCTAGTATGTTATTCGATTTTTAGAGTTCTGGGTTTGGCGGCATGCCTATGATTGCCTACAGGCTAAATGCTGGAATGGTGAAAAGACTGGGTCGTAAGCCAGGCCAGCTGATAAAAACAGTAGCAGTCTAGTCGGGTTGAGGACTAAGATACTGGGGCCTAAGGGTCTAGCCGGGTTGAGGTCCAAGAACTGGGGCTGTTACATTATCCATGGATATATTGCCTACGGGGCTAGACACATGGTGTCATTATGGACCAAAGCAGTAACTCTGAAATTTGAATAGCATATTAGATCCTTTTTGGGCCCATACTTGTCTTTATTTTAATTTGAATTATGAAATATTTGAAAAATATAAGAAAGTGGAATGATGTGACATCTAAATGCATTGTGCATTGGTATTGCATTGAGTTATATTGTTATTATTAAAGTTTGTAACACTAGGCTTCGGCTTAGCTGGTGGGATCATTTCTGACGAGTTTGATAGGTGCAGGAGGTTTGAGGAGGGACTGAGACCCTCTATCATGTGCATCATCGCAGGCTCTCAGTATCAATATTTCTCCCAGTTAATTGCTACTGCCAGGAGTGTTGAGAGGGCACAGAGTCTTACAGCAGCTGCTAGGGTTGAGGAGACCAGAGTTAGGAGACCCCAGAGTGAGGCAGGGTCTTCATAAGTGAAGAGAGACTGAGGGGGACATTTTCAAAGGTTTAGTAGGAGTCAGGGGCAGTTTGGCAGGTCAGTACAGTAGCAGAGATAAAGGCAGAGACCTGCAGTTTTAGTGGCTAGTGCTCTGACTCCAGTGGCTCAGAGACCTACTCCACCTACTTGCGTTCATTGTGGTAGAGTACACGGAGGTGTCTGTTGGTGGAGAGGTGTTTTAGGAGCGTGTTTTAGATGTGGGTTGTCAGACCATTTTATCAGAGATTGTCCCGAGCCACCAGAGGTTAGGCAGGCAGATACTGCATCTTCTCAACCCAGTGTCAGAGGGGGTCGTGGTGGCAGAGGTTTTAGTAGAGGTGGTTGACCTAGGTTTAGTCAGAGAGGAGGCTCTACATTCGGAGGTAGTAGGCCAGATGAGGCTGGGCCATCTCAGTGGGTTTATGTGATGCAGAGGCAGCCGAATGCTTTAGCCATCATTGCGGGTATATTTTCTTTATTTGGTATTTCAGTCCTTGCTCTATTAGATCCTGGATCTATGCATTCATACATAAGTGCATCTATCTTACCTGTGACTGAATTGCATTATGAGTCCCTAGGATTTGATGTCTTGGTGATAAATCTTTTAGGGCATAGTGTTGTGGTGAGCAGGGACCGAGATAGTCCAGTTGTTGTTCAGGATGAGGAGTTTCTCGGTGACCTGATTGAGATGCCTTTCAGGGAATATTATATGATTTTGAGCATGGATTGGCTATCCAAGCATGGGGCTGTGGTAGACTGTCAGAAGAAATGTGTTACTTTGAGAACACGTGATGGTAGGGATGTGATGGTATATGGTGAGCAAAGGTATCTTTCATCTATGTTTGTTTCAGCTGTTTTAGCTGGGAGAATGATTCGAAAGGGATGTAAGGCTTATCTTGCTCATGTTGTAGATACTAGAGTAGTGGGATCCCTGCTTGAAAGTATACCCACAGTTGCCGAGTTTCCAGATGCTTTTCCTGATAAATATGAGGTTTTTGGGGTGAAAAGACTGGGTCGTAAGCCTCAAAAACTGTAGCAATCTAGCCGGGTTGAGGACCAAGATACTGGGGCCTAAGGGTCTAGCCGGGTTGAGGTCCAAGAGACTGGGGCTGTTACATTATCCATGGATATATTGCCTACGGGGCTAGACACATGGTGTCATTATGGACCAAAGTAGTAACTCTAAAATTTGAATAGCATATTAGATCCTTTTTGGGCCCGTACTTGTCTTTGTTTTAATGTGAATTATGAAATATTTGAAAAATATAAGAAAGTGGAATGATGTGACATCTAAATGCATTGTGCATTGGTATTGCATTGAGTTATATTGTTATTATCAAAGTTTGTACCACTAGGCTTTGGCTTAGCGCGATTGTTTCCATTGTGCAGGTGACAGGGTAGACCCAGCTGATCCAGAGAGTTCTTATAGACCACGTCGGGTCTAGACTTGAGCTTATTGAGTTGCTATCGAGATCAAAAACACTGCCAGCAACATGTATATATTTTTATGTTATTGTACATTATCGAGTTTTATGCATAATATATTATGTTTTGGATTTTACGTATTGTATATTATAAAGAATGTTTGGGTCAATGTATTTGAAATGGGAGAGTAAGTGTGATTTAAATTAAATATATCTATCTATACATAAATGTTTGAGAAACTTGGTGAAATTGAGAAGTATGGTTGAGATGGTGAATGGAAATTATTGGGAGTGTTTTCTTTTTTGCAAGTTGAGTAATTGCTAAATTTTAGGATATCCAAATTACAGACAAAACTCTAGAGAATTTTTCCCAAAGATTTTTATATATATTATTTATTTTGGTTCTTATAACAAGTAAAGAATATTTATATTCTATTTAATTTTTATATATTTAGAATTTGAAATTTTAAATTGGAAATGTGAAAATTTTTATTAAACCGGTCTGTGACATTTTTGTACATATATGCGTATTTTACATATGCTGGAAATATGTATTGTACGTATATAGGGTATAAGGGTGTTACAATATTAATAAAATATGTAAATTCAAAATTTATATAGGAGTTGAGTAGATTTGTCTTGCCATACTAAAGTAGTGAAGGGCATTTTGGAAAGTGCAGGGAAGAGTATGAACATTTATATAATTTTGATAAGTTGTCAGTAAAAGGTATGTACATACTTTTGATAATTTAAATATGTTTGCATTTAATTTGACTTAACACATTTTAGATAGAAAAATGTGTTAGGCTACTCGTTATTTGAATATGCATATGCATTGTGATATTGAATGTGAAATTATGTATATGCATTATATACATTGCGAAAAGCCATTATTAATGGCTAAAGTGAATGGAATATGGTAAATGTCAATTATGTGAAAATAACCTAAAAATATTTGGGTAATATGATTGTAATGCAAAGTGATATGCATTGTTGATTAAGTGATAAGATATGTTGAATTAAAGTGATTTGGCATTGCTATGAATAAAAAAATAAGGAAAAGAAGCAATGTGATAGGAAATTTGATTATGGAAAATATGTACTATTTGTGTGTTTCTTAGTATATTATTCAATTTCCAAAGTTCTGTGTGGCGGCATGCCTATGAGATTATTCTCATCATTTGCCTTTGGGGCTAGAAGCTGGGCATCACTGATATATGATTTGCTTTTGGGCTAGAAGTTGTACGTCACTATGATTTATCTTCGGGCTAGATGTTGGGCGTCACTTGTATGGCCTTCCGGCTAGACACTGGGTTTCAAATTAAACCAAAATAGTAACTCTGATATTTGAATAATGTACTAGGTTAGTTGGGCCCAATGTATATTTTTTTGTGAAGATGTTTATGTGTATCTATGTGTTATGTTGTGGATAATGATATACGATTAATAATGTATGTGAATGTGTTATATTTGAGAAAATGATGAAATGACTTATACATAAAAAAAATATAGAATGAAAGTTAACAAAGGTTCTATAAAAATTTTGTATAGCTATAATTTGAGAAAGAGAATAAAAAAATATGTGTGTAATTTGTATTGGTATTTTATAAGGAAAATGTATATAGATGCACCACTAAGCTCTTGAGCTTAGCATGGTAGTGTTTATCACGTAGGTGATAGAAGTGCAGAGTAAAGAAGTGTTGTTAGACATGGGCAGGTCTAAGTGTTGGAATGGACCTTGAAGATAGGGTTGTGCCATAAGACCAAGTTGGTTGTGCTGCCTACATGTATTATTTAATTAAGGCATTCTAGTGATGTGTATCAAGGAAAAGTAAACATGTTTAAACTAATATTGTTTTGTACAATTTTGTACATGCATATATATATGTATGTTTGAGTACTTTGGAGAAATGATGGTGTTTTTAGGATATTGAAATGGTTAAAATTTTTTAGGAGTGTATATTTTTATGCATGTTGGGTAAATGATTTTTAGAAATATTTGTATTACAGACAAAACTTTGGCAGATTTTTTTCACAGATTTTTTATAAATAAAATATCTATTTTTGGTACTTGAAATTTTTGAAGAATAGTACTATTTGCTAACTTAAATACATTTAAAGTCTTTATATAATTATTCTGGAAATATGAAAGTTTTTATTAAAAATGGAATTGTGGCATTCTTGTATTTTGTATGCGTATTTTACATATATTGGGTGCATGTACTTTATGTATATGGGGTTTGAGGGTGTTATATTTATTTTGGTATAAGAGCCTAAGTTTGAGATTCTCGACCTAGGTGGATTTTAAAAAGAAGAGAAAGAAGATTTTAAAAAAGTGAATTGATTTGCAATACATGCATATGCATAGCACATGTGTTGGTCATGTGGCAATACATGTAATTTGTAACACGTATATGTTGAGATAGTGCTTGGGATGCATACATTAGAAGTGGATAAATATTTATTTGGAATGTAAATGGGTGATTTTAGATTTGGAAGACCTATATGTTCGGTGACAATTTTATTTTATATTGTAATACCTTAATGTCTTATGATACATGAGATATTAAGGGTCTTTAGCAAACCTTAATAATTCCTAAGGCCATGGAATGTTTGACAAATTGAAAAGTAAAATTCCTAAATGTGGTATATATATGATTTGAATGATATTTTATCTGTTAATCATGTGATTTGAGATGAAATGTATTTTTGAGGTTAAATGATTAATTGAGGTATACAAAAGAAAGAGTTTATGTAACACCCCAATTTTTTTGTGTTTTGGAATAGTAAATATGGGAGAGTAAATAGTTATGACGGATAGAGAAAATATAAGATGACTATGTATGATAGATATAATATATATGTGTATTTTATATATATTTAAAATAAACATGACATATATAAGACATATACATATATTCAACATATACACCACATATACATGAGGTATAATTGGTTGTAGGGAAAGATAATTTTAATTACTTAATTAATTAATTATTAATAATAGTAATAAAGGGGAAGCACAAAGTCAAAAGAAGGAAGAAGATGATGGTGGAGAATTTTAGGTAGAAATTATTTATAATATTCTATTTATATAAAGATAAGGATGAGAAAAGAAGAGACAAGTGCTTCTTCTTCTTCTTCTTCAATGTGAGATAGAGAGAGAGTGGGAAGAGTGAACTTTTTATGCTACATATCAAATTTTACAAGAGATTTAAGAGGGATTAATGGAAATAGTCAAGATTTGGCAAATAATTCAAGTACCTTCTTCTTGAGCATATTTTATGGATTATATATATATATATGTATGATATAGTTAGAGAGATAAAGTGATGTTTAATGGAATAAGATGATGACAATGATATATTGAGGTATATATATATGATGAATTGATGCATAGACGAAGTAATTATGGTTAGATGTTGGGGCATAACGATGAGTAGATGTAATTGGGGAAAAGAGAAAGGGTTTTGTAGAATTGAGTTGGGGATTGAGTAAATTAATATATGGATGATTGTATGAATGAAATATATGAGGATTGTCATTATGATTTTGTGTTTAGATTAACAAGAAGTAAGTAAAGAAGAGTAAGCTAGGAGTAACCAAAGGTTTGTACATATAACTTCTACGGTTTGTACATATAATCTCTTTGATTTGTACATATGATCTTGAGTTTGTATATATGATCTTAAGTTAATACATATTTGATTAAATATGATTTGGAGTTGCTTATGTGATATGTGAGTATTGTATGAATGATAATGGTGTTAAAAAGTGGTTTTGGGATGTCATGGGTGTGCCTAGAGATTTAGCCTGACATGCCTACTGACACACCCATGTCACTGGGCATGTCGTAGCTACTGTAATACAGGATAAATGATAGGAATAGTGACACGCCCATGTCACTCGGTGTGTCAAAGCATCATTAAGGTGGGCAAATGACATGGTCATTGACATGCCCATGTCGTTGGGCGTGTCATTTGAAGAATTTTCCCAAAATAGCTCTCTTCCTTGTCTTTCCTCTGTGATTCCGGCCTAAATGACCATAAGGCCTTAAAGTATAAATATATGATTTTAACTTGAAGAAATATGATAAAATATGTTGATTATTCTAAATATTAGTATGTTGATGAGTCATATGGTGAGTGTGGCTTATGTTTACATGATGAAAATATGAAATGCGAAATGTGGTTGGATGTTAAGTGTGAATTATTAATGAATAATGAATGTGATAAAGATGAGATGAATGTGATATTATTATTAGTTTGGAAACTTCATATAGTCTTGATTAATGAGAAACTCCAAAGTATGGAGTATTGAATTAAGTGTTATGAGTTGAGAAGGAAAGAGAGGATTTGAGTAGTATAATTGACATATGTAAATTGATGTTGTTAATAACTTGATTATTCACATCTTAATTACAAGATCAAGTGATGAAGAGTTAGAGGAAGTGAAGATTTAAGGAGTTTGGCTTGAGTTTGGGTTATGTTTACATTACATTGGGCTTAACACATGTTGGATAGAAAAATGTGTTAAGGTATTTGTTACATTGAACATGGTTGAACAATGTGTTATGCCATGTGATTTGTCTAGTATGAATTAAATGCATTATAAAAAGCCATTAATAATGTCTAAATTGAGAAAAAAGTGAAATATATGCAGTATGTGAAATGACCCAAAGTGTTTAGGTAATGCGGTTTGTTTCATATGCATTAAAGACTTTGTGAAAAGCCATTGGCAATGGCTAGATTGCAAAAGTATGTGAATTTTGCAAAGATACCCAAAATATTTAGGTAATGTGTTTTAATGTAAAATGTGATACACTGTGATAATATGCTGAGAAATGATGAAATGAAATGATATGACATTGAAATGATGAAATGATATGATATGATATTGAAATGAATGATAATAAGAAATAAGGCAGTGTGCCTGGATGATAACGAGAAAAGAGGCAATGTGCCTAGTTGAATGTGAGAAAATGTGAAAAAATGGATAATAGAAAATATGAAATAATAGTGTGTCTGGTATGATATTCAATTTCCAGAGTTCTGTGTTTGGTGGCATGCCTATAAGGTTATCCTCATTATTTACCTTCGGGGCTAGCTTTTGAGCAATTATTTGATTTTTCTTCGACGCTATACGCTTGGCATCACTGTGATATGATCTGCCTTCGGAGCTAGCTTTTGAGCAATTATTATAATCTGCCTTTGGGGCTAGCTTTTGAGCAATTACTTGATTTGCCTTTGCGGCTAGACATATGGTGTCAACTTAGATCAAAATAGTAACTCTAGGATTTGAATAGCATATTAGATCCTTTGGGCCCATGCTTGTATTTATTGTTATGTGAATTGTAAAATGATTGATAAATATGCTAAAAATGAAATGGTATGTTATAGAGTGACATGATGTACATAAGCTTTATGCATTTGCATTGCATGTAAATTGCAAATGATGAAAGAATATGATGATAAATGCTGCTAATGTTGTGAATGTGATTTTCTGTAATGTATGTATATGTTGTTTATATGTACCACTAAGCTTTCGAGCTTAGAGCGGTTGTGTGAATCGTGCAAGTGAGCAGATGGCTGATCTGAGAATTAGAGAGTTGTGCTACAAGAGAACTAAAGGTATTACGAGACCAACTAGATGGTAGTGCATGCTTGTACAGTGTGTTATGTTGTATTTTGATCATATGTCTTATGTATATAAGTGAATTTTGGAAAGACAACGTATAAATGTATATATGTAATTAAATGAAAATTTTAATAATTTTGGAAATGTTTCTTTTAAAGAATGAGATTTGATAATTTAAAAATGTTCTTTTATCAATTATTTAATTGATGTGGAATTAAGGTAAAGGTTTAAACAATGTTGTAACATGACATCCTTATATTTTATATGTGTATTATATGTATACGGGGTATATATATGGTACGTATATAGGGTATGGGATGTTACAATTATTTTGGTATCAGAGCTTAGATTTGAGATTCTCAGCCTAAGTGAGTTTTGAAAAAGAAATGGAAATTTTGGAAAAGTGAAACGAGTTGTGATACATGCATATGCATTGACACCTAGGTTGGTCTCGGATGTGGTATTATGTGGTTTATGGTGTGAGGTGTTTGAATGATATGAGTTAGATGATAGTGTGGAAAATATGGTTCCACATGAGAGTAAGGCTAGATAAAGAAATGATGTGGGAAGAGTTATATAAGTTTAATTGATGAATTAAAGAAATGGAGTCCTATTTAAGTAAAAGTAATTTTGAAATTATCAATTATTGAAATGTGTTTGTGAAATAAGTTATAAGAGAATGAATTTGAGAATAATTTTAGAATTGACTTATAAGATTATAAAAGAAAATGAAATATTTGTTATTGAGTAAAATTATATATGATATGATGTTGATTTAAATGAATTATGTTGGTTATAGTCTATGGTGATAAAAATGTGTACAAGTAAGAGATTGTAAAGAAAAGAAAAGTATAACGAAAAGAGTGTGTAAGTGGAAAAGTTAGTTTGATTAGAGAGGAATGGAAGTTGAGTTAATGAAATTTTATGCAAGTGCAATGAGTGTCATTTGATAAAATTGTTATGAGAAAGGAGTGAATGAGAATTTTTATAAGAGATATATTGGAAATGGAATAATAAATAGAGAAGTAATATTTTAATATGGTGTATATATCCATGGTTTAAGGGATACTTGGTATGTTAATTATTTGATCTGAGGTGAAATTTGTTGTTAGAATGAAATTATTATTTGGATATAAAAAATTATAGATGTGAATATTGTGAAACTATTTATTCAATTATAACGAGTGCATGAATAGTTATATGGTATATTAAAAAGTAAGTTTGAGTTAAGTGAATGATTTAAGCAATGAAGAAAATTGACATGGAACTAATTGAATACTTGTTAAGAATGTAAATTTATTAATTATGTTAATAGATAGAAAGAAAATCATAATGGTTGAATTTATTCGGTATGACTATGGAGGATATGTAATTGTGTTGCAAAGTGGAGATTTATTTAAAGTAGAAGAGATTTATTATACACGGATGTGTTAATTAAATTAACACGGCCATGCGACTTATTTCGTGTATTGGCAGATTAGTTTTGCTATCCACGGGTGTGGGCCTGAGATAACATGGCTGTGGAATAGTTTTTATAAGATTGATAGTTTTGTTTTTGGAACTTGTAATCTTGTGTAGAAATTTATTTATAACTATAGAAAGTGTGAAGAGAAAAGAATTGTGAAAATATGATGAGTTATAGAAAGTGGAATGTGACTAAGAGTCATGTTGAATTTGAAATGCTAGTATGGTGCGATCAGATATAATGATGATCACGGGAAAAGTATAGAGTAATGGGTATGTGAGAATAAAATGTAAAGTGATGTTATATATGTAGCCTATACAATTACTTGTTCGATTGTGTTGAAATTGATTGGATATGCATGAGAGGTCATGAGCAGAGCTAGGACTAAAGATGCATATGATAGACCTGAGCAGGGCTAGGTCTTAACTTGAGCAATGCTAGGTCATGTGATTGAGATCAGTGATGGTTCCGAGCAGAGCTGGACGATGAAACTGTGTTAACCGGACATGTTAATTGTATAGAAGTGTTGCGCTCAATAGTGTATTTGTATATATGTATGTTATGTATATATATATATATATGTGAATATGTAATATGATGATTAATGAGATATTTGATAGTAATCATAGTTTGATATGATCACCTGAGTTCTGAGGAATGTGATTTATTGGTCACATTGTGATTATAACTCAAAATATGATGAATTAAATGTGATATGATTAAAGGTATATAATAGAAAATGCATAAGAAAATTTTTTTTAATGATTGAATGTAATTTGAAATGATGTATATTAGTTATATTTAGTCTTTAGCTCTAATAAGTTGAAATGAGTATTATTTATGACGGATCCAAAGAAAATCAGAATTTGAAAATGAGTTTGACCTAATAAAATTAGATTATGAATTGAGATAGAATGATAAGTTTTAATAGGCCAAAAGTTGATTAGAATAGAATAAGGTTGTGAGGCAAATATTGTGATAATTAGATTAATTGATCTGGAATGTGGTAAGTTTGCAAGTAATTATTGAGATTCAATATGAATAGTTGTGTTAAGAATATGAAAGATATGTGATGACACATATATGATGTAATATTCTAATGTGATAATGGATATGAAGTAAGATTAAAGATGTTATATTAATACTGATGCTAAGAAAAGGACATTCTAGAGACTGAATTAATATGTAAGAAATAAGAAAGTTGTTTAAGAAAATGGTGGTTAAGTTAAGGAAGATGTCAATTATGTGTGATTGAATATATATATATATGTTGGTTTGATGAATAAATCATGAGAATGAATTTTAATGATAGAAAAAAGATTTTGGTAATTATATATTGATTGTATTAAAATAATATGTGGTAATTGTATAAAGAATAAAATCATGGTAGAAATACATACATTATTACAATGAGATTGAGATTTGTTATCATTTATGGATTTACAAATACTTATTTGTAAATATGATGAATTGAAAAGTTAGTGTTAAGGTGTAAATACATAACCTTTAAATTTAAGTATTATGAGAGTATATTTAAAAAAGGATGAAGTGATAAAATATCTTGAGTATAACAAATATGTAAGATATATATATATATATAAATACTAATGAGATGAATTGAATTTTGTCTAATGGCAATTTCATTGATGATATAATGATTTATCATGATTGTTTGATTAGAGTGGAAAAGTATAGTGAAAAGTTATGATTATTGATCAGAAGATGATTGAGAATAACTCTAAGTGGGAGAGTAGAGGTTGTGTGATTTGATAACTGAATAATTTAAAATGATATTTTTTTATGGAGGGATTATCACCGTTCTAGATAATTTTGAGGACAAAATTATTTAAGCGGAAGAGAATTGTAACACCCCAATTTTTATGTATTTTTGGAATTGTAAATATGAGAGAGTAAATAGTTATGATGGATAGAGAAAATATAAGATGAATATGTATGATAGATGTAATATATATGTGTATGTTATATATATTTAAAATAAATATGACATATATAAGACATATACATATATTCAACATATACACCACATATATATGAGGTATAATTGGTTGTAGGGAAAGTAAATTGTAATTACTTAATTAATAATAATAATAATAATGCACAAAGTCAAAAGAAGGAAGAAGATGAGTGGTGGAGAATTTTAGGAAGAAATTATTTATAATATTTTATTTATGTAAAGATAAAGATGAGAAAAGAAGAGACAAGTACTTCTTCTTCTTCTTAAACGTGAGATAGAGAGAGAGTGGGAAGAGTGAACTTTTTATGGTACATATCAAATTTTACAAGAGATTCAAGAGGGATTAAAGGAAATAGTTAAGATTTGGCAAATAATTCAAGTACCTTCTTCTTGAGCTTATTTTATGGATTATATATATATATATATGTATGATATAGTTAATGAGAGAAAGTGATGTTTAATGGAATAAGATGATGACAATGATATATTGAGGTATATATATATGATGAATTGATGCATAGACGAAGTAATTATGGTTAGATGTTGGGGAATAACGATGAGTAGATGGAATTGAGGAAAAGAGTAAGGGTTTTGTAGAATTGAGTTGGGGATTGAGTAAATTAATATATGAATGATTGTATGAATGAAATATATGAGGATTGTCATTATGAATTTGTGTTTAGATTTACAAGAAGTAAGTAAAGAAGAGTAAGCTTGGAGTAACCAAAGGTTTGTACATATAACTTCTATGGTTTGTACATATAATCTCTTTGATTTGTACATATGATCTTGAGTTTGTATAATGATCTTGAGTTTATACATATTTAATGTAATATGATTTGTAGTTACTTATGTGATATGTAAGTATTGTATTAATGATAATGGTGTGAAAAAGTGGTTTTGGGATGTTATGGGCATGCCCAGAGATTTATCCTGACATGCCCACTGACACACCCATGTCACTGGGCATGTTGTAGCTACTGTAATACAGGATAAATGATAGGGCAGTGACACGCCCATGTCACTGGGCTTGTCAAAGCTTCTGTAAGGCGGGCAAATGACATGGTCATTGACATGCCCATGTCGTTGGGCATGTTAGTTGAAGAATTTGCCTAAACTAGCTCTCTTTCTTGTCTTTCATCCGTGATTCCGGCCTAAATGACCATATGACCTCAAAATATAAATATATGATTTTAACTTGAAGAATTATGATAAAATATGTTGATTATGCTAAATATTGGTATGTTCATGAGTCATATGGTGAGTGTGGCTTATGCTTGCATGATGAAAATATGAAATGGGAAATGTGGTTGGATGTTAAGTGTGAATTATTAATGAATAATGAATATGATAAAGATGAGATGAATGTGATATTATTATAAGTTTGGAAACTTCATATAGTCTTAATTAATAAGAAACTCCAAAGTATGGAGTATTGAATTAAGTGTTATGAGTTGAGAAGGAAAGAGAAGATTTGAGTTGTATAATTGAGATATGTAGATTGATGTTGTTAATAAATTGATTATTCACATCTTGATTAGAAGATCAAGTTACGAAGAGTTAGAGGAAGTGAAGATTTAAGGAGTTTGGCTATATGATGAGAAATGATGAAATGAAATGATATGACATTGAAATGATGAAATGATATGATATGATATTGAAATGAATGATAATGAGAAATAAGGCAATGTGCCTGGATGATAATGAGAAAAGAGGTAATGTGCCTAGTTAAATGTGAGAAAATGTGAAAGAAATAGATAATGGAAAATATGAAATAATTTTGTGCCTAGTATGTTATTCAATTTCCAGAAATCTATGTTTGGCGGCATGCCTATGAGATTATCCTCATTATTTGCCTTCGGGGCTAGCTTTTGAACAATTATTTGATTTTCCTTCGGGATTAGATGCTTGGCATCACTGTGATATGATCAGCCTTCAGGGCTAGCTTTTGTGCAATTATTATGATCTGCCTTTGGGGCTAGCTTTTATGCAATTACTTGATTTGCCATTGGGGCTAGACACATGGTGTTAACTTGGACCAAAACAGTACTCTGGGATTTGAATAGCATATTTGATCCTTTGGGCCCATGCTTGTGTTTTTTGCTATGTGAATTGTAAAATGATTGATAAATATGCTAAAAATGAAATGGAATGTTACATAGTGACATGATGTACATAAGCTTTATGCTTTGGCATTACATGTAAATTGGCAAATGATGAAAGAATATGATGATAAATGATGTTAGTATTGTGAATGTGATTTTCTGTAATATATGTATATGTTGTTTATATGTACCACTAAGCTTTCGAGCTTAGTGTGGTTGTATGAATCATGCAAGTGAGTAGATGGCTGATCCGAGACTTAGAGGCTGATCTGAGACTTGGAGAGTTGTGCTATAAGAGAACTAAGAGTATTATGAGACCAACTACAAGGTGGTGCATGCTTGTACAATGTGTTATGTTGTATTTTGTTCATATGTATATATATAAGTGAATTTTGGAAAGACAATGTATATATATATATGTAATTAAATGAAAATTTTAATGATTTTGGAAATGTTACTTTTAAAGAATGAGATTTGATAATTTAAAAATGTTCTTTTATCAATTATTTAATTGATGTGGAATTAAGGTAAAGGTTTAAAGAACGTTGTAACATGACATTCTTATATTTTATATGCATATTATATGTATATGAGTTATATATATGGTATGTATATAAGGCATGGGATGTTACAGTTGAAGTATTGGAATATTTATTTAATTACAAGAAAAGTACATGAGTAGTTATATTAAAGAATAACTTTGAGTTAAGTAAAGAATACTTAATGTTAAGAATAGTAGAATTATTAGAGTTATGTGATTAAGATGAGTATAAATAAATGATTTGAGAAATAAGGAACAAAAGAGCAAGTAAATGAAAATTGAGGTTTGAATTTGGTTGTAATTCGAAGGAGATAAATATTAACCATTTGATTCAATAAGTGAGTATAATAGTTGCTGGAAATTTTGTTTATATTTTGCAAAGTGATTTTGTCTAAATTTTTAGGCTAGCCTAGAAACATTAAATGAGCTTGAAATTTTAATTTAACGTTTTTCCATATGTTAGTATTTGTTTTATGTAATTTCATATTTTTTAAAGATGATTTACTCTTTAATAAAAATATAAGAACATAAACTGTTGGGGCAATTCCAATAATCTAGAATTTGTAGAAGTTGAAAAATGTATTTAAAACCTATAGCAAATGAACCCAGAAAAATTTTAAACTTTATATCAAACATCATGTATACTTCTAGGATTTATGGTTAAAATTTAATAAATTTTTATTAAGATTTGATACCTAAAAAATGGGTAAATAAGTACTACCAGAGAAATTGTTAAAGAAACACAATCTGTGAGTTTGGAAGACTTAATTTTTAAATATAGTAAATCAACTTATAAAAATATAAAATTTTAAATATAAGTTCATATATATGTCTGGTGCACATGAGTAAAAGTTTATAATCTTTAGTGAAGATTTAATGATGAATGAAAAGTTAAAAAATGAGATTGGTAAATAGGATTTAAGTGAGATTTGAAGTTATTGTAATGGTAAATTAATTGATTTTGAATAGAATTGTGTTAATGAGATTAAATGGTCACTTGAAGTATATTGGATGACTAAGTTAAAAATTAAAAAAAATAATTAATTTAAATTAAAAATGGTTTGGAAAATTAGAGTGAGAATTATGTATTTATAGATAGAAAATGCACATTAAGGTAAATGATTGCCTGAAGTACTTATGATGGTTTTGGTTTAAATGAGTTGTGTTAAAATAAATATTAATGGAATTTATAAAATTATATGGTTGAGATGTGTTTATTTATAATTTTGAGGAAAAAATTGAATCAAGATGTAAATGAAGAAGATTGGTAATATGAAGATCAATCTCAAGGAAGAAAAGTGTAATAATAAATTTAATTGAAGTTAATATTTATGTTTAAAATATATTTTGTTGATTTGTTTATGGAAATTTATATTTGAATTTAATTGTGATTTCGGAGCAGAAGATATTATTTTCTTGGTTTAAATGAATGAATTGATAATGAATCAATAATTAAATCATAAGAAGTCTAAGTAGCCAATGGAAGCTTGTTTATAAGATATTGAGGAAAAATTATTTTATTGGTTGATGGAATTTGGAGAAAATTATTGACAAATGTAATTGAGAAATCGAGATGAGCATATAATTAAAGTATTAAAAAAAAAGATAAGTGAAGGTGATTAGTAAGTGTTGGAATATTTTTGGAGAATAAATATTTTAAGAATCATAGTTAAAAAGTTGATAGAATGATAAATTATTAGAGACTTCAAATAGTTTGAAAAAGAAGATAAAGGAAATAAAGAGGAGATGAGAAGAAATAATTACATGAAAGAAGTTAAATATTGAAAATAGTGGATATATATTGTACACTTATCATATACCAAATGGCAATGCCATGTGATGACTTAAATTAATTTGAAATTACATATGAAGGTATGTGAATAGTTAAAATAAATTGATTGTTATAGTTAAGAGGAAGAATTGATTATACTTAGAGAGGACATTATGAGAATCAAGATTAGTATGTTGGATTATTTTTGGAGTTGAAGGGAAAGATATTTAGAGATTAAATCTAGTGTATAATGGGGTTTACCAAGGAAAATTGATGGAAAATAACTTATTGAATGGAGAAATCTAGATAAAGGCAAAGACTTGATGAGATACTTATAAATGTATTTGAACATTTAAGTAGGTATATGTAGTAAAAGAATAAACAAATATTACTTGTACATGATTAGTAACCTAATATGATATACTTAGAGAAAATTAAGAGAGTGTAAGCGATTAAATGAGTGATCACTAACTATTTGGAATGGTGGTAAGAGAGTGAGTGAAAAGCTAGTAAAAGAACAATAAAAGAATCAAATAAATAGTATGAGTAAATGACTATGAATAACGTCTAAATTTACAGGATGTATATCTAATATATACTTAACAGTAATATCATTTGATGATTCAAATAATTGGCTATATATGCATAAAATTGTGAGGTAATTTAAATTATATTAATTGTAATGCTTAAAGAGAAGGAAGTTATTATTTGTAAAGAAAACTTGGTGAAGACCACATCATAGTATAATGTGTTGATATTAATAATAACGAAAAATACAATTTAAGGATTAAGTTAGCTGCATAAAGAGACTAGATAGTATATTTAAAATGAATAATAAAGTTTTGGTGGAAAATGTAAGACTGTATAATAAGTCTTAGTGTTTGGTAATTATGGATATTATTATTATGTAGTATTACAAGTATTTATTTGTAAGTATTTAGCTCGAAAAGAGGAGTTTGCATTAGTAGGTAGACAAGAAGGGCTAGGGCTTTGCGATATTCATTACTTAACAATATTGTGTATGCATTAATTGATTTTTAGTAGGCTCAATCTTATATCATATTTTTGTTATATTGTTAATAGAATATATATTAAGACTTTATAGTAAGATGTGATAAGCATTAATTATTTCTCTCTAGAAGGTATAAATAGTAATTAATAAAGTGTGATAAGATTATCTTAAAGTGATTTACAATATTGAGTTCTTAAGTATAGAGAAAAGATTTAAAATTTCAGATGATGATTCAGGAGATTCATAAAGGGGAGAGAAAAGATTATGTGGTTAGAAATGGCAGAAGATTGTGGTGATAATTGTGTAGTTAGTTATTAGAGAATTGAGATGGGTGTTTGAGTATGATGAAGATGTTCACTATATCAGATAATTTTGAGGACGAAATTATTTAAGGGGGATAGAGTTGTAACACATGTAATTTCTGCTAAATATAATTAAATAAATAACTTAGAAAATTAATTAAATTGTTGGAAGATGAAAAATATAAAATGTATATGTTAAATATATGTTAAATATACATAAAATATAAATGCCATTAAAAAGTGAAAAAAGTGAAAGCTTGATTAGTAAAAATGGGTAAATGATAAAACAACCAAAAGTAAAATTTTAAAAATAAATAATAATAATAATAAAATAATAATAAAATAATAAATAGAAAATGAAAAACATAAATATAAATTAAGAATAACTTCTGATAGTGGAAGATGGTGGAAAGTTGAAAATTTATTAAATATTAATTAGTTAATAAAAGAATTAAATAATATATAAGTGGTTAGAATTAAAGGAAGATATAAAAAGTCAAAATTTGGTTCATCATTTCTTCTTCTTCCAAGCCTGTATTAAATATTAATTAATTAATAAAAGAATTAAATAATATATAAGTGGTTAGAATTAAAGGAAGATATAAAAAGTCAAATTTTGGTTCATCATTTTCTTCTTCTTCCAAGCCTTGGACGAATCACCATGGAAGAGAGGGGGAAGCTCTCGCTTCATATAAATACTCAAAATTCTACCAAGTTTTCAAAGATTGAAGGTGAGTCTTAGAGGATTTGCAAGTGATAGATAAGCATTCTTTGAATTTTTGAAGTTTCTTTGAAATTTATGATTATGTTAAAGATACTTTTAGTGGAAGATATTAAAATTTGTAAAATGGTTTTTATTTATGTTATTTAGATGTGAGGATGTTGATTTTAATGTTAGATAGTGGATTGGTTTTCGTTTGGTTGGAGTTTGGAAGAAGAAGAGAGGGATTTAGGGTTTTGGTTGGGTAAAGAATGAGTGTTATTTAAATTTAATTGGTTAAATATATTAGATTATGATTTTAAACATTAAATTTAACTTAAAATATGATTTAGAATTGAATGGAATAGATTTCCAAAATTAAAGAAGATTAGGGCAAAAACTTGAAATTTTGTAGGAATTTGCTTAAATTAAGTTTAATTGCCTAAAATGTATAGAAATGTGATATTAATAAGATATTTAAATTCAAAATTGATATAGGAGTTGAGTAGATTGGTCTTGTAATATCCCAAAATGTACCCTAGAAGTATTGGAGTATTTATTGTTATTATTGGATTAAGTGTATTTGTATTTAATTGGAAAGAGAAAGGAAGTGAAGAGAGAGTTTATATGTTGTATATATGTGAATATATATAACATATATACAAGTCAAGAGAAAGTCAAAGAATGAAAGTGGAAGAAGATTGTGAACCTCGGTTTTCCGCCCGAAAAGGATCCGGGCGAAAGTTCACTCGTTGTCGGGAGTCGCCACTTAGTTTATTTTGTTCGAAGGGAAAAACTAAGAAAACCCTTGTTTGACTCCAATAACTTGTCCAATGTAAAGGCTTCTAGTCTGCGAACCCAAGGAGGATTCGGGGACTATGTCATGCATTTGACTAACTTGCAAAAAGAACAAATCTAAAAGGAATGAAGAAAAGAAGAGACAGATTGTTAGTAAATTGTGGACTTGCTATTTGGGGTGAATCCCAAATATGCCTACATACTCCCGTTTGAATGGGAGATCAAAGCCCATGTAGTTCGGAAAAGCCTATTTAAAGGCGATAAAAATTATGCTTCATGCATGTGTGTGTGTATGCTTCGTGCGTTTGTCGGGCCTTTTGCCAAATTTGTGAGATTTAGCACTTAGTGCTAAATGGTGAGATTTGGGTACTTTGTACCAAAGGAATGTAATTTTTAGGCCTTTGGCCTGTGTTGTCGGGCTTTTTGCCAAATTTGTGAGATTTAGCACTTAGTGCAAAAATTGTATAATTTCGGGTACTTAGTACCAAAAAAGTTCGATTTAGGCTTCAAGCCAAAAGTTCATTTTAATGGTGCCGTTTAGGTACTTAGTACCAAAGAAATACAATTTAGGCTCCGTGCCAAAAAAGAGTTAATTTTATTTATGGCTTAATGCCGAAAGGGTGATTGAATAGTCCATTTGGCCCTCAGACCTAAAAAGATTAGGCCTTTGACCGAGAAGAAATTAAGAAGAGGATTAGAATGCTTATGATATGCTCGAATTGATCGAAGATGAATTATAATATTACCTTGATTAGAATTTTTCCACTTCTAAGTTCCAGATCTTGATTCCTTACTCTTTTGAGTATAATTCTTGCTTTCTACAACACAATATTAGAAAATTTTTTTAGCATAAAAATTTCGTCAGCATCTGGACGTCGGAAGTCCAAAAGTCCCGTTCTTTGAAAATCTGAAGCCTATATATAGGCAAAATCGGGCTGGACGGCGGCTGAGCCTAGGCGAACAGGGGCCGAGCCGCGGTACCCACGGCGGCTGGGCCGCGGTCCCCACGGCGGCCGGGCCGCTGGAATCCCGGCGGCTGGGCCGCCGTCCTGGCCCACCGCGACTCGCGCTATTTCTGCTAAAACTGACTTTCCAGGAGCCACGGGCCTCCAAAAATTATTCCGAGACCATATCCGTGATCCTTGCGTCGCACCGGACATTTCAAGTACCATGAAGACATACTTTCAGTGGAGTTTTACTGTTGTTGCCCGGTCCGGCCTGGTCTGAGGAAATTGGCTTTCCGAGCCTCAAAATTCTAGTGTTCACAATTGCCCCCCACTGGGGTCCATAAAAATGATTTATGGAACTCAGTGGTCTTCTGAAGAGCGAATTTTGAGCGAGGTGCAAAAAGACCCGCATTTTCATTTTTTTTTCTATAAATAGGCTCATTTCATTCAATTTTCATTTGCTTTCATTCATTCTTCTTCTTTCACTTCTTTCAAATTTTCTCTCGACGATGGATTTCACCGGCTTTGAAGACCTCGAAATCCCACTCCCTCCCTGCAATCTTTTACTTGAGGAGGAGAAGCACAGTTCTCGGACCGGCTGCTATGAGGTGAGTACTTTCCGTTTGTTCATCTAGTATGCATGCTTAGGAATTTTATTCATTTCCAGTAAGGAACTTAGAAATAAATTTTAGGGATATTCCTTTTACATGTTCTAGTAATGAATTAGGATCTGTGCCAGGTTTCACTATGTTCTGCCATCAGTAATTATTTCTAGTAAGGAACTTAGAAATAATCCTTTAGGAATCCACACCCGGCTGGGGAAAGAACTTAAATCTTTTCTGAATTTGTCCAACTTTTCTGATTGATTTTGATTGATTTTTTTTAGGACTCTACAATCAAGATATCTATAGCTGAGCGTCCGATGGTCACTATTCCGGCTTACATTTTTGATGCCGGGCACCCAGTGGGGGATCTTATCAGACCTGCTTTCCTCCACCATTTGAGGGCTATAGATGTGGGCAGAGATATCCACCGGGATTTGATCTGTGCTTTAGCCGAGCGCTGGTGGCCTACCACTGACACTTTCCATTTTTCTTGGGGGGAGATGACAATGACGCCTACTGACTTTTCCATCATCTCTGGGATTCCCTTTGGCGTTGAGATGGTGGAGTCCTATGATGACTGGCGGCAGGACATTTCTTCAGCCGACATGATTACTTTGATCGGGGTTGACTATCCTCGATATCAGGCGCCTCGCTGCATTCAGCGGAGGTGGCTTGTGGAGCAAGCGCCAGGTATTTACACTGGTTACGAGACAGGCGACCTTACTGCTGACCAGGCGGCCAGGTTTACCTTGCTTCTCCTGTTTGCTAGCTCCTTCTTATCAAACAGGAAAGATGCAGTGAGTCTCAATGTGCTGAAGAGCCTACTTGACCTGACACGGATTCATATGTACGATTGGGCTAGCATGATGCTGTGTAGGTTGTATGACGATATGTCTGACCTCTGCTATACCCGTATTGCTCCCTGTGGCTTGTATTACTTCTGGGAGGTAATGTAAAGAACATTTCCCCTCTCTTTATATATGTTGACATACACCAATTCTGATATATATATATATATTTTCAGACTTGGGCTTATGAGTACTTTCCTGTCATCGCCCCTTTTCTTCGCGACATACCTGCCCCCGCCGATCCTCTTTCCCTCATTGCATGGAGGTGGTATAGAGAGAGGGTAGAAGTACCAAAGAGGAAACTTCCCATCAGAGGGCTGAGATCGTTCTTCGACAGCTGCCCAATGGACTCAGTAAATGCTTTATCGTCATCTTTTTTATTATATTAGAGAAAATGATTCACTAATATAACAAATTTTTACAGGTTGCATCAGAAGTGATGTCTCACCGACTGGCAGAATTGATTGCTCAAGATCACAGCTTTCGGCGATCAGAGTTTCCGACTCGCCGTCGATTCATACTTCCCCATCCAGAGTTTCGACGGTATTATCTTGCTGAGAGGGTAATTTTCCAGATCGCCGGTTTCCGTGCAGTTCCCATGGATCCTCCTGATGATATGCTATCTTCGACACTTCTGCCTGTTACTGTGTCCCAGTATGAGGGCGACCCTTTCGAGTCGGCTTATGCCCCGGATGAGGATTATGACTTCTACTGCCTTCATCGACTGATGCCATGCATTGGGACACGATTTGATTCTGTACCACCTTATCGGTCTTCCCACTCTTCGGCTCCCACTTCTGGCACTCCGAGAGACCATCCTTCTCCCGACCGGCAAACTGATAGACCCTCTTCCTCTAGGGCTGAGACTTCCGCTTTCAGGGCTGGACCATCACACACTGGAGGAAGCAGCAACTCATCTCATTTGAGGCCTCCCGCATCCATCCTTACAGCTACCAGCCAATTTGACCCTATTTTAGCCGACTTGAGGCTGCCTTATGCTGCTCGTCATCATGCACCTGGTGGTTGGGTGACCCGACCAATTAGTGTAGAGGGTGCATTATATCGGAGCTTTGCTCATGTCACTCAGGTATATTCTCATAGAACTTTTCATGAAAAGGATTCATAAAATCCTCTTGAGATTGATTGTGATTTCGTCTCTTTTACAGGTACCAGAGGGCCTGATCACGGAAATGGCGGCACTGATTACTGCTTTCTCGGATGAACTGTCTGGTGCTTTGACTGAGGCTGCTTACGAGAGGCAGAGTAGGCCGCAAAGACGGAGAGGCCGGCGCTGATTTTTTTCATATTTGTCTTGAACTATGCTTGCTGTATTTGAACTATTCCCCTTCTGTACTTTGTACCTTTCATGTTATTCAGCTGTTATCTGAACTTATCTGTAAACCTGCACTTATTTGTTAGTATTAACAGCACATATGTATGCATGATGCTTTTTTTTTCTTTTTAGAAATCTATTTTAAAAATAAATCCCTGACACAATCCCAAAAAAATAGCACATAACAGGGCCTAAACAGGGCCAAAACATGAGAATTTTACAAAACACCAAGAAGAAAGAGGAATCAGGACGGTCGGCGGCGCCCTAGCCGCCGTTCTTGGCGGCCGAGCCACCGGGAACGGCGGCTGAGCCGCTGCCCGGGCCAGACCAGTATAAAAATCAAGGTTGTCTTACATCTGCGGGCCAGAAAGCAATCCTCTTACTTAAAGATCTTATATATTTTTCCAAATAACAATGAATCCCCTTTTTAATCACGTGATGCATAATTGGACCAAAAGTCTCCACAATGTTGAAAGGATCAACATGGGGAGGTACGGGTTGAAAGCTGTCGCCACACTCAGAGGTGTAGCAGTAGACTGGGATTTCTTGCATTCTTGCATCAGGTTCTGGGATCCCCAAGCCCATGTTTTCAGATTTGGGGCTCGGATGGAGGAAATGTGTCCTCTTTTTGAGGAGTTCTGCTCGATCATTGGGTGCGATCCAAATGCCCCTCTTGTGAGGCATGAGGTCCAAATCGGGTATGTGGGATCTTTTCAGAGGCTTTTTGGCTTCACAAAACCCCAAGCCCAAGCTATGATTGTAGATGGGGATAAGGCGATGCTGCTTCCCCTAATTGATGAGTTCTTGACCGCCGATTTTGAAGACGATGTTCAATTGAGGCATAGAATGCGAGCCTTCGTCTTTTGTCTACTAGCTGGGTTCCTCTTCAACCGTGACCCCGGCTTTGGAGATTTGAGACTTTGCCCAATGGTTAGGCAAATGGAAGAGCTCAACTGTATTGGGGGCATGATCCTAGCTGAGACTATTCAGAGTCTCGACAGATGTGCACTTGGATTTGAACGTTGGACCGTCACCCCGGTCATCCTTCAGGTAATTTATACCTTTTGTTTCTTTTTTGCTTATTTTATCATCTCTCTTTTCCTTTGTAAAATAGAAAGGATCTATTTTTTTAGGTTTGGCTGAGAGATCATCTTTGAGTGGTTGCAGCCCCCCAGACTTTGACCTACAACCCTTCGCAGTACTGCACCAGGAAAATTTAGATTTCTTTTCCCTCTATGGCCGAATGGACTGTTTGGCTGTTTGAGCTTGGACAGGAAGAATTATTATGGTTCGTCCCTTGGTATAGGATTCCTCAATTCATAGAGGCAAATGCTATGCACAACCATGTCTACCTGCTTGGGTTCACTCACAGTACTTGGTACAGTGCTTCCCGCGTCCTTAGGCAGATGGGTATTGATCAGAGAGTTCCCCTTCCTGTCGGGCTTACCATTGCTTCTCCTATTACCCCCGGGGTTACTCAGGCTGTTCTACAGACTTGGGTCAGAGACCATCGGATGATCAGGCCTGGTGCAGAGCCTTCCCTCGTTCAGCCCACTCCAGAGTACAGGACCTGGTTTATAGCTGAGGTTTGGCCCGTTGAGAAACCGAGGAGGTGCGCATTGCTGCAGGAGTTGGAGGGAGAGGGGGTGTAGGATTTGGATCCCAGGGTGACTCCATTGTCTTTTCTGTTTTTTGGGTTGTTTTTTACCTTTTTGGTTTTTTGGGGCATGTGACTTGACCTTTTTGTATTTTGTAGGCTGAATGACTCTTTTTGTAACAGGTGATTCTCTTTTTGTAATGAATGATTCTTAATGGATGACCCTTTTGTTTGCTTTCCAAGCATTATCTACTTTATTTATTTGCTCTTATTTTTGCCTAAGCCGTCCTTTCGGATTTTCAACTTAGCGAGCTCTTACCCATTCTTGCCTAAGCCGCCCTTTGTGGGTTTTCGACTTAGCGGGCCCCACTATTGCCTAAGCCGCCCTTTGTGGGTTTTCGGCTTAGCGGGATCTTTTGTTTTTGTTTTGTTTTATTATTATTTTTTTCTTGGCAAAAGAAAGATGAATGAAAGATTTTTATTAAAATTTAGACCGTGCTCAAGGAGAATCAGGTCTAATGTAGTTCATTACAATGCATGATCATACATAATATTTCTTTAGTTGATCCAGATTGCATGGGTTTGTGAACTCCAGACCATCCAAATCAGACAAGATGACGGCTCCGCCGGAAAGTATTTTCTTCAAAATGTAGGGTCCCGCCCAATGAGGACGAAACTTCCCACGAGGATCTGTAACAGGTGTTCTGATCTCCTTCAAAACCAAACAACCTTCTTCCAACTTTCGATCTTTGACCTTTTTGTTGAAATGTCTGGCCATTCGCCTTTGATACCCTTGAATCTGATGTAGAGCTTGAAGTCTTTTTTCATCCAAACTCAACAACTGATGATGATAATTGCTGATCCATTCAGCTTCATTTATCTGACTTTCTTGAATTATCCTCGCCGATTGAACTTCCAGTTCAATGGGGAGTACTGCTTCCATTCCGTATACCAGTGAATACGGGGTTGCCCCAGTAGGAGTTCTAACTGATGTTCTGTATCCCCACAAGGCCAATGGCAACTTCTCATGCCAACGCCTATGTTCCTTGATCATCTTCTGTATGATCACCTTTATAGACTTGTTCGCTGCTTCTACAGCTCCATTTGTTTGAGGTCTATAAGGAGAGGACTTAT
Organism: Garcia nutans; assembly: GCA_947685225.1. Lineage (NCBI taxonomy): Eukaryota > Viridiplantae > Streptophyta > Magnoliopsida > Malpighiales > Euphorbiaceae > Garcia > Garcia nutans. The sequence continues at coordinate 6,388,428 of CANTUV010000037.1, read as the reverse complement.
GATGCTGGATTTTCTTATCCTGCAAGAGTTTAGCAAATTCTGCTTGGAAATGAGTTCCATTATCTGTGATAATCTCGAATGGTGTTCCGTACCGACAAAGGATGTTGGTTCGGACAAACTGTGCTGCCTTTTTGGCGTCTAATTCTGCATAGGAAGCCGCTTCAACCCACTTTGTGAAGTAATCCACTGCTACCAAGATAAACTGATGTCCATTTGATGCTTTTGGATGTATTTTACCAATTATATCAATTTCCCAAGTAGCGAAGGGCCATGGAGAAGTGATTGGATTCAGGGCGACGGGAGGTTGCTTCTGCAGCTTAGCAAATATCTGACACTGATGGCATTCTTGCACAAATGCCACACAGTCTGCATTCATGGTGGACCAGTAATATCCTAGATTGGCTATTTTCCGAGCCAAGGCGATCCCATACATGTGTGGTCCTGATTCGCCACCATGTACCATTTCCATTATTTGCTTGGCCTCCGCTTCGTTTACACACCTTAGGTGTATTCCATTCCAACTTCTTTTGTAGAGGATATCTCTATTAAGAATGTAACCTGTGGCAAGCTGCCTTATTGCCCTCTGATTAACCTTTGATGATCCCTCCGGATAATTTCCATCCTTGAGATAGGTCTTGATATCCCAAAACCATGGTTTACCATCGGCCAAGTGCATTACATGGGCGGGTTGCTTTTGAAGCTGAACTTTCAATGGACGAATGACTTTCCCCTCCCTGATATTGATCATGGAAGCTAAAGTAGCCAAGGCATCAGCAAACTGATTCTTTGCTCTTGGGAGATATTCGAAGGACAGATCATTGAACTGTTGTGCCAAATGATCAAGGCGTTGTAGGTAAGGAACCAAATGCTCTTCTCTTATCTTCCATTTCCTTAAAGCTTGTGATACTATTAAAATAGAATCACTATAGACCTTTAGGTCTTTAATCCCCAATTTCAGGGCAGCTTCAAGCCCATTAATGCAAGCTTCATATTCTGCTTCGTTGTTTGTGCAGCTAAAGTCAAGTTTAACTGCGAATGGAATGTATTCTCCACAAGGAGTTTTGAACACAATTCCAATTCCGTTTCCATGATAATTGGATGCTCCATCAAAATACATCTCCCAAACACTGCTCTCCACGTTCAAGAGGTCTTCATCAGGGAAACCCATTTCTCGCATCTCGTCATTCACGGGTAATTCTGCTAATTGGTCAGCTATCGCCCCGCCTTTCACAGCTTTCCTTTGAACAAATTTCAAGTCAAAGGCTGCCAATGTTGACACCCACTTAGCCATTTTGCTGTCCAAAACAGGCCTCTCCATAAGGAATTTCAAGGGACTCTGTTCTGCAATGACATAAGTAGTGTAAGAATACAAGTAGTGTTGTAACTTCGTACAAGCCCAATACAAGGCTAAACACAACTTCTCAATCTTGTTATACTTTAACTCATAGTCCAGCATCCTTTTGCTGAGGTAATAAATGGCATTTTCTACCTTTGTATCTTCAGCCTCTTGAGCTAGCATTGCCCCCATGGCTTCATCTGTTATAGACAAATACAAGAGCAGAGGTTTTCCCATTCTGGGAGGTTGTAGAATTGGCGGACTTAACAAGTATTCTTTGATCTTGTCGAAGGCCTTCTGGCAGTCTTCATTCCATTCTTGTGAAGCACCTTTCCTTAGTAGCTTAAAGATAGGACCACAAGTCTCAGCCAACTGTGATATGAATCGACTGATGTATTGTAATCTACCTAGCAAGCCTCGAATCTCTTTTTCTGTTCCTGGCGGAGGCATTTTCAGAATAGCTTTTGACTTTGCTTGATCAACTTCTATTCCTCTTTTGCTGACCAGATATCCCAAAAATAAGCCCGATGTTGCTCCAAACAGACACTTTGCAGGATTAAGCTTCAAATTGTACTTGCAAAGTCTAAGGAAGAACTTTTCGAGTGCTTCAACGTGTTCTTCTGGAGATTTTGACTTGACAATCATATCATCGACATACACTTCTACTTCTTTGTGTATCATGTCATGAAAGACTGTTGTCGCCATCCTTTGGTAGGTAGCCCCTGCATTTATCAACCCAAAAGGCATAACCCTGTAGCAGAAAGTGCCCCATTCTGTGATGAAAGCTGTCTTTTCTTTGTCTGGTGGGTGAACTAGGATCTGATTGTACCCAACCGCGAGGTCAGTCATGGAAACCATCATATGCCCAGCCATCCTGTCTATCAGCAAATCGATGTGTGGTAGTGGAAAATCATCCTTGGGACAGGCCTTATTTAGATCTCTGTAGTCAACACACATCCTGACCTTTCCGTCTTTCTTCGGGACCGGCGCAATGTTTGCTAACAAGGAAGGGTAGGCAATTGGTTCTATGAACTTATTGTCCAGTTGTTTGGCAACCTCCTCTTTAATTTTCAAAGACCATTCTGGCTTCATTCTTCTCAGTTTCTGCTTAACCGGCTTCGCATCGGGGTATAGCGGAATCTTGTGAACTGCTATGGCCGGGTCTATTCCCGTGACATCACTTGCCTTCCACATGAAGCAGTCGACATACTTCCTGAGATATCCTCTACAAGAGGAGTTGGAATGGAATCCACCTAAGGTGTGTAAATGAAGCGGAGGCCAAGCAAATAATGGAAATGGTACATGGTGGCGAATCAGGACCACACATGTATGGGATCGCCTTGGCTCGAAAAATTGCCAATCTAGGATATTACTGGTCCACCATGAATGCAGACTGTGTGGCATTTGTGCAAGGATGTCATCAATGTCAGATATTTGCTAAGCTACAGAAGCAACCTCCTGTTGCCCTGAATCCAATCACTTCTCCATGGCCCTTCGCTACTTGGGGAATTGATATAATTGGTAAAATACATCCAAAAGCATCAAATGGACATCAGTTTATCTTGGTAGCAGTGGATTACTTCACAAAGTGGGTTGAAGCAGCTTCCTATGCAGAATTAGACGCCAAAAAGGCAGCACAGTTTGTCCGAACCAACATCCTTTGTCTGTACGGAACGCCGTTTGAAATTATCACTGATAATGGAACTCATTTCCAAGCAGAATTTGCTAAGCTCTTGAAGGATAAGAATGTCCAGCATCATAAGTCCTCTCCTTATAGACCTCAAACAAATGGAGCTGTAGAAGCAGCGAATAAGTCTATAAAGGTGATCATACAAAAAATGATCAAGGAACATAGGCGTTGGCATGAGAAGTTGCCATTGGCCTTGTGGGGATACAGAACATCAGTTAGAACTCCTACTGGGGCAACCCCGTATTCCCTAGTATACGGAATGGAAGCAGTACTCCCCATTGAACTGGAAGTTCAATCGGCGAGGATAATTCAAGAAAGTCAGATAAATGAAGCTGAATGGATCAGCAATTATCATCATCAGTTGTTGAGTTTGGATGAAAAAAGACTTCAAGCTCTACATCAGATTCAAGGGTATCAGAGGTGAATGGCCAGACATTTCAACAAAAGGGTCAAAGATCGAAAGTTGGAAGAAGGTTGTTTGGTTTTGAAGGAGATCAGAACACCTGTTACAGATCCTCGTGGGAAGTTTCGTCCTCATTGGGCGGGACCCTATATTTTGAAGAAAATACTTTCCGGCGGAGCCGTTATCTTGTCTGATTTGGATGGTCTGGAGTTCACAAACCCTTGTAATCTGGATCAACTAAAAAAATATTATGCATGATCATGCATTCCAAAAAGGAACTACATTAGACCTGATTCTCGCAAACTAATTCGAGATATGTAGGCAGCTCTCCTTGAGCACGGTCTAAATTTTAATAAAAATCTTTCGTTCATCTTTCTTTTGCCAAGAAAAAACACAAACAAATAAAAAAAAAACAAAAGATCCCGCTAAGCCGAAAACCCACAAAGGGCGGCTTAGGCAATAGTGGGGCCCGCTAAGCTGAAAACCCGCAAAGGGCGGCTTAGGCAAGAATGGGTAAAAGCTCGCTAAGTTGAAAATCCGAAAGGACGGCTTAGGCAAAAATAAGAGCAAATAAATAAAGTAGATGATGCTTGGAAAGCAAACAAAAGGGTCATTCATTAAGAATCATTCATTACAAAAAGAGAATCATCTGTTACAAAAGGAGTCATTAAGCCTATAAAATACAAAAAGGTCAAGTCATATTCCCCAAAAAACCAAAAAGGTAAAAACAACCCAAAAATAGAAAAGACAATGGAGTCACCCTGGGATCCAAATCCTACACCCCCTCTCCCTCCAACTCCTGCAGCAATGCGCACCTCCTCGGTTTCTCAACGGGCCAAACCTCAGCTATAAACCAGGTCCTGTACTCTGGAGTGGCCTGAACGAGGGAAGGCTCTGCACCAGGCCTGATCATCCGATGGTCTCTGACCCAAGTCTGTAGAACAGCCCGAGTAACCCCGGGGGTAATAGGAGAAGCAATGGTAAGCCCGACAGGAAGGGGAACTCTCTGATCAATACCCATCTGCCTGAGGACGCGGGAAGCACTGTACCAAGTACTGTGAGTGAACCCAAGCAGGTAGACATGGTTGTGCATGGCATTTGCCTCTATGAATTGAGGAATCCTATACCAAGGGACGAACCATAATAATTCTTCCAGTCCAAGCTCAAACAGTCAAACAGTCCATTCGGCCATAGAGGGAAAAGAAATCTGAATTTTCCTGGTGCGGTACTGCGAAGGGTTGTAGGTCAAAGTCTGGGGGGCTGCAACCACTCGAAGATGATCTCTCAGCCAAACCTGAAAAAATAGATCCTTTCTATTTTACAAAGGAAAAGAGAGATGATGGAATAAGCAAAAGAAACAAAAGGTATAAATTACCTGAAGGATGACCGGGGTGACGGTCCAACGTTCAAATCCAAGTGCACATCTGTCGAGACTCTGAATAGTCTCAGCTAGGATCATGCCCCCAATACAGTTGAGCTCTTCCATTTGCCTAACCATTGGGAAAGTCTCAAATCTCCAAAGCCGGGGTCACGGTTGAAGAGGAACCCAGCTAACAGACAAAAGACGAAGGCTCGCATTCTATGCCTCAATTGAACATCGTCTTCAAAATCGGCGGTCAAGAACTCATCAATTAAGGGAAGCAGCATCGCCTTATCCCCATCTACAATCATAGCTTGGGCTTGGGGTTTTGTGAAGCTAAAAAGCCTCTGAAAAGATCCCACATACCCGATTTGGACCTCATGCCTCACAAGAGGGGCATTTGGATCGCACCCAATGATCGAGCAGAACTCCTCAAAAAGAGGACACATTTCCTCCATCCGAGCCCCAAATCTGAAAACATGGGCTTGGGGATCCCAGAACCTGATGCAAGAATGCAAGAAATCCCAGTCTACTGCTACACCTCTGAGTGTGGCGACAGCTTTTAACCCGTACCTCCCCATGTTGATCCAATTATGCATCACGTGATTAAAAAGGGGATTCATTGTTATTTGGAAAAATATATAAGATCTTTCAGTAAGAGGATTGCTTTCTGGCCCGCAGATGTAAGACAGCCTTGATTTTTATACTGGTCTAGCCCGGGCAGCGGCTCGGGCGCCGAGAACGGCGGCTCGGCCACCGCTGCCGGCAGCTCGGGCGCCGAAAACGGCGGCTCGGGCTCCGCCGACCGTCCTGATTCCTCTTTCTTCTTGGTGTTTTGTAAAATTCTCATGTTTTGGCCCTGTTTAGGCCCTGTTATGTGCTATTTTTTGGGATTGTGTCAGGGATTTATTTTTAAAATAGATTTCTAAAAAAAAAAAAAGCATCATGCATACATATGTGCTGTTAATACTAACAAATAAGTGCAGGTTTACAGATAAGTTCAGATAACAGTTGAATAACATGAAAGGTACAAAGTACAGAAGGGGAATAGTTCAAATACAGCAAGCATAGTTCAAGACAAATATGAAAAAAATCAGTGCCGGCCTCTCCGTCTTTGCGGCCTACTCTGCCTCTCGTAAACAGCCTCAGTCAAAGCACTAGACAGTTCATCCGAGAAAGCAGTAATCAGTGCCGCCATTTCCGTGATCAGGCCCTTTGGTACCTGTAGAAGAGACGAAATCACAATCAATCTCAAGAGAATTTTATGAATCCTTTTCATGAAAAGTTCTATGAGAATATACCTGAGTGACATGAGCAAAGCTCTGATATAATGCACCCTCTGCACTAATTGGTCGGGTCACCCAACCACCAGGTGCATGATAACGAGCAGCATAAGGCAGCCTCAAGTCGGCCAAAATAGGGTCAAATTGGCCGGTAGCTGTAAGGACGGATGCGGGAGGCTTCAAATGAGATGAACTGCTGCTTCCTCCAGTGTCTGATGGTCCAGCCCCGAAAGCGGAAGTCTCAGCCCTAGAGGAAGAGGGTCTGTCAGTTTGCCGCTCGGGAGAAGGATGGTCTCTCGGAGTGCCAGAAGTGGGAGCTGAAGAATGGGAAGACCGATAAGGCGGTAAAGAATCAAATCGTGTCCCAATGCATGGCATCAGTCTATGAAGGCAGTAGAAGTCATAATCCTCGTCCGGGGCATAAGCCGACTCAAAAGGGTCGCCCTCATACTGGGACACAGTAACAGGCAGAAGTGTCGAAGATAGCATATCATTAGGAGGATCCATGGGAACTGCACGGAAATCGGCGACATGGAAAATCACCCTCTCAGCAAGATAATACCGTCGAAACTCTGGATGGGGAAGTATGAATCGACGGTGAGTCAGAAACTCTGATCGTCGAAAGCTGTAATCTTGAGCAATCCACTCTGCCAGTCGGTGAGACATCACTTCAGATGCAACCTGTAAAAATTTGTTATATTAGTGAATCATTTTCTCTAATATAATAAAAAAGATGACGATAAAGCATTTACTGAGTCCATTGGGCAGCTGTCGAAGAATGATCTCAGCCCTCTGATGGGAAGTTTCCTCTTTGGTACTTCTACCCTCTCTCTATACCACCTCCAAGCAATGGGGGAAAGAGGATCGGCGGGGGCAGGTATCTCATGAAGAAAAGGGGCAATGCAAGGAAAGTACTCGTAAGCCCAAGTCTGAAAAAAAAATAAATAAATAAATAAAAATAATATATATATATATCAGAATTGGTGTATGTCAACATATATAAAGATAGGGGAAATGTTCTTTACATTACCTCCCAGAAGTAATACAAGCCACAGGGAGCAATACGGGTATAGCAGAGGTCAGACATATCGTCATACAACCTACACAGCATCATGCTAGCCGAATCGTACATATGAAGCCGTGACAGGTCAAGTAGGCTCTTCAGCACATTGAGACTCACTGCATCTTTCTTGTTTGATAAGAAGGAGCTAGCAAACAAGAGAAGCAAGGTAAACCTGGCCGTCTGGTCAGCAGTAAGGTGGCCTGTCTCGTAACCATTGTAGATACCTGGCGCTTGCTCCACAAGCCACCTCCGCTGAATGCAGCGAGGCGCCTGATATCGAGGATAGTCGACCCCGATCAAATTAATCATGTCGGCTGAAGAAATGTCCTGCCGCCAGTCAGCATAGGACTCCACCATCTCAACGCCAAAGGGAATCCCAGAAATGATGGAAAAGTCAGTAGGCGTCATTGTCATCTCCCCCCAAGAAAAATGAAAAGTGTCAGTAGTAGGCCACCAGCGCTCGGCTAAAGCACAGATCAAATCCCGGTGAATATCTCTGCCCACATCTATAACCCTCAAATGGTGGAGGGAAGCAGGTCTGATAAGATCCCCCACTGGGTGCCCGACATCAAAGATGTAAGCCGGAATAGTGACCATCGGACGCTCAGCTATGGATATCTTGATCGTAGAGTTCTAAAAAAAAAAAATTTCAGAAAAGTTGGACAAATTCAGAAAAGATTTAAGTTCTTACCCCAGCCAGGTGTGGATTCCTAAAGGATTATTTCTAAGTTCTTTACTAGAAATAATTACTGATGGCAGAACATAATGAAACCTGGTACAGATCCTAATTCATTACTAGTACATGTAAAGGAAAGGTTCCTAAAATTTATTTCTAAGTTCCTTACTGGAAATAAATAAAATTCCTAAGCATGCATACTAGATGGACAAACGGGAGAGTACTCACCTCATAGCAGCCGGTCCGAGAACTGTGCTTCTCCTCCTCATGTAAAAGATCGTAGGGAAGGAGTGGGATTTCGAGGTCTTCAAAGCCGGTGAAATCCATCGTCGAGAGAAAATTTGAAAGAAGTGAAAGAAGAAGAATGAATGAAAGCAAATGAAAATTGAATGAAATGAGCCTATTTATAGAAAAAAATGAAAATGCGGGTCTTTTTGCACCTCGCTCAAAATTCGCTCTTCAGAAGACCACTGAGTTCCATAAATCATTTTTATGGACCCCAGTGGGGGGCAATTGTGAACACTCGAATTTTGAGGCTCGGAAAGCTAATTTCCTCAGACCAGGCTGGACCGGGCAACAACAGTAAAACTCCACCGAAAGTATGTCTTCATGGTACTTGAAATGTCCGGTGCGACGTAAGGATCACGGATATGGTCTCGGAATAATTTTTGGAGGCCCGTAGCTCCCGGAAAGTTGGTTTTAGTAGAAGTAGCGCGTGTCGCGGTGGGCCAGGACGGCGGCCCAGCCGCCGTGATGCCGGCAGCTCGGCCGCAGTTTACCGCGGCTCGGTCGCAGTTTACCGCGGCTCGGCCGCAGTTTACCGCGGCTCGGCCACCGTAGCTGGCAGCCCAGCCGCCGTCCAGCCCGATTTTGCCTATAAATAGGCTTCAGATTTTCAAAAAGAGGGGGACTTTTGGACTTCCGACGTCCAGATGCTGACGAAATTTTTTATGCTAAAAAATTTTTCTAATACTGTGTTGTAGAAAGCAATAATTATACTCAAAAGTGTAAGGAAACAAGATCTGGAACTTAGAAGTGGAAAAATTCTAATCAAGGTAATATCATAATTCATCTTCGATCAATTCGAGCATATCATAAGCATTCTAATCTTCTTCTTAATTTCTTCTCGGTCAAAGACCTAATCTTTTTAGGTCTGAGGGCCTAACGGACTAATCAATCACCCTTTCGGCATTAAGCCGTAAATAAAATTAACTCCTTTTTGGCACGGAGCCTAAATTGTATTTCTTTGGTACTAAGTACCTAAACGGCACCATTAAAATGAACTTTTGGCATGAAACCTAAATCGAACTTTTTTGGTACTAAGTACCCGAAATTATACAATTTTTGCACTAAGTGCTAAATCTCACAAATTTGGCAAAAAGCCCGACAACACAGGCCAAAGGCCTAAAAATTGCATTCCTTTGGTACAAAGTACCCAAATCTCACCATTTAGCACTAAGTGCTAAATCTCACAAATTTGGCAAAATGCCTGAAAAATGCACGAAGCATACACACACACATGCATGAAGCATAAATTTCATCGCCTTTAAATAGGCTTTTCCGAACTACATGGGCTTTGATCTCCCATTCAAATGGGAGTATGTAGGCATATTTGGGATTCACCCCAAATAGCAAGTCCACAATTTACTAACAATCTGTCTCTTCTTTTCTTCATTCCTTTTAGATTTGTTCTTTTCGCAAGTTAGTCAAATGCATGACATAGTCCCCGAATCCTCCTTGGGTTCGCAGACTAGAAGCCTTTACATTGGATGCATTATTGGAGTCAAACAAGGGTTTTCTTAGTTTTTCCCTTCGAACAAAATAAACTGAGTGGCGACTCCTGACAACGAGTGAACTTTCGCCCGGATCCTTTTCGGGCAGAAAACCGAGGTTCACAGTGGGTCTTGTTTGAAATAAGTTAAAGTACATTATTGCATACACTCATATGATATTGAGAATTGAGACATAATTGATTATATGTGAATGTTGTGATGAGTATGAAAAAAATATGTGTTGATACCATTAATTATATCCATGTGAATAATGAATTGATAAATGTGATGATGAAATGTAATGTGAAAGATATGATGTTATGAAGAGTTGCTTTATTGTGATATGAGATATGAGGCCATGATTGTTGGCTATGGTGATGCAAATGAGAAATGAATTGAGAAAGAAATTGATAAAGAGATAAATGAAAACATTGTGTATCTAATATGTCTATTCAATTTTCAGAGTTCTGTATTTGGCGGCATGCCTATGAATCACTGGATAGGCGAAATGGGAGGCCCGTAAGCCGATTCCAGTTGAGAAATGTGATTATGGAATGATGGTGAAATGGGTGGCCCGTAAACCTCAAAAACAAGTAACAGTCTAGCCGGGTTGAGGATCTCCTCGATTAGTCGGGTTGATGGTCCAAGAGACTGGGTCTGTTACACTATCCATGGATAGAGATATGATATATGTTGCCTACGGGGCTAGACACAAGGTGTCAATATGGACCAAAGCAATAACTCTGAACTTTGAATAATATATTAGTATGTCTTGGGCCCGTGTCTGTCTTAATTGTAAATATGATTTATGAATGAAGAAATAATTGAATAATAAGATCTAATGTTCAAATATGAAATGTGATAAGATTATGTATGGTTTATGAAAGGCATAATGTTGATATGTGCATTGCATTAGAGCATCATGTTTGTATGAGTTGCATTATTGAGCTTTTAGCTCAGCGCGATTGTGGTTCATCGCGCAGGTAACAGAGTTGAACCCGAGAGTTCTTCGAGACCGAGTGAGAGTAGGCATTGAAGAATTGACTTTTGGACTTAAAGATCAGAGAAGAGCTACCAATAATGTATATATTTTATATTTGAGTATTTAGATTTTGATGTATAAGTATTTGTAAATGTTTGTTTTATTTTCCGCTGCGTCTAAATGAATTTTCTATTTTTTTTTTGGTTTTATAAACTCTTTTAAAGATTTTTAATTGGTTTACCTTTTATATGAGTGATGACTTGAATGATTTGAAAACCGTGCATTTCTATATTCAGTATACGTATATTACGATCGTTTTAGCATGTTGTGTACGTATACGGGGTATAGGAGTGTTACATTTATTTTGGTATCAGAGCCTAGGTTTGAGATTCTCAACCTAGGTATATTGTAAGGAAAAAGGATATTTTTATTTTAAAAGTTGGTTTTTGAATAAGATATATACTTAGTATTGGCAGTCTCTGATCTTTAATAAGGTGTAATCTGCTGTGTTTGCAGATATAGGGTGTGATGGATTCTCACTTGCGTCAGTCAGTCGAGGGTAGTGCGGAGATTGTAGCTCCGGATGAGGTTAGAGAGGGAGCTAGAGTGGATAGTGCTGGTGAGGTACCTGTTTCTGTGCCAGGGAGATCAGCTGGTGAGGAGGTTCCGCCAGTTTGGTTTAGGCATATGATGGAATTGATGAGGCAAGCCCCAGTACAGCCACCACCACCACCCCAGCCTCAGGTGTCAGTGAGACAATATGACAAATTAAGGAAATTTGGAGCAGAGGATTTCTTGGGTACTATTGATCCAGCTGTAGCTGAACAGTGGCTAGATAAGATACAGAGGATATTTGTTCAGTTACAGGCCACTCCAGAAGAAAGATTTGACTATGCTAGATCATTGTTGCAGAAGGATGCATATGACTGGTGGAAGACAGTGCCTCATGCTATGGATGATCCACCTACCTTGTCCTATGCGGACTTTCTTAGGGAGTTTGAGTTGAAGTATACTCCGAGGGAGTATAAAGATGTGAAGAAGATGGAATTCTTGAGTTTGAAGCAAGACTTCAGGACAGTAACTGAGTATGAGGTTGAGTTCATTCGGTTGAGCCATTATGCTGGGGTCATTATATCGGATGAGATAGATAGATGCAGGAGATTTGAGCAGGGATTGAGGCCCTCTCTTATGTGTCATGTGGCTGGTTTTAGATATCATGATTTTTCCCAGCTTGTGGCAGCAGCTAGGAGTGTAGAGAGAGCTCAGGGTATTGCAGTAGCTGCTACAGAGGAAGAGACCAAGGTTAGGAGACCCCAGTTTGAGGCAGGGTCTTCATCTGTGAAGAGAGGCAGGGGAAGTTTTATTCCCAGGACCAGTAGGAGTCAGAGGCCAGCTAGTAGGTCAGTTCAGTTTCAGAGGCAGAGATCGAGACCAGCAGTTTCAGTGGCTAGTGCTCCGACCTCAGTGATTCAGAGATCCACTTCACCGATGTGTGAGTATTGTGGTAAGACCCATTAGGGTGCTTGTTGGAGGTTTAGAGGATCAGCTGGATGCTATAGATGTGGATCGCCTGATCATTTTGTTAGAGAGTGTCCTGAGTTATAGGAGCAGAGGTCAGTAGATTCGGCAGTTTCTCGACCTAGTATGAGGGGAGGTAGAGGAGGCAGAAGTTTCAGCAGAGGAGGTAGATCTGGGTTCAGTCCTAGAGGAGGTTCTACATCCAGGGAGAGTAGACCAGAGGAGGCTGGTTCTTCTCAGAGGATGTATGTGATGCAGAGGCAGCCAGATGCTTCAGCAGTCATAGCTGGTATTTTCTCTTTATTTGGTATTTCAGTACTTGCTTTGATTGATCCAGGATCTACTCATTCATATATAAGTGCATCCATTTTGCCTGTGTCTGAACTGCATGCTGAATCCTTAGGATTTGATGTGTTGGTGACAAATCCTTTAGGGCATAGTGTGATTGTTAGCAAGGTGCACCGAGATAGTGCAGTAGTAGTTCAGGGTGAGGAGTTCTTGGGTGATTTGATTGAAATGCCATTTAAAGAGTATGATTTGATACTGGGCATGGACTAGTTGTCTAAACATGGAGCGGTAGTAGACTGTCAAAAGAAATGTGTTACTTTGAGAACTGATGATGGTAGAATTGTGATGGTATCTGGTGAGCGGAGACAGCTTGCATCCTTGTTTATTTCAGCTGTTTCAGCTAGGAGGTTGATTAAAAAGGGGTGTGATGCTTATCTTGCTCATGTTGTGGATACTAGAGTAGTGGGTTCTCGACTTGACGGTATACCCACAGTTGCAGATTTTCCAGATGTGTTTCCAGAGGAGTTGCCAGGGTTGCCTCCTGAGAGAGAGGTGGAGTTTAGTATTGAATTGTTGCCTGGTACCACCCCTATCTCTATTACTCCGTATAGAATGGCACCTGTTGAATTGAGAGAGTTGAAGGTGTAGTTGCAGGAGTTGCTAGATAAAGGGTTTGTTCGCCCTAGTGTTTCACCATGGGGAGCTCCTGTTTTGTTTGTGAAGAAAAAGGATGGTACTATGAGATTGTGTATTGATTATAGGCAATTGAATAAAGTGACTATCAAGAATAAATATACTTTGCCTAGAATTGATGATCTCAGCAGTATTTTCCAAGATTGATTTGAGATCAGGGTACCATCAGTTGAGGGTCAGAGCTGAAGATGTTCCTAAAACAGCTTTTCGCACAAGGTATGGGCATTATGAGTTTCTAGTTATGCCTTTTGGGTTGACGAATGCACCTGCAGCTTTCATGGATTTGATGAATGGGGTGTTTAGGCCCTATCTGGATCAGTTTGTAGTGGTTTTCATCGATGATATTTTGGTGTATTCGCGCAATGAGGAGGAGCATGACAAGCATCTGCGGATTGTGTTGCAGATTTTGAGAGAGAAGCAATTGTATGCTAAACTGTCGAAGTGTGAATTTTGGCTTGACCAAGTGACTTTTCTCGGTCATATAGTTTCAGCAGATGGCATTAGAGTTGATCCGAGTAAAGTTGAAGTTGTTATGAATTGGAGTCCACCAAAGTCTGTGACTGAAGTTAGAAGTTTTCTGGGTTTGGCAGGCTATTATCGACGCTTTGTGAAAGGATTTTCTTTGATAGCTACTCCACTTACCAGATTACTTCGCAAGGGAGTTAGATTTGTGTGGACAGATCAATGTTAGGCTAGTTTTGAACAGTTGAGAGAGATGTTGACTCAAGCACCTGTTCTTACTTTGCCTGTGGAAGATAAACCATATGTGATTTTCAGTGATGCTTCACATAGTGGTTTGGGTTGTGTTTTGATGCAAGAAGGTAAAGTGATAGCTTATGCTTCTCGACAGTTGAAACCGCATGAGCTTAATTATCCGACCCATGATTTGGAGTTAGCAGCCATTGTGTTTGCATTGAAGATTTGGCGACATTATTTGTATGGGGAGAAATGTTTTATTTACACTGATCATAAAAGTTTGAAATATTTGGGGGTTCAGAAAGAGCTTAATCTTCGGCAGAGGCGATGGTTGGAATTGATTAAAGACTACGACTGTTTGATTGATTATCATCCGGGTAAGGCAAATGTTGTGGCTGATGCCTTGAGTCGGAAGTCTGTAGCAAGCTTGACTGTTTATTCGCTCTCGTTGCTTGTTGAGTTGAGAGCGTTGCATGCTAGTTTTGTATCTTGTGATGATGGTGCATTGTTGGCGCAATTACAGTTGAGACCGGTATTGTTAGATCAGATTAAAGAGGCCCAGTTGGTTGATGAGAAAGTTCAGAAGATTGTTTCAGATTGCGAGAATGGGGAGAGCCGAGATTTTAGTGTGAGAAAGGATGGGAGTCTTTGGTTTAAGAACATATTGTGTATACCTGATGATGCTAGTTTGAGGAAGATTATTTTGGAAGAAGTGCACCAGTCAGTTTTTGCTATGCATCCGGGAAGTACAAAGATGTATCATGATTTGAGACAACATTACTGGTGGTTAGGTATGAAGAGAGACATAGCGAAATTTGTGTCCAAATGTCTCACATGTCAGAGAGTTAAAGCCGAGCATCAAGTTCCAACAGGGTTGCTTCGACCGTTATCAGTGCCTGAATGGAAATGGGAAAGAGTAACGATGGATTTTGTGTCTGGTTTGCCATTGACTCAGAGGAAGCATGATGCTATTTGGGTAATTGTTGATAGATTGACAAAGACAACTCATTTTCTTCCGGTTCTAATGGATTATCCTCTCGAGAGATTGGCTGAGTTGTATATCCAAGAGATTGTGAAGTTGCATGGTGTCCCAATTTCTTTAGTGTCTGATCGAGATCCTCGGTTTACTTCAAGGTTTTGGAAGAGTTTACATGGTGCTTTGGGTTCTCGATTACACTTTAGTACTGCTTTTCATCCGCAGACAGATGGGCAGTCAGAGAGAGTGATACAAATTATTGAGGATATGTTGAGAAGCTGTGTCATTGATTTCTCTGGTAGTTGGGACAGATTTTTGCCACTTGTGGAATTTGCTTACAACAACAGTCATCAGTCCAGCATTGGAATGGCACCATTTGAAGCATTGTATGGTAGGCGGTGTAGAATACCTCTATGTTGGAATGAAACTGGAGAAGGTAAATTAATTGGTCCTGATTTGGTTAAAGAGACAGAAGATAAAGTGAAGTTGATTCGGAATCGGTTGAAAACAGCATCAGATCGACAGAAATCTTATTCGGACTTAAAGAGGAGAGACATTGAGTATAATGTGGGAGATAAAGTATTTTTGAAAGTGTCTCCTTGGAAAAAGATTCTGAGATTTAGTCGAAGAGGGAAGCTGAGTCCACGTTTCATTGGACCGTATGAAGTTTTAGAAAGAATTGGGCCAGTTGCTTATCGGCTTGCTTTGCCACCTGATTTGGATAGGATCCATAATGTTTTTCATGTTTCTATGTTGAGGAGATACAGATCGGATCCATCTCATGTGTTGTCAGTTGAATCTATTGAGGTGAATTCGGATCTGACATTTATAGAGGAACCAGTGGCTATTTTAGCTTATGGAGTGAAAGAGTTGAGACGTAAGGAAGTGCCAATTGTGAAGGTTCTTTGGAAGAATCATGGTAGAGAAGAATCAACTTGGGAGAGTGAGCAAGCAATGCGAGATCAGTATTCTCAGTTGTTTCGGACTTGATATCAAGTAATTTCGAGGACGAAATTCTTTTTAGAGGGGGATAATTGTAATATCCCAAAATGTACCCTAGAAGTATTGGAGTATTTATTGTTATTATTGGATTAAGTGTATTTGTATTTAATTGGAAAGAGAAAGGAAGTGAAGAGAGAGTTTATATGTTGTATATATGTGAATATATATAACATATATACAAGTCAAGAGAAAGTCAAAGAATGAAAGTGGAAGAAGATATTTTGTGTTTTGAATTTAATAATAAGGAATTATTTGAGTGGAAGAGATTAAATGGGATTTGTTTAATAATATATTGCTTGGTTGAGAGGGTTTTAAGGAAAAGAGGTTGACTTTGGGTTTTCTTTTCTTCTTTCTTTTCCTTTGCCGTGGATCATCTTCTTCTCCTTCCTTTGTTTTTGTTTTGGCCGGCTAACAAAGAGACAAGAGAGCAAGATAGAGATTTGTCCTTCCAAGTTCAAGATTGAAGAGAGTTTTCAAGAGATCAAGTGGAAAGTTTAAGAGTTCTTCATCCTTGGTAAGTTCTCTCTTGATTTCTTGTGTTGTTTTGAGTTTATGATTGGGTTTGTGAGTTGGTATGGTGATGGATATATGTGTTTGGGTTGATTATGTTGTGTTTAAGAGTATTGGGTTTAAATGGTTTTGGATTTTGGGGTTGGATTGAAGAAAAGAGTAAGTGGTTATGTTTAGAGTTTGGAAGATGTTTGTGATTTGGGTTTGATGCATGTGTTGGCTTGTTTTGGTGTTGTTGTAAGTTTGAGATGGTTTTTGGGTATGTTTTGTTAAGTTTGTTTGAGATGGATGTTGGTGGATAGAAGTGATTTGTTGGTTGTGGTGTTGTCTTGGCCGGAATCTGGGTTTTTGTCCTGACACGCCCAGGAGCACGTCCAGGTCCTTAGGCGTGTCGTTAGTTCTGTAAGGCAGTAGTTGTGACACGGCCATTAACACGCCCGTGTTGTTGAGCGTGTCGTAGCTACTGTGACTTTGGAGGATTTACACGGCCATGAGCACGCTCATGATGTTGGACGTGTCGATGTTTTGTGTGAGGCAGTATATATTACACGCCTAGTGACACGCCCGTGTTGTTGAGCGTGTAATAGCTTCTGTGTTGTGGAGTTAGGGCACGGTCAGGGACACGCCCGTGTGTGTGAGCGTGTCAAGTTTAGAGTTTGCCCTAGTTGATTCTTAACCTTATGATCTTATAAGAGTTTCCTCATTCTTTTGGAATAGGTTGTGAAGAAGGTGATTTACCCTAACTCAAGTGGTGATAGATTCTTGAAAGGTAAGTGCTTAGAGTTTTGTGTGGGTCATGTTTGAAATAAGTTAAAATACATTATTGCATACACTCATATGATATTGAGAATTGAGACATAATTGATTATATGTGAATGTTGTGATGAGTATGAAAAAAATATGTGTTGATACCATTAATTATATCCATGTGAATAATGAATTGATAAATGTGATGATGAAATGTAATGTGAAAGATATGATGTTATGAAGAGTTGCTTTATTGTGATATGAGATATGAGGCCATGATTGTTGGCTATGGTGATGCAAATGAGAAATGAATTGAGAAAGAAATTGATAAAGAGATAAATGAAAACATTGTGTATCTAATATGTCTATTCAATTTTCAGAGTTCTGTATTTGGCGGCATGCCTATTAATCACTGGATAGGCGAAATGGGAGGCCCGTAAGCCGATTCCAGTTGAAAAATGTGATTATGGAATGATGGTGAAATGGGTGGCCCGTAAACCTCAAAAATAAGTAACAGTCTAGCCGGGTTGAGGATCTCCTCGATTAGTCGGGTTGATGGTCCAAGAGACTGGATCTGTTACGCTATCCATGGATAGAGATATGATATATGTTGCCTACGGGGCTAGACACAAGGTGTCAATATGGACCAAAGCAGTAACTCTGAACTTTGAATAATATATTAGTATGTCTTGGGCCCGTGTCTGTCTTAATTGTAAATATGATTTATGAATGAAGAAATAATTGAATAATAAGATCTAATGTTCAAATATGAAATGTGATAAGATTATGTATGGTTTATGAAAGGCATAATGTTGATATGTGCATTGCATTAGAGCATCATGTTTGTATGAGTTGCATTACTGAGCTTTTAGCTCAGCGCGATTGTGGCTCATCGCGCAGGTAACAGAGTTGAACCCAAGAGTTCTTCGAGACCGAGTGAGAGTAGGCATTGAAGAATTGACTTTTGGACTTAAAGATCAGAGAAGAGCTGCCAATAATGTATATATTTTATATTTGTGTAACACCCCGATACCCTATATAAATACTATACATATACCTAGTATACATACAGTAAGTATATAAAGTATAAGGTTGCTACTTTTCGTTACCTTTTAAAACCTGTATAAGAATTCCAAACCATAATACATTAATCCAAACCACATTTACCAAATCATTATCTTTATCAAAAACTTCATTTATACATATAATTACTTTCTCGTCATAAATACATCAATACACAAATTATACATGTATGCATTACCCTCTAGTTGGTCTCGACAAACTTTTACTCTTCTTGTGGCATAACGAAAGACTTCATATCCTTCACCTATATACCTGCGCGAATACACACCCGCGCTAAGCCCGAGAGCTTAGTAGTCCAAACATAAAATATAAACATATAGTATAGAAGTATTAACATATAATGATATATCAATTCAATGTATAATTAATTCTTATCATATCTTCTTTTCTTTTTTTATTGCATCTTTCATATATCCTAGCCAATTTTCTATATGATGTACATGTATACATTTTATTATCACCAACCCCAATGCATCACCAAAACTCAAAACCAATATATTAATAAACCCACATTATATATATCATACCAATCATTATTGCAATACAACATTACATATCATACCAATCATGAATCATTATTAATACTCACAATCAGTATTCCAATACTTGTATTTCACATTAACAACAAAGACAGACTCTGCACACAATTAGTAAAGATCATACTCAATAAACAATATTTCGTGAATAGTCCGTTTCATCATATAAGTAATATTAACATTTCCTTACATTAAAACAACATTTATGTTATACATAAAACCTAGACACCTATGGGCCCATCAAGTGCTTAATACGATATTCAGAATTCAGAGTTACTGCTTTGGTTCATAGTCACAATAATCCCGCCCGTAGGCAATGTATATACATGTATCTCTATCCATGAATAGTGTAACAGACCCAGTCTCTTGGACCATCAACTCAACACATTTGAGGAGATCCTCAACCCGGCAAGACTGTTACAAATCATATATTTCATATTCACAATTCTCATAGTGTAACAGACCCAGTCTCTTGGACCATTAACTCAACACATTTGAGGAGATCCTCAACCCGGCAAGACTGTTACCTTTCATCATTTCTTAGGCATGCCACCCAAATCCAGAACTCTGAAACTGAATAACATATTAAACATACAATTCATTTATTATTTAGTTATCATTTCCATTCTCAATTCTCATCACAATTAGGCAAACATGCCCTCTTTCTTTCAATTGCGTCATCATAGCCAATCACAATGGCTTCACAACATATCATATCTCAATCCATATGATACAAATAACATCATTAATATAACACTTCAAAATATATTATTCATATGATACATTGCCATTCACAATGCATATAGCATAACCTTTCATCATTTCTCAAAACACATTAACACCATTCATTATTAGAGCATTTATTATAACAAATTGCACATACCTTAAGAATGATCCTCATTTCTTCCTACTTTTCCCATTTCATGTTTCATCCTTTATATATATATATATATAGCAAATTACATTATTCATAGCTTTAGAATCATCCACATATATTTGATTAGGGCATTCTTTGTTTTAGACATGTTTAAAGTGTTTATATTTAGGTTTAGGTACCACAATACCTTTGAAGAATCAAAGCCATGTTAAAAGAACAAAGAATAAAAACATTAACTAACAAATTTGAGGGACACGGGCAGCTCACTTGAGGGACACGGTTAGGGCAATTCAACCTCTTCACAATCTAATCCAAAAGAAATATTAGCAAAATGACCATATGAATAGTACATTCTGGTTTTAGACTCCATTTTATCCTTATTTTGTAAAATTGTATAAAATAATCTACTTGACTAAAAATTCTAAAATTTTTACAGAATTTAGTTTTGTATCTTAAAATCATTCCTTTAAAATTTCAGATCAAACTGAACACAGAATCTTGGTCAAATAGTTCACCTAACCAGACTGCCCCAATTGCCCTGCATCCTGGCAGCAGTTCTGAACTTTGTGAATTCCATAAATCAAATTCAATCAACGTGGTTCCAAATTATTTTTCTCAAATACTAGACTCACTAAGCAACAACATATCCAAAATTCAATTGGATATGATTTTTCTACATTTTATTAAAAATCCCGAAATATAGCTGTCTCAGTTAAGGTACCTGCTGGAACAGGTCTAATAAAAATAATCTTTCTAAACTCATAACCATTCCAAAATCGAATCAACATATTTTTCAGTCATTCTAGACTCATAGAGGCACAACATATCAAAAATTCACTTCAATAACATTTTTCTATAATTAATTAAAAATCATACAAGTCACAGCCTTTACTAATTGTAAAACAGAAACAATTTCACTAAACACAACCCTTACTCTTCCATCACCAACACCAACCCAACTTCTCATCTATCAAGCAAAATCAATACTTAAAATCACACTATAAGCAACTTAATCATACCATCATCAAATCACAACTCAACTCAAGCATAACTTCAAAAATAACAAGGGTAAACAAGAGAAACTTACTTTAAATGAAGAAATTCCACAAATCTTTAACCAAAACCCTTGATTCCTTCTTCAATTTGAGTTTAGAAATCAAAACAATACTTTGCTCTCTTCCCTCTTTGGATAGCCGGCCAACACACTTGAAGAAGAAGAGAAAATGATGAAGAAACACAAAGTCAACACTCATTAAATACCCATCTAAAAGAAAATTACTATAATACCCTCATACACTTATTAATTCCCTTTGTTATTTCTTGCCCACTTTGGTAATTTCACAAATATCAATTTAAATATCTTCTTTAAATCTCCTCCACACAATCCAACAAGGAAAATTACTCAATTACCCTTTTCCCTTTATTCTAACTCTCTTTTCCCTTATGTGCCCTTTTTAGTAATTTCACACTCACACAATAAATATCCTCCTCCATTGACTCTCTATTTGACTTATGTATATGTTAATTATACTTCCATATATGCAACATATACACTTTCTTTACAAATTCTTTTCTCTTTCAAATTAACATATACATTCAATCCAATTAAAACAACAATAATATTCAGACTTCTAGGGCATACATTGGGATATTACAATTCTCTCCCCCTTAAATAATTTCGTCCTCGAAATTATCAATACCGTAACAATCCATTCTTAACAAAATACCATCTTAACTTCCATATGAAGTTAATTCAATTCTTAAGTTGTTATATCAACAAATCATTTTATAGTACACTTATACTCCATCTTATCTTTATATTTAATATATTTTGTTCCTTCATCTCTTTGATATTACTCTCTTAGCTTTAGTTTTAAAAATCATTGGTTTATCTCCGAGCATTAACTATGCCATCATCACAATCATTGTCCAAATAGACATTTATCAATCCTCAATGGATAACAAGATCCTTATTTCTCACAAATTGAGTCACTTCTCTAGCATACTTTTTATTTAACTTGCATTTTAGTACATTATCTTTCCATTTATGTTATAAATGTCCAAATCTTTTCCCTTTTTATCATGATTTATAACTACTAACTCCATGTATTCATGTTCAGTCATACTTTAAAATTTTACATCATAAACATAATCATGAAAATAATTATACTCTTAGTACAATTATACCCATTAAATCTTAATAGTGATTCATAATCTTAGCCAAATCTAGATCAATTGATCTATCTATCACAATATACTCACATTCCAATCTTGTTCAATTCTAACCAACCATTAATTTATCCAATTCCTCATGAAAATTCACAATATTCATATATATTTATATATAACCTAATTCCATTAGGGTAAACTTATATACAATTCCTGATCTCTTCTGATCCATATTCAATCAAATTATCACGATAACCAATCATTTCAAATTATCTTAATATAATTCTCATCAATTCTCATAATAATTTCATACCATATTTACTATCAATAGTTCTTTCATTTAGATCTCAAGTCCACTCATTTATTCAGTACATACCATATACATATTCAGTATAACTTTCAATCATATTACCCATAACCTAACACATTTCCATAATTTCCTCTTTCTCTTTTTACCTTCATAATTATAACCAAATTCTTAACATAAAATAATAAGGTACAACTTTATCCATCATAACTTTTAACTATGCTTTTCCAACATAACTTTCAATCTCACTAAATTTGTATTACAATCATTAAATCAAAAATCCAAATCCATGGATAACAAATTAACCGATCAAATATACTGAACAAAACACATGGCTTTAAGAGATTAATATTCAAGCCTGAAACTTTCAAATCAATACTGTTCTTTTCTAAATTTATACCCAATATTCACAAACACAAGACTAAAGTGTATCTCAAGAATGACATATTCCTTCTTCACACTTTTGCTATATCAGAAATCAATACATTCCAACTCCGTTTCAAACCAATTTACATTCGATTACATGATCTTTATCAACTTAATTCAGGTTTTAACAATATCACTATATACATATTCTATCATATGCAATTCTATAAAATTTCTATTCGTCTTTCCATTTCTAATCCAATTACAATTTCTCATAATATAACATTATATAGCACTTTCCATATGTGAATACTTTGGAACTCTAAATATCACATGATCATTAAGTTCAATGCTCATAATAAAATTTCCCTTATCCAATATTATTCAAGTTCATTTATATTCACTTCCATCACACTAATTCTATAATTATTCTACATACATATTTCATAGGTCACTTTTATAATACACTTCACAAATTTGTATATATATCATAATTTCATTCATATAGAAAATTCAATTCACATATCATATACATGTACACACTTAATTAGATGCTCTTATTTGTCATACATTCAATACAATTTTTCTTGATAACTGTAACAACCGTCCCAGTCCACCTACTGAGCCATTCCTATCCGGAGAAACCCTCAGGGCCTCTGGCCTGGGCTGCTACAGTACTAAACTACCCTCACGGCCTTCCAACAGGATTCGCTCAACTGACTTATACCCAAAACACATGAGTGCAAGTCACCTCCCTGAATTGAACTCCTGACCTCCCACTTAAGAGAGTCAGCAAAAATCATCCAGTACCATTCCTTCCAATATGATGCAAAGTATTTATTCATACAATATACATATATATATATTAACTATAATGGTACTTTACATCTATCTTAACCACATTCCCAATATAACATCTCTTTCACTTTTATCTTTAAAATCATTTAATATATTTCCATATCCATTTTTACCCTTTTCAATATAGTGTCTTTAAATAGTTCATCTTCATTTGCTTATCCATTTTTTTTTAAGACAAATTCTCATACTATCAATCACACTACTCAATTCATAATACTTTCATATGCAATACTAATCATTTCATCTAGCTCATGTATTGCATATACACTAAACCATCAATATCCAAATAATCTTTATCAAATGCCACTAAAACTTTAACTTCTCAACTTACTTCTTCACTCAAACTTCAATTTGCTAAACTCATCTTATATATATATCACAAAACAATATCAAAACATATATTTTTCACAATTATCAAACTCACTTCAACAATTTAAATATCACATATTACCACCATTACATTGAGCTTTCATAATATTCAAACATCTCACATTTCTAACATTGAATTCACCATATTTACATTAAAATAACAATACCAATTTATATATTTACTTAACCAATATCATCTCTTATTCCTTTTTAACAAAACTTTAACTTTACATATCCATTTGTTTACCATTCAATATATATATACATATGTACATTACATCCAATCATATACACATTGAGCCCAATAACCTCTATATATATATATCCCAACTTTAAATAGTCACACTTTGTCTATACTAACCAACTCATTCAATATTAACGATTCAACATTATTTCCTCTGTCTAGCAAACCCAACATAAACTCTATTATAACGAGATTCAAAGTGTAGAGGAAAGAGTACATACTCTTATCTAAATTTTGATTTCATCTCATGTTCAACTTTATTTCTTTATACTTCAACACATTTAACAATTCACTTTATTTTGTATAAATTTCCATTTACATATTCAATCATAACATCTAGACATGCTTCAATCATATCATTTCCAACACTACTCACTGGCATTAATTTCACATTACATTTCACAATTTATTTCTCATAATCAATTAGGCACTATGCCTCAATTATAACTCATTTCCAACATCATTGCCAACAATCATGGTTTCTCATCACATCAAAATGGTATACACATATATCATCAACTATATTGAACATTTCATATAACACAAATATTTTACAATTCATATAATGCCACATCCGAGACCAACCTAGGTGTCAATGCATATGCACGTATTACAAATTTCATTTCAAAACTTTTTCTTTTTACTTCTATTTAAACTTTTCAAAACTTTTTTTTTTCTATTTATACTCTTCAGAAATTCTCTTTTTAGTTTCACTTAGGCCGAGAATCTCGAACCTAAGCTCTGATACCAAAATAAATGTAACACCCCGATACCCTATATAAATACTATACATATACCTAGTATACATACAGTAAGTATATAAAGTATAAGGTTGCTACTTTTCGTTACCTTTTAAAACCTGTATAAGAATTCCAAACCATAATACATTAATCCAAACCACATTTACCAAATCATTATCTTTATCAAAAACTTCATTTATACATATAATTACTTTCTCGTCATAAATACATCAATACACAAATTATACATGTATGCATTACCCTCTAGTTGGTCTCGACAAACTTTTACTCTTCTTGTGGCATAACGAAAGACTTCATATCCTTCACCTATATACCTGCGCGAATACACACCCGCGCTAAGCCCGAGAGCTTAGTAGTCCAAACATAAAATATAAACATATAGTATAGAAGTATTAACATATAATGATATATCAATTCAATGTATAATTAATTCTTATCATATCTTCTTTTCTTTTTTTATTGCATCTTTCATATATCCTAGCCAATTTTCTATATGATGTACATGTATACATTTTATTATCACCAACCCCAATGCATCACCAAAACTCAAAACCAATATATTAATAAACCCACATTATATATATCATACCAATCATTATTGCAATACAACATTACATATCATACCAATCATGAATCATTATTAATACTCACAATCAGTATTCCAATACTTGTATTTCACATTAACAACAAAGACAGACTCTGCACACAATTAGTAAAGATCATACTCAATAAACAATATTTCGTGAATAGTCCGTTTCATCATATAAGTAATATTAACATTTCCTTACATTAAAACAACATTTATGTTATACATAAAACCTAGACACCTATGGGCCCATCAAGTGCTTAATACGATATTCAGAATTCAGAGTTACTGCTTTGGTTCATAGTCACAATAATCCCGCCCGTAGGCAATGTATATACATGTATCTCTATCCATGAATAGTGTAACAGACCCAGTCTCTTGGACCATCAACTCAACACATTTGAGGAGATCCTCAACCCGGCAAGACTGTTACAAATCATATATTTCATATTCACAATTCTCATAGTGTAACAGACCCAGTCTCTTGGACCATTAACTCAACACATTTGAGGAGATCCTCAACCCGGCAAGACTGTTACCTTTCATCATTTCTTAGGCATGCCACCCAAATCCAGAACTCTGAAACTGAATAACATATTAAACATACAATTCATTTATTATTTAGTTATCATTTCCATTCTCAATTCTCATCACAATTAGGCAAACATGCCCTCTTTCTTTCAATTGCGTCATCATAGCCAATCACAATGGCTTCACAACATATCATATCTCAATCCATATGATACAAATAACATCATTAATATAACACTTCAAAATATATTATTCATATGATACATTGCCATTCACAATGCATATAGCATAACCTTTCATCATTTCTCAAAACACATTAACACCATTCATTATTAGAGCATTTATTATAACAAATTGCACATACCTTAAGAATGATCCTCATTTCTTCCTACTTTTCCCATTTCATGTTTCATCCTTTATATATATATATATATAGCAAATTACATTATTCATAGCTTTAGAATCATCCACATATATTTGATTAGGGCATTCTTTGTTTTAGACATGTTTAAAGTGTTTATATTTAGGTTTAGGTACCACAATACCTTTGAAGAATCAAAGCCATGTTAAAAGAACAAAGAATAAAAACATTAACTAACAAATTTGAGGGACACGGGCAGCTCACTTGAGGGACACGGTTAGGGCAATTCAACCTCTTCACAATCTAATCCAAAAGAAATATTAGCAAAATGACCATATGAATAGTACATTCTGGTTTTAGACTCCATTTTATCCTTATTTTGTAAAATTGTATAAAATAATCTACTTGACTAAAAATTCTAAAATTTTTACAGAATTTAGTTTTGTATCTTAAAATCATTCCTTTAAAATTTCAGATCAAACTGAACACAGAATCTTGGTCAAATAGTTCACCTAACCAGACTGCCCCAATTGCCCTGCATCCTGGCAGCAGTTCTGAACTTTGTGAATTCCATAAATCAAATTCAATCAACGTGGTTCCAAATTATTTTTCTCAAATACTAGACTCACTAAGCAACAACATATCCAAAATTCAATTGGATATGATTTTTCTACATTTTATTAAAAATCCCGAAATATAGCTGTCTCAGTTAAGGTACCTGCTGGAACAGGTCTAATAAAAATAATCTTTCTAAACTCATAACCATTCCAAAATCGAATCAACATATTTTTCAGTCATTCTAGACTCATAGAGGCACAACATATCAAAAATTCACTTCAATAACATTTTTCTATAATTAATTAAAAATCATACAAGTCACAGCCTTTACTAATTGTAAAACAGAAACAATTTCACTAAACACAACCCTTACTCTTCCATCACCAACACCAACCCAACTTCTCATCTATCAAGCAAAATCAATACTTAAAATCACACTATAAGCAACTTAATCATACCATCATCAAATCACAACTCAACTCAAGCATAACTTCAAAAATAACAAGGGTAAACAAGAGAAACTTACTTTAAATGAAGAAATTCCACAAATCTTTAACCAAAACCCTTGATTCCTTCTTCAATTTGAGTTTAGAAATCAAAACAATACTTTGCTCTCTTCCCTCTTTGGATAGCCGGCCAACACACTTGAAGAAGAAGAGAAAATGATGAAGAAACACAAAGTCAACACTCATTAAATACCCATCTAAAAGAAAATTACTATAATACCCTCATACACTTATTAATTCCCTTTGTTATTTCTTGCCCACTTTGGTAATTTCACAAATATCAATTTAAATATCTTCTTTAAATCTCCTCCACACAATCCAACAAGGAAAATTACTCAATTACCCTTTTCCCTTTATTCTAACTCTCTTTTCCCTTATGTGCCCTTTTTAGTAATTTCACACTCACACAATAAATATCCTCCTCCATTGACTCTCTATTTGACTTATGTATATGTTAATTATACTTCCATATATGCAACATATACACTTTCTTTACAAATTCTTTTCTCTTTCAAATTAACATATACATTCAATCCAATTAAAACAACAATAATATTCAGACTTCTAGGGCATACATTGGGATATTACAATTTGAGTATTTGGATTTTGATGTATAAGTATTTGTAAATGTTTGTTTTTATTTTCCGCTGCGTCTAAATGAATTTTCTATTTTTTTTTTGGTTTTATAAACTCTTTTAAAGATTTTTAATTGGTTTACCTTTTATATGAGTGATGACTTGAATGATTTGAAAACCGTGCATTTCTATATTCAGTATACATATATTACGATCGTTTTAGCATGCTGTGTACGTATACGGGGTATAGGGGTTTTACAGGTCTTGCCAGACTAAAATAGTGAAGGGCACTTTGGAAAGTGAAGGGAAGAGTATGAATTTAGCTTGGAAATTGTCTTGGTTAAAGGTATGTACATACTTTTGATAATTTAAATATGTTTGCATTTAATTTGGCTTAACACATTTTAGATAGAAAAATGTGTTAGGCTATTTGGTTATTTGAATATGCATATGCATTATGAAATTGAATGTGAAATGATGTATATGCATTATGTACATTGTGAAAAGCCATTATTAATGGCTAAAATAAATGGAATATGGTTAATGTGAATTATGTGAAAAATAAACCAAAAATGTTTGGATAATATGATTGTAATGCAAAGTGATATGCATTGTTGATAAAGTGATAGGATATGTTGAATTGAAGTGATTTGGCATTGCTATGAATAAAAAAATGAGGAAAATAAGCAATGTGATAGGAAAATTGATTATGCAAAATATGTACTATTTGTGTGTTGCTTAGCATATTATTCAATTTTCATAGTTCTGTGTGGTGGCATGCCTATGAGATTATTCTCATCATTTGCCTTCGGTGCTAGACGATGGGCATCACTGATATATGATTTGCCTTTGGACTAGACGTTGGATGTCACTATGATTTACCTTCGGGCTAGACAATGGGTGTCACTTGTATTGCCTTCGGGTTAGACACTGGGTGTCAAATTATACCAAAATATTAACTCTAGAATTTTAATAATGTACTAGGTTAGTTTGGCCCAATGTGTATTTTTGTGAAGATGTTTATGTGTATTTGTGCGTTATGTTATAGATAATGGTAATGTGTTGTATTTGACAAAATGATGAATGACTTATATATAAAAAAATATAGAATAAAAGTTAACAAAGGTTCTATGAAAAATTTGTAAAGGTATAATTTGAGAAAGAGAATAAAAAAATGTGTGTGTAATTTGTATTGTTATTTTATAAGGAAAATGTATATAGATGTACCACTAAGCTCTCGAGCTTAGCATGGTAGTGTTTATTGCGCAGGTGATAGGAGTATAGAGTAGAGAAGTGTTGCTAGACCTGGGTAGGTCTAAGTGTTGGAGCGGATCTTGAAGATAGGGTTGTGCCACAAGACCAAGTTGGTTGTACTACATACATGTATTGTTTAATTAAGGCATTTTAGTGATGTGTATCATGGAAAAGTAAACATGTTTAAACTAATATTGTTTTGTAAATTTTGTATATGTATATATATATATTTATGTTTGAGTACTTTGGAGAAATGATGGAGTTTTTGGGATATTGAAATGGTTGAAATTATTTGGGAGTCTATATTTTTATTCAGGTTGGGTACATGATTTTTAGGAATATCCGTATTACAGAAAAAACTCTAGTAAATTTATTTTCAGAAATTTTTTTATATATAAAATATCTATTTTTGGTACTTGAAATTATTGAAGAATAATATTATTTGCTATTTTAAATACATTTAAAGTATTTATATAATTATTCTAGAAATATGGAAGTTTTTATTAAAAATGGAATTGTGACATTCTTGTATTCTGTATACATATTTTATATATAATGGGTGTATATACTATACATATATGGGGTATAAGAGTGTTAGGAGGTAAGACAGTTTAACCCTTCCTTGGAACTAATTCAAAAACATGTATCTTGGTAGGTCTTCCTGGATTGTATTTTCTTATTCCTCTACTTTTGATTTTGATTGACATCAGTGGAAACCTAATAGTGTGGTGGAAAGAAAAAATAGAAAATTAGTAGAAATGACTAGAACAATGCTCAATGAATATAATTTTTCTTCATAATTTTAGGCCGAAGTTGTTAATACGGTGTTATGTTTAAAATATAGTTTTCAAAAGACCTTTAATGAATAAAACACCTTAAGATCTTAGAATAGAAGAAAACTCAAAGTTTCATACCTTAGTGTGTTTGGATGCAAATGCATTATATTGAATGCCAAGGACAATCTTGGAAAATTCTCATTCAAATTGGATGAGGGATTATTTCTTAGACATTCATCATCTAGTAAAGCATGTAGACTTTTTGATAGAAAAATGTTAGCTATTAAAGAATTAATGCATGTAATAATTGACGAATCATCTAAGCTTAATCATGAGAAAGAAAGTGCTCTTGATGATCCTATAGATAATTTTGAAAAGCTTGAGATCAATGAGACTCCAAAGGAAGATGCAGATGAGTCATCTCAAGAAGAACCCAAAGTATAAGATACTCAAGAGCTACCTAAAGAATGGAAATATCGAAAGGATCATCCTAAAAAACTTATCATTGGTGATTCTTCCAAAGAAGTAACTATTAGATCAAAACTTAGATATCTAGATTCTAATAAAGCTTTTGTTTCTCAAACTAAGCCAAGGATTATTAAGGAGACTCTTAGTGATGAATATTGCTTGCTTGCTATATAAGATAAACTCAGCTAATTTGAGAGAAAGAAAGTTTGGGAACTCATTCCTAGACCCAAGTTAATATGTTCAAGAATCTAGAGGGTTATGGATCAGGTTCGACAAGGTGGCACACAAAGTCGAAGGAGATTAGGGGCCCATGTTTGATCCAAATAAAAGAAATAGGTGTGCTTTTACCGATATCTTAAGATTTTGGTAGAAATGACTAACGTTCTTTTCTGTTAAGTGTGCAGGTATAGGGGAAGTACTAGGATGGATAACCTCTTAGGAAGGACTTGGATCAGTTGCATCATTTGGTATCAAAGCCTATTTATCGAGTTTGATCCCATTGCTTTATGTTCGAGGATGAACATGCTTATGGAGGGAGGGAATGATATGTTTGAGGGTCTAGAGTGTTATGGATCAGGTTTGAAAAAGTGGCATACAAGGTCGAAAGAGACTGATGAGCCCGTGTTTGATCCAAATAAAGAAAATGGGTGCACCTTTACTGACAGCTTAAGCTTTGGTAAAAATGATTAGCATTCTTTCTGGTTAAGCATGCTAATGCAAGGGAAGTATCAGGATGGGTGACCTCCTAGGAAGGACTTGGCCTAATCACATTACCCAGGTTCTATAATGTTTGAAATATTAAAGCAGTGATTTTCTAAATTATATAGATATTGGACTATGTATAATTTTGAGAGTGACCTGAATATTTCATATATATGGAAAATAAGATTAGTTAAGCCTTAAAAAGTTCAAAGTTAAAATATGGATATGGATTTAATCGGTATTTATGAAAAATAACAGTAAAACTTTACAAAAATGTCCTTTTGACCCCTGGAATTAGATTTGTATTGAAATTGAGATGTGAGAAATGGATAATAGGGCTTTAAAATAATTAAAGAAATTACTTTTATTATTTTACAAAATAAAAAAAAATTAGAAATAATTTAAGAAAGTAGGTGTACCAAAGTTGTAGTGTGGGCACCTTATATAATCAAAACCCTAATAATATGTATAAATATATATGTAAATGAAATTTTTCTCTTCTTCTTCCCCATCACCAAACCGACCTCCATCTTCCACCATAGCCAAAATTTTATTCTTTCCTTCTTTCATCAATCTAGGTAAAAATCAAGGAAAATTCACATACAACTCAAAATTTTTACTAGAATTTATTAGGTTAGGTGATAAACACTAAAATCATCACCAAATAATCAAGGGGAAACTTAGAAAGAGAGAAGAACAATCAATTTGTAAAGAGGTTTGTGCTTGTTTATTTATAATTTGTATTCTTTTGTTTTCTTTTGATTTTCATAGATTATACAAGTTTATTTCACCATTTTAATTAATTTTTTTATGATGAAATTTGTTAATTGAATTTGTTAAAAGAGAAAATCAGAGTATGGAACTAAGTGAAGAGAAAATTGATTAGAATCCATTTTTGAATAATTTTAAGCATGTACACATATTTTTTAACTTAAAACTATGTTTAAAATAACTTTTGATTCTTAAAAGATTCAATTTAGGGATATGGCAAGTTTAGGGTTTAGAATTGAATATAGAACAAGTTAGTGAAATAATTGATTAAAAATTCATAAATGAGTGAAATTAAGTGTATTTGTATAGTTGTTAACCTAAAATTATGGTTCGTACAATTTTGGATCGATAAAAGTTTTAATTTATGGTTTTGGCAAATTTAGGGTTTAGATATCGATATGGAACTAATACTTGAAGAAATTAGTTTTGAGTTCATAATTAATTGAGATTAAGTATATTTATGTAGTTTTTATACAAAAAATAAGCTCAAGGAAATTTTTGAATTTTCAAAGTATTGAGTTTAAGGTTATGTAAGTTTAGGATTAAGAGAAAGTTTAAGGATTTGGAGTTAAAGTAATTGTTTATAATATGTTTAGAGAATATATTCAAAATAAAATGTGTTTGAATTTAATTTAAGAAGTATTTCTTTGCATGCATGGTTAATGTGAAAACATTTGAATGATAACGAATAAAAGTGTAGGAAAGTACATTCATTTTAAAGGATTGTTATTTGTTTTAACAAGTGATTTATAAATGAGAAATTGATTTGAATGATAAAGAATAAAGGTGCCCGTTCTTGTTTAGTTTTTTTTAATTAACAACATGATGAATGTTTATTTCTTTTAATTGCATGAAACATGAATAATATTATAAAAAGATAAGAAATTATGAACCCAACTTTCCTAACCTAGTAGTGGTTGAGGATTCCTTGGGAATCGAGTCATCCGCTCCTTTATATCTTCCTGGCCCATTCGAGTAGCAACTACTATTCTCTGGGTTTAGGCCTATGTTCTCAAAGGCCCAAAGCCTAACAGTACCGAATTCGCAAGAACCATTTCACCGGAAGTGGGGGCGAAAATCCCCTCTCATAACATGTTAATGAGATTTTTCTTCTTCTTCCTACAATCATTGAAACCGACATACCCTCTCTTCCATAGCCAAAAATTTCATTTCTTCCATATTCTTCCGTCAGCCTAAGTAAAAATTAATAAATGTTTACACATAACTCAAAATTTTTAGTAGAATTCATTAGATTAGATTTGAAAGACTAAAATCATCACCAAATATTTAAGGAAAATAAAGAGAGAGAAAGTATTACTTTGTAAAGATCTTAGTACTTGTTTATTCATAGTTTGCATTCTTTTGATTTTCATGGAATATGGAAGTTAATTTCATTACTTAAATTGAATTTTTCTGATGAAATTTGTCAATTGAAACTATTGAGAGGGAAAATTAGAGTATGGAATTAAGTAAAGAAAAAATTATTTAGAATCCATTTTTGAATAATTATAAGTGTGTATGTATAGTTTTTAGCTTAAAACTATATTTAAAACTACTTTTGATTCTTAACATATTCAATTTAGGGTTATGGAAAGCTTAAGGTTTAGAATAGAATATGGAACTATATAGTGAAATATTTGATTATAAATTGATAAATAGATGAAATTAAGTGTATTCATGTAGTTATTAACCTAAAATTATGGTTGGATTAATTTTTGATTCATAACAGTGCTAAACTATGGTTTTGATAAATTTAGGGTTTAGAAAAAGATATGGAACTAATTCTTAAAGAAATTGATTTTGAATTCATAATTGATTAAGAATATGTAGTTTTAAACAAAAACTAAGTTTAAAGAAATTTTTTATTCTCAAAGTTTTGAATTTAGGGTTATTTAAGTTTATGGTTTTAAGAAAGTTTAAAATTTTGAAATTAAAATGATTTTTTAAAATATGATTGATGAATATGTTTCAAATACAAAATGTTTGAATTTAAATTAAGGAGTATTTTATTACATGTGTGGTTAAAGTAAGGAATATTGAAAGATAAAGGTTGTTGTACGAAAATATGTTTTAGTTAAATTGGATATTCTTATTATGTAATTGATTAATAAGAAAATAAAGAAGTGTTTACTCAAAAGTAATGTTTTAACAAAATTTATATAATTGAAAAATTGATTGAAATGAGAAAATAATTAAAGTGCCTAAATGTACTGTTGCAAAACCTAGTTATCGGATTGAATAGCTAGCCAAAGGGGAAAGTCTATAGTGTTAATGGGCACTTTGTGTCACCAGCAATATTGGACACTTGTGCCATTAGTAGATAGCTTGTTTCATCAGTGATAGTGGGCACTTTGTGCCATTTGTGAGTCATTGGCCATATTCTTTATAGTGGGCATTTACTTGCCATTAGTGACCCATTATCCGAATCTATAATTTTAAAATCAGTATATGATGGTAAAAGAATTAAATGAAATTAATGAAAATGAGCAAAGTGTAATATAAGTGTTTATAAAGCTTGTGTGAAAAAGGTGAATGCGATATGAAACTTTTATCTTTGTTAATAATATGCTAATCACTAGATATAAAGTAAATATTCTTTTATCTTAGTTAATAATATTTTAACAACTAATCACAAAGTGATTATTCCCTTTCTATTTTAATTTAAATTTTGGAGCTAATTATGAACTATAAAAGTAATTTGAATTCAATTGATTAAATTAATTATTAATTTACCTTATGATCAAAGTGATGATTTTATTTGCATCTGCTATTGTAAATAGTTTCTTAAAGTTATAAATTTTGAAAAATTATGAGTATGCAAGCACCACTAAGCAATTGCTTAGTGTTAGATTTATTTATGTCGAGTAGATTAGGCGGGCATATTAGATCCAACAAAGTGAAACTTTAAAGTTCCAGATCAACTACATCACAGAAGAAGGTGTTATATGAAGAATTTTGTATAATATATTTTGTTCAGTTCACATAGCATTTTAAATTTTAAATGGTAGTTGCATAATCATGGGTAATTGCAAATTTTGTATACTTTGTAGTTATGATTTTTTTTGTATGTTTTTTTTTGAGATATGACTTTATAGTATATTATAATAAATATGGAGTATATCTAATATGTAAACATATTGATAAAAGGAAAAGGAATTTGAATTAATATGCAAATGATGTTTAGTGAATTGATGAGATTGAATTTTAGGTTGAATGTATGAAATATTAGGAGTGCTTTCTTCTGCAAGTTGTGTTTTATTTGTAGAAGATGTTGGTAGTGTCAAATTTTAGGGGAGGCTCTACCAAAATTTTTATTGACATTAGCTTTAGTATTTATTAAAAAATGTGTAAAAGCATTGTGTGACATCTCTTGATAGTTCTTAACAAGATTGTCTAAGGGTGTTACAATTATATTTTTTGTAATTCTATCTACTATTCTAGGGAAAAACTGTTAGGATTTAGTAGACCATGAAAGTACGTATTAGTAGAATCATGCCAGTTTTTACAAATTTAAAATCAAAATTCAAATGATTATAAACTGCTTTTTCAAGGCTGTAGGCCACCTCTATAAATAGGGTTGCCACTTCTCATTTGTCACATCATACTCTCTCTCTCTCTCTCTCTAGCCTAAAGCTTCTCTTTCTAAAAATTCCTTGTAATCATGGCTTCTCATCCTTATACTCCACTCTTTCTCTAATACTCAATAGAGGATGCACCCTTGGCTCCTCCTAATGCTCATGCCACCCTGCTTGAAGAGCCAGAGACATGCATCTTGGCGTTCCAGGAGCTCAAAGTAATTTATGATTTTTCCCCTGCATCCAAAAATTGCATATAGAATTAAAATCCATATTTAAATAGATAACACACATACATAACACATTAAAATTGTTATTTCATCATATAGGGTCTCTGCATGAGGCTGAGGGTCGGTCGATCAAACTTGGTCGATATCCACCATTTTACCGAGGTGTTGAACCTGATTCAGCCTTCGGGCTTTAAGAAATTATTGGGTCTGGATTGTACATATAACATTAATCATGATTTGCTCTACACCTTGGGCGAGAGATGGTGGGACACCATGTAACACCCCTATACCCCGTATACGTACACAACATGCTAATACGATCGTAATATACGTATACTGAATATAGAAATGCCACGATATATTTAACAAAAGACTCATCCCTTTTTCATACAAAACATATGAACAAATTTCAAAACATTTAAAAGAAAATTATAAAGACAAAAGATAAAATGGTTATTTAAAAGCAGCGGAAACTATAACAAATATTTACAAATATTTATACATCAAAACTAAGTTTTACAAAACATAAAGTATATACATGTTTGGCAGTATGTCTTCGATCTTTAAGCTTCACTAGATACACCTCAAGATCTAGCCTCTACTCGGCCTAGGGGAACTCTCCGGTTCTTCCCTGTTACCTGCGCGATAAATCATAATCGCGCTAAGCCAACAGCTTAGTGGTACAAACTACAATAACGATATGCTTCTATGCAATGACAATGTCATACATTTCAACAATTAATATAATATTCACAAATGATATTTTTATATTGTTCATAAGACTACATTTCATCATTTGATTCAATTATTTCATCACTCATAATTTACATTGACACATATGGGCCCAAAATAAACTAATATGTTATTCAAAGTTCAGAGTTACTGCTTTGGTCTATAATCATAATCATCAAGCCCGTAGGCGATACACGTATATCTCTATCCATGGATAGGGTAACAGACCTAGTCTCTTGGACCTCTACTTGGTTAAACTCAAGGAGATCCTCAACCCGGCAAGACTGTTACCAACACAATTGTAACAGACCCAGTCTCTTGGACCTCAACCTAACTAATCTCGAGGAGATCCTCAACCCGGAAAGACTGTTACTATAATTCATATATCACATTTATCATTTCACATTTTTCAACTGGAATCGGCTTACGACTCGGTCTTTTCACCTATCCAGTAATTCATAGGCATGCCGCCAAACTCAGAACTCTGAAAATTGAATCAACATATTAGACACAAAATCTTTTCATTTATATTTTAATTTCATTCTCATTTCATTCTCATATTCAAAATAGGCAACCATGCCTCAATTGTAATTTCTTTACATCATCATAGCCAACAATCATGGCTCCTCATCACATCAATACAATTCATCATATCATCATATCTTTCACATTTCATTTTCCATATTTCATATAGACAAACATGCTTTCATCATCTCATTATGTCTCAATTCATCATTTAAGTATTCATAATCAATTACATTGAACATCCATTACCAATGATCATCATTGGTACATATACATAGCAATTTACATTATTCATAGATTTAGATTCTTCAACATACATTCCACATAATTTGTAACACCCCTTCCCGACCTACATGTGTAAGCTGAGTAGAGGCGCCACACTAACCTAATGTTGCTACCAATTTTACTTAGTCAAATTTTAGTTCCGATTTTTTTTTCAAAAATTTTGCCATAGTTTCGCCTAAAAATTGAGTCCCAAGTGTCGACAAAACCGGTTTTTTTCTTATTTTTAAAAACATTTTACACAAACCAATGCAAACAAAATCATTCTCAGTACACTCCCAATAAATCCCCCTTGTAACCTCAACTACAACCTGCAAAAAGAATTTACACTTCTAGTGCAACATAAAATAAAGGTTTTGTGACAACCCCTATATTTAAATATTACACAGCGGAAGTTATAAAATATTTACATATTTACATACTAAACATTTCTTTACAAAATATAAAGAAATATACATGATTGGCAAGTCTGCTCTGATCTTTAAGCTCCAAAAATGGATTCAACAAGGTCTACTCTCACTTGGTCTTGATGAACTCTCGGGTTCAACTCTATCCACTCTATTACCTGCGCGATTAAACACTATCGCGCTAAGCCAACGACTTAGTAAGATAAAACATGTTAATGGTATGCTTAAATGTAATGCAATGCCACATATGTTATTGATAAGATCAACATCATAAATATAAAGTTAACACATAATTATGCATTTCACAAATCATAGTCATATGAGTATACCACATTTCAACATCTTTCCACATTCAACATTACTCAATCATACTCAATAACCAACATCTCATTTCATTAACTCATAATATTATTTAGGACATTCATATAACCTTGACACCTATGGGCCCAACAAGTATTTAATATGATATTCAGAGTTCAGAGTTACTGATTTGGTTCATAGTCACAATAATCACGCCCGTAGGCAATGTATATACATGTATCTCTATCCATGGATAGTGTAACAGACCCAGTCTCTTGGACCATCACTCAACACATATGAGGAGATCCTCAACCTGGCAAGACTGTTACAAATCATATATCTTATATTCACAATTCTCATAGTGTAACAGACCCAGTCTCTTGGACCATCAACTCAACACATATGAGGAGATCCTCAACCCGGCAAGACTGTTACCTTTCATCATTTCTTAGGCATGCCACCCAAATCCAGAACTCTGAAACTGAATAACATATTAAACAAACAATTCATTTATTATATAGTTACCATTTCCATTCTCAAATTCTCATCACATTTAGGCAAACATGCCTTCTTTCTTTCAATATCATCATCATAGCCAATCACAATGGCATTGTCTCATATCATGTCTTATTTGAATTATCATTTCAATTTCAATGTATATTATTCATGAAACACATAACCATTCACAATGCATAACATAACATTATTCAATCTCAACAATGCTATTAGGGCAAAGAACAATTGATATGATTCATATGAATAATACATTCTGGTTTTAGACTCCATTTTATCCTTATTTTGAAAAATTGTATAAAATAATCTACTTGATTAAAAATTCTAAAATTTTTACAGAATTTAGTTTTGTATCTTAAAATCATTCCTTTAAAATTTCAGATCAAACTGAACACAAAATCTTGGTCAAATAGTTCACCTAACCAGACTGCCCCAATTGCCCTGCATCCTGGCAGCAGTTCTGAACTTTGTGAATTCCATAAATCAAATTCAATCAACGTGGTTCCAAATTATTTTTCTCAAATACTAGACTCACTAAGCAACAACATATCCAAAATTCAATTGGATATGATTTTTCTACATTTTATTAAAAATCCCGAAATATAGCTGTCTCAGTTAAGGTACCTGCTGGAACAGTTCTACTAAAAATAATCTTTCTAAACTCATAACCATTCCAAAATCGAATCAACATATTTTTCAGTCATTCTAGACTCATAGAGGCACAACATATCAAAAATTCACTTCAAGAACATTTTTCTATAATTAATTAAAAATCATACAAGTCACAGCCTTTACTAATTGTAAAACAGAAAAAGAATTTCACTAAACACAACTCATCTCATCATCAAACCAACAAACCCTAATTCCTTTCTCACACCACTTCAAAAGAATTGAAGAATTTAAAGAAAAGATCTTACCTTAGATGAAGAAATCCACAAATCTTTAACCAAAACCCTTGCTTCCTTCTTCAAATTGCTTCAAACCTCAAGATCACCTCTCTTTC
Source organism: Garcia nutans (assembly GCA_947685225.1). Taxonomy (NCBI): domain Eukaryota; kingdom Viridiplantae; phylum Streptophyta; class Magnoliopsida; order Malpighiales; family Euphorbiaceae; genus Garcia; species Garcia nutans. The sequence goes on along the minus strand of CANTUV010000037.1, from coordinate 6,349,208 downwards.
TTGGTTTTTGGAGAGCCGGCACCTCTTGAAAGAAAGAAGGAAAATGATGAAGACACAAAGTCAAATTTGCTTTTAATCTCCACCAAGTGATCTTATCCAAGCAATTACCAAAATGCCCTCAATCATATAACTAACTTTTTGTCTCATATAAGCCCTTATATGTAATTGCACATTCCACAAAAATATCTTCTTGCATTGACTCTTCCTTTGACCCATTTATATGTTATATATATCATCATATACACAACATATACATTTGTCTCTAAACCCTAAATTTCTTCTCCAAAACACATACAAAAACATTCTCTTCCAATTTCTTATCAACTTATCATATATACATAATTCAAGTGCAACAACACTAACACCAAGACTACTAGAGCATAATTAGGGATATTACAATTCTCCCCCTCTAGAAAGAAATTTCGTCCTCGAAATTACCTGAAATTAACTCTGAAATAACTGAGGATACTGGTCTCGCATGGTATGCTCACTTTCCCAAGTTGCTTCCTCTCTTGCATGATTCTTCCACAGAACTTTTGTAACACCCCTAAATTCCAAATACGTTCACTACATATCACCACCATGTAATGAACATACATAGAACCTAAGAATGCTACATTTTTCCATAAACAATTTGCAATATATATATATAGTATAATGGTATTTACTATTAAAATAAAACAAAATAAGTATAAACATTTGATTTAATACGCAACGGAATTTATCAAATGTATTTGCATATATAGATATGTCCAAGTACAAGTTTACAAAATTATATACAAATACATTAAATCCAATACTTTACAAAACATAAAGAGTCTATACATGATTGGCAGCTTTCTCTTTGATCTTTAAGTCCTACACAACTCTTTAATTCCTAGACTCACTCGGTCTAGTGGATCTCTCGGGTTCTTCTCTAACACCTGCGCGATGAACACAATCGCGCTAAGCCAACGGCTTAGTAAAACAACTACACTATCAAAATGCTTGATGCAATGCTCATGACACTCAATCAAGTAAATAATACATAGCAAGTCATAACTTATTCATCATAAATTATCACACCATAATTACATTTCAGAACATTATAATATATCATTACTCATCAATTTCATTTGGCAATGGTCACGATTCATAAATCCTAAATTACATTAAACCTAAGACATACCTGGGCCCAAAACACCCTAATATGTTATTCAAAGTTCAGAGTCCCTGTGTTTGATTCAATATCACAATCATCAAGCCCGTAGGCAATATATATCATATCTCTATCCATGGATAGCGTAACAGACCCAGTCTCTTGGACCATCAACCCATTAACATGAGGAGATCCTCAACCTGGCTAGACTGTTACAAATTCTCAAATGGAAGTGGTTTACGGGTCTCCCATTTCACCATCATTCCATATTCACATCTTACAACTGGAATCGGTTTACGGGCCTCCCATTTCACCTATCCAGTGATTCATAAACATTACTCAAATTGGACTCGGCTTACGGGCCTCCCATTTCGCCTATCCAATGAGTTATAGGCATGCCATCAAATACAGGACTCTGAAAGTTGAATCAACACATTAGGCATACTAACATTTCATTTATTCTTTCTCAATTCATTTCACAATTCATAATTTATTAGGCAATCATGCCTCAACCATTTCATTTGAATCATCTGGGCCCAATCACAATGGCCTCACATATCATCTTAATTATCATAATCAATCACAATTCACATTACATTATCATATAAGCAACATGCTTTACAATCTTTACTTACTTCAAATAAAATAGAACAGAATGACTATCGCGGTCGCACCAAGCTAAGTCGCGACCGTTCTACACAATCAAAAGATAAAATTTATCACAGTAGGTTTCGCGGTCAGAAGTCCGATCTGAGTCGCGACCGCACTTCACAATCAAAGATGAAACCTTAACACAGTAGGTTTCGCGGTCAGAAGTTCGATCTAAGTCGCGACCGCACTTCAATAATCGCGACCGCCCCAATTCACGTGTCTCATGCATAAACCCTAACTTTAACAAACTTTCTTTTGTTTAACATCAAACACATTATATACAACATAACCTCATTTAAAATGGACACAATCAACATCCTCAATACTTATTTACATCATCAAAACACATTAATAACACATTTGATACCACAACACATTTACAACCAAAAGAATGTTAAGCTTACATATTATATGCATGTTTGTAAACAAATAGTTGTACTTACCTTATAAACACTCAAACAACTCCAAGAAATCTTCTCTTCCAAAGATTGTTCACTTTACAATTAAGATAAACCACTTCTTCCAAAACCTAATCCAAACAATAATATAATACATCAATTTCTATAACATTGACAACACTTACAAACTCAAACCCTAACACAAACTCAACACAACCACTTCCAATACCAACACCAACTCAACTTCTCATCTAACAAGCAAAATCAACACTTAAAATCACACCATAACCCATTTAATCACACCATCATCAAAACACAACTCAACTCAAACCAAGCTTCAAAAATAACAAAGGCAAACAAGAGAAAACTTACCAATTAATGAAATTCCTTGAAACTCCAACTTGTAAACTTGAAAACTCCTTCCAATCCAAGCTTAAAATCATCAAAACCTTCAATTATCCTCTTGCTCTCCTTGTCCCTTTGTTCAGCCGGCCACACCAAGATGAAAGAAGAAATATGAACCACAAGAAACAAAGTCAACTCTTCTTTAATCTCCACCAAGTATTCCAATTCAAACAATTACCAAAATACCCTTAACTATATAACTAACATTTTGTCTCTTATGTGCCCAATTATGTAATTACTCAATAATAAAAGAAATATCTTCCTCCACTATCCAACACCTTGACTTTCCATTTTGACCACTTTATATGTTATATATATCACCATATACACAACATATAAACTTGTCTCTAAACCCTATTTCCTTTCCCAATCACCATACATAAACATTCTCTTCCAATTTCTTATCAACTTATTACAATATACATAATTCAAGTGCAACAACAATAACACCAAGACTACTAGGGCATAATTAAGGATATTACAATTCTCCCCCTCTAAAAAGAAATTTCGTCCTCGAAATTACCTGAAATCAACTCTGAAACAACTGAGGATATTGTTCTTGCATTAATTGTTCACTTTCCCAAGTTGCCTCTTCTCTTCCATGATTCTTCCATAACACTTTCACAAGTGGCACTCTCTTGTTCCTCAACTCTTTCACTTCATGTGCCAAAATAGCAACTGGTTCCTCTTCAAATGTCAGATCTGGACTTACCTCAATAGATTCAACTGACAACACATGAGATGGATCCGACCTATATCTCCTCAACATAGAAACATGAAACACATTATGAATACGATCCAACTCAGGTGGCAAAGCAAGTCGATACGCCACTGGCCCAACTCTTTCTAACACTTCATACGGCCCAATGAAACGAGGACTCAATTTTCCTTTCCGACCGAACCTCAAAATCTTCTTCCAAGGAGATACTTTCAAAAATACCTTATCTCCAACATCAAATTTTATGTCTCTCCTTTTCAGATCTGCATAAGACTTCTGTCGGTCTGAAGCTGCTTTTAACCTGCCTCGAATCAACTTCACTTTCTCTTCCGTTTCTTGAATCAAATCAGGGCCAATTATTTTACCTTCACCAAGTTCACTCCAACAAAGAGGTGTTCTGCACCGTCTACCATACAGTGCCTCAAATGGTGCCATACCAATGCTCGATTGATGACTGTTATTATAGGCAAATTCCACAAGTGGCAAAAATCCGTCCCAACTTCCAGAGAAATCAATGACACAGCTTCTCAACATATCCTCAATGATCTGTATCACTCTCTCTGACTGTCCATCTGTCTGGGGATGGAAAGCAGTACTGAAATGCAATCGAGAACCTAAAGCTCCATGCAAACTCTTCCAAAATCTCGAGGTGAATCTAGGATCTCGATCAGACACTAAAGAAATTGGGACACCATGCAATTTCACAATCTCATGGATATACAGCTCAGCCAACTTCTCCAAAGAGTAATCCATCCGCACCGGAAGGAAATGAGCTGTCTTAGTCAATCTATCCACAATCACCCATATGGCATCATGCTTCCTTTGTGTCAAAGGCAAACCAGACACAAAGTCCATAGTTACTCTATCCCACTTCCACTCAGGCACTGAAAAGGTTGAAGCAACCCAGTTGGAACTTGATGCTCGGCTTTCACCCTCTGACAAGTGAGACATTTAGACACAAACTCTGCAATGTCTCTCTTCATACCGGACCACCAATAATGTTGTCTCAAATCATGATACATCTTGGTACTACCCGGATGCATAGCAAAAGTTGATTGGTGTGCTTCTTCTAAAATAATTTTTCTTAAATTATCATCATCAGGCATACACAGTCTACTCTTAAACCATAAGCTCCCATCATCTCTCACAACAAAATCTCGGCTCTCTCCCTGTTGACAAACTGACACAATCCTCTGAATTTTCTCATCAGTCAACTGAGCCTCCTTAATCTGGTCTAATAATACTGGCCTCATTTGCAATTGTGCCATCAATGCACCATCATCACTAACTACAAAACTAGCATGCAACGCTCTCAACTCAACAAGCAACAAGAGTGAATAAGCAGTCAAATCTGCTAAAGATTTCCGACTCAAGGCATCAGCAACAACATTTGCCTTACCTGGATGATAATCAATCAAGCAGTCGTAGTCTTTAATCAATTCCAACCATCTCCTCTGCCGAAGATTTAGCTCCTTCTGAACACCCAAATACTTCAAACTTTTGTGATCAGTATAGATGAAACATTTCTCTCCAAATAGATAATGACGCCAAATCTTCAAAGCAAACACAATGGCTGCTAACTCCAAATCATGAGTCGGATAATTGAGCTCATGCGGTTTCAACTGTCGAGAAGCATAAGCTATCACTTTACCCTCTTGCATCAACACACAACCCAAACCATTATGTGAAGCATCACTGTAGATCACATATGGTTTATCTTCCACAGGTAAAGTGAGAACAGGTGCTTGAGTCAACATCTCTTTCAACTGCTCAAAACTGGTCTGGCATTGATCAGTCCACACAAATTTAACTCCCTTTCGAAGCAATCTGGTGAGTGGAGTAGCTATTAAAGAAAATCCTTTCACAAAACGTCGATAATAGCCGGCCAATCCCAGAAAACTTCTAACTTCAGTCACAGTCTTCGGTGGACTCCAATTTAGAATAGCTTCAACTTTACTCGGGTCAACCCTAATGCCATCTGCTGACACAATATGACCGAGAAAAGCTACTTGGTCAAGCCAGAATTCACACTTTGATAACTTAGCAAACAATTGCTTCTCTCTCAAGATTTGTAACACAATCCGAAGATGCTCACTATGCTCCTCTTCATTTCGCGAATACACCAAGATATCATCTATAAACACTACCACAAACTGATCCAAATAGGGCCTAAACACCCTATTCATCAAGTCCATAAAAGCGGCAGGTGCATTCGTCAAACCAAATGGCATTACCAAAAACTCATAATGCCCATATCTGGTTCGAAAAGCTGTTTTTGGCACATCCTCAGCTCTAACCCGCAATTGATGGTACCCCAATCTCAAATCAATTTTAGAAAACACAGCTGCTCCCTTCAATTGATCAAAGAGATCATCGATTCTAGGCAAAGGGTATTTATTCTTAATAGTTATCTTGTTCAATTGCCTATAATCGATACACAACCTCATAGTACCATCCTTTTTCTTAACAAACAAAACAGGAGCTCCCCATGGCGACACACTAGGGCGAATAAAACCCTTATCCAGCAACTCTTGCAACTGCACCTTCAATTCTCTTAATTCGACAGGTGCCATTCTATAAGGAGTAATAGAGATAGGAGTGGTACCTGGTAACAACTCAATACCAAACTCCACCTCTCTCTCAGGAGGCAATCCTGGCAACTCCTCAGGAAAAACATCTGGGAATTCTGAAACTGTGGGAATGCTATCCAAATGAGACCCTACCACTCTGGTATCCAACACATGAGCAAGATAAGCTTCACACCCTTTTCTGATCATCTTCCTAGCTGCAACAGCTGAAACAAACAAAGATGCAAGCTGTCTCTGCTCACTAGATACCAACACTACTCTATCATCACTAGTTCTCAAAGTAACACACTTCTTCTTACAATCTACCACAGCTCCATGCCTAGACAGCCAATCCATGCCAAGAATCAAATCAAATTCTTTAAATGGCATCTCAATCAAATCACCACAAAACTTCTCACCCTGCACCACTACCGCACAATCTCTATGCACCTTACTAACAATTACGCTATGCCCTAAAGGATTTGTCACCAACACATCAAATCCTAGGGACTCAGCATGCATTTCAGACACAGGCAATACAGATGCACTAATGTAAGAATGTGTGGATCCAGGGTCAATCAAAGCAAGTACAGATATGCCAAATAAAGAAAAAGTACTAGCTATGACTGCAGAAGCATCAGGCTGTCTTTGCATCACATAAACCCGCTAAGAAGGCCCAGCCTCATCTGGTCTACCATCCCTGGGTGCAGATCCTCCTCTCTGACTATACCCAGATCTACCCCCTCGGCTGAAACCCCTGCTTCCTCGACCTCCTCTGCTAAAACTCTGCCGAGAAGCTATAGATTCCAATGACCTCTGGTCCTGCATCTCAGGACACTCTCTAATGAAATGGTCAGGCGACCCACAATGGAAGCACACACCCGGTCCACCAATCCTCCTACAAGCACCCACATGAATCTTCCCACATTGCTCACATGCCAGCGGAGTGGATCTCTGAATAAAGGGAGTCGGTGCACTAGCCACAGAAGCTGCAAGTCTTGATCTCTGTCTATGAAACTGCCCTGACCTACTCATCGGCCTCTGACTCCTTCCCACTCTAGGAACAAAGCTCCCTCTGCCCCTCTTCACTGATGAAGACCCTGCCTCAAACTGGGGTCTTCTCACTCTAGTCTCTTCCTCAGATGCAGCTGCAATGCTTTGAACTCTTTCCACACTCCGTGCTGCTGCCACAAGCTGAGAGAAATCAGTATATCTGGATCCAGCCACATGACATACAAGAGAAGGCCTCAACCCCTCTTCGAATCTCCTACATCTGTCAATTTCATCTGATATAATGCCTCCCGCATAATGACTTAATCGAATAAACTCCACTTCATATTCAGTTACTGTACGATGATCTTGTTTCAAACTCAAGAACTCCATTTTCTTCACATCCTTATACTCCCTAGGAGTATACTTCAATTCAAATTCCCTATGGAAATCAGCATAGGTCAATGTGGGTGGATCATCCATGGCATGTGGTACGGTCTTCCACCAGTCATAAGCGTCCTTCTGTAATAATGACCTAGCATAATCAAACTTCTCCTCTGACGTGGCTTGCAACTGAATAAAAATTCTCTGAACTTTATCAAGCCACTGTTCTGCCACAGCTGGATCTATCGTACCCAGAAAATCCTCTGCCCCAAACTTCCTCAGTTTATCATATTGTCTCACTGGTACCTGAGGCTGAGGTGGTGGTGGAGGTTGCACTGGTGCTTGCCTCATAACTTCCATCATATGTCTAAACCAGGCTGGTGGAACCTCATCACCTGCTGGTCTCCCTGACACTGAAGCAGGTACCTCACTGGCTACCTCAACTCTAGCTCCCTCCCTACTCTCAACAGGAGCTATACTCTCTGCACTTCCCTCAACAGACTGCCGTGAATGGGGGTCCATTACTACCTATATCTGCAAACACGACCAAATACACCTTATTAAAGATCAAAGGCTGCCAATACCAACATATATTTTATTCAAAATCAACTTTTAAAATCAAAATATTCTTTTTATTACATTTTACCTAGGTTGAGAATCTCAAACCTAGGCTCTGATACCAAAACAATTGTAACACCCCTAAATTCCAAATACGTTCACTACATATCACCACCATGTAATGAACATACATAGAACCTAAGAATGCTACATTTTTCCATAAACAATTTGCAATATATATATATAGTATAATGGTATTTACTATTAAAATAAAACAAAATAAGTATAAACATTTGATTTAATACGCAGCGGAATTTATCAAATGTATTTGCATATATAGATATGTCCAAGTACAAGTTTACAAAATTATATACATATACATTAAATCCAATACTTTACAAAACATAAAGAGTCTATACATGATTGGCAGCTTTCTCTTTGATCTTTAAGTCCTACACAACTCTTCAATTCCTAGACTCACTCGGTCTAGTGGATCTCTTGGGTTCTTCTCTAACACCTGCGCGATGAACACAATCGCGCTAAGCCAACGGCTTAGTAAAACAACTACACTATCAAAATGCTTGATGCAATGCTCATGACACTCAATCAAGTAAATAATACATAGCAAGTCATAACTTATTCATCATAAATTATCATACCATAATTACATTTCAGAACATTATAATATATCATTACTCATCAATTTCATTTGGCAATGGTCACGATTCATAAATACTAAATTACATTAAACCTAAGACATACCTGGGCCCAAAACACCCTAATATGTTATTCAAAGTTCAGAGTCCCTGTGTTTGATTCAATATCACAATCATCAAGCCCGTAGGCAATATATATCATATCTCTATCCATGGATAGCGTAACAGACCCAGTCTCTTGGACCATCAACCCATTAACATGAGGAGATCCTCAACCTGGCTAGACTGTTACAAATTCTCAAATGGAAGTGGTTTACGGGTCTCCCATTTCACCATCATTCCATATTCACATCTTACAACTGGAATCGGTTTACGGGCCTCCCATTTCACCTATCCAGTGATTCATAAACATTACTCAAATTGGACTCGGCTTACGGGCCTCCCATTTCACCTATCCAATGAGTTATAGGCATGCCATCAAATACAGGACTCTGAAAATTGAATCAACACATTAGGCATACTAACATTTCATTTATTCTTTCTCAATTCATTTCACAATTCATAATTTATTAGGCAATCATGCCTCAACCATTTCATTTGAATCATCTGGGCCCAATCACAATGGCCTCACATATCATCTTAATTATCATAATCAATCACAATTCACATTACATTATCATATAAGCAACATGCTTTACAATCTTTACTTACTTCAAATAAAACAGAACGGAACGACTATCGCGGTCGCACCAAGCTAAGTCGCGACCGTTCTACACAATCAAAAGATAAAATTTATCATAGTAGGTTTCGCGGTCAGAAGTCCGATCTGAGTCGCGACCGCACTTCACAATCAAAGATGAAACCTTAACACAGTAGGTTTCGCGGTCAGAAGTTCGATCTAAGTCGCGACCGCACTTCAATAATCGCGACCGCCCCAATTCACGTGTCTCATGCATAAACCCTAACTTTAACAAACTTTCTTTTGTTTAACATCAAACACATTATACACAACATAACCTCATTTAAAATGGACACAATCAACATCCTCAATACTTATTTACATCATCAAAACACATTAATAACACATTTGATACCACAACACATTTACAACCAAAAGAATGTTAAGCTTACACATTATATGCATGTTTGTAAACAAATAGTTGTACTTACCTTATAAACACTCAAACAACTCCAAGAAATCTTCTCTTCCAAAGATTGTTCACTTTACAATTAAGATAAACCACTTCTTCCAAAACCTAATCCAAACAATAATATAATACATCAATTTCTATAACATTGACAACACTTACAAACTCAAACCCTAACACAAACTCAACACAACCACTTCCAATACCAACACCAACTCAACTTCTCATCTAACAAGCAAAATCAACACTTAAAATCACACCATAACCCATTTAATCACACCATCATCAAAACACAACTCAACTCAAACCAAGCTTCAAAAATAACAAAGGCAAACAAGGGAAAACTTACCAATTAATGAAATTCCTTGAAACTCCAACTTGTAAACTTGAAAACTCCTTCCAATCCAAGCTTAAAATCATCAAAACCTTCAATTATCCTCTTGCTCTCCTTGTCCCTTTGTTCAGCCGGCCACACCAAGAAGAAAGAAGAAATATGAACCACAAGAAACAAAGTCAACTCTTCTTTAATCTCCACCAAGTATTCCAATTCAAACAATTACCAAAATACCCTTAACTATATAACTAACATTTTGTCTCTTATGTGCCCAATTATGTAATTACTCAATAATAAAAGAAATATCTTCCTCCACTATCCAACACCTTGACTTTCCATTTTGACCACTTTATATGTTATATATATCACCATATACACAACATATAAACTTGTCTCTAAACCCTATTTCCTTTCCCAATCACCATACATAAACATTCTCTTCCAATTTCTTATCAACTTATTACAATATACATAATTCAAGTGCAACAACAATAACACCAAGACTACTAGGGCATAATTAAGGATATTACAACTTTTACCAAAGGCACATTCTTATTTCTTAACTCTTTTACATCACGTGCCAAGATAGCAACTGGTTCCTCTTCAAATGTCAAGTCTGGGCTCACTTCAATAGATTCAAATGGCAACACATGAGATGGATCCGACCTATATCTCCTCAACATAGAAACATGGAATACATTATGAATACGATCCAACTCAGGTGGCAAAGCAAGTCGATACGCCACTGGCCCAACTCTTTCTAACTCTTCATACGGCCCAATGAAACGAGGACTCAATTTTCCTTTCCGACCGAACCTCAAAATCTTCTTCCAAGGAGACACTTTCAGAAATACCTTATCTCCAACATCAAACTCTATATCTCTCCTTTTCAGATCTGCATAAGACTTCTGTCGGTCTGAAGCTGCTTTTAACCTGCCTCGAATCAACTTTACTTTTTCTTCAGTTTCTTGAATCAAATCAGGACCAACCAACTTATTATCTCCAAGCTCATTCCAACAAAGAGGTGTCCTACACCGTCTGCCATACAATGCTTCAAACGGTGCCATACCAATGCTGGATTGGTGACTGTTGTTGTAAGAAAACTCCACAAGAGGTAAAAACCTATCCCAACTTCCAGAGAAATCGATGACACAGCTTCTCAACATGTCCTCAATAATCTGTATCACCCTCTCTGACTGTCCATCCGTCTGTGGATGAAAAGCAGTGCTGAAATGCAGTCGAGAACCTAAAGCACTATGCAAACTCTTCCAAAATCTGGAAGTAAACCTGGGATCTCGATCAGACACTAAAGAAGTTGGAACACCATGCAGTTTCACAATCTCATGGATATACAGCTCAGCCAATCTCTCCAAAGAGTAATCCATTAGAACCGGAAGAAAATGAGCTGTCTTAGTCAATCTATCCACAATCACCCATATGGCATCATGCTTCTTTTGTGTCAATGGCAAACCAGACACAAAATCCATTGTTACTCTTTCCCACTTCCATTCTGGCACTGACAATGGTTGAAGCAACCCGGTTGGAACTTGATGCTCTGCTTTAACCTTCTGACAAGTGAGACATTTTGATACAACTCAGCAATGTCTCTCTTCAACCCCATCCACCAATAATGCTGTCTCAAATCATGATACATCTTCGTATTACCTGGATGCATAGCAAACATTGACTGATGAGCTTCTTCCAAAATGACCCTTTTCAAATCAGCATCATCGGGTACACATAATCGGTTTTTAAACCATAGGCTCCCATCACTTTTCACAACAAAATCTCTAGTCTTCCCATTCTTGCAATCTGAAATAATCTTCTGAATCTTCATATCAATCAACTGAGCCTCTTTGATCTGATCTAACAAAACTGGTTTCAAAAGCAACTGTGCCAACAATGCACCATCATCACAAGGTACAAAACTGGCATGCAATGCTCTCAACTCAACAAGCAACGAGAGCGAGTAAACTGTTAAACCAGCTAAAGACTTCCAACTCAAAGCATCAGCAACAACATTTGCTTTACCTGGATGATAGTCAATCAAGCAGTCGTAGTCTTTAATCAATTCTAACCATCTCCTCTGACGAAGATTGAGTTCTTTCTGGACACCCAAATACTTCAAACTCTTGTGATCAGTGTAGATGAAACATTTCTCCCCAAACAGATAGTGGCGCCAAATTTTCAATGCAAACACAATGGCAGCCAATTCCAAATCATGGGTCGGATAGTTAAGCTCATGCGGTTTCAACTGTCGAGATGCATAAGCTATAACTTTACCTTCCTGCATCAACACACATCCCAAACCACTATGTGAAGCATCACTGTAAATCACATATGGTTTGCCTTCTACAGGTAAAGTAAGAACAGGCGCTTGAGTCAACATATCTCTCAACTGCTCAAAGCTCGCCTGACACTGATCTGTCCACAAAAACCTCACTCCCTTACGAAGCAATCTGGTGAGTGGAGTAGCTATCAAAGAAAATCCTTTCACAAACCGCCGGTAATAGCCTGCCAAACCTAGAAAACTTCTAATCTCTGTCACAGACTTAGGTGGACTCCAATTCAGAATAGCTTCAACTTTACTTGGATCAACTCTAATGCCTTCTGCTGAAACAATATGTCCGAGAAAAGCTACTTGATCCAACCAGAACTCACACTTTGACAATTTAGCAAACAACTGCTTTTCTCTCAAAATCTGCAACACAATCCGCAGATGCATATCATGTTCCTCCTCATTCCGCGAATACACCAGAATGTCATCGATGAAGACCACTACAAACTGATCCAGATAGGGCCTAAATACCCTATTCATCAAATCCATAAAAGCTGCAGGTGCATTCGTCAGACCAAATGGCATAACTAAAAATTCATAATGCCCATATCTGGTCCTGAAAGCTGTCTTCGGAACATCTTCAGCTCTGACTCTCAACTGATGGTACCCTGATCTCAGATCAATTTTGGAAAACACAGCTGCACCCTTCAACTGATCAAATAGATCATCGATTCTAGGCAAAGGATATTTATTCTTAATGGTCACTTTGTTCAATTGCCTATAATCGATACATAATCTCATAGTACCATCTTTCTTCTTCACAAATAGCACAAGAGCTCCCCAAGGAGAAACACTGGGGCGAATGAATCCTTTGTCCAACAACTCCTGTAATTGCACTTTTAACTCCCTCAATTCTGCTGGTGCCATTCTGTAAGGAGTAATCGAAATAGGAGTGGTACCAGGCAACAATTCGATACCAAACTCCACTTCTCTCTCAGGAGGCAATCCTGGCAACTCCTCGGGAAAAACATCTGGGAACTCAGCAACTGTGGCAATGCTATCAATGGGAGAACCCTTTACTCTAGTATCTACCACATGAGCAAGATAGGCTTCACATCCCTTTCTAATCAACCTCCTAGCTGCAACAGCTGAAACAAATAAGGAGGCTAGCTGTTCCTGCTCATTAGATACTATCACCTCTCTACCATCACCAGTTCTCAAAGAAACAATCTTCTTCTTACAATCTACCACAGCTCCATGTCGAGATAGCCAGTCCATGCCTAGAATCACATCATATTCCTTAAATGGCATCTCAATCAAATCTCCAAGGAACTCCTCACCTTGCACCCTCACTGCACTATCTTTATGCACTTTACTAACTATCACACTATGCCCTAGAGGATTTGTCACCAAAACATCAAATCCTAGGGACTCAGCATGCATATCAAACACAGGCAAAACAGATGCACTAATATAAGAATGGGTGGATCCGGGATCAATCAAAGCAAGTACTGCAGTATCAAATAAAGAAAAAGTACCAGCTATAACTGCCGATGCATCCGGCTGCCTTTGCATAACATACATCCTCTGGGAAGATCCAACCTCCTCTGGTCTACTCTCCCTGGATGTAGCACCTCCTCTAAAACTGAACCCTGGTCTACCTCCTCGGCTGGCACCTCTGCCTCCTCTGCCTCCCCTCACACTAGCTCGAGAAGCAGCAGAATCAACTGGCATCTGCTCCTGCCTCTCAGGACAGTCTCTCACAAAGTGTTCAGGTGATCCACACCTGAATCATACCCCTGATCTACTATGCCTCCAACAAACGCCCCCATGTCTTCCACCACACTGGTTACACACAGGTAAGGTGGATCTCTGAACTCCAGGAGTAGGAGCACTCGCTACTGAAGCTGCAGGTCTAAATCTCTGCCTCTGGAACTGCACTGACCTACCAGCTGATCTTTGACTTCTACTGACCCGAGGAGCAAAGCTTCCCTTACCTCTTTTAGCAGAAGAAGACTCTGCTTCAAATTGGGGCCTTCTAATCCTAACCTCTTCCTCAGAAGCAGCTGCAATATTCTGAGCTTTCTCCACACTCCGAGCTGCTGCCACAAGCTGAGAAAAATCCTGATACCGAGAACCAGCCACATGGCACATAAGAGAGGGCCTCAACCCCTCCTCAAATCTCCGGCATCGATCTATCTCATCCGATATAATGCCCCCGGCATACTCACTCAACCGGATAAATTCAACCTCATACTCTGTCACGGTCCGGTTGTTTTGCTTCAAATCTAAAAACTCTCTCTTCTTCCCATCTTTATACTCCCTCGGAGTATACTTCAATTCGAACTCCCTCAGAAAATCTGCATAGGACAATGTTGGGGGATCTTCCATAGAATGGGGCACTGTCTTCCACCAACTATAAGCATCCTTCTGCAACAATGATCTTGCATAATCAAACTTTTCCTCTGGAGTGGCTTGCAACTGCACAAATATTCTCTGAACTTTGTCTAACCATTGCTCAGCCACAACTGGATCAGTAGTACCTATAAAATCCTCTGCTCCAAACTTCCTTAGTTTATCATATTGCCTCACTGCTACCAAAGGCTGTGGGGGTGGTGGTGGTGGCTGTGGTTGCACTGGTGCTGGCCTCAAAGCCTCTATCAGATGCCTAACCCAAGCTGGCGGAACCTCCTCCCCAGCTGATCTCCCTGACACCGAAGCAGGTGCCTCCTCAACACTAACAACCCTAGCTCCATCATCAGGGGCAATACTCTCGGCACTACCCTCAACCGACTGTCGTGAGTGAAAATCCATCACAACCTAACACTGCAAACACAGCAGATTATATCTTATTAAAGATCAGAGACTGCCAATCTCAAACGTATATGTTATTCAAAACCACTTTTTAAGTAAAAATAGTCTTTTTATTACATTTTACCTAGGTTGAGAATCTCAAACCTAGGCTCTGATACCAAAACAATTGTAACACCCCTTCCCGACCTACATGTGTAAGCTGAGTAGAGGCGCCACACTAACCTAATGTTGCTACCAATTTTACTTAGTCAAATTTTAGTTCCGATTTGTTTTTCAAAAATTTTGCCATAGTTTCGCCTAAAAATTGAGTCCCAAGTGTCGACAAAACCGGTTTTTTTCTTATTTTTAAAAACATTTTACACAAACCAATGCAAACAAAATCATTCTCAGTACACTCCCAATAAATCCCCCTTGTAACCTCAACTACAACCTGCAAAAAGAATTTACACTTCTAGTGCAACATAAAATAAAGGTTTTGTGACAACCCCTATATTTAAATATTACACAGCGGAAGTTATAAAATATTTACATATTTACATACTAAACATTTCTTTACAAAATATAAAGAAATATACATGATTGGCAAGTCTGCTCTGATCTTTAAGCTCCAAAAATGGATTCAACAAGGTCTACTCTCACTTGGTCTTGATGAACTCTCGGGTTCAACTCTATCCACTCTATTACCTGCGCGATTAAACACTATCGCGCTAAGCCAACGACTTAGTAAGATAAAACATGTTAATGGTATGCTTAAATGTAATGCAATGCCACATATGTTATTGATAAGATCAACATCATAAATATAAAGTTAACACATAATTATGCATTTCACAAATCATAGTCATATGAGTATACCACATTTCAACATCTTTCCACATTCAACATTACTCAATCATACTCAATAACCAACATCTCATTTCATTAACTCATAACATTATTTAGGACATTCATATAACCTTGACACCTATGGGCCCAACAAGTATTTAATATGATATTCAGAGTTCAGAGTTACTGATTTGGTTCATAGTCACAATAATCACGCCCGTAGGCAATGTATATACATGTATCTCTATCCATGGATAGTGTAACAGACCCAGTCTCTTGGACCATCACTCAACACATATGAGGAGATCCTCAACCCGGCAAGACTGTTACAAATCATATATCTTATATTCACAATTCTCATAGTGTAACAGACCCAGTCTCTTGGACCATCAACTCAACACATATGAGGAGATCCTCAACCCGGCAAGACTGTTACCTTTCATCATTTCTTAGGCATGCCACCCAAATCCAGAACTCTGAAACTGAATAACATATTAAACAAACAATTCATTTATTATATAGTTACCATTTACATTCTCAAATTCTCATCACATTTAGGCAAACATGCCTTCTTTCTTTCAATATCATCATCATAGCCAATCACAATGGCATTGTCTCATATCATGTCTTATTTGAATTATCATTTCAATTTCAATGTATATTATTCATGAAACACATAACCATTCACAATGCATAACATAACATTATTCAATCTCAACAATGCTATTAGGGCAAAGAACAATTGATATGATTCATATGAATAATACATTCTGGTTTTAGACTCCATTTTATCCTTATTTTGAAAAATTGTATAAAATAATCTACTTGATTAAAAATTCTAAAATTTTTACAGAATTTAGTTTTGTATCTTAAAATCATTCCTTTAAAATTTCAGATCAAACTGAACACAAAATCTTGGTCAAATAGTTCACCTAACCAGACTGCCCCAATTGCCCTGCATCCTGGCAGCAGTTCTGAACTTTGTGAATTCCATAAATCAAATTCAATCAACGTGGTTCCAAATTATTTTTCTCAAATACTAGACTCACTAAGAAACAACATATCCAAAATTCAATTGGATATGATTTTTCTACATTTTATTAAAAATCCCGAAATATAGTTGTCTCAGTTAAGGTACCTGCTGGAACAGTTCTACTAAAAATAATCTTTCTAAACTCATAACCATTCCAAAATCGAATCAACATATTTTTCAGTCATTCTAGACTCATAGAGGCACAACATATCAAACATTCACTTCAAGAATTTTTTCTATAATTAATTAAAAATCATACAAGTCACAACCTTTACTAATTGTAAAACAGAAAAAGAATTTCACTAAACACAACTCATCTCATCATCAAACCAACAAACCCTAATTCCTTTCTCACACCACTTCAAAAGAATTGAAGAATTTAAAGAAAAGATCTTACCTTAGATGAAGAAATCCACAAATCTTTAACCAAAACCCTTGCTTCCTTCTTCAAATTGCTTCAAACCTCAAGATCACCTCTCTTTCTCTCTTGGTTTTTGGAGAGCCGGCACCTCTTGAAAGAAAGAAGGAAAATGATGAAGACACAAAGTCAAATTTGCTTTTAATCTCCACCAAGTGATCTTATCCAAGCAATTACCAAAATGCCCTCAATCATATAACTAACTTTTTGTCTCATATAAGCCCTTATATGTAATTGCACATTCCACAAAAATATCTTCTTGCATTGACTCTTCCTTTGACCCATTTATATGTTATATATATCATCATATACACAACATATACATTTGTCTCTAAACCCTAAATTTCTTCTCCAAAACACATACAAAAACATTCTCTTCCAATTTCTTATCAACTTATCATATATACATAATTCAATTGCAACAACACTAACACCAAGACTACTAGAGCATAATTAGGGATATTACATAATTCATATTATATCCAACATAACACTATTAATAAGTACCAACAATACATTAGACTTCTTAACACATTTACAATCAAATGTCTGTTAAATCTCAACATCATATGAATGTATGCATTAATGTAGCTTGTACTTACCTTAAGCACCACTTATACAAATCTATACTCTTCTTTTTCCAAGAATTCTTCACTTCTTAAATTAGGGCAAAACACCTTCTTCCAAAACCTAGTCCAAAATAATACCATACATGAATTCCAATACAATTTATCACTTATTAACCTCATCTTAGACCTCTATAACACACATTACAACCCAACACCACATACTATAGCCCACGGCCGTGGCCACCCCAACCCCCCACGGGAGTCGGGTAGAAACCAATTCTGCCCAAATTGTTCAACCCCCCATGGCCATGGCACCAAAGGGCCACGGGCGTGGCATCCAAAACTCTACTGCCTTAGACCAAATTCACATATTCTAGGCTTACACCTCCAACAAACACAAACAACATGAAGATCTATGAAAATAATTGATCAAACTCAAGTTAAACATCACTTACCACTTCAAAATCCTAAAACCAACATCACTCTTACTCTTTCAATACCAACATCCACTTAACTTATCATCTTCAAACCAAAACCAACACCACAATCAATTAAATCAAACATATTCCAACATATTACAATCCACAAAACCCTACTTTCAAACATCAACAATCAAACTTTTACACAACTTCAAATAACAAAAGAAATCAAGAGAGAGAACTTACCAAAATAATGAAACTTCTTGGATTTCCACTTAATCACTTGAAAACTCCTTCAATTTTTGAGCTTGAACACAAAACTCACTCTTGCTCTCTCTTGCTTTGAGTGGCCGGCCAACAAAGGAAAAAGGAAAGAAGAAGAAATGAAGAAAAGTCAAATTTCTCATCTCTTTAAACCTCCACCAAGAAATTTAAAAAGAAAATTATCTAAATGCCCTCTTCAACATAATTAAACTTCCTTTCACTTACATGCCCTTTTTAGTAATTTCACACATAACAAATTAAATATCTTCTTCCTTTGACCATCCATTTGACTTGTATATATGTTATATATATTGCCATATACACAACATATACACTTTCTTTTAAATTCTTTTCTCTTTCAAATTAACATATACATTCAATCCAATTAAAACAACAATAATATCCAAAACTTCTAGGGCATACATTGGGATATTACAATTCTCCCCCTCTAAAAAGAAATTTCATCCTCGAAATTACCTGACATTAGGTCTGAAACAGTTGAGGATACTGATCTTGCATTGCTTGCTCGCTTTCCCAAGTTGCCTTTTCTTTCCCATGATTCTTCCAAAGAACCTTCACCAATGGCACTTTCTTATTCCTCAACTCTTTCACTTCATGTGCAAAAATAGCAACTGGTTCTTCTTCAAATGTCAGATCCAAACTCACTTCAATGGATTCAACTGGCAAGATATGAGATGGATCTGATCTGTACCTCCTCAACATAGAAACATGGAATACATTGTGGATTCTATCCAACTCAGGTGGCAAGGCAAGACGATAAGCAACTGGCCCAACTCTTTCTAGAACTTCATATGGTCCAATAAAACGAGGACTCAGTTTCCCTTTTCGACCAAATCTCAAAATCTTTTTCCAAGGAGACACTTTCAAAAATACTTTATCTCCAACATCAAATTCTATATCTCTCCTTTTCAAGTCTGAATAAGATTTCTGTCGGTCTAAAGCTGCTTTTAACCGATCCTGAATTATCTTTACTTTCTCTTCAGTTTCTTTAACCAAATCAGGACCAATTAACTTGCCCTCTCCAATTTCATTCCAACATAAAGGAGTTCTACATCTTCTACCATATAATGCTTCAAATGGTGCCATACCAATACTGGCTTGGTGACTGTTGTTGTAAGCAAATTCCACTAGTGGCAAAAATCTGTCCCAACTTCCAGAGAAATCAATGACACAGCTTCTCAACATATCCTCAATAATCTGTATCACTCTCTCTGATTGCCCATCTGTTTGTGGATGAAAAGCAGTACTAAAGTGCAATCGAGAACCCAAAGCCCCATGTAAACTTTTCCAAAACCTCGAAGTAAACCGGGGATCTCGATCAGACACTAAAGAGATTGGGACTCCATGCAACTTTACTATTTCACTTACATACAGCTCAGCCAGTCTTTCAAGAGAGTAGTCCATCCTAACAGGAAGGAAATGAGCTGTCTTTGTCAACCGATCAACAATCACCCAAATAGCATCATGCTTCTTCTGAGTCAATGGCAAACCAGACACAAAATCCATTGTTACTCTCTCCCATTTCCATTTAGGGACTGTTAAAGGTTGAAGTAACCCTGTTGGAACTTGACGCTCAACTTTTACTCTTTGACATGTGAGACATTTGGACACAAATTTCGCTATGTCTCTCTTCATACCAGACCACCAGTAGTGTTGTTTCAAATCATGGTACATCTTTGTACTTCCCGGATGCATAGCAAAAACCGATTGGTGTGCTTCCTTTAAAATGATCTTTCTTAAGCTACCATCATCAGGTACACACAACCTATCCCTGAACCAAAGACTACCATCATTCTTCACATAGAAATCTTGGCTCTCCCCATTTTGGCAATCTGATACAATCTTCTGAATTTTCTCATCCGCCAATTGAGCCTCCTTTATCTGATCCAACAATACTGGTCTCAACTGCAGCTGAGCCAATAATGCACCATCATCACATACTTCAAAACTAGCATGCAACGCTCTCAACTCAACAAGCAACAAGAGCGAATAAACAGCTAAACCCGCCAAAGATTTCCGACTCAAGGCATCAGCAACTACATTCGCCTTACCAGGATGGTAATCAATCAAGCAGTCATAATCTTTTATCAACTCTAACCATCGTCTTTGCCGAAGATTTAGCTCTTTTTGAACACCCAAATATTTCAAACTTTTGTGATCCGTATAGATAAAACATTTCTCCCCATATAAGTAGTGTCGCCAAATCTTCAAAGCAAACACTATAGCTGCTAACTCCAAATCATGAGTCGGGTAATTAAGCTCATGCGGCTTCAACTGCCGAGAAACATATGCTATGACTTTACCCTCTTGCATTAAAACACATCCTAAACCATTATGTGAAGCATCACTGTAAATCACATATGGTTTATCTTCAACGGGTAAAGTAAGAACAGGTGCTTGGGTCAACATTTCTTTCAACTGCTCAAAACTAGCTTGACACTGATCCGTCCACACAAATCTAACTCCCTTCCGAAGCAATCTGGTGAGTGGAGTAGCTATTAAAGAAAACCCTTTCACAAACCGGTGGTAATAGCCTGCCAAACCCAGAAAACTCCTAATTTCAGTTACAGACTTTGGTGGACTCCAATTCAAAATAGCTTCAACTTTACTTGGATCAACTCTTATACCATCTGCTGAAACTATATGACCCAGAAAAGTCACTTGGTCAAGCCAAAACTCACACTTTGACAGCTTAGCATACAATTGTTTCTCTCTCAAAATCTGTAACACAATCCGCAGATGCTTGTCATGCTCCTCTTCATTACGTGAATACACCAAAATATCATCGATGAAAACTACCACAAACTGATCCAGATAGGGCCTAAACACCCTATTCATCAAATCCATGAAAGCTGCAGGTGCATTCGTTAACCCAAAAGGCATTACTAAAAACTCATAATGCCCATACCTGGTACGGAAAGCTGTCTTAGAAACATCTTCAGCTCTAACCTTCAATTGATGGTACCCTGATCTCAAATCAATCTTGGAAAACACTGCTGCTCCCTTCAATTGATCAAAGAGATCATCAATTCTAGGCAAAGGATATTTATTCTTAATAGTCACTTTGTTCAATTGCCTATAATCAATGCGTAACCTCAACGTACCATCCTTCTTCTTTACAAACAATACAGGAGCTCCCCATGGTGAAACACTAGGGCGAATAAACCCTTTATCCAACAACTCCTGTAACTGCACCTTCAACTCTCTCAATTCAGCAGGTGCCATGCGATAAGGAGTGATAGAGATGGGAGTAGTACCGGGCAACAAATCAATACCAAACTCAACCTCTCTCTCAGGGGGTAACCCTGGCAACTCCTCAGGAAACACATTCGGAAAATCTACAACTGTGGTTATATCATCAAGTTGAGAACCCACTACCCTAGTATCCATAACATGTGCAAGATAAGCTTCACACCCTTTTCTAACCAACTTTCTAGCTGTTACAGCTGATACAAACAAGGATGCAAGTTGTCTCTGCTCACTAGATACTATCACACTCCTACCATCACTGGTTCTCAAAGTAACACACTTCTTTTGACAATCTACCATAGCTCCATACTTAGACAGCCAATCCATGCCTAAGATCAAATCATATTCTTTAAAAGGCATTTCAATTAAATCTCCAGGAAACTCCTCACCTTGCACCACAACTGCACTATCACGGTGCACTTTACTAACAACCACACTATGTCCTAAAGGATTTGTCACCAAGACATCA
The DNA here is from genome assembly GCA_947685225.1 of Garcia nutans. Taxonomy (NCBI): domain Eukaryota; kingdom Viridiplantae; phylum Streptophyta; class Magnoliopsida; order Malpighiales; family Euphorbiaceae; genus Garcia; species Garcia nutans. The sequence continues at coordinate 6,326,902 of CANTUV010000037.1, read as the reverse complement.
AATCCTAAGGACTCTACATGCAATTCAGACACAGGCAAAATGGATGCACTTATGTATGAATGAGTAGATCCTGGATCAATTAAAGCAAGTACTAAAATGCCAAATAAAGAAAATGTACCCGCTATCACTGCTGAAGCATCTGGCTGCCTCTGCATCACATACACTCTTTTAGAAGATCTAGCCTCCTCTGGCCTACTGTCTCCGGATGATGATCCTCCTCTCTGACTATACCTGGATCGACCACCCCTACTGAAACCTCTGCCTCCTCGACCACCCCTGCTGACACTGGGTCGAGAGGCTGCAGACTCAGCCTGCCCATGCTCCTGCATCTCAGGACACTCCCTAATAAAATGATCAGGCGATCCACACCTGAAGCACACAGCTGATCTACTATATTTCCAACAAACACCCCCATGTCTTCCACCACACTGAACACATACAGGTGGAGTAGACCTCTTCATCACGGGAGTCGGGGCACTAGCTACAGAAGCTGTAGGTCTCGATCTCTGCCTCTGATACTGCATTGACCTACCCGGCTGTCTTTGACTCCTACTGATCCTCGAAATAAAACTTCCTCTACCCCTCTTCACAGATGAAGACCCTGCCTCAAACTGGGGTCTCCTTACTCTAGTCTCTTCTTCAGAAGCAGCTGCTGCGATGCTCTGCGCTCTCTCTACACTTCTAGCTGCTGCAACAAGCTAAGAGAAATCCTGGTATCTAGAACCAGCCACAATACACATAATGGAGGGCCTCAACCCCTCCTCAAATCTTCAGCACTGATCTATTTCATCAGAAATGATTCCCCCAGCATAACGACTCAACCGGATGTACTCAATCTCGTACTCTGTCACCGTCCGATTATCTTGCCTCAAACTTAGAAATTCCATCTTCTTAAGATCTTTATACTCCCTCAGAGTATATTTCTGTTCAAACTCCCTTAGAAAATCCCCATATGATAATGTAGGTGGATCATCCATTGCATGAGGAACAGTCTTCCACCAATCATAGGCATCTTTCTGTAAGAGAGATCTGGCATAGTCAAACTTCTCATCCGAAGTGGCTTGCAACTGAATAAATATCCTCTGTACCTTATCTAACCACTGCTCAGCCACTGCAGGATCGGTAGTGCCTAAGCAATCTTCAGCCCCATATTTTCTCAACTTGTCATAATGTCTTACTGGCACTTGAGGCTATGGTGGTGGTGGTGGCTGCACTGGAGCTCCCTTCAACAGTTCTACCACATGCCTTAACCAACCTGGCGGAGCCTCCTCAGCAGCAGATCTCTCTGGCACAGAAACAGGTGCCTCACTAACCCTCTCAATCCTAGCTCCATCTCTACTCTCTTCAGGAGCTACACTTTCCGCACTACCCTCAACCAACTGTCGTGAATGAGATGCCATCTCTACCTATATCTGCAAACACAGCAGAATATTCCTTATTAAAGATCAAAGACTACCATACCAAAACATGTATTTTACCAAAACCCACTTTAAAAAACAAAATATTCTTTGTTCTTACAATTGACCTAGGTTGAGAATCTCAAACCTAGGCTCTAATACCAAAATAATTGTAACACCCCTATACCCCGTATACGTACACAGCATGCTAATACGATCGTAATATACATATACTGAATATAGAAATGCCACAATATATTTAACAAAAGACTCATCCCTTTTTCATATAAAACATATGAACAAATTTCAAAACATTTAAAAGAAAATTATAAAGACAAAAGATAAAATGGTTATTTAAAAGCAGCGGAAAATATAACAAATATTTACAAATATTTATACATCAAAACTCAAGTTTTACAAAACATAAAGTATATACATGTTTGGCAGTATGTCTTTGATCTTTAGGCTTCACTAGATACACCTCAAGATCTAGCCTCTACTCTGCCTAGGGGAACTCTCCGGTTCTTCCCTGTTACCTGCGCGATAAATCATAATCGCGCTAAGCCAACAGCTTAGTGGTACAAACTACAATAACGATATGCTTCTATGCAATGACAATGTCATACATTTCAATAATTAATATAATATTCACAAATGATATTTTTATATTGTTCATAAGACTACATTTCATCATTTGATTCAATTATTTCATCACTCATAATTTACATTGACACAAAGGCACATATGGGCCCAAAATACACTAATATGTTATTTAAAGTTTAGAGTTACTGCTTTGGTCTATAATCATAATCATCAAGCCCGTAGGCGATACACATATATCTCTATCCATGGATAGGGTAACAGACCTAGTCTCTTGGACCTCTACTTGGTTAAACTCAAGGAGATCCTTAACCCGGCAAGACTGTTACCAACACAATTGTAACAGACCCAGTCTCTGGGACCTCAACCCGACTAATCTCGAGGAGATCCTCAACCCGGAAAGACTGTTACTATAATTCATATATCATATTTATCATTTCACATTTTTCAACTAGAATCGGCTTACGACCCGGTCTTTTCACCTATCCAGTAATTCATAGGCATGCCGCCAAACTCAGAACTCTGAAAATTGAATCAACATATTAGACACAAAATCTTTTCATTTATATTTTAATTTCATTCTCATTTCATTCTCATATTCAAAATAGGCAACCATGCCTCAATTGTAATTTCTTTACATCATCATAGCCAACAATCATGGCTCCTCATCACATCAATACAATTCATCATATCATCATATCTTTCACATTTCATTTTCCATATTTCATATAGATTAACATGCTTTCATCATCTCATTATGTCTCAATTCATCATTTAAGTATTCACAATCAATTACATTGAACATCCATTACCAATGATCATCATTGGTACATATACATAGCAATTTACATTATTCATAGATTTAGATTCTTCAACATACATTCCACATAATTCATATTATATCCAACATAACACTATTAATAAGTACCAACAATACATTAGACTTCTTAACACATTTACAATCAAATGTATGTTAAATCTCAACATCATATGAATGTATGCATTAATGTAGCTTGTACTTACCTTAAGCATCACTTATACAAATCTATACTCTTCTTTTTCCAAGAATTCTTCACTTCTTAAATTAGGGCAAAACACCTTCTTCCAAAACCTAGTCCAAAATAATACCATACATGAATTCCAATACAATTTATCACTTATTAACCTCATCTTAGACCTCTATAACACACATTACAACCCAACACCACATACTATAGCCCACGGCCGTGGCCACCCCAACCCCCCACGGGCGTCGGGTAGAAACCAATTCTGCCCAAATTGTTCAACCCCCCATGGCCATGGCACCAAAGGGCCACGGGCGTGGCATCCAAAACGCTACTGCCTTCGACCAAATTCACATATTCTAGGCTTACACCTCCAACAAACACAAACAACATGAAGATCTATGAAAATAATTGATCAAACTCAAGTTAAACATCACTTACCACTTCAAAATCCTAAAACCAACATCACTCTTACTCTTTCAATACCAACATCCACTTAACTTATCATCTTCAAACCAAAACCATCACCACAATCAATTAAATCAAACATATTCCAACATATTACAATCCACAAAACCCTACTTTCAAACATCAACAATCAAACTTTTACACAACTTCAAATAACAAAAGAAATCAAGAGAGAGAACTTACTAAAATAATGAAACTTCTTGGATTTCCACTTAATCACTTGAAAACTCCTTCAATTTTTGAGCTTGAACACAAAACTCACTCTTGCTCTCTCTTGCTTTGAGTGGCCGGCCAACAAAGGAAAAAGGAAAGAAGAAGAAATGAAGAAAAGTCAAATTTCTCATCTCTTTAAACCTCCACCAAGAAATTTAAAAAGAAAATTACCTAAATGCCCTCTTCAACATAATTAAACTTCCTTTCACTTACATGCCCTTTTTAGTAATTTCACACATAACAAATTAAATATCTTCTTCCTTTGACCATCCATTTGACTTGTATATATGTTATATATATTGCCATATACACAACATATACACTTTCTTTTAAATTCTTTTCTCTTTCAAATTAACATATACATTCAATCCAATTAAAACAACAATAATATCCAAAACTTCTAGGGCATACATTGGGATATTACACACCACCAACACATTCCACTTCCCATGCAAGTAGATAACAGTGACTCTAGTAGATTTAGTACACTTGACTGGCATCTGATTTGGTACTAGGGAGTTGGTGTTCTATGAGGACTAGTGCACTCTATCTGATGATAGCTGCATCACCTACTTAGGCACGTAAGAGACCATTCTAACTTGCTCTTTTCTCATACATCCCATAGGAATACAGTCAATGTCGCCATAGGCAATGTCACTATTGCACTTGTTTTGGACTCCAATAAGCAAATGGCTCGTTCATTGATGTTGTTTATCCTGGGGTGCTCCTTTCTTCATAATGGATGGGACTGAATTAACTTTAACATTATCAAGAATCTAGAGGATCTATTGATTATTAGCGAGTATAATTAGGGTAGTGCTTTTCTGACTGTTATATATCGGGACATAAATAATTTCTCCCGAGGTCACTCGCGCTCCCTTGGCAGGACCTACATAGTGTGGGAGGTATATTTCTTATCTTGACTTGCTTTAACCGCTATTGTAAACCTTGAGTCCTAACTACTTGTGTTACAAATGTGGACATATGAATATCTCCCTTTTACTTCTCTAATGATGAGAGAACCCAAACGTGACGTCTTTCCTGCCGAATTACCCTGAAGGAGGTAGTACTGGTCAAGCTCTACTTATGACTTATCTGATTTTCTAACTTTACAAAGTCACTTCAACCATTTGCAAGTGTCATCGGTATGTTACTTCTCTTTACTTCTTAGCTTAGCTTTATTATTGTATTCACTAGACAATTAATCTAATGTAGGAAAACTAGGCTCCTTTTGCTGATAGATGGGATGAATAGGCTGAGTTCCAATCATATACTTAGCGCCTCTCCATCTGGTATATCCTATTCACACTTGGACACTATCGAGCCTTCTACCTCTGAGAGAGGGTGAGTGGGCAAGTCTAAAGGATGCAGCATATCCCGATTAATCCTCCTGCCAACATGCGTACTCCATCCAAGATCATACTAATCTCATTCCTATCAGAGGGTATGCCTGTTGAGGAGTTCATTATTCCTATTACTGATTATTATGTATTCCATGAGACCCAACTGATGCATCTTATTCACCCTTCTTTATTAAGTAGTAGTTTGAGGTATGCTAGCCGCTCATCAAAAGCATCATCTTGGCCCTCGACTTCCTATGGCAGGGCATCTCGTGCTTTGTACCTTTTTGTCGGGCCTTGCAGTGGTGTATCTTCTTCCCAGCATGTGTCAACTCCTATTTGCCTTGTCCAAGTTCCTGATAGATATACCATGCCTCCATATTACTAGATTCAAGACCAGATATCCTATGTCTATCATGGAGTTGGATATCTATATACAGTGTCAGGTGTCTCCTTCTTTTCACTGCCAGATAACATCAGCAATGTAATGTCTTACTTCATTTATTCTATTTGACCTTCGAGCTTCCAAATTGACTTATTTTCATCTTCACCTATAGTTTTTAGAGGAGTGGATGTGGCACACTTGTACCATGGATCGAAGGCTACAATCTGGTTTGGCTTGGGCAATAAGTCAGTTTTCTACTGGAGATAATTAAGATGATAAGATAGCCAAGGTTGATTTAAGGCTATAAATAAGGTAGTAATATTATATCTAGGCACCATAAGTCTTGAGGATAACAAGGGTTAATAATTATTAATGTTTGAACAAATATAAACACTTGACAAATAGATGTTATAAAACCTAAGATAGATGTTATAGCATATTGAAATTAAATGAATACGAATTATACACAACAAATTAAATAAATTTTAGGGTTCAAAATGACTGACTTGAACTATGATAAGGTAGCATAATTAAGATGGATAAAACCTTGAAGATGAACTTAAGAATGCTAATTAAGAACTGAAGGTGAGGGGAAATAATGAAATTACACACAACAACTTGAGAACTTGAAAGAAAACACAACATGCCCTGTAAAAATATTTAGTGTTTGCTATCCAGGGCGTGATCCCTACTATGTCTATTAAACATAGTCTCATTCCTTGATGATAGTCACAAGGAACCTTTCACAACTATAATAGCGACTGCTAGTGTAATCGCAAAACTCTTTGTATCTTTAGTTCCATTTTTAGGTTAACTTTCATGGTCGCTAAACAATCTTGCCGCCTCGATCCTAATCCCATAGTTCATGGTCATCTTAGAGACTGCAATTCCTTTTAGACAATAAGTTTTCCTAACTTCTAGGATCTCATGACCTTAACTTCATTTAAGCTATGAATAGTAAGGATGAGCACAGTTCAGTCCAATTCAGATATTTCAAAATCTCTAAAACTTTTCCAAAAGTTAGGGATTTTAAAAATACAACATTCAGAACTATTCCATATATAAAACGTTTTATATTGTATTGTTCCATAATTCTTGAGATAATTAGGTTCAAGAATTCGGTACTTTCAGTACTAAATTTTATTAACCAAAGTATTTTTAAAACAAAATTTTTATCAATTAAAATTTTTATATAGTAAAAAATATTATAAAAGATAAAAATTTAATTCATAAAAGATCAGATTTTTAAATATTTTTTAAATTAGTAATAAAACTCATTAGTTTTCATTAGAAAAAATGCAACTTTTCATGTAGTCAATCACTAATACAAAAGTATGAAAATACAACTTTTAATACAAATTGAAAATTTAAATTTAAAGTCTTGAATATGAGAGGCTGAAGATAATGAGATTGTCAACGCTCTAATGATTGAGAGGCCTCTCAATGGTTTCCAAGTAGCTGCACTTTCTGATGATGAAGTAGTGGACTCTAAAGTCTTGAATATGATGAAGAGCATGAACTACCTTGCCTTAGCTAGTCTTGGAAAGGGCAAGGCTGGTTTGACAAAGCTGCCAGATTTTAGAACTCAAACTTCCAAGAAGGGGTTGTGTAACATTCGTGATTTTGGAGAAATTAAATAAGTATTTGGAGATATAAATTGTATATACTCAATATATATATCTAGAGTATATATAACATATACATATGGTATATTAATTGTATATGTTGGATTAATACATTAAATACTTAATATTTAATACCCATATAAGGTACATTTGATGTGTATATTAGATACACATTACTTGTGCATATGTGTAATATCCTAAATTTTTGAAAAGTTCTAATTTTTGGAAATTTAATAAAATAAATTATAACTTAAATGGATAAATTAAATTAATGGTTTTAAATGAAAAATGAAGGAATTTTAAATGAAAAAGTGGATAATGTATATGATATATATGTAAAATATACATAACATATAAACATCAACACTTTTTAAAAGAAAAGTCAAAGTAAAAGGGTATTTTGATAATTAAATCTTAGAAATTTAAAATTAATAAAATAATTCAAAAATAAATTATTTTTGAATGTAAGAAAGAATTTAGGACTTTTAATTTATTAAATAAATAAATAAATAAATAATTATTAAATTATTTTAATATATATATATATGGTTTAAAATTAAAGGGTGAAAGGAAAGAGAAATAAAAAAAATAAAGTCTTCTTCTTCTTCTTCTTTCTTTCAAGGCCGAATTTCATGGCTTCAAAAGAGGGATTTTCTTCTTCCATACTCCAAAAATTGAAGAGATTTTAAGGATTCAAGTGGAGTTTTAGAAGTTTCTTCATCAATTGGTAAGCTTTCTTACCAAATTTTCAAATTCTATGGAAAAGTGTGTTATGTAAATTTTGGAATTCTATAGTAGCATGATTTAATTCCTTAATTGGATATGAATGAAGTCTTTTTGATTGGTTATTAATGATTTTAAGGTTGGATTAAAGAAATGGTTGAGTTTGGGTAAGATTGGTGAAGAGAGAGAATTTAGGGTTATGTAATTTTTGGAGTTTTGAAATCATGGTTTTTAATTGTGTAAACTGATTCCAAATGAGTTGTTTTGATACATAAACAAGTATTTTAAAGTCAAATATTGGATTTGGTTGTGGTTGGTTGGAGTTTGAGAATGGAAGGGGAGATTTAGGGTTTTGGAAAAGTGATTTTCCAAAGTGGTTGAATTGTGTGATTTTATTTGTTTAAGTATGTTGTTTAGTGTTAAAAGTGATGAATATAAGCTTGAAATGAGTAATGGATTGTGTTGGAATGGAAAACCTTCAATGGAGGAAGGTTATGCCATTTTTGAGATTTTGTGTATAAGGGTATATTGTTATAATGTAAATGATTTAAATGTATTAAAATATATTTTTAATGATATTAGTAAACTTAAAACACTAATTTAAATGGCTTGATAAGATTTTTCAAAGTTAAAGTGAGGTGAAGCTTAATTTTGGGATTTGGTTTAGAGTGATGTTTAATTATGGTTTGATTTTGAGAATACCTTAGAATATGATATTAAATGATTATGTATGATCACATTTGGTATAGGTATTGAGGGAGGTTGATTTGCTTCATCCAAGTGGTGAAGGGCAAGTTGGAAGGATAGGATTGGAGGTTGTATTAAGCTTGCTTTGGGTTGCTAGTAGAGGTATATACAAACTTTGAGTATAATGTTTATATTTGCATGACATTTGGACTTAACACATTTTAGTTGAAAAATGGTTAAGCTACTTGGTTCATTGATTGTGTATGAATAATGTGCTATGACATTTGTAATGTCATATATGTGTTAAATGCATTGTGAAAAGCCATTGATAATGGCTAAATTATGTAAAGTGTGAAATATGCATATTATGTGAAAATACCCAAAGTAATTGGGTAATGTGTTGTGAATGCAAAAATGAGATATGTGGAATAATGAAATGAATTGATATTGATAAAAATGAGAAAAAATGAGAAAAATGAGAAAAATGAGAAAGATGTGAAAAATGAGAAAAAAAAAAGTGAAAATAAGGCAATGAGCCTAGTTTGATTATGAGAAATAAAATGAGAAATGAATTGTGAAGGTATTTGATAATGAGATAAATGAATTAATTGTATACCAAGTATGTTATTCAATTTTCAGAGTTCTGGGTTTGGCGGCATGCCTATGAATTGCTGGGCAGGTGAAAAGATCGGGTCGTAAGCCGAGCCCAGCTGATAAATGATAAATATGATGTTTTTGGGGTGAAAAGACTGGGTCGTAAGCCTCAAAAACCATAGCAGTCTAGCCGGGTTGAGGACCAAGATACTGGGGCCTAAGAGTCTAGCCGGGTTGAGGTCCAAGAGACTGGGGCTGTTACATTATCCATGGATATATATATATATTGCCTACGGGCTAGACACATGGTGTCATTATGGACTAACGCAGTAACTCTGAAATTTGAATAGCATATTAGATCCTTTCTTAGTCCATGCTTGTCTTTGCTTTAATGTGAATTATGAATTGTGATACAATTGAGCAATATAATGTTATGAGTTGTGAGTATGAAATATTTAAAAAATATAATAAAGTGAAATGATGTGACCTCTATATGCATTGTGTATTGGCCTTACTTTACATTTTTATTATTATCAAAGTTTGTGCCACTAGGCTTCAGCTTAGCACGATTGTAATTCGTCGCGCAGGTGTCATGAACATTTTGGTAGAGCCGGTGAGTTTTACTAGACCTGGTCGGGTCTAGGTTTGTATTTATTGAGCTTGAAGAGTTGTTTTGGGTACATCAAGATCAGAGCCAGTTGCCAGCATGTACATTTTTTATATTATGTATGTTATGATATGTTTTTGAAGCATATATTGTAAATTGTAAAGAATGATTTGAATAGTTTTGTTTAAGATGGGATTTTATATATAATGTTGATATATATATATATACCTATATATAAGTATTTTGAGAAAATATGGAGAAATTGAGAAGTATTGGTGAATTGGTGAATTGATTTTATTTGGAGTGTTTGTTTTATGCAAGTCGTGTTTTGTTGAATTTTGAAAACGTTTAAATTACAAACAAAACTCTGGCGAATTTTTTCCAGAGATTTTCATATAAAATATTTATTTTGGATTCCTATAACAAGCAAAGAATATTTATATACTATTTATTTTATATATTAGTATTTGAAATCTTAAAATGGAAATGTAAAAATTTTTACTAAATCGGTCTGTGACATTTTTATACCGTATATGCATATTTTACATATGCTGAGAATATGTATTGTACGTATATAGGGTATAAGGGTGTTACATTTATTTTGGTATCAAAGCCTAGGTTTGAGGTTCTCGACCTAGGTGGGATGATAGAGAGAGAAAATTGGAATAAAAAAATAATTTTTCAATTGTAATGCATGCATTGACACTGGCAATTTATCTGATCCCTGATGTGGCAATGTCCATTTGATATAATGGATATGAGTTGAGATGGTGTATGGGTTGCATAGATCAGAGTGGCGTAGTGGAAACGTCATTATAGAGATTATGGATTAAGAATTTTTGAAACTTTTATTTGAAATTTAAAATTTATAGCTGATTCAATTGATGAATAAGTGAAATTAGAAAAACAATCTAGGAAATAATTTAAGAGATAAAAATAAAAGTTTTGAGAAATGAGCATGATAGTTACAGAAAATTTTATAGATGTACTGCAAAGTGATATTGTCTGAATTGTTGGACAAATCTAGAAATGTTGGATGAGTTTGAACATTTAATAAAAAGTTTTTCTATATGTTAGAATCCAAATGTATAAAATTTTATAAATTTTAAAGATGGATCTCTAATTAAGAAAAATAGAAGAACACAAATTGTTGGAGAAATTTCAGCAACTCAGAATCTGGAGAAATGGAAAAATAAAATAAATCCAGAAAATATGGTAAACCAGCCCAGAAAAATCTAAAATTTTACAACAAATATCATATGTATTCCTATAACACATGGTTAAAATTTCATGAATTTTTATTAAGGTTTGATACCTGAAAAAAATAGACAATGGGGTGCTGCCAGAGAAATTATTAAAGAGACAGATTCTCTGATTTTGGAAGATTTAATTTTTAAATATATTAAATCAACTTGGAAAAATCTAAAACTTTAAATATAAGTCCATATATGTGTCAAGTGCACATGGATAAAAGTTTACAATCTTTTATAAAGAATTGGTAAGGAATATAAAAATTAAAAGTGAGATTGACATGAAACTGAGGAAGTCATGCAGTTTTGTGTAAGTAAGTAATAAATTAATTTTATAAGACAAATGAATGAAGAAAATTATAAAAATTTATATGCATATGGGTATAAGTATAGAAGGAATATGGAGTTTTTAATAATTTTTAACAAAGAGTTCATAATTAAAATCAAAGAGTGAAATCATATATGATAGCGAATTATTTATTATGGAACAATGATGCATAATTTAGGGTTGAGTGTGTAAAATTAAAGTATCTAAATGGATGATATTAATTAGTGTAAGGAAATGAATTAGTGTTGTTTAAAAGTAAATGTTATGATCTTAAGATTGAGAATGTGATATGGGTGAGATTTGGTGAGGCTCATGTTGTTGGTTGTATTATATGAAATTTGAATTTTTGAAATGGGTTTCTATAATTGTGAAAGTGATGTGTTTTGATGTTATATTAATATAAAAATAATGTTTATAAAGTTAGCTCTTGAAAGTGAGATTAATAGAATGAAGTTTAAGTAAAATAGTAAATTGAAAATTTAGAGTTGTAAGGGAATTTCGATGAGGATTGTTTAGATATTGATAGTTTAATGTTTAATAAGCATGGGAGTAATTTTGAATGAGTAATGTTACTTATAAAAGTACTAACTAAGGTGTAATGTGGTTAATAATATAGAAATTTATTATGAAATAAAGGGAAATGATTAAGCAAGTGAAAATGAGTTACTTTAGTTAATTGAATTGGAAATGATGAAAATGGATATGAAAGGTGTGATCAATGAAAAAAAAATGTAAGAGAGATGGCACATTAGAAACGTGACTAAGATTTATGTGAAGTGTTAGAAAAAAAATATATAATAAGAAACTTATTTAAGAGATGAGCGATTGAATAAGGAAGATGTTAATTATGTTGTGGTCAGAGTGTGTATATATGTTGAATTGATGAATAACCTAAGTAATGTCAAAAGAATGAGAAATGATAATGTTCTTTGAAAGGTGATAAATGTTAACTTTGTATAGGTTGTATGTAAAAGAGGAATTGAGTATAATTGTATGATTTGTGTGATGAGATTTTTTTTTCTATATGAACACAAATATGATATGTAAGAAAATGTGGAAAGTAAGTCACATTGTGATTATGACTTATGAAGGTGTATGTGGATGATTAAAAAAATATTATCGAGTGTTTACTACCTTATACAAATACGTGTCTGGTGATGTTGAGAATAATATTGCATGTATTAATAGACCTAAGAGAGATTAGGTCTTGACCTGCGTAAAGCTAGGTCATGTGATGAATTGAGATTGAGAATAGACCCGAACAGAGCTGGATGGTGAAATTGTTATTATAATAACTAAACTTGATGATTGTATAGTGTTGAGCCCAATGTATATGCGTATTAATAAGAGATTGTAAGGAAAAGGAAAGTATAATGAAGAAAGTATGGAAGTGAAAAAAAAATGAATGAAAATTTTTATAAGAGATAGATTAGAAATGGAGTAATAAATGGAAATTGTGTAAATTAACATATGAAAGATTGTGCATATGTAAGAGATGTTAATGATAATATTGTTGAAACTTGAGTTAGGCTAATGATGATCAAGTGATTAAGAGTAAATTATTTAGAAACAGAAGTGATCAAAAGTAAATTGCTTTGAAACAGAGCTGAAATGTGTTAACTCTTTGTGTAGCAAAAGATTAAAAAATGAATATGTGATTTTTGATATACGAACTTAACGTTGTGATTGGAAATATTTGAAGAAGAATGATAGAGGGGCAGTATTTATTTATAAGCCACAGGCATGACCATTATTATGCCATGGTCGTATGATTTGTTTAGTATATTGACCGATTAGTTTTGTTATCCACGCGGCATGGGCCTGAGATGACATGACCGTATAGATTTGGTGAGATTGATAGTTATGCTACAAGAAACATGGTCAAGATTTATGGTTTGCATAGTTGTATCTTATAATTTTATGTTAGAAATTTGTTTATAATTATAGAAAGTGTGGAACAAAAGAGAATTGTGAAAATATGATGAGCTTTAAATGATGTATAAGAAAAGTGATTTGTGTAAATAAGGTAACTATAAGAAATGTGAGAAAATGGTAAATGAAAGGAATTATGAAATGTGAGTAAGAGTTATAATAAATGTGTTTGAAAGTGGTATAAAATGAATAAGTTGATGAAAATGATGTGTAAAGTAAACGAGACTAGGGAAAGTGAATATTATCTGTAATGATGAATTCGAAGAGAATTAAAATTTGAGAATAAATTTGACCTAATAAAATTAGGTCATGAATTGAAAACAAATTGATGAATTTAAAATAGACAAAAGGTTGGTCAAAATAGAATAAGGTTGTGATGGTCATATTGTGATAGTTAGATCAATTGATCCGAAATGTAATAAGTTTACAAGTATTTATTGAAATTCAATGTGTGTAGTTGTATTAAGAATATGCAAGCTATATGATAATGTGCATAATACAGCATTTTTATATGTATATGCATATGAAAGGAGCTAAATAATATTAGTTTCAAATAATTATAAGAGAAAAGTGTTAGTTATAGTATAATTGGAATGAATTTTAATATGGAAATAAGATTTTGTTGTTGTATAATGGTGATATTAAATTAATATGTGGTAATTGTATAAAGAGTAGGATCAAAGTAAAGATGTGTAAAATTATTGTGTTAAGATAAAAGTTATTAACATTTGAATTTAAGATGATGAGAGTATATTTTTAAGATAATGAAGTGATCAGATATCTTAAGTGCAATAGGTGTGTGGTGTATATATATTAAGGAGATGAAATAATTTTGTCTAATGACAATTCGATTGAAGATATAATAATCTGCTGTGACTGTTTGAGTAAATAGACAGTATAATTATGTGTTAGGGAATGGTAAAAAGGAAATTAAGAATGAACCTAAGGGGGAGAATAGAAATTATGTAATTTGGTAAAATAATGATTTGGATGATTTATTACTATACTGGATAATTTCGAGGACGAAATTATTTAAGGGGGAGAAAATTGTAACATCCATGATTTTGGAGAAATTAAATAAGTATTTGGAGATATAAATTGTATATACTCAATATATATATCTAGAGTATATATAATATATACATATGATTTATTAATTGTATATGTTGGATTAATACATTACATACTTAATATTTAATACCCATATAATGTAACATCCCAAATCCCAGATTGGTAAGAAACAGACATAGAGGATATGATTTAGGCTTAGAACAAAGGAGTTTAGAACATGACCTATAACTTGAGCTCGAATTTCATCCAAGTTAATGACAAAATTAGAGAGTCTCAAAGAAGACTTAATTGTTTATTTGTGTATTAGCTAGATTTATAACTTGAAATTACTCAATTTGGAGTTTTACATAATAAGATATGATGGATTTAGTAGACAATGTGCAAGCTGCCTCAGGACAGCATAGTAGGCTTGACGTCGAAGGACTGTCAAAAATCAGATATAGCTCAGATCGACCTGAAATTTTGACACAATATATCCCCGGATGTCTAGTTTCAGTGGGAATAAGAATTACTTAATTTGGAGTTGTGAGTAAAAAGATATTAATAAAGAAAGACAGCAAGGTCAAGAAGGGATATCAAAAGGACCTAAGTGGAAATTTCTCAAAAGTTAGGGGCAACTATGTAAACTTAAAAATTAAGAGTCGGAAGTTCTTAATAGTGCCCATATCCGACCTCGGAAGAATATTCTAGAGATTAATCGGGTCGCAACGACGTGTAACAATTTTTCCAGAAAATGTCCCGTTAAAGAAAAACGAAGACATTTTGACTAGGGGCATTTTGGTCATTATCAATTAAAGTTATACATGAATTTAAGGTAGGAAATAAAAATGTTAGTACGTAGAGAATGGCGAGGGGTTAAATATGAAACGATCGTCAGTAGAAATGGAGCCGGAGAAAACCCGAGCAAAAATAGGACCTAAAGGGAATTTTGTAAAAAGTTGAGGGTTTATCGGTAATTTTCAAAATGACTTGGAAACCTAAAATAGACTTTATAAATAGAAAGTAGAGGTCGAGAGGATAAAAATTATATATAGTTTGACTCGTGGAACTATACGGTTTAAAAGATATGATCGATTAATCGCCGGAACGTAATGTGGCTCGGTTTCGTGTCGGGACCGGATGGGTAACCCGGGACAACTTTATGAGATCCAATGGGAAGAGAGACAAGTGGAAAGAAGTAAAGGAAAAAGGAAGTTATAAAAATCAAAGGTTGGCCAATCAAAAGAAAACATTTAGCATGTGTAATAAATGTGTAATAAATGAAGAAAGAGAAAAAGTGGACAAGTGGTCAAGGTGATCATCACTTCCTTTGTATATAAATATAGGTGATATGAAGGGCAAATTCTCTCTTTTTCCACTCACCAAATTCGGCCAACAAAAGAAAATACCAAGGGACTTCCAAGTTTCTCCAAACTTTGATTTTTAAGGTAAGTTCTAAGGTTTTTAAGTGTATAGACTTTAATTTTTAGTTTTAGGCAGTTATATAACTATTGGAAGATTGGAAAAATATTAAGTAAGTGATGAGATTAATTGAATAAAGGGAAGAATCAAGATGTATAAAGTTTAATAAGGTTGGATTAGGGGTTTCGATTGGAAAAGAAATAGAGGATAATTTATTATTTTGAAATTCTAAGGTTTATGTTGTATCTTGAATTGATTGAAGGAGAAATAAAGAATTAAAGAAGGAGAAGAAGGAAAAGCCAAGAGGAGTTAAAGAAATAAGGTTTGGTACTTTACTTTTGAATAATTAATTTTGGTTTGATGCTTTACAAACTTTGGTTTATGAAAGTTTTGTTGTTGATGCTTAAATATATTGATTTGAGTTAAACATGCAAAAGTTGTCAAAGTGAAGTGTTTGAATCTTCACTTTACCATTAAAGAAGCCTTAATATTGATTTGCAAAAGAAAAATAAACTATCCTATGCATTTCATGTGTTTGGGCCGAAATGGTCCCAAAAAGACAGCTTTCTGGATCTTTTTGTGGCAATCGTTTGAGGCAGCAAATGAATGAATTTTTCAACGAAATTTTACATGCAATTAGTCAACATATGAAACAAGTTTTCTGTAAAATTTCAGCTAAAAATAAGATCATTTACTTGGTCAAATGCATGACTGAAGTGGACTGAAATTTTGACGAAAACCCAGATTTTACTATTCATTTGGTCATGCCATTTTGCGTTGCCGATTTGTCTCGCCGCAACACTATTCATTTGGTCAATTTGTGATCTTTTGAGGAATGCTTTGAAATGTTTGATGTGTTTATTGTGGATGTTAAATATGTGAAAAAGAGTAATGGTTTGACTGAAAAATGTGTTGCGCGGCATAAATGGCAAGTGCGATGGGAATTTAAAATGATTTCGCGAGTCATTCTAAAATGAGGTTTGAGACTTAAATTGAATCATTTAAATCTTTTTGCTCTACTGGATAGTGGGAGTGGTAGATAAGGGTATGGTGCACTATACTAACGCATGCAATACTGCTCATTATTGTGATATGATATTTTATTCAGTGGTGAGGCCACTGAAGCCAATGGGGAGGCCCATTGGTTAACCAGGATGGGGAGGCCCATTCCTGTGATCTGATATCGGTGGCCACTGAAGCCAATGGGGAGGCCCATTGGTTAACCAGGATGGGGAGGCCCATTCCTGTGATTTGATATCGGTGGGGAGGCCCACTGCCTTATCACTATGGTTCCCTATATACCAGTAGAGCCTGAATCAAAGACATATTATTTTTCGTTGAACTATATAATGCAAATGAGTTTGAATTATGATTTTACATTATTGAAAGAATATCACACTGAATGTTTCATGATTTCTATTGGTATAAAGTGGGTTGATTGTTGATTTAATTAATTCCTTTTATTTCAAATACTTTCATATACTACTTTTATTTTTATTGGTAAAGTACCCACTGAGCAACAACGCTCAGCGAGTTAAGTTTTTCTTGACTCGTAGGTTCGGAGCAGTAGATAAATCTTGGGGAAGCAACGACCAGACCACAGCAAATCTCAGGGGTAGATCTTTTAGTTTCCATTATGAGTTAGCTAGTTGTGGCATGTATATGTATATATAAGATTGAGAGTCAGTATGTGATACTGTACGTTATTGGTATGTAATAATAATACATCTCTATTTTGTTCTGGATTAGAAGTGTGAATTTTTCTTGCAGGTTGTAGTTGAGGGTATAAGGTGGATTCATTGGGAGTGTATTGGAAACTGATTGTATTAACATTGGTTTCTGTAAAATGTTTTCAAAAATCAGAAAAACAAGTTTTGTCGACACTTGGGATCCAAATTTCTAGGCAAAACTATGGCAAAATTTCTGTAAAATTGGAACAAAAATTTGACTAAGTAAAATTGGTAGCAACTTTTGGATAGTGTGGCGCCTCTACTCGGCTTACACATGTAGGTCGGGAAGGGGTGTTACATATAAAGTACATTTAATGTGTATATAAGATACACATTACTTGTGCATACGTGTAATATCATAAATTTTTTAAAAGTTCTAATTTTTGGAAATTTGATAAAATAAATTATAATTTAAATGGATAAATTAAATTAATGGTTTTAAATGAAAAATGAAGGGGTTTTAAATGAAAAAGTGGATAATATATATGATATATATGTAAAATATACATAACATATAAAAATCAACACTTTTTAAAAGAAAAGTCAAAGTAAAAGGGTATTTTGGTAATTAAATCTTAGAAATTTAAAATTAATAAAATAATTCAAAAATAAATTATTTTTGAATGGAAGAAAGAATTTAGGACTTTTAATTTATTAAATAAATAATTAAATAATTAAATATTAATTTTTTTAATATATATATATGGTTTAAAATTAAAGCGTGAAAGGAAAGAGAAATAAAAAAAATAAAGTCTTCTTCTTCTTCTTTCCTTCAAGGCTGAATTTCATGGCTTCAAAAGAGGGATTTTCTTCTTCCATACTCCAAAAATTGAAGAGATTTTAAGGATTCAAGTGGAGTTTTAGAAGTTTCTTCATCAATTGGTAAGCTTTCTTACCAAAATTTCAAATTCTATGGAAAAGTGTGTTATGTAAATTTTGAAATTCTATAGTAGCAAGATTTAATTACTTAATTGGATATGAATGAAGTCTTTTTGATTGGTTATTAATGATTTTAAGGTTGGATTAAAGAAATGGTTGAGTTTGGGTAAGATTGGTGAAGAGAGAGAATTTAGGGTTATGTAATTTTTGGAGTTTTGAAATCATGGTTTTTAATTGTGTAAACTGATTCCAAATGAGTTGTTTTGATACATAAACAAGTATTTTAAAGTCAAATATTGGATTTGGTTGTGGTTGGTTGGAGTTTGAGAATGGAAGGGGAGATTTAGGGTTTTGGAAAAGTGATTTTCCAAAGTGGTTGAATTGTGTGATTTTATTTGTTTAAGTATGTTGTTTAGTGTTAAAAGTGATGAATATAAGCTTGAAATGAGTAATGGATTGTGTTGGAATGGAAAACCTTCAATGGAGGAAGGTTATGCCATTTTTGAGATTTTGTGTATAAGAGTGTATTGTTATAATGTAAATGATTTAAATGTATTAAAATATGTTTTTAATGATATTAGTAAACTTAAAACACTAATTTAAATGGCTTGATATGATTTTTCAAAGTTAAAGTGAGGTGAAGCTTAATTTTGGGATTTGGTTTAGAGTGATGTTTAATTATGGTTTGATGTTGAGAATACCTTAGAATATGATATTAAATGATTATGTATGATCACATTTGGTATAGGCATTGAGGGAGGTTGATTTGCTTCATCCAAGTGGTGAAGGGCAAGTTGGAAGGATAGGATTGGAGGTTGTATTAAACTTGCTTTGGGTTGCTAGTAGAGGTATGTACAAACTTTGAGTATAATGTTTATATTTGCATGACATTTGGACTTAACACATTTTAGTTGAAAAATGTGTTAAGCTACTTGGTTCATTGATTGTGTATGAATAATGTGCTATGACATTTGTAATGTCATACATGTGTTAAATGCATTGTGAAAAGCCATTGAAAATGGCTAAATTGTGTAAAGTGTGAAATATGCATATTATGTGAAAACACCCAAAGTAATTGGGTAATGTGTTGTGAATGAAAAAATGAGATATGTGGAATAATGAAATTAATTGATATTGATAAAAATGAGAAAAAATGAGAAAAGTGAGAAAAATGACAAAAGATGTGAAAAATGAGAAAAGAAATGTGAAAATAAGGCAATGAGCCTAGTTTGATTATGAGAAATAAAATGAGAAATGAATTGTGAAAGTATTTGATAATGAGATAAATGAATTAATTGTGTGCCTAGTATGTTATTCAATTTTCAGAGTTTTGGGTTTGGCAGCATGCCTATGAATTGCTGGGCAGGTGAAAAGACCGGGTGGTAAGCCGAGCCCAGCTGATAAGTGATAAATATGATGTTTTTGGGGTGAAAAGACTAGGTCGTAAGCCTCAAAAACCGTAGCAGTCTAGCCGGGTTGAGTACCAAGATACTGGGGCCTAAGGGTCTAGTCGGGTTGAGGTCCAAGAGACTGGGGCTGTTACATTATCCATGGATATATATATATATATTGCATACGGGCTAGACACATAGTGTCATTATGGACCAAAGCAGTAACTCTGAAATTTGAAAGCATATTAGATCCTTTTTGGGCCCATGCTTGTCTTTGCTTTAATGTGAATTATGAATTGTGATACAATTGAGCAATATAATGTTATGAGTTATGAGTATGAAATATTTGAAAAATATAATAAAGTGAAATGATGTGACCTCTATATGTATTGTGTATTGGCATTACATTACATTTTTATTATTATCAAAGTTTGTACCACCAGGCTTCGGCTTAGAGCGATTGTAATTCGTCGCGCAGGTGCCATAGATCTTTTGGTAGAGCCGGAGAGTTTTACTAGACCTGGTCGGGTCTAGGTTTGTATTTATTGAGCTTGAAGAGTTGTTTTGGGTATATCAAGATCAGAGCCAGTTGCCAGCATGTACATTTTTTATATTATGTATGTTATGATATGTTTTTGAAGCATATATTGTAAATTGTAAAGAATGATTTGAATAATTTTGTTTAAGATGGGATTTTATATATAATGTTGATATATATATATACCTATATATAAGTATTTTGAGAAAATATGGAGAAATTGAGAAGTATTGGTGAATTGGTGAATTGATTTTATTTGGAGTGTTTGTTTTATGCAGGTTGTGTTTTGTTGAATTTTGGAAACGTTTAAATTACAAACAAAACTCTGGCAAATTTTTTCCTGAGATTTCCATATAAAATATTTATTTTGGATTCCTATAACAAGCAAATAATATTTATATACTATTTATTTTATTTATTAGTATTTGAAATCTTAAAACAGAAATGTAAAAATTTTTATTAAATCGGTCTGTGACATTTTTATACCATATATGCGTATTTTACATATGCTGACAATATGTATTATATGTATATAGGGTATAAGGGTGTTACAAGTTGGGATATGATGAAGCCAACAATGTCCAGCCAAAGTAGAATGAGAAGATGAACTTCCCACTACTTGAAAAGATTTTTGTCAAAGCTCCAGATATGGGACCACTCCAAGGAAAGCCCGATGTGAGCGGGGATTTTTACCCCCACTCCCGATGGAATGATTCTTGCGACTTCAGCACTGTTTAGGCTCAGGGACTTAGATAACACGGACCTAAGTCCGGAGAAAATGTAGTCGCCACCCGGACGGGCTAGGAAAAAGAAAGGGGTGGATGACTCGATTCCTAAGGAATTTCCCAACCCCCTAATGGGTTCGGAAAGTTGGGTACGTGTTGGGAAGGTGAGAAAGAGCCCAGCACCCCCCACAATGCCAAGTTCATTGGAACCGACCTCCTTTACAGGTCTTAATATTATAAAATTCTTAAATATAACAATATCATCCATATTACACACAATAATTGAAATAAAGCATAGTTATATTAAAATCAAAGTAATGTCCAAACAAAGCAAATAAATGCACACCCACCCGAAGATGGAAACATGCCCTTACATCATCCATGTCTAATTTAAGTAGGACACCCACCATGAGGTAGAAACATGTCCTTTATATTGGTTTAAAATATAAAAGCAATTTCAATTACATGATATTTAGCTAATGAGGTTCCCACAAAATGGAAACATACCTCTTACAACATTTGGAAATCTAAATAAATTGATAGAAGTAAATAACCATTCATAATAAATAATTCATTCATCAAAGATATTAAACAAAATATAAAATAAACATCCATCCATGATAAATAAAATAAATCAAGCATTGAACTTAAATAAATCAAAGCATATAATAAATTACATAATTAAATCTAAAGCAAGTAAAGATACAAATTGGGGTTACTGTTTCTCATTTAAATTTCTTTAATCAATATTTAGGGTTTTGGAATTTATTGGTTTAAGCTACTGTAAGTTTCAAGGGAATTAAAATGGATTAAGGTTTTATGATTTAAGAGATTAATAAGGTTCTTTGATTAACCAAATTAGGGTTTGAGGGGTAAAATCATCAAATTAGAGTTTAGATATTAAAAAAATTAGGTTTTTGATTTACGGTTACTGGATTATTATTTTAAATTTACTATATTGGGTTTGAATGTTTTAGGTTTTTATGGTTTTAAGGTTTTAAGGGAATTAGGGTTTAAGGTTTTAAGGGAATTAGGGTTTAAGCAAACTAAGGTTTAAGGTTAGCTAATTTGGGGTTACTGTCTTGGTTTTGAAGTTGAATTAGGATTTTTAGTGTTTTGGAGAATGCATTTGATTTTAGAATTTGGAAAAATAATTTATAGTTTCATGAAGCTTTATGTGATTTTTAGAGACCGTAAAGTGAGTTTGAGTTTGGATATTTAACAAAACATTTGGAATTTTTGGAAAAGAATTAGAAGAAATCTAGTTTAAAGTTTTATGTTGTTTATGGGAAATAAACAAAATGATTTAAGGTTTATAGAAACAGAAAATATATTTTTTTAGGGTTTTTGGAAAGAAAAGGATTCAATTTAGGGTTTTGGTAAGTTAATGAAACGATTTCAGGTTGTGAAAAGTTGGAAAGTAGATTAGGGTTTTAAGATTTTGAAGAAACAGAAACAACAATTTTCAATTTTGAGTGATGAAACTACGGTAAAGAAAAATAAATAAAGAAATTCATACCTTTGTTTGTTGGTTCCACCAAAAATTGCTTCTTGGATGAATAAGAACAAAGGCAAGATGGTTGCCTTTGATGGATTGATTGTTTGGTTGCTTATTCTTCTCTCAAAAAGTCCGATTGATTTCACTGCCAAAGGTTTCTCCTAGTGCGATCGATTCAAAGTTTTCTCAGTTCACTTGATTTCCCTCCCTATTATGTGTTGTTTTTAGTCCTATTTATAGAAAATTTTGATGATTAATCTTAATTGTTTACGGAATCAAACATTAATTAAGAAAAGGAAACCAAAACCAAATTGAATTTGGTTTCGAAAAAAATTGCATCGAAAAAATTTCGCTGGCGAAAAAGAACTACTGTGAAAAAATTTTGCTGGCGAAAAAAACTGCAGTGGGAATTTGTTGGCTGCGGGAGCTAAACTGGCTGCGGGCCATTTCGTCTGACCTTTTCGGCGATGAAATTTTTCGTCGCCGATTTTTCATCACCGATTTTATTTTTATTTTTATTTATTTATTTATTATTATTTTTATTAATTACTAAAATAAATATTACTTAATTAAGATAACACAAAAATTATTTTGGACTAATTAAAATATATTGGACCAGATTGGGTCAAAAATTAAGACTCTACAGTTTGCCCCTGCTTGAATGATCTGAGACTTTAATAAAAGAGAGTGAAAAGCAATAAGACTTAATTTTTGAGATGGTTGAGGTTTTGGGTTCTGGACTCTGTTCAAGTTCTGGACTTAAGGATAATTTTAGGTTCTGGACCAAAGCGTAATTTTAGGTTCTGGACCTAAGGATAATTTGGGTTCTAGACCCGAGCTAAGTTCTGGACTTAGAAAAGATTCTAGGTTTTGGACCTAAGGATAATTTGGATTCTGGGCCCGAGCTAAATTCTGGACTAAGAAGAGATTCTAGGTTCTAGACCTAAAGATAATTTGGGTTTTGGACCCGAGCTAAATTCTAGACTTAGAAAAGATTCTAGGTTCTGGACCTAAGGGTAATTTGGGTTCTGGATCCGAGCTAAGTTCTGGACTTAAAAAAGATTCAAGGTTCTGGACCTAAAGATAATTTGGGTTCTGGACCTGAGCTAAGTTCTGGACTTAGAAAAGATTCTAGGTTCTGGACCTAAGGGTAATTTGGGTTCTGGACCCGAGCTATGTTCTGGACATAGAAAATATTCTAGGTTCAGACCTAAAGATAATTTGGGTTCTGGACCCGAGCTAAGTTCTGGACTTAGAAATTCTGGGTTCTGGACCTAAGGGTAATTTGGGTTCTGGACCCGAGCTAAGTTCTGGACTTAGAAAAGATTCTAGGTTCTGGACCTAAAGATAATTTGGGTTCTGGACCCGAGCTAAGTTCTGGACTTAGAAAAGATTCTAGGTTATGGACCTAAAGATAATTTGGGTTCTGGACCCGAGCTAAGTTCTGGACTTAGAAAAGATTATAGGTTCTGGACCTAAGGGTAATTTGGGTTCTAGACCCGAGCTATGTTTTGGACTTAGAAAAGATTCTAGGTTCTGGACCCGAGCTAAGTTCTGGACTTAGAAAAGATTCTAGGTTCAGGATCTAAGGGTAATTTGGGTTCTGGACTCGAGCTAAGTTCAGGACTTAGAAAAGATTCGAGGTTCTGGACCTAAAGATAATTTAGGTTCTGGACCCGAACTAAGTTCTGAACTTAGAAAAGATTCTAGGTTCTGGACCTAAGGGTAATTTGGGTTCTGGACCCGAGCTAAGTTCTGGACTTAAAAAAGATTCTAGGTTCTTGACCTAAAGATAATTTGGGTTCTGGACCCGAGCTAAGTTCTGGACTTAGAAAAGATTCTAGGTTCTGGACCTAAAGATAATTTGGGTTCTGGACCTGAGCTAATTTCTGGACTTAGAAAAGATTCTAGGTTCTGGACCTAAGGGTAATTTGGGTTCTGGACCCGAGCTAAGTTCTAGACTTAGAAAAGATTCTAGGCTCTTGACCTAAAGATAATTTGGATTCTGGACCCGAGCTAAGTTATCGACTTAGAAAAGATTCTATGTTCTGGACTTAAAGATATTTTGGGTTCTGGACCCGAGCAAAGTTCTGAACTTAGAAATGATTCTGGCAGAACCAAGGATAATTTGGATTTTGGACCCGAGCTAATAAAGATTTAATTATTTGCAAAAAATAATTTTTTGGTTTCAAAAAGTTTGACTAATTTTTATGCACATGTCTTCTCCTTTCCCACTAAGTGTAAAAATATTTATATACACGCAAGTATTTGAACGATTAAATTGAATAATTGAATTTACTGTCTATTTACTGTATAGTCACTATTTATACACTATTTCACTATTCATAAATAGTAGCTTTCTATTCGTAAATAGTTGTAAATAGTATTTTACTATAGTAAATAGTATTTTACTATTCATCAATAATAATGTACTATTCATAAATAGTAAAAATTTACTATCCATCAATAGTAAAATTTACTATTCATGAACAGTAAACTTACTTTTGAATTTTATTTTTTCCTTGTCGTTTCTCTATATAAACGAACGAATTCCTTCATTTCATTCACAACAAAATTCTTAATTTCTATAATTCTCTTAAATTCTTTCAAATATAGTATATAGTTTTTTAAAAAAAATGCATGCTTCAAGGTTTGGAACTCATTCTAATGCCGAGTTATTAGAGTTTATTCGGCATCATGAAGATGAAAATATAGATCTACTAGTCGGGAGGCTACTTCATCGTAGTTCAAACCAAAAGAGCGCGGTAATTATTTTTTTGCTTTCTTTTTCGTTATGATTTTTTTCATCTTTCTGTTTATTTTTTTCTTTTTTTGTCTTTTTTTTGTCTTTCTGCTATTTATTTATATTATTTATTATTATTATTTTCTTTTCTTTTTTTTTCTTTTTTTGTCTTTCTATTATTTATTTTTATTATTTTTGATTTATTATTTATGTTTTTATATTATTATTTTTTAGAATGTTTAGGAAAGATACATTAATTTAAACAGATAGAATAATATGTACTTACCTGGTATTAACTTACCTAGCTCCGTGTTAGTGTGATCGTTGCGTTGTTCAGGCCAGAGGGTGTATCTATAAAGCCCGACAATGGTATGATGTAATGCCTTCTCGGGTAAGGCAGATTATCCGAGATTGTGGCTTTGAAAGCTTCATCTTACAATTGCCATCTGAGGAGTATAAAATAGACCGAAGCATAGTACAGGCGCTTGCAAAATGATGGTTGGACACAACTCATACTTTTCACTTGCCCATTGGAGAGATGACAATTGGTCTAGTCGACTTTCCTGCTATAACCGCCATTCGGTTTGATGGTGTTCCGATTTCTCTGACCAATGATATTTTGACATTTGAAGAAATTCAGCAATTAATTGGTATGGAACCATCATATAAAGGGCCTTTTAAAATAAAAATTGTGTCAATTCATAGTTATTGGATTAACTACAAAGGACGGGTTCACAAAGACACGGCCCAACAGTATGCTCGAGGATTTTTTTTATATTTGCTTGGGTCGACCATCTTAGGCAGCACTGAATCCTCCATTCATTTGTCAGTGTTGAGGGCCCTTTCTTATTTTAGAACGGTACCATCTTATGGCTGGGGTGAAGTTGGTCTTGCCTGTCTTTACCATGGTCTTGATAAAATTTGCCGAAATAAGAAGTTTTTTGTCGGCTTGATGGCAATTGTTGAGGTACTTTTCTTCTACCAATGTCAATTCCACTCTTTTCTTGCATGAATTTGATCTCTATTGTTGTTGTAGGCATGGGCATACAAAAACAACCTTGTGAGGGTACCTGGTATTTCCCGAGAGAGAATCGGGTATCCGAGATTAAATTTCTGATTATCAAATCACGTGGAAGTTCCCGGCTCTCACCATGTGCATACCCAACGCTTTGTGTTGAGCCGCTTAACCTGGGACTAGGTAAAATATTGTTAGTATGCTCTAAAATTTATGTGAAAGTTTACTTACCTTAGGTCATCTTGCAGGTGAATTTGGCCTGGTGGAACCCAGAAGAGCAGACAAATTGGTCTCCCTTCATGAAGGCTGCGCTATCTTTCCAACATACTCGCCGAGTCATCGATGGCCCAGTGTCTAGTGGCTGGTTTCTTGGAGAGAGAGTTTATGAGTGGTTTCTTGGTCCAGATCAGCGGAGGGTTCCAATGCATTGCCCGGAATATACTTTAAATATTATATCAATGCTGGAGGATGCATGGTGCTCAGCTCGATACGGTTATAGTGTTGAGACATTTCTCCATCCACCAGGTGCATTTTATACCCATTTTATTCAAAGAAGGATCTTGAACTTTGATGTATCTCTCCTGTTGGTGTACTGGAAATTCCCAAAGAAAATGAGGGTAGAGATGAAGAGGAACATCATGGAGATGCAGGAGAGTTCGTTCCACATCTCGGGGCTAGTACTTCTCAGGTAAAACTTTTACCATTCTTCCTTTACCACCGCTTCTTTCTTTTTTGATTCCTTAATGATTGTTGCAGGCTGTTGGCTCATTTGATCATGAGGCTGGACCTCCTTTTACTGCCCCTTCGTTTGCTCATTCTAGCCCTCCCGAGATGCCATCTCATCCGTAGGGCATTGATATGAATTACCTGGTAAGTTTTCTTATTCCATGGTAATTTATGTTATATGTATGCATGGTTATGTATGTTCTTACATTTTTCCTTTTTGGCTCACAGCGGATGCTTGAAGAACAAAATAAGAAACTTCAAGAAGAGTTGGCTGCAAGTCGTCAGCTGACTTCTCATTTCAAAAATTTGTATCATCAATCAGAATAAAATTTCTGAGACTTCCGATTTCAGGGGATGAGGGATCCCAGTGCTTCTTCATCAAGAGGCCCCCAGACTGATGACCATGAGATCCTTTCATCTACTTCTGATGAGGACCGTGACAGATCAAAACTCCAAGGTAATAGGGATTTTGGTGCTTCTGCTTCGGGTGATCTCGGGACGAGTAATTTGCCCCGTCCTCCAACAGGCGATGATTTTTTCAAGGCTTTATTTGATGACCTACCACCACCCTCTTAGTGATGTATTAATATTGTATCAAATGTATAAACATTGTATAATAAGCATACATAATGACAATATATAATTTCCATCTTTACTGTAACTCTCTTCTCTCTCTCTTTTTTTAGCCTTCATATCTTCTCCTTGCCCCCTGTATAGGCTCAAACCCATGATTTTTTCTATGCAGCTTTGGTTGATGATTGTATATTGTCTAGCTCATCGTACAAGCATGCATTTCATCCTTTCTCAAGTAATGGGTCTTCTATGTCCCCCCTGATTCAATATCTTTTTTTGATTCTTTGCTTCACAGGATGTTTGAATGGTTTCGTCGACTCATAGACCAAGGTGATCATTGGAAGTGTTTTCATTGACTCCTTTCAGACACCCATTCAAGTTTTGCTTTGGAATGACAGGATGCTTCGAGATATTGAGAACATGAATAATGGAGGACCCAAGCAGTAGAGATACATCCATTCAGCATGTCAGTTGGTAACTTCTTCATAACCTTGCCAGTAATCATTTCCTTTGCCCAATGTGCCCAAGAAACTTTTCTTAACTTGAAGGCTTTGTATGACAAAAATATTTTTTATTTTGAATTTTGATTTTGAAATCAAATGTTGGCTTTTTCAAATCAATGGCAATGTACCTCAGGACTTGATTTTCCAAATTAACATATCTATAACATGACAATCCTAGTTACCGTACTAAACTCGAGAATCATTTCTATTTAAGCAAGAATTGTTGCACTTCAGATAGGCACATACACATTACTTGGCCAAAGGTCTCATTGGAGTTTAAATATCGTCTATCTCATATGCATGCTTATTCAAACTATCTCCACTAATAGACTCTACCTACCAAGAGAGATCAACAGGTCTTTAATAGGCTTGAAATGGGGTCTATAAGGGACACGAGTTTAAATGAAGGCCATTTGTAAGTTGGAGCCGTTGTGACAATATGGACAAACCCTCACACTACAAACTGCTTGTCAAAACTTTTGGGAGCATGAAAAGACAGAGCTTTGAACATTCTTCTTTCTTTTTGGCATTAACCTAAATCTTGATTGTGATATTATTTGCCTTTGCAAAACATTTGGTACCCAAATTCGCTTCTTTTGTTCTTTTCCCTTTTATTTCTTTTTATTATTTTGTCCTTCTTCCTTTCTTTGAGCATTTTATCATTTTGTCATTCTTCCTTGTAGGACTATCAAGTACAGAACTTTCAAGAACTGGATGATTTTTCTCCTTTTTCTCTGATTTTGATCGAATCTGTAACACCCCCATACTCTATATAAGTACTATACATATACTGAGCATACATACAGTACATATATAAAGTATAAGAATGTCACTTTTTGTTTCAGATTAAAAACTCTTATCAGTGTTCCAAATAATAATACATTTTTTATTTTATCAAAATACAACGTAATTAAATCGTACATGTATGCATCACCTTCTAGTTGGTCTCAGAACACTCTTAACTTTCTTGTGGCATACCGATTGACTTTAGATCTACCACCTACTCACCTGCGCGATTACACAACCATGCTAAGCCAGAGAGCTTAGTAGTACAAATAAATATTATAAACATACATTATAGAAAATCATATTCACATGTTAATTTCATATATCATTATTTTCTTATCATGTTTTCCTATTCCAATTACACCTTCCATATATACATGGATTCCTATTAATCTCTTCATTATATCCATGCACTCATATATTATTGATACAAACCACAATTCCATGTCTTATTAGAATATTCATAAAATAATATTAACAATGTCCACATCCACATTCCTATTATACATCATAATGTATGTTAATGTTGTATTTACACATCTCATCATTCAACATAGTTTTGTTTCAAGCCACCTTCACTTTCATTAATTTACTTATATATCTAAATCCTTTCATTCCGTAATTATCATCATATATCTCATAACATTATCTCTTATTGCATAATTTATATTTAAACAAAGATGAGCATAAGTCTCATTATTCATTCATTGCACATTTCATGAATCATATTTAAACAAAGACAAGCACTGGCCCAAAAGACACTAATATGCCATTCCACTATCAGAGTTAATGTTTTGGTTTTATTATCACATTTATCATTATCATTATCCCAACTAGGCTTCAAGGATTAGGTTCAACCAAGCTTCAAGGGGAACAAAGCATGCTAAGTATCAACCCAACTTGGCTTCAAGAACCAAACCCAACCTATCTTCAAGGGTTGTAACATCTCAATTAGGCTTCAAGGACTAGATCCAACCAAGCTTCAAGGGGAGTAAAACATGTTAAACTTCAACCCAACTTGGCTTCAAGGATCAAGCCCAACCTAACTTCAAGAGATTGTTACTATAGGCATGCCACCAACAACAAACTCTGAAAATGGAATAACACATTAGCCACACAATTCATTTATTATTTCATTATCAATTTCATTCTCAATTCTCATCATCATCTAGGCAAACATGCCCCATTTATTTCAATTGAATCATCATAGCCAATCACAATGGCTTCACATCTCATTTGAATCATCATAGCCAATCACAATGGCTTCACATATTATCATATCTCAATTCACATTATACACTTCATCATTCAAGTATACATAATCAATTACATTGAACATATATCTTAAATTCATCATCATATAGGCAACATGTCCATTTATTTCATTTCAATCATTATTACCAATCACAATGATATCACATTTCATCATTTCTCAAGACACATTAACACAATTCATCATTAAAATATTTATCATAACAAATTGCATTGCACATACCTTTTTGAATGATCATCATAGCTTTCACACTATACAAATCATAACATTAGTCACATTGTATTAACAATATAATAAATTACTTAACACATTTATACTAAATGTGTTAAGTCTCAAAATCATAAAAAAGAATGCATCCATGTAAGTTTGTACTTACCTTAAGAACCTCTCACACCAATCTATACACTTCCTTTTCCAAGAACTCTTCATCACTTGAATTAGGCAATCCACTTCCTTCACAACCTAATCCAAATAAAATGATAAAATACATGAATCCCAATACAATTATTCACTTATGAACCTCATACTAGACCTTTAGATCACAAATTACAAATCACATCTCTCTCTAGGGCCCCACGGCCGTGGCCTACCAACCCCCACGGGCGTGGCATAACAACCACTTCTGCCCAAACTTTCTAAAATCCCCACGGTCGTGGCCTTCCAATCCCCACGGCCGTGGTATAGCAATTGAATCTGTCTCCCTTGCTCAACACCCCCACGGCCATGGCCTCCAATGGCCACGGGCGTGGCATCCAAAATGCCCCTGTTTCCGGACCAACCACATGTATTCTATGTTTTCAACTTCCTTAAACACATATCTTGAAGATCTAGGAAAATAAATGATCAAACTCACCACATACATCACTTGCCAACTAATTTAACCCCTTATATAACTTCAACAATCTATCATCATCCTCACAAATAACTATGTTATCATCATCTAAATACCAATTTAACATATCTATAAACTTTAATCTTTCCTTATTATCATTTTCACACACCCTAACCATATCAACTATAAACTCAATCAATAGAAATCAATATAAGGAAATGAATACTTACTTGATTATTTTGCCAAATCTTCAATCTCCAACTTCAATTCTCTTAAAACCCTTAAGAATTTGGTGTATGTGTAAATAAAATTACATCTCTTTCTCTCTCTCTCTCTTTCTTTCTCTCTCTCTTTCTCTCTCTCTCTCTCTCTCGCAAGAAGAAGAATAACGAGAAGAAGGAAGAATGAAAGAAAATCCTCTTTCTTTATTTTCCATACTTATATATATATATAATAATAATAATAATAACATAAAATATCTCCACCCTACTTATCCACCCTTTGACTTTCTTTTCTTCTTTTTCTTTTATTATTATTATTATTGTTATTATTATTATTATTATTATTATTATTATTATATAAACTTACTTTCCTACACCACTTTATACATTATGTATATGTGATGTATATGTGGATATATGTATATCTCTTTTATTTTACATTTATATTTTCCATATTTCCCAAATACCAAATGTATACATATTATCTTCCATATACATCTATCTCTTATAATATTTTCCTTACATATTTTACCAACATATCTTCTCACAACTACTACTCCAATGTACACCAAAATCAGGGTATTCAATTAATTTGTTGCTCTTCTTTTGATTTTCATAAAACATACACATTAAATCCATATACAATAATACTTATTCTAAACTTTTAGGGTGTATTTTGGGATATTACAGAATCTTTTGTTGGGTTGGACTAATTCAAGCCAAACTGTCCTTATAAACCAAATGGAAGCCTTTTGTTGCTTTAGGTAAAAGAGAACTCAATTGGCTTTTTGAACTACCTTTTTGGGTTTTATTTTTCCTCTCTTTTTTCTTTGTTTTTTTTTCTCTTCTCTTTTTCCTTTTTTTCTTTTGTCCTTTTTTATTTTGTCCTTTTTTCTTTTCTTTTTCTTCTTTTTTCTCTTCTCTTTTCTTTTTATTTTTTTTTTGTTCTAGCTCTAAAAGAGTTATCTTGTTTGTACTATCTTGGGCTTCCAATAATGGATGAGTGGAGTGACATAAATCTTCTTTAACAGGGATAAATAATTTGTTACTCTGATGTTGTCTTGATATATTGGAGATATTAAAAAAACTTCAACTACTCTTATAGTCTTGAGAACTTTAACTACCCTTATGGTCTAGAGAACTTCAACTATCTTCATGGTATTGAGAACTTCAACTATTTTCATGGTATTCATTTCCTTCTTTGATCTTCTTGCCTCTTCATCTTAGTGATCATAAGACTTGTCAAAAGTATCATCACAACTCAGGGTTGGTTGCTGGGCTTATAAGTCAATGAAAAGAAAGCTAAAAATTTTATGAAGGCTCAAAGGGACGACTAGGGATTGATATTTAATAGGGTGGATACTAGTTGTTGGCTAACCAAACAATGCCTAGATCATTTCTCTCTTAAATAAGCAGAGTTCAATTTCACCTCGAAAGTTTGTCAAAGCATGTTCTAAGACTGACTAGGACCTAGATAAAGGTAGTATGCAGGAGCCCTCTCTAAGTAAGCATACACAACTCAATGCTACAGAGCAATTCCCTCACCTAGTAAAGTCATTCGAGTCATGATGCCTAGATATATTAATTTATGAACATCAAGCTAGATTCCTCATTGCTTGAGCACCAAGATGAACAAAGACCAACAAAATTTTGATGAAAGTAATTTATTCAAACAACTTTTAAATTTGAAAAGCACAATAGTTCCAATTAAATATTAAAGAAAGTAAACATGAAAAGCAACATTCAAGCTAAGGAAAGTTTGTTGAGTTAAGCTTCTTTTCCTTTCACATCTTTAATATTTCCATCTTGAAAATAGGATAAGAAAAAATCTTCTTCCAATCCTTTTCCCACCATGAAGGTTGTCGGTGGAGGTACTCTATTAAACTTGGGTAATGGATTGTCTTTGGTGTTTGGCTTGTTGGGCTCGAGTAGCTTCCCATTATCAATTAGATTTTGGATCTCATGTCTCAACCTTACACATCTATCCATGTTGTGCCCTTGCATTTGGTGAAATTGATAAAATGCTTAATATCAAAATTAGGTGGGAGAGGTTTAGGCAAAGGACGAGGATTTAAGGGTTGTAGCAATCCCTTTCTTTGAAGCTTATTGAGAACCCAAGACATCGACTTCCCTAATTTCAAAAACTGTCTTTTTATTTCTTGGTTAGTAGCATTAACACCGACTGCCTTTTGCATGCTTTGGCTACTAGACTAATAGTTTCCTTTTTCATTCCTTCTCATTGAAAAATGATTCTTCTCTCTCTCCCATTCTTCAATTGCAAACCAGCTTGGAGAAGGTCTTTGAAATCACGGATGAGTGTATGAGACATCCTTTCACGAAGACTAGGCAACACCCCTCTCACAATCATCCTTATTTGATCGGATTCATCGGGCCTCTTCTTGAGCAAAGCCGCCTTGTTTCTTCATCTCTTCACATAATCCACAAAATTCTCATTCGACCTTTGCCTAATGGACTCTACTTCCATTAAGGTAACTTCCATTTCAACATTATATCCATATTGCTGGATGAAGGCCTTGTATAGCAAATCCTAACTCTTTTGTGTTCCATCATCTAAGGTATTGAACCAATTTTTGACAACAGGGTCCAATGAGAGCATAAAGTACCTTAGAGTTTGAGCCTTAGTAGCTCGGACAGACTGCATAGCAGTGATATACTGCTTCACATGGAGATGAGAAATTTCTGGTTCCATTGAACTTCGCAAAAGATGGCATCTTGAACTTGTATGGAACTTCTTCATTTAACTCAAATAATTTGTCAACTTCAGACATTTCTTCAGTTTTTAGCTTCTTCTCAAATTTCTTTTCTAAATCAGCAATCATCTTTTCAACATCAGAAATTTTGGTTTTCTTCATAGTTGACCTTTCAACAACCTTCGGTTCTTTCTTCTTTTCTTGAGGATCTTGATAGTATTGAGCCCAATCATCATCATCATCAATGATCACCTTTTCATCATCAAAAACTACTTCACCAACTTTGGTCTTCCCTTTGTCTTTTGGCTTCTTAGTGCTAGCAGATGCTTCGGCATGATTTTCTAAAATTACAGTCAATTAGTTCTTCATGGTCTCAGCTAGGGCCTCTTTTATTTCTTCCATTTTGGCATTAAGGGCATCATCCACCATTCTTTGAATTTGTTCAGGATCCATTATTTTTGGTAAGCAAGTGATTGAGTCGTTGCTAGATACTTCATCTCCGGTGTAAGTCGAATTGTTGTAAGCTTTTGAACTGTCATAATCCAGGGCTGTGAGCCAGAGAGGATCAATGAGATGCAAATGTATGTATGTATGTATGCATGTATGCATAAACAATTAACAAACAAGGACAAATAGGACGTTCCTTTCAACCTTATAACATCCACACACGAATGGCGAGTCTCTTTTCCTAGGTACATGGTTAAAAAAATACCAACATGGGGTACTTTGTTTTTGAATATTTCCCTCTGATATTTCAACCAATAGTTATATTTTCAAAGATGAAAAACAGTTCATGATAACTCCCATTAATTAGGTTGTAATCCATTTAACCAACTAAAGTAGCTTTTATGCTATATTGGATTAAAACTAAATTAAAAGGTTTATTATAAATAGATTTCTCACTTGAAAAAAAGGTAACTAATGGTTCATGCCAAAAACAAGCCCATGATTAATTACTCTTGGTATAAACTAAGCTCACAATTGATTTTCGGTATTTTGTAATTGACCTAAATAATTTGCAAGCTCTTTGTAAGAAAAGGTTGGATGAAAATAATTTTGTTTCTAAGCCCATTGTAAAAAGATTTGGGCTTAGTATTTGGGCCATGAGCAAAAAAATTTTTTGATTTGCTTTTAGAAAAGTCTTATGTCCAAAGACCATCTTGAAAAGTTTTGAAAATATCTTTGATCTTTTGGACTTTAAAGAAAATATTTATTTTGAGCTTACAAATGTACTTGGGTCAAATTAGAAAAAGAGCAAACCAAATAAGCCATGATTTAAGCGAAGACAAATTAATCATAGTCAAACAACATGCATACGGGGTAAAACCTAAGGAAAGTAACTAGGCCAATTACATGAGCTTTAGTCTTTGGGTTAAAAGGCTTAGGTTCCCATAGCAACTATATACCAAATGATATGAGGCTATGAGTGGTTATGCCATGCTCGATCTCCATACCTTGAGTGAAAGTATGGTATCCCTTACATAACACAACACGAGTAACACGGGCGTCCTAACTCACGCACATGATGCAATCTAAATGATGCAATGGATAATATTATTATAAGAAAGAATAGAATAATATAAAGACCAGCAGAATTAACTTTTCTTATTCCCAGTGGAGTCGCCACTGTGAGCGGGGATTTTTGCCCCCCACTCCCGGTGGAATGGTTCTATTCACTTCGGCACTGTTTAGGCTCAGGGCCTTAGAGAACACGAACCTAAGTCTGGAGAAAATGCAGTCGCCACCCGGATGGGCCGGGAAAAAGAAAGGGGTGGATGACTTAATTCCTAAGGAATCCCCAACCCCCTAATGAGTTCGAAAGTTGGGTACGTGTGGGGAAGGTGAGAAATGGCCCAGCACCCCCACAACGTCCGGTTCATTAGAACTGGCCTCCTTTACAGGTCTTAATATTATAAAATTCTTAAATATAGCAATATCATCCATATTACACACAATAATTGAAATAAAGCATCGTTATATTAAAATCAAAGCAATGTCCAAACAAAGCAAATAAATGGACACCCAGCCGAAGATGGAAACATGCCCTTACATCATCCATGTCTAAGCTAAGTAGGACACCCACCATGAGGTAGAAACATATCCTTTACATTGGTCTAAAATATAAAAGCAATTTAAATTACATGATATTTAGCTAATGAGATACCCACAAAGTGGAAACATACCTCTTACAACATTTGAAAATCTAAATAAATTGATAGAAGTAAATAACCATTCATAATAAATAAATCATTCATCAAAGATATTAAACAAAATATAAAATAAACATCCATCCATGATAAATTAAATAAATCAAGCATTGAACTTAAATAAATCAAAGCATATAATAAATTACATAATTAAATCTAAAGCAAGTAAAGATACAAATTGGGGTTATTGTTTCTCATTTAAAGTTCTTTAATCAATATTTAGGGTTTTGGAATTTATTGGTTTAAGCTACTGTAAGTTTCAGGGGAATTAAAATGGATTAAGGTTTTATGATTTAAGGGATTGATAAGGTTCTTTCATTAAGCAAATTAGGGTTTGAGGGGTAAAATCATGAAAGTAGAGTTTAGATATTAAAACATTAGGTTTATGATTTACGGTTACTGGATTATTATTTTGGATTTACTATATTGGGTTTGAATGTTTTAGGTTTATACGGTTTTAAGGTTTTAAGGGAATTAGGGTTTAAGCAAACTAAGGTTTAAGGTTAGCTAATTTGGGGTTACTGTCTTGGTTTTGAAGTTGAATTAGGGTTTTTAGTGTTTTGGAGAATGTATTTGATTTTAGAATTTGGAAAAACAATTTATAGTTTTATGAAGCTTTATGTGATTTTTAGAGACCGTAAAGTGAGTTTGAGTTTGGATATTTAACAAAACATTTGGAATTTTTGGAAAAGAATTAGAAGAAATCTAGTTTAGATTTTTATGGTGTTTTTTGGAAATAAACAAAATGATTTAAGGTTTATAGAAACAGAAAAGATATTTTTTAGGGTTTTTGGAAAGAAAAGGATTCAATTTAGGGTTTTGGAAAATTGAAAAGCAGATTAGGGTTTTGGTAAGTTAATGAAATGATTTAAGGTTTTGAAAAGTTGGAAAGTAGATTAGGGTTTTAAGATTTTGAAGAAACAGAAACAACAATTTTAAATTTTGAGTGATGAAGCTACTGTAAAGAAAAATAAATAAAGAAATTCATACCTTCGTTTGTTGGTTCCACCAAAAATTGCTTCTTGGATGAACAAGAACAAAGGCAAGATGGCTGCCTTTGATGGATTGATTGTTTGGTTGCTTATTCTTCTCTCAAAAAGTCTGATTGATTTCACTGCCAAAGGTTTCTCCTAGTGCGATCGATTCAAAGTTTTCATAGTTCACTCGATTTCCCTCCCTATTCTGTGTTGTTTTTAGTCCAATTTATAGAAAATTTTGATGATTAATATTAATTATTTATGGAATCTAACATTAATTAAGAAAAGAAAACCAAAACCAAATTGAATTTGGTTTCGGAAAAAATTGCGTCGGAAAAATTTTGCTGGCGAAAAAAAAAACTGTTGCGGAAAAATTTCGCTGGCGAAAAAAACTGCCGTGGGAATTTAAGGGCTGCGGGAGCGAAACTGGCTGAGGGCCATTTCACCTGCAGGAAATTTTTGTGGGTGAAATGGCCTTGGCCATTTCGGTCGTAGGATTTTCCTGCGAGTGTAGAAAAATCCTGCGGGCGAAATGGCCCAAGGCCATTTCGTCCGACCTTTTCAGCGACGAAATTTTTCGTTGCCGATTTTTATTTTTGTTGTTATTATTATTTTTTATTTTTTATTAATTACTAAAATAAATATTACTTAATTAAGATAACACAAAAATTATTTTTGACTAATTAAAATATATTGGACAACACAAAAATTATTTTGGACTAATTAAAATATATTGGACCGAACTTGGTCAAAAATTAAGGGTCTACACCCGAGCCTATCATGTTCATGGGAAAGTAATCCCAGGTTTTGAAATTTTTGCAGATGTTGCCGAGCTAGTGGAGCAAGTGAAGAAAGAGCTCACCCTGCCAACCAACAAAGAATCCAATCCAAAAGAGAAAAATGAAGTTGTCCTAAAAGCCAAGAAGACTCCGGAGGAGATTGCTGCCTTGGTTGAAGAAAATTTTGAAGACATTCTACCTTATGATTTTGAGAACAATGATTTTGATTTTGATTTTAATTTGTCTGCTTTGTATGAGGATGATGATTTTTTCTTTTTCAAAATGAATGCAATAAAGTCTGATTTTGCTTACTTGTGTGATGTTTCTCCTGATGGTTGCATACATTCAAATAGCAGTTACATGAGCATCTTTAGTATTAATTCTGTTAACACACAATAATTAAATTTGGGAACAATCAAAAATCCTAAAAACATTAGCATAGCATCCGACCTTACTCCTGATGAGAGAGAAAGATTTGAAAAAAATATTCAAAAAATATAAAGAGGTGTTTGCTTGGTCTTATGAGGATATGCCTGGAATAGATCGAGACATAGCCGAACACCTTATTCCTACTTACACTCACATAAAACCTGTCAAACAAAAGCTTAGGCGATTAAGACCTGAGTGGGCTGAATTGATTAAAGAAGAGGTCACTAAACAGATACAAGTAAAGTTCCTTGAAGTGATAGAATATCCAAATTGGCTAGCCAACATAGTACCCGTGCCAAAGAAAGATGGAAGAATAAGGGTTTGTGTGGATTATAGAGATTTAAACAAGGCTTCCCCTAAAGATGATTTTCCTTTACCTCATATAGATGTTCTCATTGATAGTGCAGCCTCTAGCGTGCTACACTCATTTGTAGATGGATTTTCTAGATACAACCAAGTGTTAATGGCCCAAGAGGATAAAGCCAAAACTGCTTTCATTACTACATGGGATATATTTTGTTATAGGGTGAATCCGTTCGGCTTAAAAAATGCTGGAGCAACCTATCAAAGGATGGGCACCACATTATTTCATGACATGATGCACAAAGAAGTTGAAGTATATATTGATGATATGATAGTGAAATAAGACATAAGGGAACAACACTTCCAAAACTTAGAATTATTCTTCAATAGAGCATTGAAATATAAGCTAAGATTGAACCCGAAGAAGTGTGTGTTCGGTGTTACTTTAGGTAAATTATTGGGACATGTAATTGGCCCGAATGGCATTGAGATTGATCCTGACAAAGTTAAAGCAATCAGGGATATGCCAGCCCCAAAGATGGAGAGAGAAGTACGGGGATTCATTGGTAAATTACAATACATTAGCAGATTTATAGCAAAGCTCACAACAATCTGTGAGCCTATCTTCAAATTGCTTAAAAAGAATCAGCCGGTCATATGGAATAAAGAGTGTCAAAAGGCCTTTGAGCGAATAAAAGAGTATTTGCTGAATCCAACTATTTTAAAACCACCTAAACTCGGCAAACCTCTATTATTATACTTAGCAGTAGAAGAAGAGTCAATAGGAGCCATGCAAGCCCAAGCAGATGAGTCAGGGATTGAGCATGTAGTTTACTATTTGAGTAGAAAGCTCCTACCTTATGAAATTAAGTATAGTATCATTGAAAAGACCTGTATAGCCATGGTTTGGTCTTCTAAGAAGTCGCAACATTACTTCAATCTTATAGTGTGCAAGCAATTTCCAGGTTGGATTCATTGAAGTACTTAAGGGAGACACCTCTTTAATTGGGAAGTATGGTCGATGGTTGATAATATTAGAAGAATTTGAGATTGAATATGTAACCAGGAAAACAATCAAAGGTAGAGCGGTGGCAAAATTTCTGGCCCAACAACCATTACTAGATAGTGAAGAGGTAATCTTGGAATTTTCGGATGAACATTTAGAGGCAATTGAAGTACAAGGGTGGAAAATGTATTTTGATGGAGTAGCAAATAGGAAAGGAGAAGGTTTGGGAGTCATACTAGAATCGCCCAAAGGAGAACTCATCCGTTTAGCCAAAAAGTTGAAATTTAGGGCAACTAATAATATGGTGGAGTACGAAGCTTGTATTTTTGGTTTGGAAACCCTAATGATTATGAAGGTGGATAAGGTGGAAGTTTTTGGCGACTCATTGCTAGTAGTATCCTAAGTAAATGGAGAGTGGGAGTTGAAAGAGGAAAAATTAAAACCATACCACCATTACCTGACCATGATGAAGAAGAACTTTAAGGAGTATAGGTTTATACACCTATCAAGAGAAGAAAATCAGATGGCTGATGCCCTAGCCACATTGGCTTCGGTATGGGAAAATCCTGTCAGTTTATTCCTTAAGCCTCTGATTTTAACCAGTTCATCAACTCCTTGCTATGAATATGAGAGAATCATGGAAACTGATACAGACCATGATGTGTGGTATGATACTATTAGACGATTTTTGGAGGAAAGGGAATACCCGTCGGGGCAACAAAGAAAGAAAGAAGAGCCATAAGGTGGTGGTCTTCACAATACATCACATTCCATGGAGAGTTATATTGAAGATGGCCCGATAGGGTGCATTTGAGATGTTTAAGGAAGCCTGAAGTGGAGCATATCATGTTAGAAATACATGCGGGAAGTTGCGGTCCACACATGAGTGGTTTGGCCCTAGTAAAGAAGATTATTCGACAAGGTTACTGCTGGTTGACCATGGAGAAAGATTGTATTGAATTTATAAAGAAGTGCCAACAATGTCAGATGTATGGTAACTTGAATCACATGCATCTTGAAGAAGTGCATTCTATGTCTTCACCCTGGCCCTTTGCCACTTGGGGTATTGACATTATAGGAGAGATACATCCGACAGCTGCAAACAGTCACCGTTTCATTCTAGTAGCGGTAGATTATTTTTCAAAATGGGTCGAAGCTGAATCCTTCAACAAACTGGGTGCAAGTCAAATGGCTAGATTTATTGAAACGAATCTCATCTGCAGATACGGTGTCCCGCACAATGTGATATCAGACAATGGGGTACAGTTTCAAGAAGCAGTTAAGGATTTATTCTCGAAGTACCGAATCCATCATCATCAGTCCTCTCCTTATAGACCAAAGGCTAATGGTGCAGTAGAAGTAACAAACAAGACAATTAAGCAAATTCTGTCCAAGATGACCAAGACTTAAAGGGATTGGTCAAAGATGCTTCCCTTTGCTTTATGGGGATATAGGACAAGTGTGCGAACACCTACTGGAATGACACCATTCTCTTTGGTTTATAGGATGGAAGCAATGTTGCCAATTGAAATAGAGATCAAGTCATTGAAAGTAGTTTTGGAAGCCGAACTACCTGAAACAGAATGGGTAGCGAGCAGATACACACAGTTAGCTTTACTAGAAGAGAGAAGGTTAAAGGCACTATATCATCACCAACTGTATCAAAAGAAGATAGCTCGGGCCTACAATAGAAGGGTTAAAATTAGAAAACTCAAAATCGGGGATTTGGTGTTGAAGCAATGTAAGCCTAATATATCCGATCTGAGAGGGAAATTTAGGCCTAGTTGGGAAGGGCCATATGTCGTGAAAAAAGTCATGAAAAAGGGAGTAGTGAAGCTATCAGACATGGATGGGAACAAGTTTAGTGAGCCAGTGAACATTGACAGGCTGAAGAGATTTTACGTATAAAAAAAAAGGAGCTCGCTAGGTTGAAAACCCAAAAAGGGTGGCCTAGGCAAAAGTTAGAGCAGTCCACTAGTTTTGAAAACCTGAAAGGGCAGGCTAGGCAACAATTAGGGCTAAATGAGAGAAAATTGTCAATTAGAAAACCCGAAAGGGCTAGTTAGCAACAGGAATGATCTTGTGTATGATGGCTTTATGTTTGGTTGTTCCCCAATTTAATAAAATAGAATTAATGTTAAAGTTGTTCTATGTGCACTATTATAAATATTTGACCAGATATGGATGAAATAAATAAACACAATAGCAAAAGGTGATGACAAATTATAAATGGAAAAGAAGCATCTTTTATTACTTTAATTATTTTTCATCCTAACAATACACTTTCTGAATTGACAAATGTAAAATCTATGGTAGACGATAAGTGTAACGTGCAGGCCAGCTTTGCCTCAGCCGATCCAAGTAGGCTTTAGTCAAGCAAGGAATGTCTAAATTGGGAGTAAAGTCAGAATTGCGAGGCTCAGCACCGTAATGAAGGCCAAGTCGGCGAGGATCATAGCATGTACCTTGACGAAGAGCAGCAAGGGGAACATACATCAAGTATGTCCGCATGGTGATACGAGAAATCTTCCACCAAGGTACCAACCAACGGATGTTGACTTCAGCATGTGAGTGGATCCATAATCAGGATGGAGTAGTTTCCTAGCAGAATGATGCCATGGCAGATATCTGGCAAAATTCATGGATGGAGTATCAAGCAAATAGAGACGCTCCTAAAGCCAAATCTGTGAGGAAAGAATTAAATTTAAAAAAAAAAGTTCGCTAAGTTGAAAACCCGCAAGGGCAGCTTAGGCAAAAATTAGGACAGCTCGCTGGTTTCAAAAACCCACATGGGCGGACTAGGCAAAATTAGAGCAATAAAATAAAAAAAGAAGAAAAAAAAAACCTAAATTAAAAACCCGAAAGGGCATTTTAGGTAATTACCTGAAGCAGCAATGGACTCCAGGTCAGTCTTGTTGACAATCCTGATTTAAGTCGGTCTAATCCAACTAAAGTCTTAGCTAAGACCATAGGTATCGGCGACAAGCCTCCTTCCATTTGGTCCATGATATCCAATACTCATGGATCAATATCGCCGTCAGAAGAAACAAGCAAGAATTGGCCAAGCAAGCTAAGATAGAGCATGCGCCCCCAAGCCGTAGTAGGAGCCAAATGAGAGAGACAAAAATCAATCAAGGGAGGAAGTAGAATTTTCTCACCTCTCATCAGCCGAAGATCTTCAGGCTTTGAAATTTGAAATAACATCTGCATCTTCTGTTGAGTCTTGAAAATCAGTATGGGTAATGCCATTTGTTGATGATTTGGATATCCAAGCATGGCCTCAAATTCTTCAATCAAGGGACATATTTCAAAACCACTAATTTTA
Source organism: Garcia nutans (assembly GCA_947685225.1). Classification (NCBI taxonomy): domain Eukaryota; kingdom Viridiplantae; phylum Streptophyta; class Magnoliopsida; order Malpighiales; family Euphorbiaceae; genus Garcia; species Garcia nutans. The sequence continues at coordinate 6,284,107 of CANTUV010000037.1, read as the reverse complement.
AATGTCCTAGAATCTATATTCCAAAAAGAAGCCATGGCATGTGAAAAGGAGTGGTCCAATTTCACATTTTGAAAACACTTTAAAATATCAAGTTTTGACCATGAAATTTACTTCCAGTGAATGGCATCCATATTCTTAAATAGAATTTTTATCTTCTTTAAATGAAGTTCGGTCATGGTTGATGAATGAAGGAAAATCAAAATTGTTAAAAAGGAGTTTTTACGTCTTTTGGTTTCTGTATGTATGAATTATGGAGTGAAAGGTGATTTATATAGAGGAAATAAGCTTTTCCAAAATTGATAAGGATAAGGTGTTGGGAAAAGGGCGAGACCATGTTGTATGAAGAAAAGAATTAGCGACGAAATTACTTTACCGTGTTGCATTTGGCTTTTGTGGTGATGCTGTGTAAATGTTAAAATATGAAAAAGAAAGTATAATAATTATGGAACAGTAATGATGACAAAAAAAAATTACAGTAAAGATGGAAATTATATATTGTCATTATTATTTTATGCTTATTGTACAATGTTTATACAATTGATACAATATTTATACATCACTAAGAAGGTGGTGGTAGGTCATCAAATAAAGCCCTAAAAAAATCATCGCCTGTTGGAGGATGAGGCAAATTACTTGTCCCGAATTTGCCTGAAACAGGAGCACCAAAATCCCTATTACCTTGGAGTTCTGATCTATCACGGTCCTCATCAGAAGTAGACGAAAGGATCTCATGGTCATCAGTCTGGGGGCCTCTAGATGAAGAAGCACCAGGATCCCTCATCCCCTGAAAACGGAAGTCTCAAAAATTTTATTCTGATTGATGATACAAATTTTCAAAATGAGAAGCCTGCTGATGACTAGCGGCCAACTCTTCTTGAAGTTTCTTATTTTGTTCATCAAGCATCCGCTGTGAGCCAGAAAGGAAAAAGGTAAGAGCATACATAATCATGTATACATGTAGCATAAATTACCATGAAATAAGAAAACTTACCAGGTAATTCATATCAATACCCTGTGGATGAGATGGCACATCTAGCGGACTAGAATAAGCAAACGAAGGGGCAGTAAACGAAGGTCCAGCCTCATGATCAAATAAGCCAGCAACCTACAACAATCATCAAAAAATAAGATAAGAAAGAAGTGATTGTAAAGGAAAGTGGTAAAAGTTTCACCAGAGAAGTGCTAGCCCCGAGATGTGGAATGAATTCTCCTGCCTCTGATGTTCCTCTTCATCTCTACCGTCATTTTCTTCAGGAATTTTCCATACACCAATAGGCAATACATCAAAGTTCAAGTGCCATAGTTGAATAAAATGGGCATAAAATGCACCCGGTGGATGGAGAAATGTCTCAACACCATGACCGTGTCGGGCCAACCACCATGCATCCTCTGGCATTGATATGATATTTAAAGTATATTTTGGGCAATGCATCAGGACCCTCTGTAATATCCCTAAGTGTGCCCTAGAAGTTTTGATATTAGTATTGTTTTATTTGGATTAATGTATATGATTCTTTGGGAAGAGAAAAGAATTATAGAGAGAGTGTATATGTTGTGTATATGAAAATATATACAACATATATACAAGTCAAAGTCAAAGAAAGTTAATGGAAGAAGATATTTATGTTATGATTTATGGAATTAATTAATAAGGAAATTATGAATGGATGAGATTAATTTGGATTATTTTAAATATTAAAATGACTTGTTGGAGGTTTAAAAAGATAAGTGTTTGACTTGTTGTCCTCATTTCTTCTCTATTTCCTTTTCTTTTCTTTTGTTGGCCGGCCATCTAAAGCAAGAGAGAAAGAGAGTGAGTTTTGTGATCCAAGTTCAAATTGAAGGAAGATTCAAGTGAAGAAGTTGAATTTGAGAAGTATCATCAACTTTGGTAAGTTCTCTCTTGATTTCTCTTGTTTATTTTGGAGTTATGTTTTTAGATTGAGGGATTATTGTTGATGATAGGAGTGTGTTTTGATTGCGTTGTGTTTAAGAGTGTTTGATTCATTTTATTTTTGGATTTTTGAGTTTGGATTGAAGAAAAGAGTAAGTTGGTTGGAAGAGAAAGTGTGTGATTGTGTTTAGGGTTTGTGGTGATGATTATGATTTATGATTGATATATGTTTTGAATTGTTTTAGTGTTTTTGCAAGTTTGTTATGATTTTTGGGTATGTTGAGCTAAGTTTCTTTGAAGTGGATTTTGGTGAAAGGAAGTGATTTGTTGAAGGTAGTGTTGTTGTGGCCGGAATCTGTATTTTTGGCCTGACACGCCCATGAGCACGACCAGGTGTTAGGAGTGTCAATGGTTCTGTATTTTTGGATGAGTGGCACGAGCAGTGACATGCCCATGTCACTGAGCGTGTCACAGCTTCTGTGTAGTAGTAGTATTTACACGTCCAGTGACACGCCCATGTCACTGAGCGTGTCATAGCTACTGTGTTAGTGAGGAATTGACACGGCCATGAACATGCCCATGTTGTTGGACGTGTAAATGTTTCTATGAGACAGAATGTATTACACGTTCAGTGACACGCCCGTGGTTCTGAGCGTGTCAAAGCTTCTGTGTTGTGAGTTTAGGGTACGGTCAGGGACACGCCCGTGTAGTTGAGTGTGTCATGTGTAGAGTTTTCCCTAGTTAGCCTTATCTATTTTATCTCATATGTACTATTCCTTTTGGATTAGTTTGTGAAGAGATTGATTTGCCCTAACTTAAGTGGTGAAGAAGTATTGGAAAAGGAAGTGTATAGATTTGTATAAGTGGTGCTTAAGGTAAGTACAAGCTACATTATTGCATACATTCATATGATATGGAGACTTAACATACATTTGATTGTAAATGTGTTATGAAATCTAACGTATTGTTGATACTTATTAATAATGTTATGGTTGATATAATGTGAATATTGATGAGCATCTAGATTGTGTTAATGCCATTGACTATGTACACTTAAATGTGAATTGAGATATAATGAGATGTGAAACCAATGTGATGGGTTATAATGATGATATGATTGAAGCATGTTTGCCTAGATAATGTTCAATGAAATTGATGATATAGATGCATACTATCTTGATGTGAAGAGAAGCCATAATTGTTGGCTATGATGATGTAAATGAATTATAATTAAAGCATGGTTTCCTATTTTGATTATGAGAAATGAATTGAGAAAGAAATGTATAAAGATATAATTGAAAAGATTTTGTGTTTAATGTGTTATTCAACCTTCAGAGTTCTGAGTTTGGTGGCATGCCAATGAATTAATGGATAGGTGAAAAGACCGGGTCGTAAGCCGATTCCAGTTGAAAAATGTGAAATGATAAATGTGAAATGTGATGTTTTTGGGGTGAAAAGACCAGGTCGTAAGCCTCAAAAATAGGTAACAGTCTAGCCGGGTTGAGGATCTCCTCGAGTTTAGCCGGGTTGAGGTCCAAGAGACTGGGTCTGTTACCCTATCCATGGATAGTGATATATGTGTATCGCCTACGGGCTTGATGATTATGATTATGGACCAAAGCAGTAACTCTGAACTTTGAATAACATATTAGTGTCTTTTGGGCCCATATGTGTCTTTGTGTCAATGCAAATTATAAGTGATGAAATAAATGAATAAATTAATGAAATGAAGTCTTATAAGCAATATAGAAATATCATTTGTGAATATTATATTAATTATTGAAATGTATGACATTGGCATTGCATAGAAGCATATTGTTATTGTAGTTTGTACCACTAAGCCGTTGGCTTAGCGCGATTGTGATTCATCTCGCAGGTGACAGAGAAGAACCAAAGAGTTCCGCTAGACCGAGTAGAGTCTAGATTTTGAGGCATTGATAGTGGAGTTTAAAGATCAAGGACATACTGCCACACATGTATATATATATATATATTTTATGTTTTGTAAAACTTGAGTTTGATGTACAAGTATTTGTAAATATTTGTTATATTTTCCGCTGCTTTTAAATAAATATTTTATCTTTTGTCTTTTATAATTTCTTTTAAATGATTTAAATTTTGTTCATATTTTTGTAAAGGGATGAGTCATTTTTTAAGTATATCGTGGCATTTCTATATTCAGTATACGTATATTACGATCATATTAGCATGCTGTGTACGTATACGGGATATAGGGGTGTTACATTTATTTTAGTATCAGAGCCTAGGTTTGAGATTCTCAACCTAGGTGAATTGTAAGAAAAAGAATATTTTAATTTTAAAAGTTGTTTTTTGAGTAAAATACATGTTTTGGTATGGCAGTCTTTGATCTTTAATGAGGTATATTCTGCTGTGTTTGCAGATATAGGTAGAGATGGCATCTAATTCACGACAGTCTGTTGAGGGTAGTGCGGAAAGTGTAGCTCCTGAAGAGAGTAGAGATGGAGCTAGGATTGAGAGGGTTAGTGAGGCACCTGTTTCTGTGCCAGAGAGACCAGCTGCAGAGGAGGGTCCGCCGGGTTGGTTAAGACATGTGGTAGAACTGTTGAGGGGAGCTCCAGTGCAGCCACCACCACCACAGCCTCAAGTGCCGGTAAGACATTATGACAAGTTGAGAAAATATGGGGCTGAAGATTTCTTAGGCACTACCGATCCTGCAGTGGCTGAGCAGTGGTTGGATAAGGTACAGAGAATATTCATTCAGTTGCAAGCCACTTCGGATGAGAAGTTTGACTATGCCAGATCCCTCTTACAGAAAGATGCCTATGATTGGTGGAAGACGATTCCTCATGCTATGGATGATCCACCTACATTATCATATGGGGATTTTCTGAGGGAGTTTGAGCAGAAATATACTCCGAGGGAGTATAAAGATTTTAAGAAGATGGAATTCCTAAATTTGAGGCAAGACAACCGGACGGTGACAGAATACGAGATTTAGTACATCCGGTTGAGTCGCTATGCCGTGGGAATTATCTCTGATGAAATAGACCAATGCAGAAGGTTTGAGAAGGGATTGAGGCCCTCTATTATGTGCATCGTGGCTGGTTCTAGATACCAGTATTTCTCTCAGCTTGTTGCAGCAGCTAGAAGTGTTGAGAGAGCGCAAAGCATTGCAGCAGCTGCTACTGAGGAGGAAACCAGGGTAAGGAAACCCCAGTTTGAGGCAGGGTCTTCATCTGTGAAGAGGGGTAGAGGAAGTTTTGTTCCGAGGATTAGTAGGAGTCAGAGACAGCCGGGTAGGTCAGTGCAGTATTAGAGACAGAGACCGAGACCTACAGCTTCTGTAGCCAGTGCTCCGACTCCAGTGATTCAGAGGTCTACTCCACCTACATGTGAGCTTTGTGGTAGAAATCATGTGGGTGTTTGCCGGAGGTTTGGTAGGTCAGCTGTGTGTTTCAGGTGTGGATCGCCTGATCATTTTGTTAGGGAGTGTCCTGAGATGCAGGAGTATAGGCCGGCTGAGTCTGCAGCCTCTCAACCCAGTGTCAGCAGAGGTGGTCGAGGAGGCAGAGGTTTTAGTAGAGGGGGTCGACCCGGGTATAGTCAGAGAGGAGGATCATCATCCGGAGGTAGTAGGCCCGATGAAGCTGGATCTTCTCAAAGGGTGTATGTGATGCAGAGGCAGCCAGATGCTTCAGCAGTGATAGCGGGTACATTTTCTTTATTTGGCATTTTTGTACTTGCTTTGATTGATCCAGGATCTACTCATTCATATATTAGTGCATCCATATTGCCTGTGTCTGAATTGCATTCAGAATCCTTAGGATTTGATGTCTTGGTGACAAATCATTTAGGACATAGTGTAGTTGTTAGCAAGGTGCACCGAGATAGTGCAGTTGTGGTGCAAGGTGAGGAGTTTCTTGGAGATTTAATTGAAATGCCTTTTAAAGAATATGATTTGATCTTAGGCATGGATTGGCTGTCTAAGCATGGAGCTGTGGTAGATTGTCAAAAGAAGTGTGTCACCTTGAGAACCAGTGATGGTAGGGATGTGATGGTATCTAGTGAGCAGAGACAACTTGCATCCTTGTTTGTTTCAGCTGTAACAGCTAGAAGGTTGATTAGAAAAGGGTGTGATGCTTATCTTGCTCATGTTGTGGATACTAGAGTAGGGGGTTCTCAACTTGATGATATCACCACAGTTGCAGATTTTCCGAATGTGTTTCCTGATGAGTTTCCAGGGTTACCCCCTAAGAAAGAGGTTGAGTTTGGTATCGATCTGTTGCCTGGTACCACTCCCATCTCTATCACTCCTTATAGAATGGCACCAGCTGAATTGAGAGAGTTGAAGGTGCAGTTACAGGAGTTGTTGGATAAAGGGTTTATTCGCCCTAGTGTTTCTCCTTGGGGAGCTCCTGTGTTGTTTGTGAAGAAGAAGGATGGTACTATGAGGTTATGCATTGATTATAGGCAATTGAATAAAGTGACTATCAAGAATAAATATCCTTTGCCTAGAATTGATGATCTCTTTGATCAATTGAAGGGAGAATCAGTGTTTTCCAAGATTGATTTGAGATCTGGGTACCATCAGTTGAGGGTTAAAGCTGAAGATTTTTCTAAGACAGCTTTCCGCACTAGGTATGGGCATTATGAGTTTTTAGTAATGCCTTTTGGGTTGACGAATGCACCTGCAGCTTTCATGGATTTGATGAATAGGGTGTTTAGGCCCTATCTGGATCAATTTGTGGTAGTTTTCATCGATGATATCTTGGTTTATTTGCGTAATGAAGAGGAGCATGATAAGTATTTGCGGATTGTGTTGCAGATCTTGAGAGAGAAGCAATTGTATGCTAAGCTGTCAAAGTGTGAGTTTTGGCTTGACCAAGTGACTTTTCTGGGTCATATAGTTTCAGCAGATGGTATAAGAGTCGATCCAAGTAAAGTTGAAGCTATTTTGAATTGGAGTCCACCAAAGTCTGTGACTGAAGTTAGAAGTTTTCTGGGTTTGGCAGGCTATTATCGTCGATTTGTAAAAGGTTTTTCTTTAATAGCTACTCCACTCACCAGATTGCTTCGGAAGGGAGTTAGATTTGTGTGGACGGATCAGTGTCGAGCTAGTTTTGAACAGTTGAAAGAGATGTTGACTCAAGCGCCTGTTCTTACTTTACCCATGGAAGATAAAACATATGTGATTTATAGTGATGCTTCACATAATGGTTTAGGATGTGTTTTAATGCAAGAGGGTAAAGTGGTAGCCTATGCTTCTCGGCAGCTGAAGCCGCATGAGCTCAATTATCCGACACATGATTTGGAATTAGCAGTTATAGTATTTGCTTTGAAGATTTGGCGACACCACTTATATAGGGAGAAATGTTTTATCTATACGGATCATAAAAGTTTGAAATATTTGGGTGTTCAGAAGGAGCTGAATCTTCGGCAAAGGCGATGGTTAGAACTGATTAAAGACTATGACTGCTTGATTGATTACCATCCTGGTAAGGCGAATGTAGTTGCTGATGCCTTGAGTCAGAAATCTTTGGCAGGTTTGGCTGTTTATTCGCTCTCGTTGCTTGTTGAGTTGAGAATGTTGCATGCTAGTTTTGAAGTATGTGATGATGGTGCATTATTGAAACCAGTATTGTTGAAACCAGTATTGTTGGATCAGATAAAGGAGGCTCAATTGGCGGATGAGAAAATTCAGAAGATTGTATCAGATTGCTGAAATGGGGAGAACCGAGATTTTTCATGTAAAAAGTGATGGTAGTCTTTGGTTCAAGGATAGGTTGTGTGTTTCTGATGATGATAGTTTGAGGAAGATCATTTTGGAAGAAGCACACCAATCGGTTTTTGCTATGCATCCGGGAAGTACAAAGATGTACCATGATTTGAGACAGCATTATTGGTGGTCTGGTATGAAGAGAGACATAGCGGAATTTGTGTCCAAATGTCTCACTTGTCAGAGGGTGAAAGCTGAGCATCAAGTTCCAACAGGGTTGCTTCAACCTTTAACAATGCCTGAATAGAAATGGGAGAGAGTTACAATGGATTTTGTATCAGGGTTGCCATTGACTCAGAAGAAGCATGATGCTATTTGGGTGATTATTGATCGTTTGACAAAGACAGCTCATTTCCTTCCTGTTAGAATGGACTATTCTCTTGAAAGGTTAGCTGAGCTGTATATTAGTGAGATAGTGAAGTTGCATGGAGTCCCAATCTCTTTAGTGTCTGATCGAGATCCCCAGTTTACTTCGAGGTTTTGGAAGAGTTTACATGGGGCATTGGGTTCTCGATTACACTTTAGCACTGCTTTTCATCCACAGATAGATGGGCAGTCAGAGAGAGTGATACAGATTATTGAGGATATGTTGAGAAGCTGTGTCATTGATTTCTCTGGAAGTTGGGACAGATTTTTGCCACTTGTGGAATTTGCTTACAATAACAGTCATCAATTCAGTATTGGTATGGCACCATTCAAGGCATTGTATGGTAAAAGATGCAGAACGCCTTTATGTTGGAATGAAATTGGAGAGAGCAAGTTAATTGGTCCTGATTTGGTGAAAGAGACTGAAGAGAAAGTGAAGATAATTCGGGATTGGTTAAAAACAGCTTCAGACCGACAGAAATCTTATTCAGATTTAAAAAGAAGAGACATAGAATTTGATGTTGGAGATAAAGTATTTTTGAAAGTGTCTCCTTGGAAGAAGATATTGAGATTTAGTCGAAGAGGAAAGCTGAGTCCTCGTTTCATTGGACCGTATGAAGTTTTGGAAAGAATTGGGCCAGTTGCTTATCGTCTTGCTTTGCCACCTGAGTTGGATAGAATCCATAATGTATTCCATGTTTCTATGTTGAGGAGGTATAGATCGGATCCATCTCATATCTTTCCAATTGAATCCATTGAAGTGAGTTCGGATCTGACATTTGAAGAAGAACCAGTTGCTATTTTGGCACATGAAGTGAAAGAGTTGAGGAATAAGAAAGTGCCACTGGTGAAGGTTCTCTGGAAGAATCATGGTAGAGAAGAGGCAACTTGGGAAAGTGAGCAAGCATTGCGAGATTAATATCCTCAACTGTTTCAGACTTGATATCAGGTAATTTCAAGGACGAAATTTCTTTTTAGAGGGGGAGAATTGTAATATCCCTAAGTATGCCCTAGAAGTTTTGATATTAGTATTGTTTTATTTGGATTAATGTATATGATTCTTTGGGAAGAGAAAAGAATTATAGAGAGAGTGTATATGTTGTGTATATGAAAATATATACAACATATACACAAGTCAAAGTCAAAGAAAGTTAATGGAAGAAGATATTTATGTTATGATTTATGGAATTAATTAATAAGGAAATTATGAATGGATGAGATTAATTTGGATTATTTTAAATATTAAAATGACTTGGTGGAGGTTTAAAGAGATAAGTGTTTGACTTGTTGTCCTCATTTCTTCTCTATTTCCTTTTCTTTTCTTTTGTTGGCCGGCCATCTAAAGCAAGAGAGAGAGAGAGTGTGAGTTTTGTGATCCAAGTTCAAATTGAAGGAAGATTCAAGTGAAGAAGTTGAATTTGAGAAGTATCATCAACTTTGGTAAGTTCTCTCTTGATTTCTCTTGTTTATTTTGGAGTTATGTTTGAGTTTGAGGGATTATTGTTGATGATAGGAGTGTGTTTTGATTGTGTTGTGTTTAAGAGTGTTTGATTCATTTTATTTTTGGATTTTTGAGTTTGGATTGAAGAAAAGAGTAAGTTGGTTGGAAGAGAAAGTGTGTGATTGTGTTTAGGGTTTGTGGTGATGATTATGATTTATGATTGATATATGTTTTGAATTGTTTTAGTGTTTTTGCAAGTTTGTTATGATTTTTGGGTATGTTGAGCTAAGTTTCTTTGAAGTGGATTTTGGTGAAAGGAAGTGATTTGTTGAAGGTAGTGTTGTTGTGGCCGGAATCTATATTTTTGGCCTGACACGCCCATGAGCACGACTAGGTGTTAGGCGTGTCAATGGTTCTGTGTTTTTGGATGAGTGGCACGAGTAGTGACACGCCCATGTCACTGAGCGTGTCACAGCTTCTGTGTAGTAGTAGTATTTACACGTCCAGTGACACGCCCATGTCACTTAGCGTGTCATAGCTACTGTGTTAGTGAGGAATTGACACGGCCATGAACACGCCCATGTTGTTGGACGTGTAAATGTTTCTGTGAGACAGAATGTATTACACGTTCAGTGACATGCCCGTGGTTCTGAGTGTGTCAAAGCTTCTGTGTTGTGAGTTTAGGGCTCGGTCAGGGACACGCCCGTGTTGTTGAGCGTGTCATGTGTAGAGTTTTCCCTAGTTAGCCTTATCTATTTTATCTCATATGTACTATTCCTTTTGGATTAGTTTGTGAAGAGATTGATTTGCCCTAACTTAAGTGGTGAAGAAGTATTGGAAAAGGAAGTGTATAGATTTGTATAAGTGGTGCTTAAGGTAAGTACAAGCTACATTATTGCATACATTCATATGATATGGAGACTTAACATACATTTGATTGTAAATGTGTTATGAAATCTAATGTATTGTTAATACTTATTAATAATGTTATGGTTGATATAATGTGAATATTGATGAGCATCTAGATTGTGTGTTAATGCCATTGACTATGTACACTTAAATGTGAATTGAGATATAATGAGATGTGAAACCAATGTGATGGGTTATAATGATGATATGATTGAAGCATGTTTGCCTAGATAATGTTCAATGAAATTGATGATATAGATGCATACTATCTTGATGTGAAGAGAAGCCATAATTGTTGGCTATGATGATGTAAATGAATTATAATTAAGGCATGGTTTCCTATTTTGATTATGAGAAATGAATTGAGAAAGAAATGTATAAAGATATAAATGAAAAGATTTTGTGTTTAATGTGTTATTCAACCTTCAGAGTTCTGAGTTTGGTGGCATGCCAATGAATTAATGGATAGGTGAACAGACCGGGTCGTAAGCCAATTCCAGTTGAAAAATGTGAAATGATAAATGTGAAATGTGATGTTTTTGGGGTGAAAAGACCGGGTCGTAAGCCTCAAAAATAGGTAACAGTCTAGCCGGGTTGAGGATCTCCTCGAGTTTAGCCGGGTTGAGGTCCAAGAGACTGGGTCTGTTACCCTATCCATGGATAGAGATATATGTGTATCGCCTACAGGCTTGATGATTATGATTATGGACCAAAGCAGTAACTCTGAACTTTGAATAACATATTAGTGTCTTTTGGGCCCATATGTGTCTTTGTGTCAATGCAAATTATAAGTGATGAAATAAATGAATAAATTAATGAAATGAAGTCTTATAAGCAATATAGAAATATCATTTGTGAATATTATATTAATTGTTGAAATGTATGACATTGGCATTGCATAGAAGCATATTGTTATTGTAGTTTGTACCACTAAGTCGTTGGCTTATAGCGATTGTGATTCATCGCGCAGGTGACAGAGAAGAACCGGAGAGTTCCGCTAGACCGAGTATAGTCTAGATTTTGAGGCATTGATAGTGGAGTTTAAAGATCTAGGACATAATGCCAAACATGTATATATATATTTTATGTTTTGTAAAACTTGAGTTTGATGTACAAGTATTTGTAAATATTTGTTATATTTTCCGCTGCTTTTAAATAAATATTTTGTCTTTTGTCTTTTATAATTTCTTTTAAATGATTTAAATTTTGTTCATATTTTTGTAAAGGGATGAGTCATTTGTTAAGTATATCGTGGCATTTCTATATTCAGTATACGTATATTACGATCGTATTAGCATGACCCTTCGCTGCTCTAGTCCAAGAAACCACTCATAAACTCTCTCTCCGAGAAACCAACCACTAGACACTGGGCCAGCGATAACTCGGCGAGTATGTTGGAAAGATAGTGCAGCATTCATGAAGGGAGACCAGTTTGTCCGTTCTTATGGGTTCCACTAGGCCAAATTCACCTGCAAAATAACATAAGGTAAGTAAACTTTCACATAAATTTTAAAGTATACTAATGCTATTTTACCTGGTCCCAGGTCAAGCGGCTTAACACGAAGCGTTGGGTGTGCACATGGTGAGAGCCGGGAGTTTCCACGCGATCAGACAACCAGAAATTTAATCTCGGATACCCGATTCTCTCTCAGGAAATACCAGGTGCCCTCACAAGGTTGTGTTCATATCCTCATGCCTGCAACAACAATAGAGATAAAATTCATACAACAAAAGAATGAAATTGACTTTTGTGGAAGAAGAATATCTCAACAACCTCCATCAAGCCGACAAAAGACTTCTTGTTTCGGCAAATTTTATCAAAACCATGGCACAAACAGGCGAGACTAGCTTCACCCTAGCCATAAAGTGGTACCATCTTGAAATAAGAAAGGGCCCTCAAATGACAAATGGATGGCAGATTCAGTGATTCCTAAGATGGTCGACCCAAGCAATTATAGCAAAAATCCTCGAGCATACTGTTGGGTCGTGTCTCTGTGAACCTGCCCTTCATAGTTCATCCAATATCTACGAATTGGCTTGATTTTTATCTTAAAAGGCCATTTATATGATGGTTTCATACCAATTAATTGTTGAATTTCTTCAAATGTCAAAATATCGTTGGTAAGAGGAACCGGAACACCATCATACCGAAGGTCCGTTATAGTAGTAAAGTCGACCGGACCAATTGTCATCTCTCCAATGGGCAAGTGGAAAGTATGAGTTGTGTCCAACCATTGTTCTGCAAGTGCCTGGACTACGCTCTGGTCTATCAAATACTCCTCGGATGGTAATTGAAAGATGAAGCTCTCAAAACCACAATCTCGGATAATCCGCCTTACCCGAGAAGGCGGTACATCATACCATTGTATGGCTTTGTAGATACACCCTCTGGCCCGAATAACGCAATGATCACGCTAACACGGAGCCAGGTAAGTTAATACTAGGTAAGTATATCATTTATATTCTTAACTTAATATATTTTTCCTAAATTTTCTTAAAAATAAATACTAAAAAATATATAAATAAAAATAGGAAAAGAAAATAAAAAAATCAAAGAAAAAAATGGAAAAGAAAATAAAACAAAGAAATAAAACAAAGAAATCAAAAAGAAAAGAGAAGAAGAAAAAATTACCGTGCTCTTTTGGTTTGAACTACGATGAAGCGGCATCCCGGCTAGTAGATCTATATTCCCATCTTCATGATGCCAAATAAACTCTAATAACTCAGCATTAAAATGAGTTTCTGACCTCGAAGCATGCATTTTTTTTTCAAAATTATATGCTAAATTTAAAAGAATTACAGTAATGGATGAAATTAAGGATTATGCTGTGAATAAAATGAAGGAATTCGTTAGTTTATATAGAGGAACGGCAAGGAAAAAAAATAAAATTCAAAAAGTAAATTTACTATTGATGAATAATAAATATTACTATTGATGAATAGTACATTACTATTAATAAATAGTAAATTACTATTTACAATAGTAAAATATTATTTACAAATAGCAGGTTACTATTTACGAAGAGTAAATAGTGCATGAACATTGACCACACAGTAAATAAATAGTAAAGTCAATCATTCAATTTAATCATTCAAATACTTGCGTGTATATAAATATTTTTACACGCAGGGGGCAAGGAGAAGACATGTGCATAAAAATTAGCCAAACTTTTTGAAACCAAAAAATTATTTTTTGTAGATAATTAAATCTCTATTAGCTCGGGTCCATAACCTAAATTATCCTTAGGTCCAGAATCTAGAATCTCTTCTAAGACTAGAACTTAGCTCGGGTCCAGAACCTAAATTTTTCTTAGGTCCAGAACCTAGAATCTCTTCTAAGTCCAAAACTTAGCTCGGGTCCAGAACCCAAATTATCCTTAGGTCTAGAACCTAGAATCTCTTCTAAGTCCAGAACTTAGCTCGGGTCCAGAATCCAAATTATCCTTAGGTCCATAACCTAAAAATTCTTCTAAGTCCAGAACTTAACTCAGGTCCAGAACCCAAATTATCCTTAGGTCCAGAACCTAAAATCTCTTCTAAGTCTAGAACTTAGCTCGGGTCCAGAACCCAAATTATCCTTAAGTCTAGAACCTAAAATCCATTTTAGGTCCAGAACTAATCTGGGTTCCCGAACCTGAATTATCTCTAGGTCCAAAACCTAAAATCTCTTTTAAGTTCGGAACTTAGTTCGGGTCAAGAACCCAAAATTACCCTTGGGTCCAGAACCTAAAATTATCCTTGAATCCATAACTCAAACCGGGTCCAGAATCCAAAACCTCAACTGTAATATCCTCATTTATGCCCTAGAAGTTTTGCATATTGTTGTTGTTGTTATTGTTATATATTGGATTGAATATATGTGTTAAATTGTAAGAGAAAAGAAATTGAGAAGAGAAAGTATATGTATATGTATTTTGGGAAGAAATAGGGTTTAGAGACAAATTTATATGTTGTGTATATGTTAATATATATGACATATAAAGTGGTCAAAAGGCTTGGTCAATGCAAGAGAAGATATTTATTTGAGATTGGTAAATTACTTAATTGGGCACATATAAGACAAAAAGATAATTATGTGAATAAGGGCACTTTGGTAATTGCTTGGATAAAATCACATGGTGGATATTTAAAGAAGGTTTGACTTGTGTTTTCTTCATCATTTCTTCTTCCTCTTCTTGTTGATGGCCGGCCCTCCATAGCCAAAGAGAAAGAAAGAGACAAGTGATGGTTTTGATGATTTCAAGCTTAAATTGAAGAAAGATTAAGTGTTCAAGTGTTGATTTAAGAAGTTTTTAACTAAGGTAAGATCTTTTCTCTAATTTCTTCAATTCTTTTGAAGTGGTATGATTAAGTTGCTTATGGTATGATTGTAAGTATTGATTTTGCTTGATAGATGAGAAGTTGGGTTGGTGTGGGTGATGGAAGAGTAAGATTGGTGTTTAGTGAAATTGTTTCTGTTTTAGGATTAGTAAAGGCTGTGACTTGTATGATTTTTAATTAATTTTAGAAAAATGTTCTTGAAGTGAATTTTTGATATGTTGTGCCTCTATGAGTCTAGAATGACTGAAAAATATGTTGATTCGATTTTGGAATGGTTATGAGTTTAGAAAGATTATTTTTATTAGACCTGTTCCAGCAGGTACCTTAACTGAGACAGCTCTATTTCGGGATTTTTAATAAAATGTAGAAAAATCATATTCAATTGAATTTTGGATATGTTGTTGCTTAGTGAGTCTAGTATTTGAGAAAAATAATTTGGAACCACGTTGATTGAATTTGATTTATGGAATTCACAAAGTTCAGAACTGCTGCCAGGATGCAGGGCAATTGGGGCAGTCTGGTTAGGTGAACTATTTGACCAAGATTTTGTGTTCAGTTTGATCTGAAATTTTAAAGGGATGATTTTAAGATACAAAACTAAATTCTGTAAAAATTTTAGAATTTTTAGTCAAGTAGATTATTTTATACAATTTTTCAAAATAAGGATAAAATGGAGTCTAAAACCAGAATGTATTATTTATATGAATCATATCAATTGTTCTTTGCCCTAATTGCATTGTTGAGATTGAGCAATGTTATGTTATGCATTGTGAATGGTTATGTGTTTCATGAATGATATACATTGAAATTGAAATGATAATTCAAATAAGACATGATATGAGACAATGCCATTGTGATTGGCTATGATGATGATATTGAAAGAAAGAAGGCATGTTTGCCTAAATGTGATGAGAATTTGAGAATGGAAATGGTAAGTATATAATAAATGAATTGTTTGTTTAATATGTTATTCAGTTTCAGAGTTCTGGATTTGGGTGGCATGCCTAAGAAATGATGAAAGGTAACAGTCTTGCCGGGTTGAGGATCTCCTCAAATGTGTTGAGTTGATGGTCCAAGAGACTGGGTCTGTTACACTATGAGAATTGTGAATATGAAATATATGATTTGTAACAGTCTTGCCGGGTTGAGGATCTCCTCAAATGTGTTGAGTTGATGGTCCAAGAGACTGGGTCTGTTACACTATGAGAATTGTGACTATGAACCAAAGCAGTAACTCTGAACTCTGAATATCGTATTAAATATTTGTTGGGCCCATAGGTGTCAAGGTTATATGAATGTCCTAAATAATGTTATGAGTTAATTAAATAAGATGTTGGTTATTGAGTAATGTTGAATGTGGAAAGATGTTGAAATGTGGTATGCTCATATGACTATGATTTGTGAAATGCATAATTATGTGTTAACTTTATATTTATAATGTTGATCTTATTAATAGCATATGTGGCATTGTATTGCATTAAAACATACTATTAGCATGTTTTATCTTACTAAGTCGTTGGCTTAGCGCGATAGTGTTTAATCGCGCAGGTAATAGAGTGGATAGAGTTGAACCCGAGAGTTCTTCAAGACCAAGTGAGAGTAGACCTTGTTGAATCCATTTTGAGAGCTTAAAGATCAGAGTAGACTTGCCAATCATGTATATTTCTTTATATTTTGTAAAGAAATGTTTAATATGTAAATATGTAAATATTTTATAACTTCCGCTGTGTAATATTTAAAAATGGGGGATTGTCACAAAACCTTTATTTTATGTTGTACTAGAAGTGTAAATTCTTTTTGCAGGTTGTAGTTGAGGTTACAAGGGGGATTTATTGGGAGTGTACTGAGAATGATTTTGTTTGCATTGGGTTGTGTAAAATGTTTTTAAAAATAAGAAAAAAACCGGTTTTGTCGACACTTGGGACTCAATTTTTAGGCAAAACTATGGCAAAATTTTTGAAAAAAAAAATCGGAACTAAAATTTGACTAAGTAAAATTGGTAGCAACATTAGGTTAGTGTGGCGCCTCTACTCAGCTTACATATGTAGGTCGGGAAGGGGTGTTACAATTTTTGGTATCAGAGCCTAGGTTTGAGATTCTCAACCTAGGTAAAATGTAATAAAAATAATATTTTTACTTAAAAAGTGGTTTTGAATAACATATACGTTTGAGATTGGCAGTCTCTGATCTTTAATAAGATATAATCTGCTGTGTTTGCAGTGTTAGGTTGTGATGGATTCTCACTCACGTCAGTCGATTGAGGGTAGTGCCGAGAGTATTGCTCCTGCTGAGGGAGCTAGGGTTGATAGTGTTGAGGAGGCACCTGCTTCGGTGTCCGGTAGACCAGCTGGGGAGGAGGTTCCGCCAGCCTGGTTTAGGCTTATGATGGAAGCTATGAGACAAGCACCTGTGCAACCACAGCCACCGCCACCACCCCCTCAGCCTTCAGTACCAGTAAGGCACTATGATAAGCTAAGGAAATATGGAGCAGAGGATTTCTTTGGTACAGTTGATTCGGCTGTAGCAGAACAGTGGCTTGATAGAGTTCAGAGGGTATTTGTGCAGTTGCAAGCCACTTCAGAGGAGAAGTTTGACTATGCAAGATCTTTGCTACAGAAGGATGCCTACGACTGGTGGAAGACAGTGCCCCATTCTATGGATGATCCACCAACCTTGTCTTATGCGGATTTTCTGAGAGAATTTGAGTTGAAGTATACTCCTAGGGAGTATAAAGATGGGAAGAAAAGAGAGTTTCTAGATTTGAAGCAAGATCATCGGACCGTAACTGAGTATGAAGTGGAGTTTATTCGACTGAGCCAGTATGCTGGGGGCATCATTGCTGATGAGATTGATAGATGTCGGCGATTTGAGGAGGGATTGAGGCCCTCGATCATGTGCTTAGTGGCTGGATCCAGATATCAGGATTTCTCACAGCTTGTGGCAGCAGCTCGAAGTGTAGAGCGAGCTCAAGTTATTGCAGCTGCGTCAGAGGAAGAGGTTAGGGTTAGGAGGCCCCAGTTTGAGGCAGGGTCTTCTTCTGCAAAGAGGGGTAGAGGAAGTTTTGTTCCTCGGAGTAGTAGGAGCCAGAGACCAGCGGGTAGGTCAGTGCAGTTCCAGAGGCAGAGATTTAGACCTGCAGCTTCGGTAGCGAGTGCTCCTACTCATGGAATTCAGAGATCCACCTTACCTGTGTGTGACCAGTGTGGTGGAAGACATGGGGGCGTTTGTTGGAGGTACAGTAGATTAGCTGTATGCTTCAGGTGTGGATCACCTGACCACTTTGTGAGAGACTGTCCTGAGAGGCAGGAGCTGATGCCAGTGGATTCTGCTGCTTCTCGAGCTAGTGTGAGGGGAGGCAGAGGAGGCAGAGGTGCCAGCCGGGGAAGTAGACCAGGATTCAGTTCTAGAGGAGGTGCTACATCCAGGGAGGGTAGACCAGAGTAGGTTGGATCTTCCCAGAGGATGTATGTTATGCAGAGGCAGCCAGATACATCGGCAGTCATAGCTGGTACTTTTTCTTTATTTAATACTCCAGTACTTGCTTTGATTGATCCGGGTTCCACGCATTCATATGTTAGTGTATCTGTTTTGCCTGTCTCTGATTTGCATGCTGAGTCCCTAGGATTTGATGTGTTGGTGACAAATCAGTTAGGGCATAGTGTGGTTGTGAGTAAGGTGCATAGAGATAGTGCAGTAGTGGTGCAGGGTGAGGAGTTCTTAGGGGATTTGATTGAGATGCCATTTAAGGAATATGATGTGATCTTAGGTATGGATTGGCTATCTCGACATGGAGCTGTGGTAGATTGTAAGAAGAAAATTGTTTCTTTGAAAACTGTTGATGGTAGAGAGGTGATAGTATCTAATGAGCAGGAACAGCTAGCCTCCTTATTTGTTTCAGCTGTTGCAGCCAGGAGGTTGATTAGAAAGGGATGTGAAGCCTATCTTGCTCATGTGGTAGATACTAGAGTAAGAAGTTCTCCCATTGATAGCATTGCCACAGTTGCAGAGTTCCCAGATGTGTTTCCAGAGGAGTTGCCAGGATTGCCTCCTGAGAGAGAGGTGGAGTTCGGTATTGAATTGTTGCCTGGTACCACTCCTATCTCTATTACTCCTTATAGAATGGCACCGGCAGAATTGAGGGAGTTGAAAGTGCAATTACAGGAGTTGTTGGACAAAGGATTTATTCACCCCAGTGTTTCTCCTTGGGGAGCTCCTGTTCTATTTGTGAAAAAGAAAGATGGTACTATGAGGTTGTGTATCGATTATAGGCAATTGAATAAAGTGACTATTAAAAATAAATATCCTTTGCCTAGAATCGATGATCTCTTTGATCAGTTGAAGGGAGCGTCAGTGTTCTCCAAAATTGATTTGAGATCTGGGTATCATCAGTTGAGAGTCAAAGCTGAAGATGTTCCTAAGACCGCCTTTCGGACCAGGTATGGGCATTATGAATTTTTAGTTATGCCTTTTGGTCTGACGAATGCACCTGCAGCTTTCATGGATTTGATGAATAGGGTGTTTAGGCCCTATTTGGATCAGTTTGTAGTGGTCTTCATTGATGATATACTGGTGTATTCGCGGAATGAGGAGGAACATGATATGCATCTGCGGATTGTGTTGCAGATTTTGAGAGAGAGGCAGTTGTTTGCTAAATTGTCGAAGTGTGAGTTCTGGTTGGATCAGGTAGCTTTTCTCGGACATGTTGTTTCAGCAGAAGGCATTAAAGTTGATCCGAGCAAAGTTGAAGCTGTATTGAATTGGAATCCACCTAAATCAGTGACAGAGATTAGAAGTTTTCTGGGTTTGGCAGGCTATTACCGGCGGTTTGTGAAAGGGTTTTCTTTGATAACTACTCCACTCACCAGATTGCTTCGTAAGGGAGTGAGATTTGTGTGGACGGATCAGTGTCAGGCTAGCTTTGAGCAGTTGAGAGAAATGTTGACTCAAGCGCATGTTTTAACTTTACCTGTTGAAGGCAAACCATATGTGATCTACAGTGATGCTTCACATAGAGGTTTGGGGTGTGTATTGATGCAGGAAGGGAAAGTTATAGCTTATGCATCTCGACAGTTGAAACCGCATGAGCTTAACTATCCGACCCATGATTTGGAATTGGCTGCCATTGTTTTTGCATTGAAGATTTGGCGCCATTATCTGTTTGGGGAGAAATGTTTCATCTACACTGATCACAAGAGTTTGAAGTATTTGGGTGTCCAGAAAGAACTCAATCTTCGTCAGAGGAGATGGTTAGAATTGATTAAAGACTACGATTGCTTGATTGACTATCATCCAGGTAAAGCAAATGTTGTTGCTGATGCCTTGAGTCGGAAGTCTTTAGCTGGTTTAACAGTTTACTCGCTCTCGTTGCTTGTTGAGTTGAGAGCATTGCATGCCAGTTTTGTACCTTGTGTTGATGGTGCATTATTGGCACAGTTGCAATTGAAGCCGATTTTGTTGGATCAGATCAAAGAGGCTCAATTGGCTGATAAGAAAATTCAGAAGATTATTTCAGATTGTCAGAATGGGAAGACTAGAGATTTTGTTGTGAAAGATGATGGGAGTCTCTGGTTTAAGAACCGATTGTGTGTACCTGATGATGCTGATTTGAAAAGAGTCATTTTAGAAGAAGCTCATCAGTCAATGTTTGCTATGCATCCGGGTAATACGAAGATGTATCATGATTTGAGACAGCATTATTGGTGGATTGGTTTGAAGAGAGACATTGCAGATTTTGTGTCGAAATGTCTCACTTGTCAGAAGGTTAAAGCAGAGCATCAAGTTCCAACCGGGTTGCTTCAACCATTGTCAGTGCCAGAATGGAAGTGAGAAAGAGTGACAATGGATTTTGTGTCTGGTTTGCCATTGACACAAAAGAAGCATGATGCCATATGGGTGATTGTGGATAGATTGACTAAAACAGCTCATTTCCTTCCGGTTCGAATGGATTACTCTTTGGAGAGATTGGCTGAGCTGTATATCCATGAGATTGTGAAACTGCATGGTGTTCCAACTTCTTTAGTGTCTGATCGAGATCCCAGGTTTACTTCCAGATTTTGGAAGAGTTTGCATAGTGCTTTGGGTTCTCGACTGCACTTCAGCACTGCTTTTCATCCACAGACGGATGGACAGTCAGAGAGGGTGATACAGATTATTGAGGACATGTTGAGAAGCTGTGTCATCGATTTCTCTGGAAGTTGGGATAGGTTTTTACCTCTTGTGGAGTTTGCTTACAACAACAGTCACCAATCCAGCATTGGTATGGCACCGTTTGAAGCATTGTATGGCAGACGGTGGACACCTCTTTGTTGGAATGAGCTTGGAGATAATAAGTTGGTTGGTCCTGATTTGATTCAAGAAACTGAAGAAAAAGTAAAGTTGATTCGAGGCAGGTTAAAAGCAGCTTCAGACCGACAGAAGTCTTATGCAGATCTGAAGAGGAGAGATATAGAGTTTGATGTTGGAGATAAGGTATTTTTGAAAGTGTCTCCTTGGAAGAAGATTTTGAGGTTCGGTCGGAAAGGAAAATTGAGTCCTCGTTTCATTGGGCCGTATGAAGTGTTAAAAAGAGTTGGGCCAGTGGCGTATCGACTTGCTTTGCCACCTGAGTTGGATCGTATTCATAATGTATTCCATGTTTCTATGTTGAGGAGATATAGGTCGGATCCATCTCATGTGTTGCCATTTGAATCTATTGAAGTGAGTCCAGACTTGACATTTGAAGAGGAACCAATTGCTATCTTGGCACGGGAAGTGAAAGAGTTGAGAAACAAGAGAGTGCCATTGGTGAAGATTTTGTGGAAAAATCATGGAAAAGAAGAAGCAACTTGGGAAAGTGAACAATCCATGCGAGAACAGTATCCGCAGTTGTTTCAGAGTTGATATCAGGTAATTTCGAGGACGAAATTTTCTTTTTAGAGGGGGAGAATTGTAATATCCTCATTTATGCCCTAGAAGTTTTGCATATTGTTGTTGTTGTTATTGTTATATATTGGATTGAATATATGTGTTAAATTGTAAGAGAAAAGAAATTGAGAAGAGAAAGTATATGTATATGTATTTTGGGAAGAAATAGGGTTTAGAGACAAATTTATATGTTGTGTATATGTTAATATATATGACATATAAAGTGGTCAAAAGGCTTGGTCAATGCAAGAGAAGATATTTATTTGAGATTGGTAAATTACTTAATTGGGCACATATAAGACAAAAAGATAATTATGTGAATAAGGGCACTTTGGTAATTGCTTGGATAAAATCACATGGTGGATATTTAAAGAAGGTTTGACTTGTGTTTTCTTCATCATTTCTTCTTCCTCTTCTTGTTGATGGCCGGCCCTCCATAGCCAAAGAGAAAGAAAGAGACAAGTGATGGTTTTGATGATTTCAAGCTTAAATTGAAGAAAGATTAAGTGTTCAAGTGTTGATTTAAGAAGTTTTTAACTAAGGTAAGATCTTTTCTCTAATTTCTTCAATTCTTTTGAAGTGGTATGATTAAGTTGCTTATGGTATGATTGTAAGTATTGATTTTGCTTGATAGATGAGAAGTTGGGTTGGTGTGGGTGATGGAAGAGTAAGATTGGTGTTTAGTGAAATTGTTTCTGTTTTAGGATTAGTAAAGGCTGTGACTTGTATGATTTTTAATTAATTTTAGAAAAATGTTCTTGAAGTGAATTTTTGATATGTTGTGCCTCTATGAGTCTAGAATGACTGAAAAATATGTTGATTCGATTTTGGAATGGTTATGAGTTTAGAAAGATTATTTTTATTAGACCTGTTCCAGCAGGTACCTTAACTGAGACAGCTCTATTTCGGGATTTTTAATAAAATGTAGAAAAATCATATTCAATTGAATTTTGGATATGTTGTTGCTTAGTGAGTCTAGTATTTGAGAAAAATAATTTGGAACCACGTTGATTGAATTTGATTTATGGAATTCACAAAGTTCAGAACTGCTGCCAGGATGCAGGGCAATTGGGGCAGTCTGGTTAGGTGAACTATTTGACCAAGATTTTGTGTTCAGTTTGATCTGAAATTTTAAAGGGATGATTTTAAGATACAAAACTAAATTCTGTAAAAATTTTAGAATTTTTAGTCAAGTAGATTATTTTATACAATTTTTCAAAATAAGGATAAAATGGAGTCTAAAACCAGAATGTATTATTTATATGAATCATATCAATTGTTCTTTGCCCTAATTGCATTGTTGAGATTGAGCAATGTTATGTTATGCATTGTGAATGGTTATGTGTTTCATGAATGATATACATTGAAATTGAAATGATAATTCAAATAAGACATGATATGAGACAATGCCATTGTGATTGGCTATGATGATGATATTGAAAGAAAGAAGGCATGTTTGCCTAAATGTGATGAGAATTTGAGAATGGAAATGGTAAGTATATAATAAATGAATTGTTTGTTTAATATGTTATTCAGTTTCAGAGTTCTGGATTTGGGTGGCATGCCTAAGAAATGATGAAAGGTAACAGTCTTGCCGGGTTGAGGATCTCCTCAAATGTGTTGAGTTGATGGTCCAAGAGACTGGGTCTGTTACACTATGAGAATTGTGAATATGAAATATATGATTTGTAACAGTCTTGCCGGGTTGAGGATCTCCTCAAATGTGTTGAGTTGATGGTCCAAGAGACTGGGTCTGTTACACTATGAGAATTGTGACTATGAACCAAAGCAGTAACTCTGAACTCTGAATATCGTATTAAATATTTGTTGGGCCCATAGGTGTCAAGGTTATATGAATGTCCTAAATAATGTTATGAGTTAATTAAATAAGATGTTGGTTATTGAGTAATGTTGAATGTGGAAAGATGTTGAAATGTGGTATGCTCATATGACTATGATTTGTGAAATGCATAATTATGTGTTAACTTTATATTTATAATGTTGATCTTATTAATAGCATATGTGGCATTGTATTGCATTAAAACATACTATTAGCATGTTTTATCTTACTAAGTCGTTGGCTTAGCGCGATAGTGTTTAATCGCGCAGGTAATAGAGTGGATAGAGTTGAACCCGAGAGTTCTTCAAGACCAAGTGAGAGTAGACCTTGTTGAATCCATTTTGAGAGCTTAAAGATCAGAGTAGACTTGCCAATCATGTATATTTCTTTATATTTTGTAAAGAAATGTTTAATATGTAAATATGTAAATATTTTATAACTTCCGCTGTGTAATATTTAAAAATGGGGGATTGTCACAAAACCTTTATTTTATGTTGTACTAGAAGTGTAAATTCTTTTTGCAGGTTGTAGTTGAGGTTACAAGGGGGATTTATTGGGAGTGTACTGAGAATGATTTTGTTTGCATTGGGTTGTGTAAAATGTTTTTAAAAATAAGAAAAAAACCGGTTTTGTCGACACTTGGGACTCAATTTTTAGGCAAAACTATGGCAAAATTTTTGAAAAAAAAAATCGGAACTAAAATTTGACTAAGTAAAATTGGTAGCAACATTAGGTTAGTGTGGCGCCTCTACTCAGCTTACATATGTAGGTCGGGAAGGGGTGTTACATCAACCATCTCAGAAAAATTAAGTCTTATAGCTTTTCACTCTCTTTTACTAAAGTCCTAGATCGTTCAAGCAGGGGGCAAACTGTAAACCCTTAATTTTTGACCCAGTCCGATCCAATATATTTTATTTAGTCCAAAATAATTTTTGTCTTACCTTAATTAAATAATATTTGTTTTAGTATTTATTTTTTATAATTTTTTTAAAAAATTATGATAATAATAAAAAATAATAATAAACAAATAAATAAAAATCCGCGACGTAAAAATCAGCGGCGAAAAAATTCTGCGAGCTAAATGGCCCGCAGCCAATTTTGCTCGTAGCCCCTCGCAAGTTTCCACGCAGTTTCTCGCAACGACCCGCAGCAGTTTTTTTTACCAGCAAAATTTTTCGACGCAATTTTTTCTGAAACCAAATTCTATTTGGTTTCGTTTTCCTTTTCCTAATTAATGATAAATTCCTTAAACAATTGGAATGAAGCTTCCAAAATTTCCTATAAATAACACAAAAAAAAGACACAGAAAGGAGGAGGAATTTTTGAAAGGAGATCAAACTTCAAAAAAATTTTGGCAGTGAAAACGATCGGGCTTTTTAGAGGAGAATAAGCAAGCAAGCAATCAATCCATCAAAGGCAGCCATCTTGCCTTTGTCCTTGTTCATCCAAGAAGCAATTTTTGGTGGAACCAACAAACGAAGGTTTGAATATCTAATCTCTTTTTTCCTTACAGTAACTTCAATCATTAAATTGTTTCTTTTGATTTTAAAAACCTTAATTCATTTCTCTATTTTCAAAAACCCTAAAATTACTTTTTTGTTTCTTCTAAAACCTAAGAACCCTAATCTATTTCTTCAAAATCTTAAAACCCTAATCTACTTTCCAACTTTCCAAAACCTTAAATCATTTTATTAATTCCCAAAACCCTAATCTGCTTTCCAATTTTTCAAAACCTTAAAACACTAAATTGATCCTTCTATTTCCAAAAACCCTAAAAAATATTTTTTGTTTCCAAAAACCTTAAATCATCTTGCCTATTTCCAAAAACTTTATAAAACTCTAAATTGTTTTCTCAAATCCTAAAACCAAAACATGTTTTCCAAAACACCAAAAACCATAATTCTCCCAAAACCAAAACCGTAAACCCTAATTTTCCTAGACCCTAATCCTTAAAACTTTAAAACCTTAAAAATCTAAATATTAAAATTCAACACAGTAAGCCTAAAAATAACAATCTAGTAGCTAATATTCATAAACTTAATGTTTTAAAGTATCCAAACCCTAATTTCATGATTTTACCATTCAAACCCTAATTTGTTTATTCAAAGAACCTTATCAATCTCTTAAATTATAAAATCTTAATCCATTTCAATTCCCTTAAAACTTACAGTAGCCTAAACCAATAAATTCCAAAACCCTAAATATTAATTAAAGAACTTTAATTGAGAAACAGTAACCCTAATTTGTATCTAGACTTACTTTATTTTTAGATTTAATTATGCAGTTTATTATATGCTTTGACTTATTTAAGTTCAATGCTTAGTTTATTTAAATCATCATGGATGAATGTTTATATTTTTATTGATGTTTAATATCTTTGACGAATGATTTATTTATGATGAGTGGTTATTTACTTTTATCGATTTATTTTGATTCTCAAATGTTGTAAGAGGTATGTTTCCACTTTGTGGGTGCCTCGTTAGTTAAATATCATATAATTTAAATTGCTTTTATATTTTAGACCAATGTAAAGGACATGTTTCTACCTTTCGGTGGGTGTCCTATTAGTTTAGACATGAATGATGTATGGGCATGTTTCCATCTTTGGATGGGTGTTCATTTATTTATTTTGCTTGGACATTGCTTTGATTTTTAATATATCGATGCTTTATTTTAATTGTTGCGTGTAATATGGATAATATTGTTATACTTAAGAATTTTATAATATTAAGACCTGTAAAGGAGGTCGGTTCCAATGAAAGAGAGTTTGCAGGCTTTTATCCAAGTCAGTGCTAAAAATCAAGAAATGAACAACAAGAGGCTGGATTCCTTAGAAGCATCTTTTAAGAAAGTGGAGACTCAAGTGGGACAGCTTGCACAACAGATGCAGATTCAACAAAAGGGGAAATTCCTAAGTCAACCTAAGTAGGCACAATCAGTGACTGTTCTGAGAAGTGGCAAGGTAATTAACAATAATGTTGAAAATAATTCTGTGAATGCAGGTGAGCAAGAGAACAAGAAGGAAGGAGAACCAGAGAACAAAGGTTCTGGAGAAAGATCAATGGAGAAGTCCCCTACAGCAGATTTGCACAAGGCAAGCAATCCATACCGGCCACCTATACCATTCCCTAGCAGGTTGAAGGATTATAAAAAAGATAAGCAATTTTCAGATATCTTCAACATGCTGTCTAAGGTAAGTATTAACTTACCCTTACTTGAAGCAATAAAGAACATGCCGGCTTATGCTAAATTCTTGAAAGAACTGAATACCAAGAAAAAGAGGTATGAGCCGAATGAAAAGGTGATAGTTTCAGAGGTAGCTAGTGCTGTTTTGCAGCATAAACTACCTCCAAAGCTAAAGGATCCTGGTAGTTTCATCATTCAAATTACTATGAGGAACGGAAAAGGTACTGATGGCATGTGTGATTTAGGAGCCAGTGTGAATTTAATGCCTTATTCTATGTACCTTGAATTAGAACTAGGGAAACTTAAACCAACAAAAATGGTGTTGCAATTAGCTGATAGATCTCTTAGATTCCCGAAAGGGGTTATAGAAGATGTGTTAGTTAAGGTTGGAGGGTTAATAGTACCTGTGGATTTCATAGTTCTTGACATGGAAAGGAGTAACCCTGCAACATCAGCACACACTATTTTGCTGGGTAGGCCTTTTATGGCGACTACCAACACTTTGATAGATGTTAAAAATGGTAAATTATCAATGACTGTCTTGGGATAAACTGTTGAATTTTCTATTTTTAACACTTCTCCTATTCCTACAACTGCTTTATATGAGAATTGTTCTTTAATTGATTGTGTTGATGCAGTTGTTTCAGATGTTTTCTTGCAGACAGGTTGCTCAGATAAATTGGAGTTGGCGTTGACTTTAGATGGTGGTTTAGAAATTTTTGATTCAAAAATAGCCAGTTGTCTTGAGATATTAGAGAGTGCTGAAATAGAGGAACTTAAGGAGGCCCCAGCTTATGAGCTTCCCTTCTTTCAAAAAGAAGAGAAGAACCCTTCACTTGAGTTAGAGCTGAAAGAGTTACCTAAGAATCTGAAATATGTGTTTTTAGGAGATCACAATACTTTACCTGTGATAATATCCAGTGAACTTAGTGAAGAGGAGGAGATGAGGTTGGTGAGTGAGCTTAAAAGATTGAAGAGAGCAATAGGATGGGGATTGAGTGACATCAAAGGTATTAGCCCTTCAATGTGCATGCATAGAATCACCTTAGAAGAGGGAGCTAAACCTGTGAGGGAGACCCAGAGGTGCCTTAACCCAAATATGAGTGAAGTGGTTAAGAAGGAAGTACTCAAGTTGCTTGATGAAGGAGTGATTTATCCAATTGCTAATAGTGAGTGGGTGAGCCCAGTACATGTAGTGCCTAAGAAATCGGGAATCACTGTAGTGAAAAATGAAAATAATGAATTGGTTCCTACTAGGACTACTACTGGGTGGAGAATGTGTATTGATTATAGGAAGTTGAACAATGCTACAAAGAAAGATCATTTCCCTCTTCCTTTTATTGATCAGATGTTAGATAAACTTTCTGGACACTCACATTATTGTTTTTTGGATGGCCTTTCAGGTTACTATCAGGTGCCGATAGCACCAGAGGATCAGTCCAAGACTACCTTTACTTGCCCTTTTGGGACTTATGCATTTCGGCGTATGCCCTTTGGCTTGTGCAATGCACCTGCAACCTTTCAGAGATGCATGATGTCTGTCTTCTCAGACATGATTGATGATTTTATTGAGGTATTTATGGATGACATTTCTGTTTTTGGTAGTTCTTTTGATAATTGCCTCAATAAACTTGTTCTTGTGCTTGAGAGATGCATTGAATGTAACCTTACTTTAAGTTGGGAAAAGAGTCATTTCATGGTTACTCAGGTCATTGTATTAGGTCATGTTGTGTCCAGTAAGGGGATTGAGGTGGATAAGGCCAAGGTAGAATTGATTGCTAAATTACCCCCACCTACCTCTGTTAAGGGAATAAGAAGTTTTTTAGGGCATGCAGGTTTTTGCCGAAGGTTTATTAAGGATTTTTCCAAAATAAGCCAACCATTGTGTCATTTGTTGGGGAAAGATGTTCCATTTGAATTTACAGCACAATGCATGCAAGCTTTTAATTCCCTTAAGGAAAAACTGACTAGTGCACCGGTGATTGTAGCTCCTATTTGGTCTTTACCTTTTGAAATCATGTGTGATGCCTCTAATCATGCAGTAGGAGCTGTTCTTGGGCAAAGGGTTGATAAATTCTTGAGAGTAATATATTATGCTAGCTTGACCCTGAATAGTGCACAAATGAATTACACAACAACTGAGAAGGAAATGTTAGCTGTTGTTTTTGGTTTAGATAAGTTTAGAGCATATTTAATTGGGTCGAAAATTATTGTGCATTCTGATCATGCAGCTCTAAAATATCTTTTAACAAAACAACATGCTAAACCTTGCTTAATTAGATGGGTGTTGTTATTGCAAGAATTTGATTTTCAAATCAAAGACACTAAGGGGAGTGAAAATGTTGTCGCTGATCATTTATCTAGATTACCTTTCTTTAGTGAAAATCTTGCATCTGATAGCATTCATAAAAATTTAGAAGCATTTTCTGATGAACAGTTGTTTGTGGTAATTAATGCACCTTGGTTTGTAGATATTGCTAACTATCTTGCCTGTGGTATTTTGCGTTCTAACATGTCATTTCAGGAAAAGAAAAGGTTTTTACACTTGAGTAAATTTTATTTTTGGGATGAACCTTACTTATTCCAGATCTGCAAAGATGAGATAGTTCGCAGGTGTATATCTGAGGAAGAACAACTGAGTGTTCTTCAATTTTGTCATGACCTTCACTGTGGTGGTCATTTTGGGGGAAGAAAGACTGCAGAAAAGGTGCTTCAAAGTGGTTTTTACTGGCCTACCTTATTTAAAGATGCTCAAGAGTATTGTAAGCACTATGATCATTGTCAAAGAGTAGGTAACATTGGAAGGAGGAATGAAATGCCCCTTTAATCATTTATTGTTGTTGAACTATTTGATGTGTGGGGAATAGACTTCATGGGTCCTTTCCCCAAGTCTTTTGGTTATAAATATATTTTAGTTGCTATTGATTATGTTTCCAAATGGGTGGAGGCAATCCCCACCCGTACTAATGATGCTAACGTGGTTGTTAAATTAGTGAAGGAAAATATTCTTAGCAGATTTGGCACACCAAGAGTGATAGTCAGTGATGGGGGAAGCCATTTTTGCAACAGACTTTTTGAGAAGTTAATGCACAAATCTAGTGTGAAGCATAAGGTGGCAACCCCATACCATCCACAGACTTCTGGGCAAGTTGAAACATCAAACAAGCAACTAAAAGGAATTCTGGAGAAAACAGTCAACACATCAAGGAAGGATTGGGTGAGTAGATTGCATGATGCTCTATGGGCATATCGGACTGCTTTCAAGACTCCTCTAGGTATGAGTCCATACCAATTGGTCTTTGGTAAGGCATGTCATTTACCAGTGGAGTTGGAGCACAGAGCATATTGGGCAATCAAGACTCTGAATTTGGATTTGGACAAAGCGAAGAGAGAACGATTTCTGCAAATTTTAGAGTTAGATGAGCTGAGGAATGAGGCGTATGAGAGCTCGAGAATTTACAAGGATCGCACTAAAGCACTTCATGACAGAATTATAGTGCGAAAGACATTGAGTCCAGGTATGAAAGTTTTACTTTTTAACTCTCGACTCCGTCTGTTTCCAGGTAAACTCAAGTCTCGATGGAGTGGTCCTTTCGAGATAACTCAGGTGTATCCTTCTAGTGCCATTGAATTTCTTAACTCTCGAACAAGTGAGACTTTTAAATTGAATGGACAGAGAGTTAAGCCATACAATGAAGGATTTCAAGAAGTGAGGATCATTGACAGCACTTTGATCCATGATCCCTAAGTCTTGCAGTATGTCCAGCTATATGACATTAAAGAAGCGCTAAATGGGAGGCAACCCATCGGTTTGCATTTCTTTTTCATAGTTGTAATCTTTAATTTAGAAAATTTTGATTTTATATTTGGTTTAAATAACTGGAATGGGTGCTTTGATCGATTTTTATTTTTCTAATGTGTTTCAGGGTTGATCGAAGAAGAGGTTTGCAATTTCTTTGAGATTTGGTGATATAAAATTAAAATTAAAATTAAAATTAAAATTAAAAAAATGTGTTAAAACTGGCAGAAGGAGACACGGCCAAGGAGCTTGGCCGTGTCACATGGGACACGGCCAAGCCTCAACAAAAAAGATCTGCTTTTATTTTGTTTTTGAAAATTTACACAGTGGTTGACACGGCCAAGGATCTTGACCGTGTCCCTTGGCCGTGTCACATGGGACACGGCCAAGCTTCACCAAATTGTTCTTTGTTTTTATTTTGCATCTTTTCTTATAGTATGTGACATGCCCTTGGGACACGGCCAAGTCACTGGTCGTGTCCCTCAAAACACACAAGACACGGCTATGTTCACCCCAACTTGGCAGTGTCTCTCCACTTTTCCACTTTAAAAACACGATTTTTGCACAGTTTTGTACATTCAATCCCTAATTTTCTTTCTATTCTCTCTCTCGCTCTCTCATTTTCTCTCTCTCGCAACCTCCATTACTTGTGCTTACAAGCTCCAAAACCTCCATTAAAGCTCAATTTTCTTCACCAAAACTAGAATTAATCTGTTAAAACTTCTTTTTCTCTCACAAAAGATTGATTTAATCAAGTTTTGGTGTTAAATTTTTCAGATATCTCAAGATGCCAAGAACAAAGATAGTTTCACAACACAAGAAGAAGAGACCTACAACTGAAGGGGCTTCTTCATCTTCATCGGTTTCATCTTTAAAGAAAGCAAATCTTTTGGCTCGGGGTTTCTTCCCGATGAGGTATGTTAATGATGAATCCCTTGATGCTCTGCAAATTAGGACTAATTTTTATCGTTATGTGCAAATTCTTGGGTGGGAGAACCTAGTCTCCTTGCGACCTTTGCAGTTTCAAGAGCTGACTTTGGAATTTTTGACATCTCTTAAGGTTGAAAGAGATGAACAAAAAATTTGCTCTAGGATGAGTTTTAAATTGCTTGGGAAATCATTTGTGATTAATATTGAACAATTGAATGATATATATGGTTTCCATCAACATGGGGAAAGGTCGGTACCTAAAGAGTTTAAACAACAATTTGCTTGGGGAGCATTAGGCTCGGGGACTTATGTGGCCAAATCGGCCAAAGCATCTAAATTGAGCAATCCCGCATTGAGGTATTTGCATCGTTTTATGTCCTGCAGATTCTTTGCTAGGAAGGAGAGCCCGGGTGTAGTGGAATTGAGTGAGCTCTTTTTCTTGGATTGTGCATGTAATGCCGTGTCCACTAGTTTCGGCTATTGGTTAGCCGATGTTTTTGATAGTGTGGCCAATAAAAGGAGGGGGCAATTTGTATTGGAGGATTGATTACCACATTAGCAGTAGCCCTTCTTGATGATTTTGACCTAAGTACCAGTCGCATGACGAGAATTTTGGGTAATGACTCATTGGATTTGGCCACATTAGAGAAGATGCATATGGTGGTGCACAGGAGAGGGGCTTATATGATGGCTTCAACTGAACTAGAAGTACCGGGGGACAGACAGAAGAGAGCACGAGTCCAAGAGGAGTCCGATTCAGATTCTCTTGGTTTAGATGAAGATGCTCCGGTCTCGGGTAATCAAGAAATACTTAATAGGATTGAGGCATTGGAGGGCAAGGTGGACCGTAACCATGCTGAGGTTTTGCAACAGTTGGATCAGATTAATAGCAACCTTGCTAAGATCTTGAGTCTCCACCCCTCGGCTACATCATCTTCACACCCGCCTTCACCGTAGATTTTGAGTTCCTTGCTTTATTGTGTTTAGTGTATTTTTGTTATTATTTTTTGTTTTTGTTTTTAATGTTAACATTTTCTATTTTGGATATTTTATTTTTATATATTGTACTTTTGTTTTTGAACATCTGTGTTTGTGATGAAAAGTTAGGGTTTTGCCTCACCAGGGTACGATGGAAGACAGGTTGTCCTTTAACTCTTTTTCTTTGATATTCTTATTTTCCATTGAGGACAATGTAAATTCTAAAGCGTGGGGTAATCTTTTAGCTTTTCTTTAATTTTTGTTTTGCTTGTCTTTTTGTGTTTTATTGTGTGTTGTGCATGGCATGATTGTTGAAAACTTATTGATTTTTTTCTGTGATTCTGGTATTATATTTGAGACTTTAGTATCAGCATAGAGATTAGCATTTGAATTTATTCAGGATCAATTTTTGCATTCTGCAATTCATGACATATAAATCTTTAAGAACCCACCTTTATGAGTTTTGAGCCTCATGGATTAAATGTTATTGTTAATTGATTTTCTTTTCTTAAGTGTGCACTTTCATGATTTTGCATCTCTAGAGCTTGCTTTTGCATACTAATTGAACTCACATTATGATTTCATCTCAAGTTTTAAAATGATGAAGGCAAATTAGGTTAGCCCTTTAGCTTAAAAAGACCTCCCTTAATATTGAATTCCTTAGTGAGCCAAGTTGAGCCTTTGACCTTTTCTTGATTGATCAACACAATTCATAACTCAACATTTTCTTATTATCATCATACCTGCATTAAGGAATGGAGTTCTTATGATATGACAATAGGGTGGTTTAATTCAAAAGTGCGGAGAAATTAAAAAAAAATGGTATTGCTATTTGGGGTTGAAATACATACTTTGCACATTGTATTTGATTACGAGTCGAGTATTCTTTTCCTCTACATTTTAAGCTAGATGTTCCATGCAAGTTTATATTTTGTATATATATATTAAAAAAATGAAATGATGATAAAAATAGAAGAAAAAGAAAAAGAAATAAAAAAAAGATATATATATATATATACAAAATTAATATATTTTCTAGCAAAAGAGGAATGTTGACTCATGTATTTTTCTTGAAGTATGCAAGTATGTGAAAGTATCAAGGGATTGGTGAGTATGCCATTTGAGGGAGTTATGAGTTTCTGAGCAAGAGTATTGTCTAATTTAGATACTCCATTTCTTGATGCTCCAGGTTAAATGTCTTTTCTCACACCTTCACCTTAGCCCCATTACATCCAAATGAAAGACCTTCGGATTATTTCTTGAGAAAATCAGTGAGGGAGATTGGATAATTAAGCAAGTTTATGGTAGAATGCAGTCATGAGTGGTATGAGTGAATTAACCTTTGAAATCGAGTGAAACACTTAGAAGAGAGATGAGATTTGTATGTCTGGATTAATGAATGAGTTAAGAAAATCTTGATTGAAGGAAATTGCAATTATTTATGTTTGAGTCTTGAAGGATTTCATCTTATATATTGGAATTATAGTTAAAGTTGTTTGAGTTTTTAATTTATGCCATGTGAATTTGCTTGAGGACAAGCAAAGTTTTAAGTGTGGGGTAGTTGTTTTGTTAGTTCTTGTTATAGATTTATATCTTATTTGTTATAATAATTATTGTTTTCTTTAGGTATTTTGGTAGTTTCAATCGGTTTATTTAGTGTTTTCAATAATTTTGGTAGTTTGAATTTAATTCAGTGTTTTTGTTATTTTTATCCTAGTTTTTAGTGCGGTGTTTATGTTTTGTTGGTTATTGTTTATTTACTTCTTGTTTAAAGTTTGTTTCAAGTTTTGTTTTAGGTTAAAAAGCCAAGGAACCAAGAAGAAGGAAAAATTGGACAGTAGCTGACACATGCAAAGGACACGGCGAAGCCACTGGCCATGTCCCATATCAAGCTAAAGAGAAGCCACAAGACACAGAAGGTGACACATGCAAGGGACACGGCCAAGCTTGTGGCCGTGTCCCTCCAAAATTGTCCAACACGGCCAAGGGAACTCCAAACTTGCCATGTCACTCAAGCACTCCAAAGAAGAAAAGAAGAAACTCTCACAGAAGCGAACACACTTAAGGGACACGGCCAAGCTTGTGGTCGTGTCCCTCCAAAGACATCCAACACGGCCGTGTCTCATCCAACTTGGCCGTGTTTCACTCAAGTCCAAAGCAAAGAAAGAAAATTAAGCAGTAGAAGACACAAGCAAGGGACATGGCCAAGCTTGTGGCCGTGTCCCTCCAAAGACCTCAGACACGGCCAAGTCTCCTTTAACCTGGCCGTGTCACTCATGGATTAATGAAGACGCGCGGAGGTTTCGTATAAATATTAGAATTAGGGTTTTCTTAATGGTTGTTGAGAGTTTGAGATTAGATTAGCCGTCAGAGAGTGAAGTTAGGGTTTCTAACTTTGTTTTCTTAGAGATTATTGAACACTTTGGATTAAACTAGCTTAGATTAGATTTGTTCTTGCCATTGATACATTCTTCGAGCAAGTTCTGAACAATAGATTCTTCAAGAGCTAAGAAGTTTGCAATTTGGTTTTGTTCTCGAACTTTATCTCTTTAATTTCATTGGAATTGTATTTATGGATATTATCATGTCTAATTTGATTTCTTTGAATTTTAATGAGATGAGTATGTTTGATAGCATTATGAACTAATTTGATCTAGTCTAGGGTTTGTATGGATCTGCTATGATAGTATGAATTGGTTATTACTCTTAACTTAATTATTTCTTTAAGCCTTTATTGAATGGAATATTGTTAATATATAATTGATTGGCCACCAATTTTGTGTTTTAGGTATTAGATGATGAATTGAGAGATGAAGTCTAATGCTGGAACAATTCAATTAAGGACTTAGGTGAATTAGAGATATAACCTAGGAAAAGATTATTTCAATTGTAACAAGATTATTTGAGAGAGGTTTGAATGCGAGAGCTTATTTCCTTTATTCAATTAATTAAGTTGCTTGAGATTTAATCTTTGAAATTAATTTGGTTAAGAGGAATAACCATTCATGCATATAAATAGTAGACAAGTGCAAACCCTAGACCCTTCTATTAAGTGAATCAAAACATCAGATCAGTTTACTTTTATTGTTTTAAACTTCGATAAATCTGTCTTTATTAATTGTTAGCAATTTAAATTTATTCATTATTTGTTATTTATAATCTGATAATCAATTAGCTACTTTAGCTTCCTTGTGAGACGACCTTGGGGCGATCACCTTTGCTACAGCTACCTCGTATACTTGCGAGTGACGCTTTGTGGTAGAGTTAATTCGAGCGCAACAGGTAACCATTAGAGCTTATGACAATACCAAGAGGCATGCCGAAGGGACATTCAAAGTTGTTGTGAAGGTTGGTCCAATTGAATCTGCGGTTGAATTTGTGGTTTTGGACATACATGTTACTTTTGCTCTTTTTTTGGGATGACCATGGTTTCATCCTCTTGGTGGAGTTCCTTCCACCCTTCATCAAAAGATTAAGTTCCCTAACAGAGATGAGACGGTGGTCATAGAGGCCGAAGATAATGAGTTGGTCAATGCTTTAATGATTGAGAGACCTCTCAACGGTTTCCAAGTAGCTGCAATTTCTGATGATGAAGTAGTGGACTAGGTCTTAAACATGATGAAGAACATGTGCTACCTTCCTAGTGCTGGTCTTGGAAAGGGTAAGGCCGATGTGACAAAGCTTCCAGATTTCAAGACTCAAACTTCCAAGAAATGGTTGGGGTATGAAGAGGCTAGCAAAGATGTTCAGTCAAAGAAGAATGAGAAGATAAGCTTCCCACCATTTGAAGAGATCTTTGTCAAAGCTCCAGACATGGGACCACTCCAAGGAAAGCCCGAGCCAATCATGTTCATGGGAAGGTTGATCCCGAGTTTTGAGATTTTTGTTGATGTTGCCGAATTGGTTGAACAAGTGAAGAAAGAGCTCATCCTGCCAGTCGACAAGGAGCCCAATCTGGAAGGTGAGAAGGAAGCTATCTTGAATGCCAAGAAGACTCCAGAGGAGATTGCTACCCTGGTTGAAGAGAAGTTTGAAGATGTTCTGCTTTATGACTTTGAGAACAATGATTTTGATTTTGATTTTAATTTTAATTTGTCTGCTTTATATGAGGATGATGATGTTTTCTTTTCCAAAATGAATGCAATAAAGTCTGATTTTCCTTACTTGTATGATGTTTCTCCTGATGGTTGCATACATTCAAATAGTGGTTACATGAGCATCTTTAATATTAACTTTGTCGATACACGATCATTAAATTTGGGAACAAATGAAAATCCTAAAAACATTAGCATAGCATCCGACCTTACTCTTGACAAGAGAGAGAGAATTGAAAAAATTAAAAAATATGAAGAGATTTTTGCTTGGTCTTATGAGGATATGCCTGGAATAGATCAAGACATAGTTGAACATATGATCCCTACTTACACTCACATGAAACCTATCAAACAAAAGCTTAGGCAGTTAAGACCTGAATGGACTGAATTGGTTAAAGAAGAGGTCACTAAACAAATACAAGTAAAGTTCCTTGAAGTGATAGATTATCCAGATTGGCTAGCCAACATAGTACCCATGCCAAAGAAAGATGGAAGAATTAGGGTCTGTGTGGACTATAAAGATTTAAACAAAGCTTCCCCTAAAGATGTTTTTCCTTTACCCCTTATAGATGTCCTAATTGATAATGCAGCCTCTAGCATGTTACACTCATTTGTAGATGGATTTTTCGGATACAACCAAGTGTTAATGGCCCAAGTGGATAAAGCCAAAACTGCCTTCATTACTACATGGGGTATATTTTGTTATAGGGTAATACCATTTCGGTTAAAGAATGCTGGAGCAACCTATCAAAGGATGGCCACCACTTTATTTCATGAAATGATGCATAAAGAAGTCAAAGTGTATGTTGATGATATGATGGTGAAGTTGGACACAAGGGAGCAGCACTTCCAAAACCTAGAGTTATTCTTTGAGAGAGCAATAAAGTATAAACTAAGGTTAAACCCGAAGAAGTATGTGTTTAGGGTTACCTTAGGCAAGTTGTTGGGACATGTGATTGGTCCAAATGGCATTGAGATTGACCCTAATAAGGTTAAGGAAATTAGGGACATGCTAGCCCCTAAGATAGAGAGAGAAGTTCGAGGATTTATTGGCAGGTTGAAGTACATTAGCAGGTTTATAGCAAAGCTCACCACGATTTGTGAACCTATCTTCAAATTGCTTAAAAAGAATCAGCCAATCATGTGGAATGAAGAGTGTTGAAAGGCTTTTGAGTGTATAAAGGAGTATATGCTAAATCCACCTATTTTGAAACCACCTAAACCAGGTAAACCCTTGTTATTATACTTAGCAGTAGAAGAAGAGTCAATAGGAGCCATAGTAGCCCAAGCAGATGAGTCAGGGATTGAGCACGCAATCTATTATTTGAGTAGAAAGATCCTACCTTATGAAATTAAGTATAGTATCATTGAAAAGACATGTATAGCTTTGGTTTGGTCTTTTAAGAAGTTGCGGCATTACTTTCAATCTTATAGTGTGCAAGCAATTTACAGGTTGGATCCGGTGAAGTACTTAAGGGAGACACCTTCTTTGATCGAGAAGTATGGGTGATGGTTGATAATATTGGATGAATTTGAGATTGAGTATGTAACTAGGAAAATAATCAAAGGTAGAGCGGTGGCAAAATTCCTGGCCCAACAACCATTATCGGATAGCAAAGAGGTAGTCTTGGAATTTCCTGATTAACATTTAGAGGCTATGATGGAAAATGTATTTTGACAGAGTAGTGAATAGGAAAGGAGCAGGTTTGGGAGTCATACTAGAATCGCCCGAAGGGGAACTTATCCCTTTAGCCAAGAAGTTGAAGTTTAGGGTGACCAATAATATGGTGGAGTATGAAGCATGTATTTTTAGTTTGGAAACTCTGATGATTATGAAGGTGGATAAGGTGCAAGTCTTTGGTGATTCATTGCTAGTAGTATCCCAAGTAAATAGAGAGTGGGAGTTAAAAGAAGAGAAGCTAAAACCATACAACCATTACTTGACCTTGATGAAGAATAATTTTAAGGAGTGTGGGTTTATACACCTACCAAGAGAAGAAAACCAGATGGTTGATGCCCTAGCCACATTAGCTTCAGTATGGAAAAATCCTATCAACTTATTCCTTAAGCCTCTGATTTTGACCAGTTCATCAACTCTTTGCTATGAATATGAGACAATCATGGAAACTTATACAGATCATGATGCGTGGTATGACACAATAAGACAGTTTTTGGAGGATAAGGAATACCCGTTGGGGGAAGCAAAGAAAGAAAGAAGAGCCATAAGGCGATGGTCCTTACAATACATCACCTTTCATGGAGAGTTGTATCAAAGATGGCCTGATGGGGTGCACTTGAGATGCTTAAGGAAGCCTAAAGTGGAGCATATCATGTCAGTAATACACGCGGGAAGTTGCAGTCCACACGTGAGTGGTTTATCCCTAGTTAAGAAGATAATTTGATAAGATTACTACTGGTTGACCATGGAGAGAGATTGTATTGAGTTTGTGAAAAAGTGCCAGGAATGTCAGATGTATGGTAATTTGAATCGCATGCCTCCTGAAGAATTGCATTCTATGTCTTCACCTTGGCCCTTAGCAACTTGAGGGATTGACATTATAGGAGAGATACATCTGACAGTTTCAAATGGTTACCGTTTCATTATAGTAGCTGTAGATTATTTTTCAAAATGGGTCAAAGTTGAATCTTTCAACAAATTGGGGCAAGACAAATGGCTAGATTTATTGAAAAAAAATCTCATCTGCAGGTATGGGGTGCAGTTTTAAGGTATAGTTAAGGACTTATTTTTGAAGTACCAAATCCATAATCACCAATCCTCCCCTTATAAACCAAAGGCTAATGGTGCAGTAGAAGCAACAAACAAGACAATTAAGCATATCCTATCCAAGATGACTAAGACGTACAGGGATTGGTTGGAGATGCTTCCTTTTACTTTGTGGGGATACAGAACAAGTGTGTGAACTCCGATTGGAATGACACCGTTCTCTTTGGTTTATGGGATGCAGGTAGTGCTACCAATTGAAATTGAGATCAAGTCATTGAGAGTGGTCTTGAAAGCTAAACTGCCTGAGATGGAGTGGGTAGTAAGAAGGTACACACAGTTAGCTCTACTAGAAGAAAGGAGGTTAAAAGCATTGTATTATCATCAACTGTATCAAAGGAAGATAGCCCAGGCCTACAATAGAAGGGTTAAGATCAGAAAACTCAGAGTCGGCAAATTAGTGTTGAAGCAATGTAAACCTAATGTATCTGATCCAAGAGGAAAATTTAGGCCTAGTTTGGAAGGACCATATGTTGTGAAACAAGTCATGAACAAGGGTGCAGTCAAGTTATCAGACATGGATGGGAATGAGTTTAGTGAGCCAGTGAACATTGACAGGTTGAAGAGGTTTTATGTATAAAAAAAAGAAAGAGATAGCTCGCTAGGTTGAAAACCCAAAAGAGCAGCCTAGGCAAAAGTTAGAGTAGTCCACTAGTTTTGAAAACCCAGAAGGGCGGGCTAGGCAACAATTAGGGCTAGGAGAGAGAAAATTGTCAATTAGAAAACCCAAAAGGGCTAGTTGGCAATAGGAGTGATCTTATGTATGCTGACTTTATGTTTGGTTGTTCCCCAATTTAATAAAATAGAATTAATATTAAAATTATTCTATGTGCACTATTTTAGTATTTGACCAAATATGGATAAAACAAATAAACACAATAGTGAAAGATGATGACAAATTATAATAGGAAAAGATGCATCTCTTATTATTATTTTTATTATTTTTATATCCTAACAATATTCTTTCTAAAGAAATTGACAAATGTAAGATCTATGGAACATGATAAGTGTAGCGTGCAGGCCAGCTTTGCTTCAACCGATCCAAGTGGGCTTCAGTAAGACAAGGCATGTCCAAATCAGGAGTAAACTCGGAACCTCAAGGCTCGGCTCCATACTGACGGTCAAGCTCGCAAGGATCATAGCAAGTACCTCGACAAAGAGCAACGAGAGGAACATACATCAAATACGTCTGAATGGTGATACGAGAAATCTTTCGCCAAGGTACTAACCAATGGATGTTGACTGCAGTGCGTGAGTGGATCTAGTCAACCCAGTCAGCATATGAAGAAGCAGGGTGGAGTAGTTTTCTAGCAGAGTAACATCGTGATTGATATCTTAAAAAATCCATAGATGGAGTCGAGTAAGGAGAGACGCTCTTAAAGCCAAATCTATAAGCACAAGAAAAAAAGAGGCCTGTTAGTTCAAAAATCTGCAAGGACGGCCTCAGCAAAAATTAGGGCGACTCGCTAATTCTAAAATCCCACAAGGGCGGACTAGGCAAAAATTAGAGCAATATAAAAAAAGGGGCCTAAATTGAAAACCCAAAAGGGTAGTTTAGGCAATTACCTAAAGCAGCAATGGACCCCCGGCCAATCTCCTTCATAATCCCATTTTAAGTTGGTCCAGTCCAACTAAAGTCTCAGCAATGATCATAGGTATTGGCGACAAGCCACCTTCCATTTGGTCCATGATATCCAATACTCATGGATCGATATCACCATCGGAAGAAACAAGTAAGAATTAGCCAAGCAAGCATAGACAAAGCATACGTCCCCATGCCTTGGTAGGAGCCAAATGAGAAATGCAAAAGTCAATTAAGGGATCAAGCAGAATTTTCTCACCTTTCGTCAACTGTAGAACTTCGGGCTTTAAAAGTTGAAATAATATTTGCATCTTTTATTGAGTTCTGGAAATCAATATAGGCAACACCATTGGATGATTGCTTGGATATCCAAGGAAGGTCTCAAACTCGTCAATCATGGGACATATCTCAAAGTCATTTATCTTAAATGTCCTAGAATTCGCATTCCAAAAGGAAACCATGGCATGTAAAAAAGAATGGTCCAGTTTAATATTTTGAAAACACTTCAAAGTATTGATTTTAGACCAAGATATTTGTTCCCAATGAATGGATTTCATATCTTTAAATAAACCTTTTATTTTCTTCAAATTGAGTTCTGTCATTGTTGAAAATTAAAGGAAAATTAAAATTGTTAAAAGGAATTTTGATGCTGAAATTGAAAATTCGTGGAAAATTTCCTGGCTTCTATATGGGAAATAGCATGGAAAGAAGATTTATATAGGGCGATTGGCTATACCAAAGTTTATAAGGAATGGCTTGAGACCAAGATGCGCAAGGATAGGAAATCAATGATGAAATGGTTTTGAGTTGTTGCGTTGCCTTCGGTTTTGTAAATCAGTGCTACTATGGAATTCTGAATTGTGAGAGGAAGGACCAATGATTTTACCGTAGTAATAATAATGATAATGACAATACAAAAAAATTTTGAAAGTCAAAAGTTGGAGTAAAAGTGCAAATTATAATTATTATTATCATTATCATTATTATTATTATTATTATACAATATTTTCTCAATTAATACAATAATGATGGATCACTGAGAAGGAGGTGGTGGATCATGATCAAACAAAGCTTTGAAAAAGTCATCGCCTGTTGGAGGAGGAGGCATATCATCTATCCCGAGTCCACCCAAAGAAGGAGCACCTGAACCTCTATTACCCTGGAATTCAGATCTGTAATGGTCCTCATCCGAAGTAGATAAAGGAATCTCATGGTCAACAGTTTGGGGCTTCCTAGAAGATGAAGCACCAGGATCCCTCATTCCCTGGAACCGGAAGTCTCGAAAGTCTTGCTCTGACTGATGATACAATTTTTCAAAATGGGAAACCTGTTGGCGACTAGTAGCTAACTCTTCTTACAGTTTCTTGTTTTGTTCCTCAAGCATCCACTGTGAGTCAGAAAGGAAAGGGTAAGAGCATACATAATCATGCATACATGTAGCATAAATCATCATGGAAAAGGATAACCTACCAGGTAACTCATATCAACGCCTTATGGATGAGATGGCATCTCCGATTGATAAGAATGAGCAAATAGATGAGCTGCAGAGGAAGGTCTAGCCTTATGACCAAATGAGCCAGTAGCCTGCAATAATCATTAAAATAGTCAAAACGAGTTAAGAAAGGAGTAATTGCAATGGCAAAAAGGTAAAAGTTTACCTGAGAGGTGTTAGCCCCAAGATGAGGGATGGACCCTCCTCCCTCTCCATGATACTCCTCTTCATCACTATCCTCCTCTTTCTCGGGAATTTCCCAGATGCTAATAGGTGATATGTCAAAGTTCAAGAGGCCCTACTCAAATAAACAAGGTATATATGCACCGGGTGGATAGAGAAATGTTTCAACATCATAACCGTGCCGGGCTAACCACCATGCATTCTCCGGCATCAATGCAATATTTAAAGTATACTCCAGGCAATTCATCAGGATCCTCCATCACTCAGGACCAACGAACCACTTATACACCCTCTCCTTGAGAAACCAGCCACTGGACATAGGGCCAACAATGACTCGGCGGGTATGCTAAAAAGGCAGTGAGGCATTCATAGAAGAAGTTCAGTTCATCTGCTCTTCTGTGTTCCACCAAGCCAAATTGACCTACAAAATGGCAAAAGGTAAGTGAGCTTTTTTACATAAATTTTAAAGTATACTAATACTATTTTACCTGGCCCTAGGTTAAGCAACTCAAGAGATAACGCTGGGTGTGCACATGGTGAGAACTAGGAACTGCTACATGATCTGACAACTAAAAATTCAACCTCAGATACTCGAATCTCTCTCGAGAAATGCCAAGCACCCTCACAAGATTATGCTCATATGCTTATACCTGCAACAACAATGAAAATCAAATTCATACAAGTATAAGA
Organism: Garcia nutans; assembly: GCA_947685225.1. NCBI lineage: Eukaryota > Viridiplantae > Streptophyta > Magnoliopsida > Malpighiales > Euphorbiaceae > Garcia > Garcia nutans. Next base: position 6,240,960 of record CANTUV010000037.1, on the reverse strand, counting down.
ATGGAATTGACAATGGTGGAAGAAGAGTACCTTGATAACCACCATGAAACCAATGAAAAACTTCTTATTCCTACAAATCTTATCTAGTTCATGATAGAGACAGACAAGGCCATCTTCACCCTAGCTGTTAAGCGGTACCGTACTCATATCAATAAGGGCCCTCAACACCGACAGATGGATGATAGATTCGGTGCTGCATAAAATGGTCGACCCAAGCAAATACAGTAAAAATCCTCGAGGATATTGTTTGGTTGTTTCTCTACGAAACTGTCCATCATAGTTCATCCAATAATTCTAAATTGGCTCAATTTTTATCTTGAAGGGCTCTTTTAATGACAGTTCCATACTGATTAACTGTTAAATTTCTTCGTGTGTCAGAATATCGTTAGTAAGAGGGACCGGAAGGCCATAGTACCAGATATCAGTTATGGTTGTATAATCGACTGGGCCATTGGTTATCTCTCCTATAGGTAGATAAAAAGAATGGGTCATGTCATCCACTGCTCCAACAATGCTTGAACTACACTCCTATCTATCAAAAACTCCTTAGATGGTAATTCAAAGATAAAACTTTGGAAACCGTACTCTCGGACAATCTGTTTTATCCGAGAGGGGGCTACGTCATACCATTGTCAGGCTTTATAGATACACCCTCCGTCCCGGACAACACAGTGATCATGCTAACATGAAGCCAGGTAAGTTAACATGAGGTAAGTATATCATCCTACTAATACCATTGATTCATAGCCTAAGATTACTTGTTATGTTATATTTTAATTTATTTATTTATTTATTAAATTCTTAATAATAGTTCACTAATTAATTTATTTTTAATATTTTCTAATCTTTAGTACTATTAATAATTAATAATTAAAAACTAAAAAACTAATAAAAAATAAAATAATAAAATGAAATGAAATAATACATATTTGTGCTATTAAAATATTAAGTTGAAATGTTACCTTAGTTTTTTAACTTGAACTGCGATGAAGCTGCATCCCAGTTACTACATTTACAGTACCATTTTCATATCGTCGAATAAATTCTATCAACTCAGCATTGGATCGAGGCCCTGATCTGGAAGCATGCATCCTCTTCATTTGCTTATCAACTCTCTGCTTATTTCAACTTGAAAACATATAAATGATTTGTGAATGAATGTAAGTGTGCATGAGTATTGAAGAAATGAACTGTTTATATAGGTAAAGTACAAAGGAAAAAGACAAAAGGAAAAAGGGAAAAATAGTAATTCCGGTGAAAAAAAAAAGAGCCCACGGTGAATCTCACTATTAGTGAATAGTTAGTGAACAGTGAGTGAAGAGTAAATAAATAGTGAATAAATAGTATATTCAATTATTCAATTTAATTATTCAGATATTTGCGTTTCTAAAAATATTTTGGTACAGGTATGGTGAAAATAGTTAAATTTTTTTGTAAATTTTTTTTAATATCCTACTGACTACAATCATTTTTTGCAGATAACCCAAATTATTTTTTAGTCCAGAACTCACCTCGACTTCAGAACCCAAATTATTTTTGAGTCCAAAAACTCACCCCGGGTCTAGAACCCAAATTATTTTTGAGTTCAGAACTCACCTCGAGTCCAGAACCCAAATTATATTTTAGTCCAAAAACTCACCTTGTGTCCAGAACTCAAATTATTTTTGTGTCCAAAACTCACCTCGGGTCCAGAACTCAAATTATTTTTAGTCCAAAACCTCACCCCAGGTCTAGAATCTAAATTATTTTTAGTCCAAAACTCACCTTTGGTCCTGAACTCAAATTATTTTTTAGTCCAAAAACTTACCTCGGGTTTAGAACCCAAATTATTTTTTAGTCCAAAACTTAACTCGGGTCCAAAATCCAAATTATTTTTGAATCCAGAACTTACCTTGGGTCCAAAACTCAAATTATTTTTTAGTCCAAAACTTACCTCGGGTCTAGAACCCAAATTATTTTTGAGTTCAGAACTTACCTCGGGTCCAAAATCTAAATTATTTTTGAATCCAAAACTCACCTCGGGCTCAGAACGCAAATTATTTTTTAGTCCAGAACTCAAGCCAACCTTAGTACGGAGTCCAGTCTGACTCTAAATCCAGTCAAAAATTATATTGTTTTTCACTCTCTTTTGTTGTAGTAACAGATCGCTCAAGCAGGGGGCAAACTGTAGACCCTTAATTTTTTATCCAATCCAGTTCAAAAATTTTAAAACAGTCCAAAATAATTTTTGCGGTATATAATATTTATTTTAATATTTATTATTTATTTTGATTTATTTTACTTATTATTTATTATTTATTTTGTTTATTATTTATTATTTATTTATTATTTATTATTTATTTGAATATAATATTTTTTTTACTTTTCATTTATCATTTATTTATTTTTAAAATATATTTATATAAATAAAAAATCGACGAAGGCAGAATCGGAGACAAAAGTCGCTAGCACGACCGCAAGCAAAACCTGCAGCTAAATTGCGCCCCGCACAATTTTGCCCGCACCTAGCCCCAACTCGCCCAACGCCAGTCTTGCCCGGGCCCACGAGCAGTTTTCGCCGAAACCTTATTTTACTTGGTTTTTTATTTTATTTCCAATACAGTTTTTAATTTTCTTAACATACTAGTTTTTTTTATTTTTTTTCCTATAAATACCACATTAAAAATACACAGAAAAGGATGGGAATTTTACTGAGAATTATTTGAACTCTTCTTAGCAATTTGCTCAGAACCTTGGACAGGTGAAGGAAGGAGCAAGAGGCAGCAAGCAACAAACAATCATCCAACAACAACCAAAGACGTTAATCAAACAAAAAATCCATAAAAGGCAGCACACATTGTCTTTGTTATTGTTCAACCAAAATTAAAATTGTGGTGGAACCAACAACGGATGTTTGAGTTTCTATTAACTTGTTCATATTTACAGTAGCCTTATTATTCAGTTTGATTAATTGTTTAAACATATAATAGATGGGTTTTTATTTAAGCACATTGATCAATTATCTTATTTACTATCTAGTCTCTATTTAAAATGATAAAAAATTATTTTTTCAAAACCCTAATATCTTAATACCCATTAAATTAATTTTTGAAGTCTAAAACCCTAATTGCATTTTTCTAATACCACAAAATAATAATTTATTTTCTCAAAACCATAATCAATCATATTTTTTTAAAATTTACAGTAGCCTATTCTTTTCAAATACCTAACTTTTAATCCTATTTTCATGAGTTTCAATTTTTTTACTTAAACCCTAAACCTTAATATTATTTTCATAAAACTTCTAAAACCTTAAATCCAAAACATCCATTCTTTAAATTCAAGCCCTAATTTATTTCAAACCTAATCTTTAATTCAACCTGTTTGTCCATCCAATAGCCATGTTATTACTTTTATATTGAATATTTCTTAGTTGACTAATCCAGTAAATAAAAAATCCTAATTGTTAAACATAAAACCTATGAAACCCTAATTTTTCTCAAGAAACCCTAATTGATGCATAAACCCTAAATTTATGTACTTACTGCTTTATTTAAATTAGATGAATGTTTATTATATATTTTGATTGATGTTTCATGTCCTTGATGAATAATTTACTTATTATGAATGGTTGGTTATTTTTATTGATTTGCTTTGGTTTCAAAACATTGTAAGAGGTATGTTTTCATATTTTGGGTACCTCATATTATGAGCATCATGTAAATTAAATTATTTTTATATTTTGAGATTAATGTAAAGGACATGTTTCCACTTTTTAGTGGGTGTCCTATTTAGTTTTAGACATTGGACGATGTAAGGACACGTTTCTATCCTCGAATGGGTGGCTATTTATTTATTTTGTTTGAACATTGCTTTGATTTTAATATAATGATGCTTTACTTTAATTATCACATGTAGTATGGATAATATTATTATATTTAAGAATTTTATAATATTAAGACCTGCAAAGGAGGTCGGTTCCAATGAACCAGGCGTTGTAGGGGTGCTGGGTCATTTCTCACCTTCCCCATACTCACCTAACTTTCCAAACCCATTAGGGGGTTAGGGATTCCTTAGGAATCGAGTCATCTACCCCTTTCTTTTCCCGGCCCATCCAAGTGGCGACTTCATTTTCTCCGGGCTTAGACCCGTGCTCTATAAGATCCCGAGCTTAACAGTGCTGAAGTCGCAAGAACCATTCCACTGGAAGTGGGGGCAAAAATCTCCGCTCACAAGTTAGTTGCAAATTTCTTGTAAATTCAAAAAAGAAACCCTAATCTTGTTTTCAAAATCCCAAAACCATGATTTTATCCAAAAAACCTTAACCTTATTTCTAAAACCCTAATATTGTTTCCAAAATCCCAAAACCATGATTTTATCCTAAAAACCCTAACTTTTACCCTAAAACCTTAATTTTGTTTCCAAAACTCTAAAACCCTAATTTGTATCTTAAAACCCTAACTTCTACCCTAAAACCTTAATCTTGTTTTCAAAACCCTAAAACCATGATTTTATATTAAAATCCTAATTTTATTACCAAAACCTTAATTTGTAAGATTAAAACTCAAAAACCCTAATTTTGTATTAGAAACCTAATTCACATTAAAAAAAAACCCTAGTTTCATATGTAAAACCCTGATTTCACATGATTAATGCCTAATTTAAGATTAAACCCTAGATTTGATTATTTGATTTGTTATTATATGCTTATGATGGATGATGAGCTTTGATTTTATTTTGTTGTTTATGATGGAAAATTGAATGGTTTAATTATATTTGATTATTTGGATTTGAAGAATGATGTAAAAGGCATGTTTCCAATAAATGGGTGCCTTATTTTGTTCTTTTATCTTATTAGAGTTTTGGGATTAATGTAAAGGATAAGTTTTCACTAAATGATGGGTGTCCTATTTAATTTCTTATCTTTTGGGCATTAGACGTTGTAAGGGTATGTTTCCATCTTGTATGAGTGCCCATTTTGTTGGTTTGTTTGGACTTGCCTTGATTTTAATATAATGAATATTTATTTATTTTTAATTGCATGTATTATGGATAATTTCACAATAAGTTAAGAATTTAATAATGTTTAGACATAAAAAAGAGGTTGGTTACAATAAACAGGGCGCAATGGGAGTGTTGGGTTATCTCACATTCCCCATCCATACCCAACTTTCTGAACCTAGTAGGGGATAGGGATTTCATAGGAATTGAGTCATCCACCCTTTTCTATTTTCCCATCTCATCTGGGTGGTGACTCTTTTAGGCCTATGTTCTCTAAGGCCCTGAGCCTAACAGTATTTGCTGAATCCAACTATTATAAAACCACCTAAACTCGGCAAACCTCTATTACTATACTTAGCAGTAGAAGAAGAGTCAATAGGAGCCATGCAAGCCCAAGCAGATCAGTCAGGGATTGAGCATGTAATTTACTATTTGAGTAGAAAGCTCCTACTTTATGAAATTAAGTATAGTATCATTGAAAAGACCTGTATAGCCATGGTTTGGTCTTCTAAGAAGTCGCAACATTACTTCAATCTTATAGTGTGCAAGCAATTTCCAGGTTGGATTCATTGAAGTACTTAAGGGAGACACCTCTTTAATTGGGAAGTATGGTCGATGGTTGATAATATTAGAAGAATTTGAGATTGAATATGTAACCAGGAAAACAATCAAAGGTAGAGAGGTGGCAAAATTTCTGGCCCAACAACCATTACCAGATAGCGAAGAGGTAATCTTGGAATTTTCGGATGAACATTTAGAGGCAATTGAAGTACAAGGGTGGAAAAGGTATTTTGATGGAGAAGCAAATAGGAAAGGAGCAGGTTTGGGAGTCATACTAGAATCGCCCAAAGGAGAACTCATCCGTTTAGCCAAAAAGTTGAAATTTAGGGCAACTAATAATATGGTGGAGTACGAAGCTTGTATTTTTGGTTTGGAAACCCTAATGATTATGAAGGTGGATAAGGTGGAAGTTTTTGGCGACTCATTGCTAGTAGTATCCTAAGTAAATGGAGAGTGGGAGTTGAAAGAGGAAAAATTAAAACCATACCACCATTACCTAACCATGATGAAGAAGAACTTTAAGGAGTATAGGTTTATACACCTATCAAGAGAAGAAAATCAGATGGCTGATGCCCTAGCCACATTGGCTTCGGTATGGGAAAATCCTGTCAGTTTATTCCTTAAGCCTCTGATTTTAACCAGTTCATCAACTCCTTGCTATGAATATGAGAGAATCATGGAAACTGATACAGACCATGATGTGTGGTATGATACTATTAGACGATTTTTGGAGGAAAGGGAATACCCGTCGGGGCAACAAAGAAAGAAAGATGAGCCATAAGGTGGTGGTCTTCGCAATACATCACATTCCATGGAGAGTTATATTGAAGATGGCCTGATAGGGTGCATTTGAGATGTTTAAGGAAGCCTGAAGTGGAGCATATCATGTCAGAAATACATGCGGGAAGTTGCGGTCCGCACATGAGTGGTTTGGCCCTAGTAAAGAAGATTATTCGACAAGGTTACTGCTGGTTGACCATGGAGAAAGATTGTATTGAATTTATAAAGAAGTGCCAACAATGTCAGATGTATGGTAACTTGAATCACATGCATCTTGAAGAAGTGCATTCTATGTCTTCACCCTGGCCCTTTGCCACTTGGGGTATTGACATTATAGGAGAGATACATCCGACAGCTTCAAACAGTCACCGTTTCATTCTAGTAGTGGTAGATTATTTTTCAAAATGGGTCGAAGTTGAATCCTTCAACAAACTGGGTGCAAGTCAAATGGCTAGATTTATTGAAACGAATCTCATCTGCAGATACGGTGTCCCGCACAGTGTGATATCAGACAATGGGGTACAGTTTCAAGAAGCAGTTAAGGATTTATTCTCAAAGTACCGAATCCATCATCATCGGTCCTCTCCTTATAGACCAAAGGCTAATGGTGCAGTAGAAGTAACAAACAAGACAATTAAGCAAATTCTGTCCAAGATGACCAAGACTTAAAGGGATTGGTCAGAGATGCTTCCCTTTGCTTTATGGGGATATAGGACAAGTGTGCGAACACCTACTGGAATGACACCATTCTCTTTGGTTTATAGGATGGAAGCAGTGTTGCCAATTGAAATAGAGATCAAGTCATTGAGAGTAGTTTTGGAAGCCGAACTACCTGAAACGGAATGGGTAGCGAGCAAATACACACAGTTAGCTTTACTAGAAGAGAGAAGGTTAAAGGCACTATATCATCATCAACTGTATAAAAAAAAAAGATAGCTCGGGCCTACAATAGAAGGGTTAAAATTAGAAAACTCAAAATTGGGGATTTGGTGTTGAAGCAATGTAAGCCTAATATATCCGATCTGAGAGGGAAATTTAGGCCTAGTTGGGAAGGGCCATATGTCGTGAAAAAAGTCATGAAAAAGGGAGCAGTGAAGCTATCAGACATGGATGGGAACGAGTTTAGTGAGCCAGTGAACATTGACAGGCTGAAGAGATTTTACGTATAAAAAAAAAAGGAGCTCGCTAGGTTGAAAACCCAAAAAGGGCGGCCTAGGCAAAAGTTAGAGCAGTCCACTAGTTTTGAAAACCTGAAAGGGCAGGCTAGGCAACAATTAGGGCTAAATGAGAGAAAATTGTCAATTAGAAAACCCGAAAGGGCTAGTTAGCAATAAGAATGATCTTGTGTATGATGGCTTTATGTTTGTTTGTTCCCCAATTTAATAAAACAAAATTAATGTTAAAGTTGTTCTATGTGCACTATTATAAATATTTGACCAGATATGGATGAAATAAATAAACACAATAGCAAAAGGTGATGACAAATTATAAATGGAAAAGAAGCATCTTTTATTACTTTAATTATTTTTCATGCTAACAATACACTTTCTGAATTGACAAATGTAAAATCTATGGCAGACAATAAGTGTAACGTGCAGGCCAGCTTTGCCTCAGCCGATCCAAGTAGGCTTCAGTCAAGCAAGGAATGTCTAAATCGGGAGTAAAGTCAGAATCGCGAGGCTCAGCACCGTAATGACGGCCAAGTCGGTGAGGATCATAGCATGTACCTTGACGAAGAGCAGCAAGGGGAACATACATCAAGTATGTCCGCATGGTGATAAGAGAAATCTTCCACCAAGGTACAAACCAACGGATGTTGACTTCAGCATGTGAGTGGATCCATAATCAGGATGGAGTAGTTTCCTAACAGAATGATGCCATGGCAGATATCTGGCAAAATTCATGGATGGAGTATCAAGCAAATAGAGACGCTCCTAAAGCCAAATCTATGAGGAAAGAATTAAATTTTAAAAAAAAAGTTCGCTAAGTTGAAAAACCGCAAGGGCAGCTTAGGCAAAAATTAGGACAGCTCGCTGGTTTCGAAAACCCACATGGGCGGACTAGGCAAAATTAGAGCAATAAAATAAAAAAAGAAGAAAAAAAAACCTAAATTAAAAACCTGAAAGGGCATTTTAGGTAATTACCTGAAGCAGCAATGGACTCCAGGTCAGTCTTGTTGACAATCCTGATTTAAGTCGGTCTAATCCAACTAAAGTCTCAGGTAAGACCATAGGTATCGGCGACAAGCCTCCTTCCATTTGGTCCATGATATCCAATACTCGTGGATCAATATCGCCGTTACAAGAAACAAGCAAGAATTGGCCAAGCAAGCTAAGATAGAGCATGCGCCCCCAAGCCTTAGTAGGAGCCAAATGAGAGAGACAAAAATCAATTAAGGGAGGAAGTAGAATTTTCTCACCTCTCATCAGCCGAAGATCTTCAGGCTTCGAAATTTGAAATAACATCTGCATCTTCTGTTGAGTCTTGAAAATCAGTATGGGTAATGCCATTTGTTGATGATTTGGATATCCAAGCATGGCCTCAAATTCTTCAATCAAGGGACATATTTCAAAACCACTAATTTTAAATGTCCTAGAATCTATATTCCAAAAAGAAGCCATGGCATGTGAAAAGGAGTGGTCCAATTTCACATTTTGAAAACAATTTAAAATATCAAGTTTTGACCATGAAATTTACTTCCAGTGAATGGCATCCATATTCTTAAATAGAATTTTTATCTTCTTTAAATGAAGTTCGGTCATGGTTGATGAATGAAGGAAAATCAAAATTGTTAAAAAGGAGTTTTTACGTCTTTTGGTTTCTGTATGTATGAAATTATGGAGTGAAAGGTGATTTATATAGAGGAAATAAGCTTTTCCAAAATTGATAAGGATAAGGTGTTGGGAAAAGGGCGAGACCATGTTGTATGAAGAAAAGAATTAGCGACGAAATTACTTTACCGTGTTGCATTTGGCTTTTGTGGTGATGCTGTGTAAATGTTAAAATATGAAAAAGAAAGTATAATAATTGTGGAATAGTAATGATGACAAAAAAAATTACAGTAAAGATGGAAATTATATATTGTCATTATTATTTTTATGCTTATTGTACAATGTTTATACAATTGATACAATATTTATACATCACTAAGAAGGTGGTGGTAGGTCATCAAATAAAGCCCTAAAAAAATCATCGCCTATTGGAGGATGAGGCAAATTACTTGTCCCGAATTTGCCCGAAACAGGAGCACAAAAATCCCTATTACCTTGGAGTTCTGATCTATCACAGTCCTCATCAGAAGTAGAGGAAAGGATCTCATGGTCATCAGTCTGGGGGCCTCTAGATGAAGAAGCACCAGGATCCCTCATCCCCTGAAAACGGAAGACTCAAAAATTTTGTTCTGATTGATGATACAAATTTTCAAAATGAGAAGCCTGCTGACGACTAGCGGCCAACTCTTCTTGAAGTTTCTTATTTTGTTCTTCAAGCATCCGCTGTGAGCCATAAAGGAAAAAGGTAAGAGCATACATAATCATGTATACATGTAGCATAAATTACCATGAAATAAGAAAACTTACCAGGTAATTCATATCAATACCCTGTGGATGAGATGGCACATCTAGCGGACTAGAATGAACAAACGAAGGGGCAATAAAAGAAGGTCCAGCATCATGATCAAATAAGCCAGCAACCTACAACAATCATCAAAAAATAAGATAAGAAAGAAGTGATTGTAAAGGAAAGTGGTAAAAGTTTCACCAGAGAAGTGCTAGCCCCGAGATGTGGAACGAATTCTCCTGCCTCTGATGTTCCTCTTCATCTCTACCGTCATTTTCTTCGGGAATTTTCCATACACCAATAGGCGATACATCAAAGTTCAAGTGCCTTAGTTGAATAAAATGGGCATAAAATGCACCCGGTGGATGGAGAAATGTCTCAACACCATGACCGTGTCGGGCCAACCACCATGCATCCTCTGGCATTGATATGATATTTAAAGTATATTTTGGGCAATGCATCAGGACCCTCTGTAATATCCCTAAGTGTGCCCTAGAAGTTTTGATATTAGTATTGTTTTATTTGGATTAATGTATATGATTCTTTGGGAAGAGAAAAGAATTATAGAGAGAGTGTATATGTTGTGTATATGAAAATATATACAACATATACACAAGTCAAAGTCAAAGAAAGTTAATGGAAGAAGATATTTATGTTATGATTTATGGAATTAATTAATAAGGAAATTATGAATGGATGAGATTAATTTGGATTATTTTAAATATTAAAATGACTTGGTGGAGGTTTAAAGAGATAAGTGTTTGACTTGTTATCCTCATTTCTTCTCTATTTCCTTTTCTTTTCTTTTGTTGGCCGGCCATCTAAAGCAAGAGAGAGATAGAGAGTGAGTTTTGTGATCCAAGTTCAAATTGAAGGAAGATTCAAGTGAAGAAGTTGAATTTGAGAAGTATCATCAACTTTGGTAAGTTCTCTCTTGATTTCTCTTGTTTATTTTGGAGTTATGTTTGATTTTGAGGGATTATTGTTGATGACAGGAGTGTGTTTTGATTGTGTTGTGTTTAAGAGTGTTTGATTCATTTGATTTTTGGATTTTTGAGTTTGGATTGAAGAAAAGAGTAAGTTGGTTGGAAGAGAAAGTGTGTGATTGTGTTTAGGGTTTGTGGTGATGATTATGATTTATGATTGATATATGTTTTGAATTGTTTTAGTGTTTTTGCAAGTTTGTTATGATTTTTGGGTATGTTGAGCTAAGTTTCTTTCAAGTGGATTTTGGTGAAAGGAAGTGATTTGTTGAAGGTAGTGTTGTTGTGGCCGAAATCTGTATTTTTGGCCTGACACGCCCATGAGCACGACCAGGTATTAGGAGTGTCAATGGTTCTGTATTTTTGGATGAGTGGCACGAGCAGTGACATGCCCATGTCACTGAGCGTGTCACAGCTTCTGTGTAGTAGTAGTATTTACACGTCCAGTGACACGCCCATGTCACTGAGCGTGTCATAGCTACTGTGTTAGTGAGGAATTGACACGGCCATGAACACGCCCATGTTGTTGGACGTGTAAATGTTTCTGTGAGACAGAATGTATTACACGTTCAGTGACATGCCCGTGGTTCTGAGCGTGTCAAAGCTTCTGTGTTGTGAGTTTAGGGCACGGTCAGGGACACGCCCGTGTTGTTGAGCGTGTCATGTGTAGAGTTTTCCCTAGTTAGCCTTATCTATTTTATCTCATATGTACTATTCCTTTTGGATTAGGTTGTGAAGAGATTGATTTGCCCTAACTTAAGTGGTGAAGAAGTATTGGAAAAGGAAGTGTATAGATTTGTATAAGTGGTGCTTAAGGTAAGTACAAGCTACATTATTGCATACATTCATATGATATGGAGACTTAACATACATTTGATTGTAAATGTGTTATGAAATCTAACGTATTGTTGATACTTATTAATAATGTTATGGTTGATATAATGTGAATATTGATGAGCATCTAGATTGTGTGTTAATGCCATTGACTATGTACACTTAAATGTGAATTGAGATATAATGAGATGTGAAACCAATGTGATGGGTTATAATGATGATATGATTGAAGCATGTTTGCCTAGATAATGTTCAATGAAATTGATGATATAGATGCATACTATCTTGATGTGAAGAGAAGCCATAATTGTTGGCTATGATGATGTAAATGAATTATAATTAAGGCATGGTTGCCTATTTTGATTATGAGAAATGAATTGAGAAAGAAATGTGTAAAGATATAATTGAAAAGATTTTGTGTTTAATGTTTTATTCAACCTTCAGAGTTCTGAGTTTTGTGGCATGCCAATGAATTACTGGATAGGTGAAAAGACCGGGTCGTAAGCCGATTCCAGTTGAAAAATGTGAAATGTGATGTTTTTGGGGTGAAAAGACCAGGTCGTAAGCCTCAAAAACAGGTAACAGTCTAGCCGGGTTGAGAATCTCCTCGAGTTTAGCCGGGTTGAGGTCCAAGAGACTGGGTCTGTTACCCTATCCATGGATAGAGATATATGTGTATCGCCTACGGGCTTAATGATTATGATTATGGACCAAAGCAGTAACTCTGAACTTTGAATAACATATTAATGTCTTTTGGGCCCATATGTGTCTTTGTGTCAATGCAAATTATAAGTGATGAAATAAATGAATAAATTAATGAAATGAAGTCTTATAAGCAATATAGAAATATCATTTGTGAATATTATATTAATTGTTGAAATGTATGACATTGGCATTGCATAGAAGCATATTGTTATTGTAGTTTGTACCACTAAGCCATTGGCTTAGCGCGATTGTGATTCATCGCGCAGGTGACAGAGAAGAACCGGAGAGTTCCGCTAGACCGAGTAGAGTCTAGATTTTGAGGCATTGATAGTGGAGTTTAAAGATCAAGGACAAACTGCCAAACATGTATATATATATTTTATGTTTTGTAAAACTTGAGTTTGATGTACAAGTATTTGTAAATATTTGTTATATTTTGTCTTTTGTCTTTTATAATTTCTTTTAAATGATTTAAATTTTGTTCATATTTTTGTAAAGGGATGAGTCATTTGTTAAGTATATCGTGGCATTTCTATATTCAGTATATGTATATTATGATCGTATTAGCATGATGTGTACGTATACGAGATATAGGGGTGTTACACCCTCCGCTGCTCTAGTCCAAGAAACCACTCATAAACTCTCTCTCCGAGAAACCAACCACTAGACACTGGGCCAGCGATAACTCGGCGAGTATGTTGGAAAGATAGTGCAGCATTCATGAGCCAGGTAAGTTAATACTAGGTAAGTATATCATTTAAATTCTTAACTTAATATATTTTTCCTAAATTTTCTTAAAAATAAATATTAAAAAAATATATAAATAAAAATAGGAAAAGAAAATAAAAAAATCAAAGAAAAAATGGAAAAGAAAATAAAACAAAGAAATCAAAAAGAAAAGAGAAGAAGAAAAAATTACCGTGCTCTTTTGGTTTGAACTACGATGAAGCGGCATCCCGACTAGTAGATCTATATTCCCATCTTCATGATGCCAAATAAACTCTAATAACTCAGCATTAAAATGAGTTTCTGACCTTGAAGCATGCATTTTTTTTTCAAAATTATATGCTAAATTTAAAAGAATTTACAGTAATGGATGAAATTAAGGATTATGCTGTGAATGAAATGAAGGAATTCGTTAGTTTATATAGAGGAACGGCAAGGAAAAAAAATAAAATTCAAAAAGTAAATTTACTATTGATGAATAATAAATATTACTATTGATGAATAGTACATTACTATTAATAAATAGTAAATTACTATTTACAATAGTAAAATATTATTTACAAATAGCAGGTTACTATTTACGAAGAGTAAATAGTGCATGAACATTGACCACACAGTAAATAAATAGTAAAGTCAATCATTCAATTTAATCATTCAAATACTTGCGTGTATATAAATATTTTTACACGCAGGGGGCAAGGAGAAGACATGTGCATAAAAATTAGCCAAACTTTTTGAAACCAAAAAATTATTTTTTGTAGATAATTAAATCTCTATTAGCTCGGGTCCATAACCTAAATTATCCTTAGGTCCAGAATCTAGAATCTCTTCTAAGACTAGAACTTAGCTCGGGTCCAGAACCTAAATTTCTCTTAGGTCCAGAACCTAGAATCTCTTCTAAGTCCAGAACTTAGCTCGGGTCCAGAACCCAAATTATCCTTAGGTCTAGAACCTAGAATCTCTTCTAAGTCCAGAACTTAGCTCGGGTCCAGAATCCAAATTATCCTTAGGTCCATAACCTAAAAATTCTTCTAAGTCCAGAACTTAGCTCAGGTCAAGAACCCAAATTATCCTTAGGTCCAGAACCTAAAATCTCTTCTAAGTCTAGAACTTAGCTCGAGTCCAGAACCCAAATTATCCTTAAGTCCAGAACCTAAAATCCATTTTAGGTCCAGAACTAAGCTGAGTTCCCGAACCTGAATTATCTCTAGGTCCAAAACCTAAAATTTCTTTTAAGTTCGGAACTTAGTTCGGGTCCAGAACCCAAAATTACCCTTGGGTCCAGAAACTAAAATTATCCTTGAATCCATAACTCAAACCGGGTCCAGAATCCAAAACCTCAACCATCTCAGAAAAATTAAGTCTTATAGCTTTTCACTCTCTTTTACTAAAGTCCTAGATCGTTCAAGCAGGGGGCGAACTGTAAACCCTTAATTTTTGACCCAGTCCGATCCAATATATTTTATTTAGTCCAAAATAATTTTTGTCTTACCTTAATTAAATAATATTTGTTTTAGTATTTATTTTTTATAATTTTTTAAAAAAATTATGATAATAATAAAAAATAATAATAAACAAATAAATAAAAATCCGCGACGTAAAAATCAGCGGCGAAAAAATTCTGCGAGCTAAATGGCCCGCAGCCAATTTTGCTCGTAGCCCCTCGCTCGCCCTCGCAAGTTTCCACGCAGTTTCTCGCAACGACCCGCAGCAGTTTTTTTCGCCAACAAAATTTTTCGACGTAATTTTTTCCGAAACCAAATTCTTTTTGGTTTCGTTTTCCTTTTCCTAATTAATGATAAATTCCTTAAACAATTGGAATGAAGCTTCCAAAATTTCCTATAAATAACACACACAAAAAGACACAGAAAGGAGGAGGAATTTTTGAAAGGAGATCAAACTTTAAAAAAAATTTGGCAGTGAAAATGATCGGGCTTTTTAGAGGAGAATAAGCAAGCAAGCAATCAATCCATCAAAGGCAGCCATCTTGCCTTTGTCCTTGTTCATCCAAGAAACAATTTTTGGTGGAACCAACAAACGAAGGTTTGAATATCTAATCTCTTTTTTCCTTACAGTAACTTCAATCATTAAATTGTTTCTTTTGATTTTAAAAACCTTAATTCATTTCTCTATTTTCAAAAACCCTAAAATTACTTTTTTGTTTCTTCTAAAACCTAAGAACCCTAATCTATTTCTTCAAAATCTTAAAACCCTAATCTACTTTCCAACTTTCCAAAACCTTAAATCATTTTATTAATTCCCAAAACCCTAATCTGCTTTCCAATTTTTCAAAACCTTAAAACACTAAATTGATCCTTCTATTTCCAAAAACCCTAAAAAATATTTTTTGTTTCCAAAAACCTTAAATCATCTTGCCTATTTCCAAAAACTTTATAAAACTCTAAACTGTTTTCTCAAATCCTAAAACCAAAACATGTTTTCCAAAACACCAAAAACCATAATTCTGCCAAAACCAAAACCGTAAACCCTAATTTTCCTAGACCCTAATCCTTAAAACCTTATAAATCTAAATATTAAAATTCAACACAGTAAGCCTAAAAATAACAATCTAGTAGCTAATATTCATAAACTTAATGTTTTAAAGTATCCAAACCCTAATTTCATGATTTTACCACTCAAACCCTAATTTGTTTATTCAAAGAACCTTATCAATCTCTTAAATTATAAAATCTTAATCCATTTCAATTCCCTTAAAACTTACAGTAGCCTAAACCAATAAATTCCAAAACCCTAAATATTAATTAAAGAACTTTAATTGAGAAACAGTAACCCTAATTTGTATCTAGACTTACTTTATTTTTAGATTTAATTATGCAGTTTATTATATGCTTTGATTTATTTAAGTTCAATGCTTAGTTTATTTAAATCATCATGGATGAATGTTTATATTTTTATTGATGTTTAATATCTTTGATGAATGATTTATTTATGATGAGTGGTTATTTACTTTTATCGATTTATTTTGATTCTCAAATGTTGTAAGAGGTATGTTTCCACTTTGTGGGTGCCTCGTTAGTTAAATATCATATAATTTAAATTGCTTTTATATTTTAGACCAATGTAAAGGACATGTTTCTACCTTTCGGTGGGTGTCCTATTAGTTTAGACATGAATGATGTATGGGCATGTTTCCATCTTTGGATGGGTGTTCATTTATTTATTTTGCTTGGACATTGCTTTGATTTTTAATATATCGATGCTTTATTTTAATTGTTGCGTGTAATATGAATAATATTGTTATACTTAAGAATTTTATAATATTAAGACCTGTAAAGGAGGCCGGTTCCAATGAAAGAGAGTTTGCAGGCTTTTATCCAAGTCAGTGCTAAAAATCAAGAGATGAACAACAAGAGGCTGGATTCCTTAGAAGCATCTTTTAAGAAAGTGGAGACTCAAGTGGGACAGCTTGCACAACAGATGCAGATTCAACAAAAGGGGAAATTCCCAAGTCAACCTGAGCAGGCACAATCAGTGACTGTTCTGAGAAGTGGCAAGGTAATTAACAATAATGTTGAAAATAATTCTGTGAATGCAGGTGAGCAAGAGAACAAGAATTAAGGAGAACCAGAGAACAAAGGTGCTGGAGAAAGATCAATGGAGAAGTCCCCTACAGCAGATTTGCACAAGGCAAGCAATCCATACCGGCCACCTATACCATTCCCTAGCAGGTTGAAGGATGATAAAAAAGATAAGCAATTTTCAGATATCTTCAACATGCTGTCTAAGGTAAGTATTAACTTACCCTTACTTGAAGCAATAAAGAACATGCCGGCTTATGCTAAATTCTTGAAAGAACTGAATACCAAGAAAAAGAGGTATGAGCCGAATGAAAAGGTGATAGTTTCAGAGGTAGCTAGTGCTGTTTTGCAGCATAAACTACCTCCAAAGCTAAAGGATCCTGGTAGTTTCATCATTCAAATGACTATGAGGAACGGAAAAGGTACTGATGGCATGTGTGATTTAGGAGCCAGTGTGAATTTAATGCCTTATTCTGTGTACCTTGAATTAGAACTAGGGAAACTTAAACCAACAAAAATGGTGTTGCAATTAGCTGATAGATCTCTTAGATTCCCGAAAGGGGTTATAGAAGATGTGTTAGTTAAGGTTGGAGGGTTAATAGTACCTGTGGATTTCATAGTTCTTGACATGGAAGGGAGTAACCCTGCAACATCAGCACACATTATTCTGCTGGGTAGGCCTTTTATGGCGACTACCAACACTTTGATAGATGTTAAAAATGGTAAATTATCAATGACTGTCTTGGGATAAACTGTTGAATTTTCTATTTTTAACACTTCTCCTATTCCTACAACTGCTTTATATGAGAATTGTTCTTTAATTGATTGTGTTGATGCAGTTGTTTCAGATGTTTTCTTGCAGACAGGTTCCTCAGATAAATTGGAGTTGGCGTTGACTTTAGATGGTGGTTTAGAAATTTTTTATTCAAAAATAGCCAGTTGTCTTGAGATATTAGAGAGTGCTGAAATAGAGGAACTTAAGGAGGACCCAGCTTGTGAGCTTCCCTTCTTTCAAAAAGAAGAGAAGAACCCTTCACTTGAATTAGAGCTGAAAGAGTTACCTAAGAATCTGAAATATGTGTTTTTAGGAGATCACAATACTTTACCTGTGATAATATCCAGTGAACTTAGTGAAGAGGAGGAGATGAGGTTGGTGAGTGAGCTTAAAAGATTGAAGAGAGCAATAGGATGGGGATTGAGTGACATCAAAGGTATTAGCCCTTCAATGTGCATGCATAGAATCACCTTAGAAGAGGGAGTTAAACCTATGAGGGAGACCCAGAGGCGCCTTAACCCAAATATGAGTGAAGTGGTTAAGAAGGAAGTACTCAAGTTGCTTGATGTAGGAGTGATTTATCCAATTGCTAATAGTGAGTGGGTGAGCCCAGTACATGTAGTGCCTAAGAAATAGGGAATCACTGTAGTGAAAAATGAAAATAATGAATTGGTTCCTACTAGGACTACTACTGGGTGGAGAATGTGTATTGATTATAGGAAGTTGAACAATGCTACAAAGAAAGATCATTTCCCTCTTCCTTTTATTGATCAGATGTTAGATAAACTTTCTGGACACTCACATTATTGTTTTCTGGATGGCCTTTCAGGTTACTATCAGGTGCCGATAGCACCAGAGGATCAGTCCAAGACTACCTTTACTTGCCCTTTTGGGACTTATGCATTTCGGCGTATGCCCTTTGGCTTGTGCAATGCACCTGCAACCTTTCAGAGATGCATGATGTTTGTCTTCTCAGACATGATTGATGATTTTATTGAGGTATTTATGGATGACATTTCTATTTTTGGTAGTTCTTTTGATAATTGCCTCAATAAACTTGTTCTTGTGCTTGAGAGATGCATTGAATGTAACCTTACTTTAAGTTGGGAAAAGAGTCATTTCATGGTTACTCAGGTCATTGTATTAGGTCATGTTGTGTCCAGTAAGGGGATTGAGGTGGATAAGGCCAAGGTAGAATTGATTGCTAAATTACCCCCACCTACCTCTGTTAAGGGAATAAGAAGTTTTTTAGGGCATGCAGGTTTTTGCCGAAGGTTTATTAAGGATTTTTCCAAAATAAGCCAACCATTGTGTCATTTGTTGGGGAAAGATGTTCCATTTGAATTTACAGCACAATGCATGCAAGCTTTTAATTCCCTTAAGGAAAAATTGACTAGTGCACCGGTGATTGTAGCTCCTATTTTGTCTTTACCTTTTGAAATCATGTGTGATGCCTCTAATCATGCAGTAGGAGCTGTTCTTGGGCAAAGGGTTGATAAATTCTTGAGAGTAATATATTATGCTAGCTTGACCCTGAATAGTGCATAAATGAATTACACAACAACTGAGAAGGAAATGTTAGCTGTTGTTTTTGGTTTAGATAAGTTTAGAGCATATTTAATTGGGTCAAAAATTATTGTGCATTCTGATCATGCAGCTCTAAAATATCTTTTAACAAAACAACATGCTAAATCTCGCTTAATTAGATGGGTGTTGTTATTGCAAGAATTTGATTTTCAAATCAAAGACACTAAGGGGAGTGAAAATGTTGTCGCTGATCATTTATCTAGATTACCTTTCTTTAGTGAAAATCTTGCATCTGATAGCATTCATAAAAATTTAGAAGCATTTTCTGATGAACAGTTGTTTGTGGTAATTAATGCACCTTGGTTTGCAGATATTGCTAACTATCTTACCTGTGGTATTTTGCGTTCTAACATGTCATTTCAGGAAAAGAAAAGGTTTTTACACTTGAGTAAATTTTATTTTTGGGATGAACCTTACTTATTCCAGATCTGCAAAGATGAGATAGTTCGCAGGTGTATATCTGAGGAAGAACAACTGAGTGTTCTTCAATTTTGTCATGACCTTCACTGTGGTGGTCATTTTGGGGGAAGAAAGACTGCAAAAAAGGTGCTTCAAAGTGGTTTTTACTGGCCTACCTTATTTAAAGATGCTCAAGAGTATTGTAAGCACTGTGATCATTGTCAAAGAGTAGGTAACATTGGAAGGAGGAATGAAATGCCCCTTCAATCATATATTGTTGTTGAACTTTTTGATGTGTGGGGAATAGACTTCATGGGTCCTTTCCCCAAGTCTTTTGGTTATGAATATATTTTAGTTGCTGTTGATTATGTTTCCAAATGGGTGGAGGCAATCCCCACCCGTACTAATGATGCTAACGTGGTTGTTAAATTTGTGAAGGAAAATATTCTTAGCAAATTTGGCACACCAAGAGTGATAGTCAGTGATGGGGGAAGCCATTTTTGCAACAGACTTTTTGAGAAGTTAATGCACAAATCTAGTGTGAAGCACAAGGTGGCAACCCCATACCATCCACAGACTTCTGGGCAAGTTGAAACATCAAACAAGCAATTAAAAGGAATTCTGGAGAAAACAGTCAACACATCAAGGAAGAATTGGGCGAGTAGATTGCATGATGCTCTATGGGCATATCTGACTGCTTTCAAGACTCGTCTAGGTATGAATCCATACCGATTGGTCTTTGGTAAGGCATGTCATTTACCAGTGGAGTTGGAGCACAGAGCATATTGGGCAATCAAGACTCTGAATTTGGACTTGGACAAAGCGAAGAGAGAACGATTTCTGCAAATTTTAGAGTTAGATGAGCTGAGGAATGAGGCGTATGAGAGCTCGAGAATTTACAAGGATCGCACTAAAGCACTTCATGATAGAATTATAGTGCGAAAGACATTGAGTCCAGGTATGAAAGTTTTACTTTTTAACTCTCGACTCCGTCTGTTTCCAGGTAAACTCAAGTCTCGATGGAGTGGTCCTTTCGAGATAACTCAGGTGTATCCTTCTGGTGCCATTGAATTGCTTAACTCTCGAACAAGTGAGACTTTTAAAGTGAATGGACAGAGAGTTAAGCCATACAATGAAGGATTTCAAGAAGTGAGGATCATTGACAGCACTTTGATCCATGATCCCTAAGTCTTGCAGTATGTCCAGCTATATGACATTAAAGAAGCGCTAAATGGGAGGCAACCCATCGGTTTGCATTTCTTTTTCATAGTTGTAATCTTTAATTTAGAAAATTTTGATTTTATATTTGGTTTAAATAACTGGAATGGGTGCTTTGATCGATTTTTATTTTTCTAATGTGTTTCAGGGTTGATCGAAGAAGAGGTTTGCAATTTCTTTGAGATTTGGTGATATAAAATTAAAATTAAAATTAAAAAAATGTGTTAAAACTGGCAGAAGGAGACACGGCCAAGCCTCAACAAAAAAGATCTGCTTTTATTTTGTTTTTGAAAATTTACACAGTGGGTGACACGGCTAAGGATCTTGGCCTTGTCACATGGGACACGGCCAAGCTTCACCAAATTGTTCTTTGTTTTTATTTTGCATCTTTTCTTACAGTATGTGACACGCCCTTGGGACACGGCCAAGTCACTAGTCGTGTCCCTCAAAACACACAAGACACGGTGTGTTCACCCCAACTTGGCCGTGTCTCTCCACTTTTCCACTTTAAAAACATGATTTTTGCACAGTTTTGTCCATTCAATCCCTAATTTTCTTTCTATTCTCTCTCTCGCTCTCTCATTTTCTCTCTCTTGCAACCTCCATTACTTGTACTTACAAGCTCCAAAACCTCCATTAAAGCTCAATTTTCTTCACCAAAACTAGAATTAATCTGTTAAAACTTCTTTTTCTCTCACAAAAGATTGATTTAATCAAGTTTTGGTGTTAAATTTTTCAGATATCTCAAGATGCCAAGAAAAAAGATAGTTTCACACCACAAGAAGAAGAGACCTACAACTGAAGGGGCTTCTTCATCTTCATCGGTTTCATCTTTAAAGAAAGTGTTGTCCCAAGATGGCAACCAAGAGGGGGGGTGAATTGGTTTCCTCAAGAAATAATGACAATTTAAAAAACTCAACAAACAAGAAATGCGGAATATAAAGATTGTTGAGAAATGAAGGAAGAAAGAACACACAAGATTTATAGTGGTTCGGATTTACTTCAATCCTACATCCACTTCCTTAACAACTTGTTAAGGTTCCACTAGACTTTGAAGTTTTTACAAGCTCACTTCCAACTTTGGTGTTTTCACAAGTTCACACCTAACTTTACAAGTGTTTTTCTAAGGCTCACACTTACAACCCAAACAAGAGTTTTACAAGGCTTACTCTCACAACCTAAGTGTTTCCCAAGCTCACACTCAAACTTATACAATGGTGTTTTCAATGCTAACACCTAACATTTAATACAATTTAATTGTAAGTTTAAGTAAATGAAAATTTGTTGCTTGGCTATTACAATCTGATTTCTTGCTTGTATTTTTTTTTCTCAGAGAGACATTGTATTTATAGCCAAAGTGGTCTTACTAGCCGTTATAGATAATGAGAATAAAGTCTTGGCAGTTTAGACCTACTTTACTTAAACTGTCCGAAGCACTTCGCGGTCGCCCTTAATATAAGGATGGTCGCTCTAATGCTTCTCGCGGTCGTCCTTTAACAAGGGACGGTCGCTGCTTTTAAAAAAGCTTCAACGGTCGAATTTTAGTGCTGTGCAGCTGGAATCTTGCCCATGCTGTGTTTGTCGGTCCGGTTTCTTGCCCAGCTGTGTTTGTCGGGACGGTCGTGCCTAGCAATGGTGCGGTCGCCCTTTTTGAATAATCAAGTGGGTTTATAACGGTCATATTACGTGTCATTCTCTGACAGGGCAAAATTGAATGTCCGCCATAATTTGAATGTCGCGGTCGCCCTATGTAGATTATCGCGGTCGAATTGAGAAACTTGCGTTGAACTTCTGGACGCTCCTGAGGACGCGAAACCTACTGTCTCTTCAAACAATTTCTTCTTGAATGGTAGAGCGGTCGCGATTCTGAATGGGCAGTCGCTATTGTGTTAAGCGAGGTCGAGTCATTCACCGTTCTTGTCACCGCGAACCTTACTGTGATTGTAATGATTTAAGTTCCTTGAGTAGCGGTCATCCATGAATTAGAACGGTCGCTATTCTGTAGGAGCGGTCGCGACATAGGTCGAACTTCTGACCGCGAAACCTACTGTGATAAGGTTTCTTCTTTTAATTACATGGAGCGGTCGTATTCAGGTGAGGTGCGACCACTATAAGTGTTCTGTTCACCTTATTTGAAGCAACTTAATCCTGCAACAAGATTTCTCAAACACAAGTTAAATAGATCATCCATTTGAGTTGTCAAGGATCAAAATTAAGGTCATTTGTCTAACAATCTCCCCCATTTTGACTTTGACAATTCAAATGGAATGATAAGAAAAATAATAAGTCTAAAAATGCTCCCCCTTAACATATGCAACAATTTTTGGTTAAGAGCATTGACTTGGTGCATTAGGTTATGTATTCTATGTTATGCCATTATCTCTTTCTCCCCCAATGTACTATGTTCTCACCTATCATTTTATATATCCATTTTCATTCCATTTTTGTTATTTTCTCCCCCATTGTCATAGGCAAAAGTAAATCAAATGTTTAAACAAATGTGTCTTCCATTGGATAAATTATTAAAAGCAACAATCACAACAAATAAGGAAAAAACAAATAACATTTGAAACAGACATGTTTATTAAGGATAGAGAAAAGTACAAAGGCAGAAAATAAAGCAATAAACATATGAAAATGCAAACAATAGAGACAAAAAGTTTTAAGCTATTCTGAGTCTACATCTAACTCTTCTTCAACTAAAGGAGCTTTCCCTTTATCTTGAGGTGCAACAGAGGCAGAGCTAGTGCTAAGGGATTCTTCTCCTTCAGCAACGCTTTGGGTGTGATCACTTATATCCCAATCTTCAAGGTTGCACTGAGGCAAGTCCAATTTGCCTTGCATGTCATAAAGATCATGGTGCATGTGGGATATAAGGTCTATCCTCTTGTTTAAGTGCTGGAATCTCTTGGAAACACTTTTCTTGAACTTAGTGAGTTTCCTGGAGAGAGTTTTAATAGCTTGGAGGATGTGTTGAGTGGAGGATGAAGTAGTTTCTTGAGCAGCTTTTGATGAAGTTGCTTTTGGAGGTAATTCCACAGCAACTTCAACTGAATCTCCTTCTTCCTCAATTGTATACCTTGGCCTCTTCTTTTGTTTGTCCACAACTCCTTTCTTGCCAAAGTAATATACATATGTTCCTTCAATTTTCCTAACACATCCTGCATGCTCTAAGTAATCGATTGTGATAGCACAAGAAGCAAGAGTGAAAGGGTTTCTCAAAGTAGCTAGATTCAGATCATTCAGAAGGTTTAAGTGTCTAGCTATTTGAGTAACTTGAGAGGATAGAAAGAAAGTACCAGTTCTTGTTACAGCATGATGATAAAAGGTGTCAATTAAGAACTTGGTGGTGTTTATTTTGATGTTGTGGGTGAAAGCATAGAGAAAGATAAGGTCTCTTTTGGTTACTTTCTCATTCCCATCTGCTCTTTGATGGATGGTGTAGGTGATAATCCTATGGAGCATCCAATGGGTGAGAGTTTTGATGTGTCTGGCTTTGGATTCCTTTTCAAAAGAGGTTTCAATGGAAATTTCTTGCCAGAAAGCTGAAAGAGTTTGATTAGAGAAGATTTGGTCATTGTAAGAAGTTATACCTTCAGAAGGGAAGTCCCAAATGCTGCCAAAATCTTCTAGAGATAGGGCTTGGTATTGATCAAAGAGCTTAAATCTAACCCCCATACCACCCTAGTGCAGAATTTGCACTCTTCTCTATTTGAAGAGACATTAAAAACTCCTTACTCAGACTAGAGTAGCCTACCTCTTCTGGAAAGACAAATTTTCTCCATCCAAGGACATCCAGCAATCTCTCAATTTCGTCCTTGATGTTCAAGGCAGAAAGCAACCCACCAAAAGGAGATTTTGGTGCCTTCAACCTTCTTTCTCTTTAGCATGGCATACCTAACATCTTCTTCAGTGGTTTGATGGTGAGGTTTGTGAATTTTCTCACCTCTTTTAGATTGAGGAGGAGATGGGGGAACAACTTCGGGTTCTCTAATGGTGATTCCTGGAACTCTCTTGGCTTGTCCCTTTATTTTGGAAGTGGTTTTTCTTTTGGGAGCCATTAGAATAGAAGAAACAGATGAGAGCAGGAAAACAGAGGTTGATTTGAGAAGCAGATGAGTTGAGAAGATTTTAGGGTTTTAGATTGTTTTCAGAAGCAAAATATCCAAGAAATTTGATGTAACTTACTCTTAAATAGATGGAGTTAAGAAAATAGCCGTTTTTGACTGTTGGATATTAAGAGTTGCGACCTGTCACACAGCCAACGGTTATAAATTTTCGAGCAGAGTGTACAGGGTGCGGTCGCGGATTGAAGATAGTGCGATCGCTACTTATGGTCTAGCGACCATTGTCGAGTGAGGAAAGTAACTGTAACGGTCGAAACTATTCAAATTGGTGCGGCCGCGCACAAATTTTCTCGACCGCGCACAGAGTCATTAGTTTGAATGAAACTGACAGACAAGATAGCGATCGCGAAAGGACTCTGGAGCGACCGCTAAATACTTAAAAATTGAAAGATTCAAGGAAAGATAGAAAATATTTCAAGAGTGTTAAGAACCATTAAATTCATTCACATAGAAACTTCATTGAAAGGCAAAAGTTTTAATTAATTCAAAGTGATTCCATCAATCATTCCTAAATTGAGTTTAATGAAGATAAGTCTATCTTCATTCAAGGGTTTTGTAAAAACATCAGCAAGTTGATTTTGTGTATCTATAAATTCTAAGATTATGTTCTGATTTTGTACATTTTCCCTCAAAAAATGATGTCTAATATCTATATGCTTGGATCTAGAATGTTGGATAGGATTTTTAGACAAATTGATAGCACTAGTGTTGTCACATTTAATGGAAATATTGTTAAAAACCTTACCATAGTCAAGCAATTGTTGTTTCATCCATAATACTTGTGTGCAACAAAAACATGCTGCAACATACTCAGCTTCCGTTGTGGATAAAGCAACCGATGCTTGTTTCTTACTATGCCAAGAAACTAGACAATTACCAAGAAAGTGACATGCTCCTGTAGTGCTTTTCCTATCTAAGATGCTACCAGCATAATCTGCATCTGAAAATCCTATAATATGAAATGATGTGTTTTTAGGATACCAAAGTCCTAAATGTATTGTACCACTCAAATATTTCAAGATTCTCTTAGTGGCATTCAAGTGTGATTCTTTAGGACTAGTTTGAAATCTAGCACAAAGACATACACTATACATTATATCAGGCCTAGAAGCAGTTAAGTAAAGTAGTGATCCGATGATACCTCGATATTTCTTCTCATCTACTGCTTTACCATTATCATCTTTACCTAATTTCAATGATGTGCTCATAGGAGTTTTGCTAGTTTTGCAGCCATCCATTCCAAATTTCTTGATGAGTTCTTTTGTATATTTGGATTGGTTGATGAAGATCCCATCTTTACATTGCTTGACTTGCAGTCCAAGGAAAAACTTGAGTTCACCCATCATGCTCATTTCAAATTCCCTAGTCATACAAGAAGCAAATTCTTTGCACAAGGCTTCATTAGTAGCTCCAAATATTATGTCATCCACATAAATTTGTACAATCAAAATGTTGTGCTTATCCTTTTTAACAAAAAGAGTTGTGTCTACTTTTCCTTTTGAAAAACCATTTTCAAGCAAATATGCACTAAGTTTATCATACCAAGCTCTAGGTGCTTGCTTTAATCCATATAAAGCTTTGGTAAGTTTGAAAACATGATCAGGAAATTTGTAGTTTTCAAAACCAGGAGGTTGTTCAACATAAACTTCTTCATTTATGAGTCCGTTTAGAAATGCACTTTTAACATCCATTTGATAAAGCTTAAAATTCATATGACATGCAAAGGCAAGTAATATTCTAATAGCTTCTAATCTAGCTACGGGGGCAAAGGTTTCATCATAGTCAATACCTTCTTCTTGATTATAACCTTTGGCTACCAATCTTGCTTTATTTCTAATGATGTGACCATTTTCATCAAGCTTATTCCTATAAACCCATTTGCATCCTATTATAGAATGATCTATAGGTCTAGGAGTAAGTTGCCAAACATTATTTCTTTCAAATTGATTAAGTTCATCTTGCATTGCAGTTATCCAATTTAAAGCTTCCTCAATAGTTTTTGGTTCAATTTGAGAAACAAAAGCAAAATTAACATCATCATGATTAATTTTAGATCTAGTGATTACTCCCTTAGATGTTTCTCCAATGATGAGTTCCTTTGGATGATCTTTCTTGTATTGCCAATCCTTAGGTAGATCTTGAGTCTTTTCTTCAAGTTGATTGATCTTTGGAGCATCAATAGATTCAAGAGGTTCAAGATTATCTGCAGGGTCATTGAAAGTAATACCTTTCTTTTGATCAAGTTTAGATGATTCATCAAATACAACATGCATTGATTCTTCTATTACTAGAGTTTTCATGTTAAATACTCTATATGCTTTGCTATATGATGAATATCCTAAGAATATGCCTTCATCTGATTTGGATGAAAATTTTCCAAGATTATCCTTGGTATTCAATATGAAGCATTTGCATCCAAATACTCTAAAATATCCAATTCTGGGTATTCTTCCATTCCATAGCTCATAAGAAGTTTTATTAGTTAAATGCCTTTTATAAACACGATTTGCAATGTAACAAGCTGTATTAACGGCTTCCGCCCAAAAATAAGATGGTAAATCATATTCATTGAGCATTGTCCTAGCCATTTCGATTAAAGTTCTATTTTTCCTTTCAACTACACCATTTTGCTGTGGAGTTCTAGGAGCAGAAAAATTGTGTGAAATGCCAAGTTCATTGCAAAAGTTTTCAAAGTTTTCATTTTCAAATTCTTTGCCATGATCACTTCTAATAGATGTGATCACATATCCTTTTTCATTTTGAACTCTTTTTGCAAAGGTTTTGAAGTAATTAAAGGCTTCATTCTTTTGAGCTAAGAAATTAACCCATGTGAATCTAGAGTAGTCATCAACAAGAACAAATGCATATGATTTGCCTCCTAAGCTTGTAACTCTATTTGGTCCAAACAAGTCTAAATGAATGAGCTCTAAAGGTCTAGAGGTGCTTATAACACTTTTTGATTTAAATGAGCTTTTATGTTGCTTACCATGTTGACAAGGTTCACAAATCCTATCTTTATCATATTTTATCTTAGGTAAGCCATCAACCAGGTTCTCATTGCAAATATATTTCAATTGATCCATACCAGCATGTCCTAGTCTTCTATGCCATAACCATGCATCATTATTAGTAGACATTAAACATGTATGATTTGAATGTATGCTGACATTATAAGTGTTGTTTGTTCTAGTGCCTTTAAATATGATAATATCATTTGAATTCGTGATCTTGCATTCTTTGGAATCAAACTTGACAAAGTATGCTTTATCACAAAGTTGACTAACACTTAGCAAGTTATGTTTCAAACCATCAACAAGCCATACATCTTCAATTAAATCCTTACCAATAGAACCAATGGAGCCAACACCAAGAATTTTACCTTTAGCATTGTTTCCAAAAGTTACGTTACCTCCATGTTTATAGGTAATACTTGTAAAGAGCTTTGCATTTCCAGTCATATGCCTTGAGCATCCACTATCCACAAGCCATGTGCTTTCATTGGTAGTAGATTTTAGGCATACCTGCAAGCCAATTGTGATCATCCTTTTTTAGGTACCCACATATAGTTGGGTCCTTGATGGTTAGTAGAAAGAGTGCCTTCTAAATTGAGATGAGCTTTTCTTATATAGCAATAGAAATTTTTGTGACCAAATTTCATGCAATATGTGCATTGCCATGGTATCCTATGTTTCTGCATTTTTCTTTTTGCATTATACATACAACTACAAGTATGTGATTTCTTTTGTACAAGTTTAGTAAACAACAATGCATAATTGTTTTTGGCTTTATCTCCTAGTGAACCGTAAGAAGTTCTTTTAGACTTGGTGCAAGCATCTTTGATATGAACATCAGAAATTTTAGTTGTAGATGCTTTCACAAAAGTTGGTTTACTAGGTGCAATGTTGGTTGAGCCATTGAATCCTAATCCATATTTCAAGGAAGGTGATCTTTGATTATTAATTAATGTGTTCAATGCTTCCTTTCCTTTATGAAATCTGGAAATTGATTCCTTTAGTTCTTTTAGTTCATGCTTCAATGTCTCATTTTCTTTAATCACCTTTTCTAAGTCATGTGAGCTTTTATTTAATTCTCCTATTGTATTCATTAAGTGTTCATTTGAGGTTTTCAATTCTAAGGTAGAGTTCTTTAAGCATATAAAATCCTTTTCTAACTTAGAGTTTTTCTCTTTATAGAGCATCATTTTAGAGAAATATTTTTCTATTTTAGAATTCATGTGCTCAATCAAATCACTATCATCTATATCACTTATATCATCATGTGCTACAAGATCAAAGGATTGAGTACTTACCTCATTGGAGTCATCTTCAATAGCCATGAGACAAAGATTTGCAATTCCTTCCTCTTCTTCTTCTTCACTTGAGGAAGAGTCATCCCATGTGGCTTTGAGAGACTTTTTCTTTTCTTTATCCCATTTCCTTTTGTTCTTTAATTTGTAGCAATCTGATTTGATGTGACCAGTTTTTCCACATTCATAGCACTTTACCTCATTTTTCTTTTCTTTATCTTTGAAGGAGAATTTTGGAGGTGTACCTTTGTTTGCTTGTAATCTTTTCTTCCTTTTCCATTCATTGATTCTTTTAGAGAACATTGCCATTTCATCTTCATCATCAGTACCTTCATTGCTTGAGCTCTCAGCTTCTTTGATTGCTTTGAGTGCAATTGGTTTTCTCTTTTCTTTCTCACCTTGATCTTCTTCTTTCTCACTGTGTAGCTCAAATGTGAGTAATTTTCCAACTAGCTCGTCGGTTCTTAATGTGCTGAGATCATGAGCTTCTTCTATGGATGATACTTTGGATTCAAAGTTCTTTCTAGCTCTTAGGGCTCTCAAGATTTTGCTGTTTACATCACCTTGATCATATACCTTGCCATACTTCTTTAGTTCATTGACAATTGCAAGTAAGCGATTGGTCATGTCGGTGACATTTTCATTTGGTTTCATCTTGAATAGCTCATATTCATGAATATGCATTTGTTTTTTGGTAAATCTCACTTGAGTCGTACCTTCATGGTAGTTTTCAAGTGTTTTCCAAATGCAATGTGCACAAGTTAAATGTTGAACTCTTCCGCCTTCTTCCCTTGAAATGGAATTCATCAAGATGGAAGCAGCTCTATTGTTCTTGAATCGATCTCTGACATTGCTAGTTGACCATTGGGCTTTGGGAAGTGGAACTTGAATACCGTCAACTTCGTGGGTAGGAGATTTCCATTCATTTTCCACGAAATCCCATAGTTCAATCCCTTCACTATCTAGAAACAAATACATTTTGTGTTTCCAGTATGAATAATCAGTTCCATCAAAGTAGGGTCTAAGAATAGAATTAAGATTTCCATGAGAGCTTGATGAAGAAGAAGTTGCCATAGTGGATCAGATTTCACAATTAAGTTTAAGAAATCTAAGGGCTCTGATACCAATTGTTGTCCCAAGATGGCAACCAAGAGGGGGGGTGAATTGGTTTCCTCAAGAAATAATGACAATTTAAAAAACTCAACAAACAAGAAATGTGGAATATAAAGATTGTTGAGAAATGAAGGAAGAAAGAACACACAAGATTTATAGTGGTTCGGATTTACTTCAATCCTACATCCACTTCCTTAACAACTTGTTAAGGTTCCACTAGACTTTGAAGTTTTTACAAGCTCACTTCCAACTTTGGTGTTTTCACAAGTTCACACCTAACTTTACAAGTGTTTTTCTAAGGCTCACACTTACAACCCAAACAAGAGTTTTACAAGGCTTACTCTCACAACCTAAGTGTTTCCCAAGCTCACACTCAAACTTATACAATGGTGTTTTCAATGCTAACACCTAACATTCAATACAATTTAATTGTAAGTTTAAGTAAATGAAAATTTGTTGCTTGGCTATTACAATCTGATTTCTTGCTTGTATTTTTTTTTTCTCAGAGAGACATTGTATTTATAGCCAAAGTGGTCTTACTAGCCGTTATAGATAATGAGAATAAAGTCTTGGCAGTTTAGACCTACTTTACTTAAACTGTCCGAAGCACTTCGCGGTCGCCCTTAATATAAGGATGGTCGCTCTAATGCTTCTCGCGGTCGTCCTTTAACAAGGGACGGTCGCTGCTTTTAAAAAAGCTTCAACGGTCGAATTTTAGTGCTGTGCAGCTGGAATCTTGCCCATGCTGTGTTTGTCGGACCGGTTTCTTGCCCAGCTGTGTTTGTCGGGACGGTCGTGCCTAGCAATGGTGCGGTCGCCCTTTTTGAATAATCAAGTGGGTTTATAACGGTCATATTACGTGTCATTCTCTGACAGGGAAAAATTGAATGTCCGCCATAATTTGAATGTCGCGGTCGCCCTATGTAGATTATCGCGGTCGAATTGAGAAACTCGCGTCGAACTTCTGGACGCTCCTGAGGACGCGAAACCTACTGTCTCTTCAAACAATTTCTTCTTGAATGGTAGAGCGGTCGCGATTCTGAATGGGCGGTCGCTATTGTGTTAAGCGAGGTCGAGTCATTCACCGTTCTTGTCACCGCGAACCTTGCTGTGATTGTAATGATTTAAGTTCCTTGAGTAGCGGTCATCCATGAATTAGAACGGTCGCTATTCTGTAGGAGCGGTCGCGACATAGGTCGAACTTCTGACCGCGAAACCTACTGTGATAAGGTTTCTTCTTTTAATTACATGGAGCGGTCGTATTCAGGTGAGGTGCGACCGCTATAAGTGTTCTGTTCACCTTATTTGAAGCAACCTAATCCTGCAACAAGATTTCTCAAACACAAGTTAAATAGATCATCCATTTGAGTTGTCAAGGATCAAAATTAAGGTCATTTGTCTAACAGAAAGCAAATCTTTTGGCTCGGGGTTTCTTCTCGATGAGGTATGTTAATGATAAATCCCTTGATGCTCTGCAAATTAGGACTAATTTTTATCGTTATGTGCAAATTCTTGGGTGGGAGAACCTAGTCTCCTTGCGACCTTTGCAGTTTCAAGAGCTGACTTTGGAATTTTTGACATCTCTTAAGGTTGAAAGAGATGAACAAAAAATTTGCTCTAGGATGAGTTTTAAATTGCTTGGGAAATCATTTGTGATTAATATTGAACAATTGAATGATATATATGGTTTCCATCAACATGGGGAAAGGTCGGTACCTAAAGAGTTTAAACAACAATTTGCTTGGGGAGCATTAGGCTCAGGGACTTATGTGGCCAAATCGGCCAAAGCATCTAAATTGAGCAATCCCGCATTGAGGTATTTGCATCGTTTTATGTCCTGCGGATTCTTTGCTAGGAAGGAGAGCCCGGGTGTAGTGGAATTGAGTGAGCTCTTTTTCTTGGATTGTGCATGTAATGCCGTGCCCACTAGTTTCGGCTATTGGTTAGCCGATGTTTTTGATAGTGTGGCCAATAAAAGGAGGGGGCAATTTGTATTGGAGGATTGATTACCACATTAGCAGTAGCCCTTCTTGATGATTTTGACCTGAGTACCAGTCGCATGACTAGAATTTTGGGTAATGACTCATTGGATTTGGCCACATTAGAGAAGATGCATATGGTGGTGCACAGGAGAGGGGCTTATATGATGGCTTCAACTGAACCAGAAGTACCGGGGGACAGACAGAAGAGAGCACGAGTCCAAGAGGAGTCCGATTCAGATTCTCTTGGTTTAGATAAAGATGCTCCGGTCTCGGGTAATCAAGAAATACTTAATAGGATTAAGGCATTGGAGGGCAAGGTGGACCGTAACCATGCTGAGGTTTTGCAATAGTTGGATCAGATTAATAGCAACCTTGCTAAGATCTTGAGTCTCCACCCCTCGGCTGCATCATCTTCACACCAGCCTTCACCGTAGATTTTGAGTTCCTTGCTTTATTGTGTTTAGTGTATTTTTGTTATTATTTTTCGTTTTTGTTTTTAATGTTAACATTTTCTATTTTGGATATTTTATTTTTATATATTTGTACTTTTTTTTTGAACATCTGTGTTTGTGATGAAAAGTTAGGGTTTTGCCTCACCAGGGTACGATGGAAGACAGGTTGTCCTTTAACTCTTTTTCTTTGATATTCTTGTTTTCCATTGAGGACAATGTAAATTCTAATGTGTGGGGTAATCTTTTAGCTTTTCTTTAATTTTTGTTTTGTTTGTCTTTTTGTGTTTTATTGTGTATTGTGCATGGCATGATTGTTGAAAACTTATTGATTTTTTTCTGTGATTCTGGTATTATATTTGAGACTTTAGTATCAGCATAGAGATTAGCATTTGAATTTATTCAGGATCAATTTTCGCATTCTGCAATTCATGACATATAAATCTTTGAGAACCCACCTTTATGAGTTTTGAGCCTCATGGATTAAATGTTATTGTTAATTGATTTTCTTTTCTTAAGTGTACACTTTCATGATTTTGCATCTCTAGAGCTTGCTTTTCCATACTAATTGAACTCACATTATGATTTCATCTCAAGTTTTAAAATGATGAAGGCAAATTAGGTTAGCCCTTTAGCTTAAAAAGACCTCCCTTAATATTGAATTCCTTAGTGAGCCAAGTTGAGCCTTTGACCTTTTCTTGATTGATCAACACAATTCATAACTCAACATTTTCTTATTATCATCATACCTGCATTAAGGAATGGAGTTCTTATGATATGACAATAGGGTGGTTTAATTCAAAAGTGTGGAGCAATTAAAAAAAAATGGTATTGCTATTTGGGGTTGAAATACATACTTTGCACATTGTATTTGATTACGAGTCGAGTATTCTTTTCCTCTACATTTTAAGCTAGATGTTCCATGCAAGTTTATATTTTGTATATATATATTAAAAAAAATGAAATGATGATAAAAATAAAAGAAAAAGAAAAAGAAATAAAAAAAGATATATATACAAAATTCATATATTTTCTAGCAAAAGAGGAATGTTGACTCATGTATTTTTCCTGAAGTATGCAAGTATGTGAAAGTATCAAGGGATTGGTGAGTATGCCATTTGAGGGAGTTATGAGTTTCTGAGCAAGAGTATTGTCTAATTTAGATACTCCATTTCTTGATGCTCCAGCTTAAATGTCTTTTCTCACACCTTCACCTTAGCCCCATTACATCCAAATGAAAGACCTTCGGATTATTTCTTGGGAAAATCAGTGAGGGAGATTGGATAATTAAGCAAGTTTATGGTAGTATGCAGTCATGAGTGGTATGAGTGAATTAACCTTTGAAATCGAGTGAAACACTTGGAAGAGAGATGAGATTTGTATGTCTGGATTAATGAATGAGTTAAGAAAATCTTGATTGAAGGAAATTGCAATTATTTATGTCTGAGTCTTGAAGGATTTCATCTTATATACTGGAATTATAGTTAAGGTTGTTTGAGTTTTTAATTTATGCCATGTGAATTTGCTTGAGGACAAGCAAAGTTTTAAGTGTGGGGTAGTTGTTTTGTTAGTTCTTGTTATAGATTTATATCTTATTTGTTATAATAATTATTGTTTTCTTTAGGTATTTTGGTAAATTCAATCGGTTTATTTAGTGTTTTCAATAATTTTGGTAGTTTGAATTTAATTCAGTGTTTTTGTTATTTTTGTCCTAGTTTTTAGTGCGGTGTTTATGTTTTGTTTGTTATTGTTTATTTACTTCTTGTTTAAAGTTTGTTTCAAGTTTTGTTTTAGGTTAAAAAGCCAAGGAACCAAGAAGAAGGAAAAATTGGACAGTAGCTGACACATGCAGAGGACACGGCCAAGCCACTAGCCATGTCCCATATCAAGCTAAAGAGAAGCCACAAGACACAGAAGGTGACACATGCAAGGGACACGGCCAAGCTTGTGGCTGTGTCCCTCCAAAATTGTCCAACACGGCCAAGGGAACTCCAAACTGGCCGTGTCACTCAAGCACTCCAAAGAAGAAAAGAAGAAACTCTCACAGAAGCGAACACACTTAAGGGACACGGCCAAGCTTGTGGCCGTGTCCCTCCAAAGACATCCAACACGGCCGTGTCTCATCCAACTTGGCCGTGTTTCACTCAAGTCCAAAGCAAAGAAAGAAAATTAAGCAGTAGAAGACACAAGCAAGGGACACGGCCAAGCTTGTGGCCGTGTCCCTCCAAAGACCTCAGACACGGCCAAGTCTCCTTTAACCTGGCCGTGTCACTCATGGATTAATGAAGACGCGCGGAGGTTTCGTATAAATATTAGAATTAGGGTTTTCTTAATGGTTGTTGAGAGTTTGAGATTAGATTAGTCGTCAGAGAGTGAAGTTAGGGTTTCTAACTTTGTTTTCTTAGAGATTATTGAACACTTTGGATTAAACTAGCTTAGATTAGATTTGTTCTTGCCATTGATACATTCTTCGAGCAAGTTCTGAACAAGAGATTCTTCAAGAGCTAAGAAGTTTGCAGGTTTGGGAGTCATACTAGAATCGCCCGAAGGGGAACTTATCCCTTTAGCCAAGAAGTTGAAGTTTAAGGTGACCAATAATATGGTGGAGTATGAAGCATGTATTTTTAGTTTGGAAACTCTGATGATTATGAAGGTGGATAAGGTGCAAGTCTTTGGCGATTCATTGCTAGTAGTATCCCAAGTAAATAGAGAGTGGGAGTTAAAAGAAGAGAAGCTAAAACCATACAACCATTACTTGACCTTGATGAAGAATAATTTTAAGGAGTGTGGGTTTATACACCTACCAAGAGAAGAATACCAGATGGTTGATGCCCTAGCCACATTAGCTTCAGTATGGAAAAATCCTATCAACTTATTCCTTAAGCCTCTGATTTTGACCAGTTCATCAACTCTTTGCTATGAATATGAGACAATCATGGAAACTGATACAGATCATGATGCGTGGTATGACACAATAAGATAGTTTTTCGAGGATAAGGAATACCCGTTGGGGGAAGCAAAGAAAGAAAGAAGAGCCATAAGGTGATGGTCCATACAATACATCACCTTTCCTGGAGAGTTGTATCGAAGATGGCCTGATGGGGTGCACTTGAGATGCTTAAGGAAGCCTAAAGTGGAGCATATCATGTCAGTAATACACGCGGGAAGTTGCAGTCCACACGTGAGTGGTTTAGCCCTAGTTAAGAAGATAATTCAATAAGATTACTACTGGTTGACCATGGAGAGAGATTGTATTGAGTTTGTGAAAAAGTGCCAGGAATGTCAGATGTATGGTAATTTGAATCGCATGCCTCCTGAAGAATTGCATTCTATGTCTTCACCTTGGCCCTTAGCAACTTGAGGGATTGACATTATAGGAGAGATACATCTGGCAGTTTCAAATGGTTACCATTTCATTATAGTAGCTATAGATTATTTTTCAAAATGGGTCGAAGTTGAATCTTTCAACAAATTGGGGCAAGACAAATGGCTAGATTTATTGAAAAGAAATCTCATCTGCAGGTATGGGGTACAGTTTTAAGGTATAGTTGAGGACTTATTTTCGAAGTACCGAATCCATAATCACCGATCCTCCCCTTATAAACCAAAGGCTAATGGTGCAGTATAAGCAACAAACAAGACAATTAAGCATATCCTATCCAAGATGACTAAGACGTACAGGGATTGGTCGGAGATGCTTCCTTTTACTTTGTGGGGATACAGAACAAGTGTGTGAACTCCGACTGGAATGACACCGTTCTCTTTGGTTTACGAGATGGAGGTAGTGCTACCAATTGAAATTGAGATCAAGTCATTGAGAGTGGTCTTGAAAGCTAAACTGCCTGAGACGGAGTGGGTAGTAAGAAGGTACACATAGTTAGCTCTACTAGAAGAAAGGAGGTTAAAAGCATTGTATTATCATCAACTGTATCAAAGGAAGATAGCCCAGGCCTACAATAGAAGGGTTAAGATCAGAAAACTCAGAGTCGGCGACTTAGTGTTGAAGCAATGTAAACCTAATGTATCTGATCCAAGAGGAAAATTTAGGCCTAGTTTGGAAGGACCATATGTTGTGAAACAAGTCATGAACAAGGGTGCAGTCAAGTTATCAGACATGGATGGGAATGAGTTTAGTGAGCCAGTGAACATTGACAGGTTGAAGAGGTTTTATGTATAAAAAAAAGAAAGAGATAGCTCGCTAGGTTGAAAACCCAAAAGAGCGGCCTAGGCAAAAGTTAGAGTAGTCCACTAGTTTTGAAAACCCAGAAGGGCGGGCTAGGCAACAATTAGGGCTAGGAGAGAGAAAATTGTCAATTAGAAAACCCAAAGGGGCTAGTTGGCAATAGGAGTGATCTTATGTATGCTGACTTTATGTTTGGTTGTTCCCCAATTTAATAAAATAGAATTAATATTAAAATTATTCTATGTGCACTATTTTAGTATTTGACCAAATATGGAAAAAACAAATAAACACAATAGTGAAAGATGATGACAAATTATAATAGGAAAAGATGCATCTCTTTTTATTATTTTTATTATTTTTATCCTAACAATATTCTTTCTAAAGAAATTGACAAATGTAAGATCTATGGAACATGATAAGTGTAGCGTGCAGGCCAACTTTGCTTCAGCCGATCCAAGTGGACTTCAGTAAGACAAGGCATGTCCAAATCAGGAGTAAACTCGGAACCTCAAGGCTCGGCTCCATACTGACGGTCAAGCTGGCAAGGATCATAGCAAGTACCTCAACGAAGAGCAGCGAGAGGAACATACATCAAATATGTCTGAATGGTGATACGAGAAATCTTTCGCCAAGGTACTAACCAACGGATGTTGACTGCAGTGCGTGAGTGGATCTAGTCAACCCAGTCGGCATATGAAGAAGCAGGGTGGAGCAGTTTTCTAGCAGAGTAACATCGCGATTGATATCTAAAAAAATCCATAGATAGAGTCGAGTAAGGAGAGACGCTCCTAAAGCCAAATCTATAAGCACAAGAAAAAAAGAGGCCTGTTAGTTCAAAAATCTGCAAGGACGGCCTCAGCAAAAATTAGGGCGGCTCGCTAATTCTAAAATCCCACAAGGGCGGACTAGGCAAAAATTAGAGCAATATAAAAAAAGGGGCCTAAATTGAAAACCCAAAAGGGTAGTTTAGGCAATTACCTAAAGCAGCAATGGACTCCCGGCCAATCTCCTTCATAATCCCATTTTAAGTTGGTCCAGTCCAACTAAAGTCTCAGCTATGATCATAGGTATTGGCGTCAAGCCACCTTCCATTTGGTCCATGATATCCAATACTCATGGATCGATATCGCCATCGGAAGAAACAAGTAAGAATTAGCCAAGCAAGCATAGACAAAGCATATGTCCCCATGCCTTAGTAGGAGCCAAATGAGAAATGCAAAAGTCAATTAAGGGATCAAGCAGAATTTTCTCACCTTTCGTCAACTGTAGAACTTCGGGCTTTAAAAGTTGAAATAATATTTGCATCTTTTATTAAGTTCTGGAAATCAATATAGGCAACACCATTGGATGATTGCTTGGATATCCAAGGAAGGTCTCAAACTCGTCAATCATGGGACATATCTCAAAGTCATTTATCTTAAATGTCCTAGAATTCGCATTCCAAAAGGAAACCATGGCATGTAAAAAAGAATGGTCCAGTTTAATATTTTGAAAACACTTCAAAGTATTGATTTTAGACCAAGATATTTGTTCCCAATGAATGGATTTCATATCTTTAAATAAACCTTTTATTTTCTTCAAATTGAGTTCTGTCATTGTTGAAAATTAAAGGAAAATTAAACTTGTTAAAAGGAATTTTGATGCTGAAATTGAAAATTCGTGGAAAATTTCCTAGCTTCTATATGGGAAATAGCATGGAAAGAAGATTTATATAGGGCTCAATTTTTATCTTGAAGGGCTCTTTTAATGACAGTTCCATACCGATTAACTGTTAAATTTCTTCGTGTGTCAGAATATCGTTAGTAAGAGGGACCGGAAGGCCATAGTACCGGATATCAGTTATGGTTGTATAATCGACTGGGCCAATGGTTATCTCTCCTATAGGTAGATAAAAAGAATGGGTCATGTCATCCACTGCTCCGACAATGCTTGAACTACACTCCTATCTATCGAAAACTCCTTAGATGGTAATTCAAAGATAAAACTTTGGAAACCGTACTCTCGGACAATCTGTTTTATCCGAGAGGGTGCTACGTCATACCATTGTCAGGCTTTATAGATACACCCTCCGTCCCAGACAACACAGTGATCATGCTAACATGAAGCCAGGTAAGTTAACATGAGGTAAGTATATCATCCTACTAATGCCATTGATTCATAGCCTAAGATTACTCGTTATGTTATATTTTAATTTATTTATTTATTTATTAAATTCTTAATAATAGTTCACTATTTAATTTATTTTTAATATTTTCTAATCTTTAGTACTATTAATAATTAATAATTAAAAACTAAAAAAATAATAAAAAATGAAATAATAAAATGAAATGAAATAATACATATTTGTGCTATTAAAATATTAAGTTGAAATGTTACCTTAGTTTTTTAACTTGAACTGCGATGAAGCTGCATCCCAGTTACTACATTTACAGTACCATTTTCATATCGTCGAATAAATTATATCAACTCAGCATTGGATTGAGGCCCTGATCTGGAAGCATGCATCCTCTTCATTTGCTTATCAACTCTCTACTTATTTCAACTTGAAAACATATAAATGATTTGTGAATGAATGTAAGTGTGCATGAGTATTGAAGAAATGAACCGTTTATATAGGTAAAGTACAAAGGAAAAAGACAAAAGGAAAAAGGGAAAAATAGTAATTCCGGTGAAAAAAAAAAAGAGCCCACAGTGAATCTCACTATTAGTGAATAGTTAGTGAACAGTGAGTGAAGAGTAAATAAACAGTGAATAAATAGTAAATTCAATTATTCAATTTAATTATTCAGATATTTGCGTTTCTAAAAATATTTTGGTACTTTTAAAATATTTTTGCATGCAGGGGCAAGAGTATACAGGTATGGTGAAAATAGTTAAATTTTTTTTGTAAATTTTTTTTAATATCATACTGACTACAATCATTTTTTGCAGATAACCCAAATTATTTTTTAGTCCAGAACTCACCTCGACTTCAGAACCCAAATTATTTTTGAGTCCAAAAACTCACCCCGGGTCTAGAACCCAAATTATTTTTGAGTTCAGAACTCACCTCGAGTCCAGAACCCAAATTATATTTTAGTCCAAAAACTCACCTCGGGTCCAGAACTCAAATTATTTTTATGTCCAAAACTCACCTTGGGTCCAGAACTCAAATTATTTTTAGTCCAAAACCTCACCCCGGGTCTAGAATCTAAATTATTTTTTAGTCCAAAACTCACCTTTGGTCCAGAACTCAAATTATTTTTTAGTCCAAAAACTTACCTCGGGTCTAGAACCCAAATTATTTTTTAGTCCAAAACTTACCTCGGGTCCAGAATCCAAATTATTTTTGAATCCAAAACTTACCTTGGGTCCAAAACCCAAATTATTGTTTAGTCCAAAACTTACCTCGGGTCTAGAACCCAAATTATTTTTGAGTCCAGAACTTACCTCGAGTCCAAAATCTAAATTATTTTTGAATCCAAAACTCACCTCGGGCTCAGAACCCAAATTATCTTTTAGTCCAGAACTCAAGCCAACCTTAGTACGGAGTCCAGTCTGACTCTAAATCCAGTCAAAAATTATATTGTTTTTCACTCTCTTTTGTTGTAGTAACAGATCGCTCAAGAAGGGGGCAAACTGTAGACCCTTAATTTTTTATCCAGTCCAGTTCAAAAATTTTAAAACAGTCCAAAATAATTTTTGCGGTATATAATATTTATTTTAATATTTATTATTTATTTTGATTTATTTTACTTATTATTTATTATTTATTTTGTTTATTATTTATTATTTATTTATTATTTATTATTTATTTGAATATAATATTTATTTTACTTTTCATTTATCATTTATTTATTTTTAAAATATATTTATATAAATAAAAAATAAAAAATTGACGACGGCAGAATCGGAGACAAAAGTCGCTAGCACGACCGCAAGCAAAACCTGCAGCTAAATTGCGCCCCGTGCAATTTTGCCCGCGCCTAGCAGCAGCTCGCCCAACGCCAGTCTTGCCCGGGCCCACGAGCAATTTTCGCCGAAACCTTATTTTACTTGGTTTTTTATTTTATTTCCAATACAGTTTTTAATTTTCTTAACATACTAGTTTTTTTTTATTTTTTTCCTATAAATACCACATTAAAAATACACAGAAAAGGATGGGAATTTTACTGAGAATTATTTGAACTCTTCTTAGCAATTTGCTCAGAACCTTTGACAGGTGAAGGAAGGAGCAAGAGGCAGCAAGAAACAAACAATCATCCAACAACAACCAAAGACGTTAATCAAACAAAAAATCCATAAAAGGCAGCACACATTGTCTTTGTTATTGTTCAACCAAAATTAAAATTGTGGTGGAACCAACAACGGATGTTTGAGTTTCTATTAACTTGTTCATATTTACAGTAGCCTTATTATTCAGTTTGATTAATTTTTTAAACATATAATAGATGGGTTTTATTTAAACACATTGATCAATTATTTTATTTACTATCTAGTCTCTATTTAAAATGATAAAAAATTATTTTTTCAAAACCCTAATATCTTAATACCCATTAAATTAATTTTTGAAGTCTAAAACCCTAATTGCATTTTTCTAATACTACAAAATAATAATTTATTTTCTCAAAACCATAATCAATCATATTTTTTAAAAATTCACAGTAGCCTATTCTTTCCAAATACCTAACTTTTAATCCTATTTTCATGAGTTTCAATTTTTTTACTTAAACCCTAAACCTTAATATTATTTTCATAAAACTTCTAAAACCCTAAATCCAAAACATCCATTCTTTAAATTCAAACCCTAATTTATTTCAAACCTAATCTTTAATTCAACCTGTTTGTCCATCCAATAGCCATGTTATTTCTTTTATATTGAATATTTCTTAGTTGACTAATCCAGTAAATAAAAAATCCTAATTGTTAAACATAAAACCTATGAAACCCTAATTTTTCTCAAGAAACCCTAATTGATGCATAAACCCTAAATTTATGTACTTACTGCTTTATTTAAATTAGATGAATGTTTATTATATATTTTGATTGATGTTTCATGTCCTTGATGAATAATTTACTTATTATGAATGGTTGGTTATTTTTATTGATTTGCTTTGGTTTCAAAACATTGTAAGAGGTATGTTTTCATATTTTGGGTACCTCATATTGTGAGCATCATGTAAATTAAATTATTTTTATATTTTGAGATTAATGTAAAGGACATGTTTCCAATTTTTGGTGGGTGTCCTATTTAGTTTTAGACATTGGACGATGTAAGGACACGTTTCTATCCTCGGATGGGTGGCTATTTATTTATTTTGTTTGAACATTGCTTTGATTTTAATATAATGATGCTTTACTTTAATTATCACATGTAGTATGGATAATATTATTATATTTAAGAATTTTATAATTTTAAGACCTGCAAAGGAGGTCGGTTCCAATGAACCAGGCATTGTAGGGGTGCTGGGTCATTTCTCACCTTCCCCATACTCACCTAACTTTCCAAACCCATTAGGGGGTTAGGGATTCCTTAGGAATCGAGTCATCTACCCCTTTCTTTTCTCGGCCCATCCAAGTGGCGACTTCATTTTCTCCGGGCTCAGACCCGTGCTCTATAAGATCCCGAGCTTAACAGTGCTGAAGTCGCAAGAACCATTCCACTGGAAGTGGGGGCAACAATCTCCGCTCACAAGTTAGTTGCAAATTTCTTGTAAATTCAAAAAAGAAACCCTAATCTTTTTTTCAAAATCCCAAAACCATGATTTTATCCAAAAAACCTTAACCTTATTTCTAAAACCCTAATATTGTTTCCAAAACCCCAAAACCATGATTTTATCCTAAAAACCCTAACTTTTACCCTAAAACCTTAATTTTGTTTCCAAAACTCTAAAACCCTAATTTGTATCTTAAAACCCTAACTTCTACCCTAAAACCTTAATCTTGTTTTCAAAACCCTAAAACCATGATTTTATATTAAAATCCTAATTTTATTACCAAAACCTTAATTTGTAAGATTAAAACTCAAAAACCCTAATTTTGTATTAGAAACCTAATTCACATTAAAAAAAACCCTAGTTTCATATGTAAAACCCTGATTTCACATGATTAATGCCTAATTTAAGATTAAACCCTAGATTTGATTATTTGATTTGTTATTATATGCTTATGATGGATGATGAGCTTTGATTTTATTTTGTTGTTTATGATGGAAAATTGAATGGTTTAATTATATTTGATTATTTGGATTTGAAGAATGATGTAAAAGGCATGTTTCCAATAAGTGGGTGCCTTATTTTGTTCTTTTATCTTATTTGAGTTTTGGGATTAATGTAAAGGATAAGTTTTCACTAAATGATGGGTGTCCTATTTAATTTCTTATCTTTTGGGCATTAGACATTGTAAGGGTATGTTTCCATCTTGTATGAGTGCCCATTTTGTTGGTTTGTTTGGACTTGCCTTGATTTTAATATAATGAATATTTATTTATTTTTAATTGCATGTATTATGGATAATTTCACAATAAGTTAAGAATTTAATAATGTTTAGACATAAAAAAGAGGTTGGTTACAATAAACAGGGCACAATGGGAGTGTTGGGTTATCTCACATTCCCCATCCATACCCAACTTTCTGAACCTAGTAGGGGATAGGAATTTCATAGGAATTGAGTCATCCACCCTTTTCTATTTTCCCATCTCATCTGGGTGGTGACTCTTTTAGGCCTATGTTCTCTAAGGCCCTGAGCCTAACAGTATTGAAGTCGCAATACCCATTCCACCAGGAGTAGAGGCAAAAATCTCCGCTCATAGTGGCGACTTCACTAGGGATAAGAGAAGTTGATTCCATTGGTCTTTATATTATTTTATTCTTTCTTATTATGATATTATCCATTGCATTACTTAGATTGTATTGTACGCATAAGTTAGGATGCCCTGTGTAACCTGAGTTATGTTGTGTAAGAGATACCATTCTTTCACTCAAGGTATGGAGATTAAGCATGGCATAACTACTCATAGCCTCGTACCTTTTGGTATATACTTGCTATGGGAACTTAAACTTTTTCAATCCAAAGACTAAAGCTCATGTAATTGGCCTAGTAACATTCCTTAGGTTTAACCCAAATTCTTGTTGTTTGACTATGGTTAATATATTTTGATTTGAGTTATGACTTATTTGGTTTATTTTTTTCCTAATATAACCCAATTGTGGTGTAAGCCCAAAAAATTTTAAAGCCTAAAATAGTTTTAAGGGACCGAGAGCCCAAAATAATTTTACTCTTCTAAGCCCAAAAGACCAAAATCTTTTTCAAAGATGGTCTTTGGACATAAAACCTTTTTAAAATGGGCCAGAAATCCTTTTCCACCTTATGGCCTAAGCATAAAGCCTAAGACTTATTTTACCATGGGCATTGAAACACTATTTAATGGGCTCAAAACTATTTTTCACTTCATTCAAATTACAAACTTTTTCTTAAATGAGTTACAACTAGTTGGGTCAATTATGGAATATTAAAATCAATTGTGGGACTAATTTATACCAAGACTTGTTAGTCATGGGCTTGTTTGTGGCATGAATTATTAGTTGCTTCTCCAAATGAGAAATTTATTGATGATAATTAATTTAGTTTTAATCCATAATATAGCATGAAAGCTAGTTTTAGTTTATCCAATGGATTAAGGCTTAATTAGTGGGAATTAT
The DNA here is from genome assembly GCA_947685225.1 of Garcia nutans. Taxonomy (NCBI): domain Eukaryota; kingdom Viridiplantae; phylum Streptophyta; class Magnoliopsida; order Malpighiales; family Euphorbiaceae; genus Garcia; species Garcia nutans. The sequence goes on along the minus strand of CANTUV010000037.1, from coordinate 6,196,476 downwards.
CATAGACTGACTTCTAAATTTAAAAAGATAATTATTGCTTAATCTGTCTGAGTAGATCTCTCAAAAATAAAATATTCCATGTTGATGTTTTGTTGACCACATACCTATGAAAAGAGACTTGATATTCATGTGTGGGTGATATAAGGTTGGAAGGAACACCCTTACTCTCTTTGTTTGTTTGTTACTTGTACATACATGCATACATGCATTACATTACATGGCATTGATCCTTTCTAGCTCACAGACATGGAGTACAGCAGTTCAAGGGCCTACAACAACTTGAACTACGCCAGTGACTTAGAATCTAGTCAGAACTCAGTCAACTTCACACCAAAAATAATGGATCCTGAGCAAGTTCAAAAACTGGTGAATGATACCCTCAACTCCAAGGTGGAAGAATTGAAGGGGGCCCTGGCTAAGATTATGAGGAGTCAACTATTTCCACTATTGGAAGATAACAATACCAAAGCATCTGCTAGCAATAAAAAACAAAAAGATAAGGGAAAGGCTAAGGTAGCTGAGATAGCCTCTAAGGAAGATGAAGTAGTAATAGATGATGATAACTAGGATGCATACTTCCAAGATCCTCAAGAAAAAAGAAAGAAAAGAAAGTTGTGGATAAAACTGAAACTGCTGATGTGGAAAAGATTATTGCTAATTTAGAGAAGAAGTTTGAAAAGAAGCTAAAGGCTGAGGAGGTATCAGAAGTGGATAAGCTATTTGAACAAGATGAAGAAGTCCCTTACAAGTTCAAGAAGCCTTCCTTAACTAAGTTCGATGGAACAAGGAACTCTCATTTACATGTCAAGTAATACATCACTGTCATATAGTCTGCCCGAGCTACTAAAGCTCAAACTCTAAGGTACTTCATGCTCTCATTGGATCTTGTTGCACAAAGCTGGTTCAACACCTTAGAGGAGAGTACTCAAAAGAATTAGGATATGTATTATAAAGCCTTCATCCAGCAGTATGGTTATAATGTTGAATTGGAAGCTACCCTGATGAAGGTAGAATCAATCAAGCAAAAGCAGAATGAGAACTTCATCGATTATGTGAAGAGATAGAGAAATAAGGTTGCATTACTTAAAAAGAGGCCAGAGGAGTCTGATCAGATTAGGATGATAGTGAAAGGTGCCCTACCTAATATATGTGAATGGATGTCTCACACGTTCCTCAGATATTTCAAAGATCTTCTCTAAGTTAGTTTATAGATATAAGAATGGGAAAGAGAGAATAACTATTTTTCTGAAAGAAGAAATGAGAAAAGAAATTATCAGTCTGGCAGTCAAGGTACACAAAAAGCAGTAGATGTCAACACAACTGGTCAAGCAAATAGGAGGCAATTTTTAGAGTTGGGAAAACCTCTGTCTTGGGTTTTCAACAAGTTGCAGAAAAAAGGGGTTGATACAGCCATTGGCTCTTTGACCTTTGTCGAATCCTCTTCCATCAAGCTTTAATGCTAAGGCCTTTTGTCAATTCCATCACGTGCAAGTGCATGAGACATACAAATGCATGCGATTAAGGCATGAGATCCAAGATTTGATCAACAGTGGTAAGCTACATGCGCCCGATAAGCCTAACACCAAGAGCGATCCTTTGCCTAAATTTGGAAGAGTGCCACCACTAGCGACCTTTATGATAGGAGGAAGATTGACAAAAAGTCTTGTCTTGTTGTCTTTTTAAGACAGAGATGGAGAAATTACTAAAGAGGAGGTACTACTAAGCAAGCTTGAACCAACTATGGATGAGGAGGCGATGACCATTTTGAAACAGATCATACAGAACCTCATTGATGATGGAAAAATCTTTGCCCTTGATATGTCCAAGTAGATAAAAAAATTTTTACTATAATTGAACAAACTTCCTTAGGCCTGAGTACTACTTATTTTATTTTATCTTTCTTTAGAACAATTATTTTTTTATTAATTAATATTTTTGCAAATAAACTATTTATGTTTTTGTCGATCTTTACTCATTTTGGTAGTCAACCGATGACGAATCTAGCCTATTATTCATAAATTAGTATATCTATGCATGACTTTACTAGGTGAGGGAGTTGTTTTATAGCATCGAGCTATGTATGCTTACTTAGATAGGGCTCATGCATAATGAGTGTCTAGGTCCTAGTCCATCTTAGAACATGCTTTGAAGAACTTTTAAGGCAAAATTAAACTATGCTTATTTAAGGGACAAATGATCTAGGCATTATTTGGCAAGCCAATAACTAGTATCTACCATGTTAACATCAATCCCTAGTTTGTCCCTTTGAGCCTTCTTGAGAATTTTAGCTTGCTTTTATTGGCTTATATACCCTAATAACTTACTTTGAGCTGCTGCGATACTTGTGGCAAGTTTGATGATCACTAAGGTACTAAGAGGCAAGAAGATCAAGGAAAATGATGCATAATCAAGACCATGAGGATAGCTGAACATTACCAGAATTATACCTAATATCTCATCTCTTTTATCATTGAGATAAAGTCAAAGCAACAAAGAATTCATCCTTACTGAAGCATACTCATCCTACTCCATTCATAGTCAAAAGATACAAACAAAATAACTCTCTTAGAGTTAGGACTCAAAATAAAAAAAGAAAAAGAAAAAGAAAATGACAGAAACAAAAAAGGGAAAGAAGAAAAGAAAAAAAATAAAAAAAGGAAAAAAAATAAAAAAAAAGAAGAAAAATAAAAGAAAAGAAAAAGGAGAAAAAGGGAAGAACAATAGGGCTTCAAATTTTTTGCAAAAACAAAGATCATCCTAATTAAATCTAGATTTCTGCCAAGAAGATAAGCTCTATCTTTTCACGAAGCAAGATTTCAAGCTCTGTCTTTACATGAAGCAATATTTTTAAGTCATGTTTTTCATCGAAGCAAGATAACAAGATGCCTAAAAAGTGAAAATGAAGTCTAGAGTTTAATGCTTTTCAACTATCTACTGTTCCAGCAGAAGTTTGTAGTGTGAAGATTTATCTATAATGTTACATTAGCTCCAATCTAAAAATGGTCTTCATTTAACTCATATCCTTTATAGACTCCATTTCAAGCCTATTAAAGACCTATTGATCTCTTTTATAAGTAGAGTCTATTAGTAAAGATTGTTTGATTAAGCATGCATATGAGATAGACAATATATAAACTCAATGAGACCTTTGACCAAGCAATGTGTATGTGCCTATCCGAAGTGCAACAGTTCTTGCTTACATGGAAATGATTCCCAAGCTTAGTATGGTTACTAGGGCTGTCATGTTATAGATATTTTAATTTGAAAAATTGAGCTCTGAGATATATTGACACTGATTTGGCAAAGCCTAAATGTGATTTGAAAATTAAAAAACTGGGTTTTTTTTTATATGAGCCTTCAAGTTTAGGGAAGTATGTTTTATTGTTGAACCTCAGAGGATATATTGGGCAAATGTGGTCTAATGAAAGAATCACTTGCAAGGTCATGTCATGAAGAAGTTGCCAATCAAATATGTTGAAATGGATGTCTCTTGTGTCTCTAACTATACTGCTTGGGCCCTACCACTTATGTTTTCAACATCTTAGAGATAAAAACCATAAATGTGAAGTTTTTTGCTATTCTAATACAAGACCTGAATGAGCATCTGGAAAGAACCAATGGGAGTGTTTTTACTTATCACCTAGGTCTGTGAGTCAATAGAACCACTATAAGTATCATCCATGCATATCATGAATACATAAGCATATCACACTGTATTTTTATCTTGTGTTACCTATTTTTTGTCAAAGTGAATAACAGACACCCTGTAAAGTAAATAATCAAAAGTAGATATGGAATCAGGGGGCATGAAAGGGCCATTGCAAAAGAAAGAAGAGATGCATACTTGTGCAAAGAACTAGACAAAACACAAACATCAATCAGAGCCTGCATGGGAATAAAATTAATGGTTTGAGCCTACATAAGAGGGAAAAAATTTCTCTTTTCAATTTTTGAGTTTATGCACATACAAAACATTTTCAAACTTTAATATTTTGCCACGCAGGGGGCAAAGAGAGGATATGAGGGCTAGCTGAAAATAGCTGAATTTTTTGCATAGTTGAAGAACTAAAAGAATGGAACAAGAAGAAAATCAGAACTCTCATTTGAGTGAAGGTACAAAAGATCAGGACAAATGTCCAAGAATAGAAGATCAGTCCAGTTGAAAAGCAGAAGTTGAGGCAAGATGAAAGTCCATCCTCAAGAATAGAGAATCAAGATAAAGATTCATTTCTGTAAAGGCATACATTTTCAAGAGGATTTGTTAAAGCATCCACTACCCAACCTATATTAGATTTATTGAAGTATCCTAACAGCACAATCTCTAGCCTATATTGGATTTGTTGAAGTATTCTAACGGCGCAGTTTTTCTTGATATGTTGAAGTATCCAAGTTTGTTTATAGTGAGATATTAGAGTCACTCACTGTCCTACCAAGATATTATAGTCACCTGGTATGATGGTTTTTATTGAGATATTAGAGTCACCCGATGACTATTTTGATTTACCAAGATATTAGAGTCGCTTGGTAGATTTCATCAGGATATTAGAGTCGCTCGATGGCTGTTTTCACTAACTAAGATATTAGAGTCACTTGGTGATTTTATTGAGATATTAAATTTGCTCAATAGACCCATTGGGATATTAAAGTTGCCCAATGACTCATTGAGATATTAGAGTCACTCAATGGTTTTATTGCTTAGTCATTTCATCGGGATATTAAAGTCGCTTGATGAACCTATTGGGATATTAGAGTTACTTAATAGTCTATTAGAATATTAGAGTAGTTAAACAAGTCAAGAACCCAAACCAATTCTCGGGTCTAGAATCCAAATTCCAATCTCAGGTCTAGAACCCAAATTTTAGTCTCGAGTTCAGAACTCAAATTTCAGTCTCAGGTCCAGAACCCAAATCCAGTCTCAGGTCCAGAACCCAAACTCCGGTCTCATGTCTAGAACCCAAATCCGACCTTGGGTCTAGAACCCAATTCATTCAAGTTCACTAAAATCAAGATATCAAAGTCACCCGGTAGTTTCACCGAGATATTAGAGTCGCTCGATACATGGTGGTTTGATCAAAATATTAGAGTTGCTTGATGGTTTTCATCGGGATATTAGAATCGCTCGATGATTATTTTATTTTACCAAGATATTAGAGTTTCTTGATGGTTTTCATTGGGATATTAGAGTTGCCCAATAGCCCGTTAACATATTAGAATCATTCAACAGTCAAATGTCGATGCTCAATGGTTCCTCACCATAGGGTATCCATTCTTTGAATTTCTATTCTCTTGTCTCTATGTGTTTGTTTTGTAGATGCTTGGTGCAAAATTTAGAAGCTATATCATTGCTTTTCACTCTCTTCTACTGAAGTATTAGATCATTCAAGTAGGGAAAAAACTGTAAACCCTTAAATTTGGCCCTGAATGAGTTTAGTTCTAATTGAGAGGCCCAAATTAAGTCCAATACAATTTTATGAAGCCTAATCAAGTTTGATCCTAATTAATAGAGGTCAAGCCAAATTCGGTCTGACTTTAAAAGCTTAAACCTAGTTTAAAGTCTTGAATTAGATCAGTACAATACATAAAGGCCTAAGTTAAATCTATTTCAATTTTAAAAGCCCAAATCAAAAGTAAATCCAATGAAAAAGGCTGAATAGATTCTGGTTAAACTCGAAACCATAAATAATTGAGTCGACCTAAGCTTCATGTTGAATTGGTATGCCAATTCGACATGAGCAAGGCTCATATCAAATTGGCTTTGTGCCAATTCGACATGAGCCTATGTTCATATTGAATTAGGCACCAATGCTCATGTTGGATTTGCCTCAGTCGGCCCTAATTTAAAGAATTTTAATCTTTCTTGGACTCAGATGGTGCAAGCTTTCCTTAGTCAGCTAGAACTACTCAGCACCGTTGCCCTAGATTTTCCTATAAATATAAAAGCCACGACAATTAAGAAAGGGGGGCAACAACGCATAACAACAACAACCCAATTAAGAAAGAAAAGCAATCAATACACAAAACCCAAACACACAATCAACACACAGCAACAGAGAATGTAGTAAGAATTGTCTTCAAATTGCTTTGCTCAACCAATATAGAATTTGACTCAAGCAATAAACAAAATAGAAAGCTCAATTCAACATATTAATATTGGTGGAGCCAACACGCATGTATTACTATTTATTAATTGATTCAATTCAGTTTCATGGTTGATTTTTATTAATCAATGTACTGTGTATCAATGTTGCCAAATCTTTATAGAAGTTATAGATTTAGGGTTTGAAATAACTAATAAGTTAGTTGCACATTTCTTGTATATTCAAAAAAGAAACCCTAATCTTGTTTTCAAAATTCCAAAACCATGATTTTATCCTAAAAACCTTAACCTAATTTTCAAAACCCCAAAACCATGATTTTATCCTAAAGACCCTAATTTTTATCCTAAAACCTGAATTTTATTTCCAAAACTCTAAAACCCTAATTTGTATCTTAAAACCCTAACTTCTACCCTAAAATCTTAATCTTGTTTTCAAAACCCTAAAACCATGATTTTATCTAATTTTATTACCAAACCTTAATTTGTATGATTAAAACTCAAAACTCTAATTTTGTATTAGAAACCCTAATTCACATTAAAAAAATCCTAGTTTCATATGTAAAATCCTAGTTTCTAATTTAAGATTAAACCCTAGATTTGATTATTTGGTTTGTTATTCTATGCTTGTGATGGATGATGAGCTTTGATTTTATTTTGTTGTTTATGATGGATGATTGAATAATTTAATTATATTTGATTATTTGAATTTGAAGAATGATGTAAAAGGCATGTTTTCACTTAGTGGGTACCTTATTTTGTTCTTTTATCTTATTTGAGTTTTTGGATTAATGTAAAGGACACATTTCTGCTAAATAATAGGTGTCCTATTTAATTTTTTATATTTTGGGCATTGGACATTGTAAGGACATATTTTTATTTTGTATGGGTGCCCATTTTATTGGATTGTTTGTACTTGCCTTTATTTTAATTTAATGAATCTTTATTTATTTTTAATTGCATGTATTATAGATAATGTCAAAATAAGTTAAGAATTTACTAATATTTAGACTTGAAAAGGAGGTCGATTCCAATGAACTGGGTGTTATGTAGGTCATTCTCATCTTCTCCATGCGTACCCAATTTTCTGAACCTAGTAGGGATTGGGGATTCTTTAAAAATCGAGTCATCCATCTTTTTTTATTTTTTAGGTCCATCTAGGTGGCGACTCTAAATTGTCCGGGTTTAGGCCCATGTTCTCTAAAGCCTTTAGCCTAACAGTGCCGAAGTTGCAATAACTATTTCACTGTTTCGCCTCCGCTCACATATTGTATGTTGAAAGATTGTGTTTTGATATTATTTCTTGTATATTGTTTATGTTTTTTGCCTTTTTTTTCATATGGGGTTTTTGGTTTTTTGTGAATGTAAATATGCCTGATGGTTTTGTTTGATATAAAATAAAAAATAGATTTTTTTTTCGTTCATTCTTTGTTGATATTTAACAGATCTTGATTGTTGCATCAACATGTTTATAAAACTGGATTTTTTTAATATTTGTTGATATTTTTTGGTATTTTACATTAGGTTTTTGGTTTTCTGTAAATATATATTAGCTTGATCGTTTAGATATAAAACTAAAAATGATTTTTTTTTGGTTTTGCTTCTTTGATTCTTTGTTCATATTTTACCGATCTTGCATCTCTCTGGCTTTTGCCCAATCCGAGCCCACCCATGTGAATCCAACCGAGCCTAGAATTAGTGCAGGTCGATCAAAATTAATTGCCAATCGGTCAACTTCGGATGCATATTTTAGGCTAAAATTCGGGTTCAGTCAGTTTAATATATTCTCCAAACCCAACCAAACCGGCCCATCCCATATTTATGGACATGGCCATATATATCACACTTAAACACGTTCATATATAGCACATGTATATTCAACACAATCATGTCTATATAAAATACTGCAGAAGAAAAATATTGTTTAAACATAATCATGTCTCAAGTAAATCCAAACCCCACTAAACCCATTCAAAAATAAACAAACAACAAATTCATAAACAGTATTTTAAAAAATAGGAAGAGTTCATAATAAAAACTATATTACAAACAAAAATATTTCTTTTTTCCATATGAAACATATTAATTTAAGATGTCAATCATATTTCCTATCAAAAAAAAAAAACTAGAATTTACTAATGTGGCAAAAAATTTCTTACATTTCTTTCAAAATTATAGTTGAAACCAAGAATTTGTTGTTTGAGTTTGCATGAAGAGAAAGAAAAAGAGAATGCAAATGAGAAAGAGAGAGAAAGAAAGCTAATGTAAAAGAAAAAGTTATGATTTTTTAATTGAAAAGGGGCAAAATAATCAAAATGAGTCTACTTAAGGTGAATGGGAACTAAAATGGATTAAACATATTCACAGGGGTATTATTATGATGAATTCTCATTTTCAAAAGAATAAAAGAAAGTAAAAAATATATACAAAAAAAAAATTTTTAAAAGCAGAGAAAATTTGGACAAACTATAGTGAAAAAAAGAAAAAATATAGACCTTGAATAACTGAAGGAGAATGGTGCAAGGCGATGGCGAAAGAAAAAACAAGTTTTGTTAATATAAAATTTTTTTCAAAACCGGAACTCTCAAAAATATATTTTATGAATTTTGTATTTTGCGCAAAAGTTTTCTTGCCTAATTAGGAAAGTAAAAAATTTAATGACATCACTGAAAAAAAAAGTCAAAATTAAAAAAATAAAAAATATTTCGAGCGCAGCCTTAAAATTATCATGTGATGACTTATTGGCTTACTCAAATTTTATCTATGTTTGAAATGCTAGACTATGAAATAAATATAATTTAAATATTTAATTACTTAAATTTATTATTTATCCAAATGAATCATAACAATGCAAAATGAATAAAATTGAACCTCCATCTTTAAAACCTACAAACAAATATTCAATTATTAGCCTATGGCGAGTTTTAGATGTTAAAACTATAATAACAAATTCGTGCTTCACATTCGTGTGAAATTTTACTTGCCAAATAATTCATAATCTGCCTTTCCGCCCTTCAATTAACCTGTTCAATTCATTTTCAAAATTTATCTACTGCTTTAAAATTTTCAAATTCGCAACAATTAAAAAGTGAATAATATAAAAATCCTTGACGTTATACATTTTTATTTCAATTTAAACTTGATCACTTATTTTGAGTAACACATAATAAAATTTTCAATATACTAGAAGTCAAAAACAAATGTCCAGGGATGCAATAGCTCAGAATAGAAAGGCAGTTAGTACAGATTAAGTATAAATAATAATAAACAAGTACAATAGACTTTTCCATTTAGTTGAAAGCAAAGTTACATGCCAAGCCAATTCTATCAGTGTGCGGTCATCATTTACCTCCATGCATAAGAAAAAGCAGAGACAGACGCACAAGAACCAGATCAACTTTGAGATTTGACTACATAATTAGAAAATCCTCAATATGAACAGTTCCGGTCCACCCATCCCGTATACGTTAAAAAATTATAGAATTGATACAATGCAGAAGTTATAATGTTATACGCCACATTAGGTATTGATTCATATTTAGTGGCTAAAACTCTTTCCCTCTTGTCCACCAATCAGGTACATTCCGATGTTAACCAATACTGTGCAGCAACCAGTAGGAGGGGTATGACATCCATTAGCATTCAGGCTCCAGTTAATATGGTAAAATCAGCTACAAGTTAACTCCTCCATTCAAGGACGAATGTACATGGAGGTCCCAAGATCAAACAGAAAAGCTCGATGCATTGGATGACACATGAAGAGCTGTTTAAATCCTAAAATACACGAACTTGCTCTTCTTTCAGAGAAATAGATTAATCCAGTCCATGTTATGCCAAAAACAAAGTGCACTTCAACTCAACTTATGTTCACTCATGAAACTTCTTGAAGAGCTAGATTTAGCTCTTGGGTGGACTTCGCAACTGAGCCCCCTCTTCTGTGGCACAAAAGAAACAAGAAGAGAAAAAAATGAATATCTGACAGCTAATTAGAATAAGCACAAGTCAAACAGAAAATTTTAGCATTCACCTCATGAGTGTAGGCAAGCAACGCTTAACCTTTTCAACTTCTAGAAAGCAAAGGTTATAACGTTCCAACCTACGAAACAGATGAATTAACAAATTATCATCTAAGTTGCTATTGTTGCTCTTAATACCATTAGTAGTAAATGAGATGAAAATGTGCATACCTCTGCTCTGCTTCAATATCCACACCAACAGGCGTTGATGCTGAGACAGCTGAATAGATCATGGAACCAAATATCCTGACCAGCTTAAGCAACATGTCCAAAGAGATGCTCAAATGCCTAAACAAGACAGGCAGTTAAAATACAGGTATCTCGATCCAAAAAATTATGGACTATTTATAAAACTGAAGCCAGAAATTGTTAAATTACAAAATGGTTAAAGATAGGAAGCACAGCTGTAATGAGGGCGACTGGAAGAATGTTTCAAGTGGCATATATCAACATAGCTACCTAATTTACCACAAACCAATTCTAACATGATCTCAGACATGTCCCCGACTTCAGTACTTTATTAGCTATCTAGGTCGTGATGGTTCCCAATCCAGACCTTCAAAATCAGGTTGTTTGTTAGCTGCATTCAAAATCTCCAAACTACTTTTAGCATTTGATTTCATCTAGCCAACCAAGCCAACAAGAAAAGGCAAGGTAAATAACAATAATAATAATAAAAAGAAAACACAATCCAATTTTGCTTAATAAAATTTAAACAAAGAAAAAATTTGTGAAAAAAATTGTGCACCCAAGATGGTGTTGGTAGGGATGGTGGAGGTAGTTCAAACCGCCATGCGCAACAAAGGCGATACATCCTTGTATGGCCTTAGGCGCAAGGTGCAAAAAAAGCAACGGCCTCAGTAAAGTGTGGCGCAAAGTTCTTGTAAATACTAATTACTAGAAATAACATATAGTACATCTTTGAAGTAAAATATATTAGAAGTTATATTAATTGAAAATTTAAAAAAAAACTACTAAAAAGTGAAAGATAGCAAAAATTAAACAACATATTAGTTTTCTATCAATTTGATTTTGAATTTTGAATTTTGTTTGCTGTATTAGTTTTCTATTTTGATAAGCTTTTTGATTTTGAATGAAATTAAAAAACTCTAAAGACTTTTATAAAAGACTTTAAATTTCATAGAAGATTTTAAACTTTTAACTTTCTAAAATAACTAATTACTAAAACATAAGCAATTAATAAAAAAAAATATTTACTATGTTTATTTAGAAAAAAAAAAAAAATATATATATATATATATATACTTTGTGCTTTTGCGCTTCTTGCTTTTTCTAAAAAAGCGTCGCTTAGGCGCAAAAAGCCATCGCCTGGCTTTGGACTTCTAAAAGCGCTAAAGGTCATTTGTGCCTGGCTTTTGCTCCTAGGCGAGTACCTGGGACGCTTTCAACCACACTAGATGGTTCAAATAATTGATAATCAAGATGCTGATGCGACAGAGTTATAAAGTAGGAGAAAAATGGAGGCATCACTATAGAAGCAGAACCGGCGGCATCTGCCTTCTAGGCATCGTAAGGATCAAAGAAGACAGGCAATAAGAAAAAGCAAGAAGTCCAAGAAAACAATTATAATGGAGGTTTTTTGAATTATAATGGAGGTTTTTTGAATTATTTTTTATCTTTTATGATGTTGAACAATTGTATTTCTATTATTTTATGCTTCAACATGAAAAATCCTATTGAGAATATGTCAATAATGGTGCACTTCTTGGGCCTTGCACCCAGAAGAAGGCACACACCTGTTAGATGTTGTTCACCTGCACCTAGTAGATGCACTAGGGTTAGCACCTTGAGCCTCAGGCACTCCAAAGGTCTGCCTTCAACTAACAATCATGAACAATTTGTTGCCATTGGAAGTAAATTAGCACATTGAACAACTATTGATAAGTTGAGTTTTAAAATTGGATCCACTAATTAGTTACAAAGAGAAGATATTATAGTGTATTTCTGCCCACAGAAAACAAATGTTCACGCTGAGTGCCACCTGCAACAAGAGACTGGCAGATGCTTTGTGGACAAACCCCAATTAATCCACAGTGCTTCTTTGTAGAGTTAGTATATTGACTATAACTTGTTTCAACTTAAATAAAATGGACAATTCGCTAATTCATAAATTTCTTATAGGAACATAAATCCAATAAAAATATGACTGGCGACCAACATTCACAACAAAACTAGCATAACAACACTACCCCCGCACTATATAAAAAGCTAAGTGGTGTACCCTATCCCGATTACTGTACCATGACCAGGAAGTTTAAAGCACTATACATACCACACACAAATTACTTTGATGCAGGCTTTAAAGCTTGAGAAAATAGCTATTTATATCAATAGTAAATGCAATTCCAGGACATTCCATAATCTACTTTAAACAAAATGTTGTTAAGGAATATTTTACTCAATTTCAGCACACTGATTATCTAACAAAGGTGATTGCCCTTTGCTCATATCCAACTGCCATAGTAATTTTTAAACTTCATCTACCATTAAAGAAACTTATGGAACAATACATGGCATGGTTTGTTTTTAGCATTGCAAGTGGACCTAAAGTAGACCTGTAAATCAACTAAAACCTGAAACAGAAACAGAATCATTAAGCTTTTGTCTTCAGAATAGTTCAAGAAAGTTTGAATAGGCTTTTTGAAGTACCAGCAAAACCAACAAACTAATAGGAGCATTTATAACGGGGGAATTTTTTGAAAAAGAAAAAATCCCCTGCACTTCAGCCTGTGAAAGAGGAAAAAGATTTTGATGCTCATCCCAATGAAGCCCCTCTCTAATCAAAATACAATATCCCCATGTCACAGAAGATTACCAGAAAATTACATTCCAACAGATATACATGCAGTTGCAGTACTGAATTGAAAAACAAACTAACACAGAAGCACTACTGTTTTGATATTGGCATAATTATCACAGGCAACATTAGTTTCCCATAACGTAAAAACACATAAGCCTATGCTGTGGGACTGGCTAGCAGTAACCATATTTGAGAGAAATAAATGCTAAAAGTTTATTACCTATCCATATCACTTTCAAGAAGGCCTGCAAGAAGTGGTAGAAGACCAGTACAAACATCCAATGTGACAATGTCAATTTTATCAGTCACAACACTGGTTATATCAGCAAGGACCTGTAATTCACAATACGCAGAAGAAATGAAGTGCGTTATTGAGACTTAGTACTGAAGAAATGAAGTGGACCAAATAACTTTCTTTTATCTCTTTTTTGAGAGGGGGGGAGGGGTGGTGGCAGTTTCTTACACCATGATCAGCCATCTTCTCCATTGCACCAATGGCCCCCTTGACATCATTTCTCTCCCAATATCTATATACAACCTACAACAAACCAAACAAGGTTCATCAATTTTGTGCTTGCCTGAACAGACACATCAAATCCCGGACATTTTCGATCAGTTATATCACTGATGTCTATGACAATTAAAATAACGGTACCATAGAATATTAAGCCTTTGTTTCAAGGGAAATGGATAGAAAAAGAAAATAGAAACTTTATTTCTCTCATTTCCTTCATTTGGAAAAAAATAAGAGTAAGGAAAGGAGAGAAAAGAATAGAAATAACTTCATCCAATTTCTCTCCAATCCTCCAAAACATTTTCCCACCAATTTGAAGAGAAAATGAGGAAGATAGAAAAAAAAAAAAAACGAAACAGTCTAGGAAGTTACAAATTTATCCTTTATCAACTTAGAATGATAAGAGAATGATAATAAAAATAAATTTTATAAGCTTTCCTTATATATATATATATATATATATTCAATGATAACCAAACAAATTAAAGGAAATATAAATTCTCCTCTTTATTTCTTTTCTTTTCCCTCATTTATTTCCTTTTTTTCTTTTCCCTCTTTTATTTCTTTTATTTTCCATTGTACTACTAAATAACCAAACAAAGGCTAAATGTGCATAGAACATGCTGACCACTTTATCCTTACACCTATAAATAACCAATACAAATATCAAGTTAATATAAATCATATGATAAAACAAATACACAGTAAAAAAATGGAAATTCCTGATCTAGATTAAAATAAATGTATGATGAAAAGGTTACCCTCGGGTTGTAATTAAGCTAATGGAGGAAAGAAGCAACAAGAGTATATTTTCAGACTATTGGAGCAGTTCTTGTAAGTAATACTTTCAAAGAGAAGATGAATGAGGGAAATTTTACAGCTCAGAGGAAATGAAGGAAATGAACACCTTAAGATTGCAAGGCATTATAGCCACTACTTGATTGGGTTCAACTGCAGTGATACCCTTTCATGGCAGTTGGACACTCATGAAATAATAAAGTTGAACCCTTTTATGGCAGTTGGACACTCATGAAGTACTAGAAGATCAAAGTAACATACAAAATATTCTAAGCGATCAATGTTTAAAAAAATTAAGCAAACTCATTCTTATTACTTCATACTGCTTGTGACAGAGATGGAAAAGATATTAGATAATTTATTTACATGAGTTTATGCTGATGTAAATTTGAATGGTCAACGTAGCCACAATTCAAAAACCAGATCCCTTTCAAAGATAAAAAGAAAAAAAGAAAAGGAGCTCTTTCTACAATTATTATTTTCTGTACAACATCCACATGCACACCCATATTAGTTTAATCTCTACGCATATATCACCTGTAACTTTGCTAAACGAGACTGCATAGAGCTGATAAATTGGTCATGCTGTTCCATTGCATCGGCAATAGCATCTTCATCACTAGCAGAAACCATTTCCTTTTCAGTAGATGGGGAGGGTCCTCTCTGTTTAATCTTCAAATGTTCACATGAAAAAACACAAATGCTAGTACCATTACCACCATTACAGTGACTGAAACGGAAAGAGGTTAAACATACGTACAAAAGAAACATATTGTAGAATATCATTGTAGAAGGGGGGTTAAAAACATTTTAAGGTAAAGTCATACAAGCTAGTATGGAATTCACAACCAATGTGCAAAGAGCGAGGGAGGGAGAGAGGGAAGGAAGGAGCCAAGAAGAATGGGAGGGAGAGAGAAAAATGCAGTGGATAATCATCACAAAGATTCAATTATAAATTTAAGAACCTTAATACAAACTCCAGTAAGATCAGATTCGTTATGCTCAATTGCTGCAGATATATTCCACAAACAATGTTTGATACATGGTTGTATCCTAGTAATTAAACATAACCAGGAAAAACACTCAAAGTTCCAAATTTCATATCATTAACCAAGAACTTAAGATCATTAAAAGGGGATATACACTATATTGGGGTGCGGCAAGGCAGGCAGCCTTGATCTTTAATTACTATTGGGTTTCTCATTCTCTCACTATTCCAATGCAGTCACTAGTTATTTCATCCCATTCTTGCTCCATTAGGGGCAGGGCATGTCCTAGCAAAAATGAGGGACAAATCTATCCTGTTCATTAAAATGTATATGCTGGGGATAATTGAAGCATCAAAGTTTGGAACATTGCCATGCATTCAGGAAAAAAAGAAAGTAACATTGGGATTGCAGAGAATTTGACTACAATGAAACACTATTGGTAAAAAATGAAAAGGCCGCTTAAAATGGTTTCAGAAAAGGGTTGAACAGGACCTTGCCTGAAAATGAAGATTAAGTGCTAGACACCATCAATCAACATCACGGTTAGTATGGTTCTCCATTGTCATGCTAAAATGGCCTGCTTTCTAAGATGTCTCTGGCTCAATTTGTGTTTAAAAATAAGCATTCTCTGGCTCAATTTGCGTTTAAAAATAAGCATTGCAAAGGAAAATACTGGAGAGTTGCATGCCAAGTTCTCCACGAAATTTTTTTTGAATTGATCTTTAAAAATAAAACAATTAGAGAGAACTTCAAGTTAGGAATTTGTAGAGTATAAACCGGAAGTTGAAGTTCTAAATATGGTAGCGACAAAATTACCACATCTTAAGACATCTTATATTTTATATCATTCACAATTGAATTGTTGGAAGTGTAAATTTCAAAATTTTATGGTCTCAGCCATACGAGCAGGATAAAATACTAGATCACTACTAATCCCCTTAAAGCAACTTCATAAAAATGGCAACTTTCATCCTTTTTCATTATTTACAAATGACTCGTGCTACAATTCATTAGGAAAATGAAAAATAAAATGATGCATCACCAAGCAACAGTGAAACACTAGTTTTCAAAAGAAGAAAGAAGAAACAAAAAAAGAAATATACCAAAAGGCAAATTGAACTCTATCCCTACCGTATTAAAAGACAGCATGTTCACCACAGATGCTGTACCAGGAGAACTCCTAGAAGTAGGTCCCTCATAATTAGGAGATCTTCCCCTTTTCACCCAATTTATGACAAGCGAGCGCATTCTTCCTGCATAGTATGAACATCTAAGGTAAGTTGAGACTTCAGACTGCAGACAAACTCATAGAAAGTTCAATCATACCTCCTTTTTTACTTTCTGCAGAGATCATATCTCTGTTTACTTTATGCCTCCATGTCTCATCTGAAATAAATATTACACATTTCAACACTTCCAACACATTATCAACATAAGAGCCAAGATCTTACAAAAATTATGCAGAGTAATTAGAACCTAATTGTAAAGTAACACAAAAAAAGGCTTAACATCCAACAAATCAAGGTACAGCTTGAACAGATTTATAGCACATGGACAAGGTCAGAAATCAGGTAAATGACCACTGGAATTCTCTTTTACTGTAAACTAACATTCAGGTAGTAATTAATAAAGCTGAATTTAAGTGCTGAAAATTTAAAAACTTAAGTGTTGACAATACAATTGCTGAAATCATTAATATCTGATTTGTTTAAAAGCCCAATAACTTTAACTTATTAAATTTAGTATAAATTTTAAGTTAAAATTTTGACTTACCATTTTTAGTGAATTTCAGCTTAATTGTATAATATGCAAATCAATAGAACAGATGAAGCTAAAAGAAGCAATTTCTGTCTGGAGCATCAAACCTTAAGTTAGCTGTTGTGGTTGGCAGTTGATAATATGAGGCTGAGTGTCCAGAATTCTAGCTTTCAGCATATCAATTAAAATCTTAAAATACAATTGCTGCAATTTTAAAACACTTGTCATCATGGTAAATCAATACCCCAAACACCAATTGTTGGCCCCTAATTGCTAATCCAAATACATCCTCGCTGCCCCCACCAACTTCCCACCCACCCCTTCTCCCTCCACTGCAACAAACCGAAAAAAAAAATGCCTCCCCAAATATAATGAAAAGATAATCCCAAAAGTCCATACATCTTATATAGACTAATAATAAAGACAATAGTTACACCCAGAAATTCCAGTTCTCAATTTGAGCAACAGATACTAGCAAATGAAGACTTTTCTATTTGCAATTGTTTGTATACCATAATCCATCAATAAATTACTGTCTACGCATGTGTTTTCATTTTATACAGGGACACCAAATCAATGGCACAGCATTTTTTGTTATTGATGGTAATACTTACAATTTTCATCCTGGTAGCTAATAGGTGGCTCAGTCATCAAATTCAAATCCTGTTTTCCTGACCCAATAGTTCTATCATCTTTAGTATGCCTTTCCGCAGCTGATATTCCATGAATTGAGCCTTTTAAAGGTAAAGTATTCCTATCTGCAAAACTGCTCAATTCTGTAGACCTGGAACTTGGAGTCTCAGAAGGTACAGAAATAGTTAGCTGGTCCATGTCATCTCTGCTATTTGCAAATTTTCTGTATTCACTTGTTTTTGACTGCAAAGAAAATGGCATCGTTCTGCTGGCAATCCCAATTTCTTTTCTAGTATCAATTGATGCAGGCTCCATCCTCGTACTAGTTCTAGGGACAATTACAGGTATGACATCTGTCTTGTTGAATGTTGGAGCATTAGCTGTTGATTGGACCTTTGTAGAATTTCTCTTCAGGGCTACTGCATTAACTGTTATTGAACCAGCAATTGTAGTCTTTGGAGCAGAGTTTAAGCTGACCCTTTGTGGAGTGCCTGGTGCATTTCCTGTGGCTTCAACCAGTACGTAGCACCAGAAATGAAAAGATGAGTCATGATATGACTTAATTTAAACCAAGTTCTGTGTTTGTGTGTGTGTGTGCATGCAGAAAGAGAGAATAAATACAAAGCCAAAAACCAAAATAAGCTAAAAGAAAAAAGACATTCAAAAGCAACATACATGCCAAAACCTTTGACTCCTTAGTAGACTCCTTAACAGGATCTGAATTTTGAGAAACTGACAACCTTCCGATAGGTTTTGTTTCCTTTACTAAGGATTCTGAATTTTGTGAAACAGAAAGCCTTGCCAAACTGGCCTTTGCAGTGGACTCGAGCAAAATTGATTGATTCCCACTAACACCTGACTTAGATTCTGAATATCCATTGTATTGATTAACATTGCCAATTGTGTATGGTTCAATACGCTGTACAAAATATAAAAATGAAGAGCCAATAATTCAGATTGAAAATGATATCGAACCATCCAGCATATATTAAAAAAAAGAAACCATGCATAAGTAGAATGCTTAAACAGTAGTTATTACCGAAATATCTACAACCCATACTCCAACACAGCTTTGATTAAAAGAGCAGCCAAGAAGCTTCCCTTCATGAACATTGAGATCAGACAATTTGGACCATCCCACATCCACAGCATCATGGCATCTTATCGGTTCCCAAGAGAAAACCTATAAAGGAGTATAAAAACATGCAACCTAGTAAATCAACATGAAAAGAGCACAGTGTCCCAAACAGAGGACGATAGAGAATTGAGCTTACTTTAAGATTTTCATGTAATCCACAAAGTAGTGTCCTCCCATCAGGATTAAAGGTCAAACAATGGACTCCAGTGGTCTGAAATAGAATGAAAATAATAAGACAATGAGTTTCCTCATCAGAAGATAATCGTAAGAGATCTTGTAAGGCCAATTTGTTAGCACCAGCCATCCCTTAAAATTACCTCAGGCCCTGCTGAACCAATCAGTTCAAAGCTTTCAAGATCCCAAAACTTGACAGTCCTATCAGCAGAACCTTACACAAAGGCAAAAGAAATATAAGGTAAAAGGTGAGACATGAATTCTCCAGGATACTGCAAGTTTCTATTAGGTAGGGATTCAAGCATACAACTAGTAATCATAATTAGGTTTTTTCATACAAAAATACAAGTGTAGTCTTTGGGTGGGGCAAAAAGAGAGTAAATTCAATTATAAATTTGGCTTATTCATCAATGTAACTCCTGCAGTTAATTCAAAGTTCAAGAAGACTGCTGGTCTAAATGCCCAAATGAAAGCTAGAAAAAGTGAGACACTTTATCATCTCTTTTTATTTTCTGAAATGCTATCATCTCTTTATGATTAAATGAATTATACAGCATTAAGTCACAACCACTTCATAGGGGAAAAAGCACGTAGCCAAGAATACAGCATGCATAAGGTGAACTGTAAAATGAAATGTAAGTTATTGATTTCCATAATACAGCAAAACTAACCTGTTGCCAGAAGAAACTCATGGGGATGGAAATCTATGCACTGAATCTGACCTTCATGAGACTTGAAATCATGTAATAACTTTCCAGCAGTCAAATCCCACAGCTATTTCAAAACAGTGCCAATCACAAAGCTCATCAAATGAAGAATCAAGAAAAAAAAGAGAAGCATATGTGTGTGTAGGCAATTGTCTCTATGCAACTAAGATTTGATGCAGTGGGAGAGATGTGCAGTTGTATTAAATATATCTAAATGCCAATCCCACAGCATTTAAGAATAACAGAAACAGCTTTTGTGCTCGACAAGGATATAAAACATCGCTGGGTTGTTGACTAACAAAAAACATAGTGAATTCCTAGTGCAAACATCCCCAGCTCTAACACAATTTTCAGCAACCTATAATGTTGATGCTTTAATTCAAGTCATCAGGCATATATATAGTCAGAGTCAGGACCATTAGACAGAACCTACACAACCAGCCCAACTTGATAAGGATCAATGGATGATAAAATTAGAATGTGCAACAGGAATGCATGTCAGGATGTGTACAATACAATTGAACAAGGGTTAAAGTAAGCTCCGCATCACACAGGTCCCATGGAACAATAAAAATTAAAATTTCCATTCTCATCAGAGAAAGACACCTAAAATAAAGCATAAGGGTATTTGCATGTGTGCCTGAGTGTGTGTTTGACATACATCAATAGAAGGAAAGTAGTTATAACCTTGACAGTATTGTCCTCTCCACCAGATACAACCCAACGGCCATCTGGGGTAAATCTGATAGCATTGACCCCTCGAGTGTGGCCCTTGTATGTGTGAATGCACCCTTTTTTTCTGATATCCCATATCTTAAGATTTGTGTCCAGAGAACCAGAAGCAAAAAACTCCCCAAAAGGATGAAAATCCACAGATATGCAATTGGATCTATGTCCAGTCAGTGTACGAACGACTGCACCGGAATCAGATTAAACATGTGAACAGAAGATGCATCAAAAATGATATAAGCATGAAAAGAAAGAGAGAAAGAGAAACTAGCAAGTAATTTTGAATAATAAATTTGAATTTCCGCATAGAACGAAAAGGAAATTATAAGAAATTGATAAGCATACTCTTTGCCTCCTCCAAATCCCAAAGCTTGATGGTACCACTTGCAGCACCAGCAGCTACTAAGACTTCTGAAGAATCAAAGCTTACTGAATCAATTCCACTAATATGTCCGGATAAACTCTGCATATGAAGCTTGAAATGTAAGATCAGCTAAATTTTTTAAAAGAAAGAAAGCATTATAAGGAAAGAAGTTGCTATTTGTATATAATGTAAATGGTTAATGACTCCCATTACTAGTCATTCAAGCAACAGAAATCAGATAACAAGAACATTAAAATACCATCAATAGAGGCAGTGAAAAGTAGTAAAGCGTATGATAAGTTGCATACAGAAGCTTCATGAAAAATGACTAAAAACTGAAGATGAGAGGACTGACCAGTATGGCATTGGGTTTACCAATAGCCCAGAGATTGACCTTGTGATCTTCTCCTCCGGTAACAAGAACCCTGGATGATTTCCTCCCAATTTTGAGGCAATTAACACTGGAAGAATGTGCCACAAATTCCTCTTTTGGAAATTTCAAAAATGTGGTTAAGGCTGACAACTGGCGTCAGTTAAGCAGTTAAAAAGCAATTCATTCAACAGAATATACTCAACGCAAAAACAAACAAAACTTAATGAATTAATTAAAACGAGAGATCCCAATTGAAAGAACGAAGAAAAAGTCCAGATCAACCCAAAAAAAGATTCCCATTTGGTTTAACAAATAAAATCCTAGAATGAAATTTTAAAAAAAAAATGAAAAGGATACGCAGCTTGTAGGCGCGTTTGGTAGTCATGGCACAAATGTAATAGCAGAAAACCTAATAATAGCAAACAAAAGGGACCTTTCTCTTGAGACATTCAAATCAAATCCGTATCTATCTTGTTGATCCCGTTAGCGACAACAGCAACAAGCTTCAGATCTTGCCGAATAATCCCCCCATTGCTGGAAAACAAAAAAAAAAAAAAACAACCAAAGTTTCAACAACTGTTTGATAAGAAGAAAAAAAAAATGGATGCAGAAAAAAGGAAGAATGAAATAAACCTAACTAGTGGGGACATTGTCAAGGACTGCTAAAGAGCTACTTATTCTTCTTCTACTGATCGTTGCCTTCAAAGAATAGAAAATTTCTGTTTCTTCTTCTTTATCCACACTCAAATAAGAGGAGTATAAAGAACACAACAACTCATTAGCAATGTAGAGTGTAAGATAGAGAGGGAGAGTAAATGTGAATAAGTGTCGGTTTTGTTTGTTTAATTTTAATTTGAAGAGGAGAAGCGGAGAGAACTTTGGGGACAGAAGAAAGAAAAGAGAAATTGTGAAGTAATAAGAGAGAGGGAGAGAGAGAGAAGAGGCACTTTCACGAAATATGAAGCCTCTTTCATTATTATTTGCCGCATAATAAAAATTCCCATTGTTAAATACTTCGATTCAAATTTACCCCCTCGTCTCCAGGTGCTGGTAGAATACTCGCTGCCTGTCTTTCAAAATAATAATATGATAATATTTATTATTATTAAAAATGTATTAAATCTTTTTTGTGATTCAAACTTGCTTAAATTTCGATTTAATATATGTTTTTGTTTTTATTAATTCAAATTATTTATCTATTAATTTTTAAATAATTTTAGTGTAAAATATAATTTTAAGTTATTAAAATATTCTGAAATAGAATAAATTATAATAAAAATTAAGAATATAATTAGAAATATTTATTTAATAGGGATACTTAAATTTTTAATTTTAAAATCTAAATACTACTTAATCATCAAAAGTGGATTGTTGTAACTAATTAAATATATTTATATTTATATACACCAAGGGATAGTTAGTGGTGAAATATATTTCTCCTCAATAATAAATTCAGAATTATTTTTTTCCGATATAATAATATATATATATCTAATATTAAATATTATATCACATTGGAAGTTTTACTTCAACAAAATTACGATTAAAATGTAGATTGGGAAGATAAAAGAATGTAAAATGAATATTAGTGATTTATTCAAAATAATTTTTTAAAGAATTTCATAGAGAATTTATTATAATAGAAAATTTAGTTAATAACTTGAACCTTTCTGTGTTATTAAGATAAAAGCATAAGTTTTAGAGAAATTAAAATATTTTATAACAAAATAATTTCAAATGCAATGAAATTTATATAAATTTTTAATGTATGAACTAATGAATTAATGTAAAATAGTAGAGATGAAAAGAGATTAAAGTATAAAACAGAAAAAAAAAAAGGTTTTTTTGTTTATAGCCAAAGACTAATATGTAAAGAGCTATTTAGAAATCTAAAGGACAAAAGGATTAATTTCGCAATAGTAAAAATATAAGATTTTTATTACACCAAATCTCATTAAAATTTTAATAGTATTTAATGATAATAGAAGGCAACTTAAAAAAAAAAAAAAAAAAAAAAAACATGTCGTATGAAAAGTACCCATGATCTCCCTCATTCTCATGACCAAACTCATATACCAAACACAACCGGCAAAAAATAACTAATAAAATAAAAATAGAAAAGAAAGTAAGAAATAAATAAATAAAGATACAAATGCCAACCCAACCAAAAAGCAATCCACTCTCAAAGCCTAACGGGCATAAGCCAATCCCTCCTCGCACAAATCAAAAATCAAGATTGAAAAGAACCCACCAACATACCCCACCACATACCCTTCTCATTAACTCTTCTTTATTTTATCATAATAAAATTTACTCGCTGCTGAGGTATTGATTCAGTTCTTTTTTTTTTTTAATGATTAGCATTAAAAAAAATAATTTAAAGATTTTATGCATGATTTTTATGTAAATTAATATATATTGTTAATAAAACAATTATTGATGTATGAATATTTTATTTAAAATAACTAATATACTTTTATGTAGAAATAATTTATATAAAATTTTAAATATTTTATATTTTTATTATAGCATTAATTCAATGAGATTTCGAGATCCAACATAGCATAAGCAAATTAACTCAATACATATAAGTGTTTGAGAGAAAAAAATCTTCAAAAAATTTTATTGATTGAGTAGATGGGTCGATTGTCCCTGGGCAAATCTTAATAATACTATTAATCTCTCTATTTTGATGAGCTTGGGGGATCCATCATGCTTTCATGAATATAATTAGGGTGGAGCTGTTTTAGCTACTATGTATGAGGAGATGGGTCGACTGTTTCGAGGATAAACTGTAAACTCTTAATTTTGACCCTAACCCAATCCGATCTCAATTAAAGAATGACAACCTAAATATGGTCCAATTTTAAAAGTTTAAACATGGTTTATAGCTTTAAAATAGGTTGATCAAGTTTTGAAATGCCTAAATTAAATTAGTTTAATTTTTAATTTTTAAAGGACCAAATCAACTCTAACTTAATTTTAAAACTTAAATTAAATTTGTTCTAGCTTTAAAAGTCTGAACAAGTCTGACTAGGCCCGTTTCGTCATGACCATTATATAACACCTTATACCCTATATACATATAATATATATCTAGTATATGTAAAATACACATATACGGTACAAAAATGACACTACCCAGTTTAATAAAAAATTTTGCATTTCAAATTTAAAATTTCAAATACTTTATAATGTAAATTTAAATAATAAATAAAATATTTTTGTATTACTCATAGGTTCCAAAATAAGCATTTTTCATAAAAATCTTTGAAAAAAATTCATCAGAGTTTTACCTGTAATTTTGACATTTCCAAATTTCAACAAATCACAACATGTATAAGAAAAATACTCCCAATAATATCAATCATACATTTCACCCATACTCCTCAATTTCTCCAAATTTCTCAAAATATTTATACATATACATATAAATGTATATCAAAACACATATAAATCTCACATTACCCAATTTATCCAAAACATCATTTATAATTTACAATATATACATCAAAACATAATATAATGTACATAATATCAAAATATAATATAAAACATATACATGCTGGCAGCGTCTCTGATCTTGATGCTCAAAATTAACTCTACTAGTAAAATCTCAAATATAGACTTGACCCAGTCTAGAAAAACTCTTCAGCTCAACCGGATCACCACTGTCACATGCGCAATAAATTACAATCACGCTAAGCCAAAAGCCTAGCGGTACAAACTTTGATAACAATAAAATTATAAAGCAATGTCAATGCACAATGTCTTGCATATCATGTCACAACGTGCCATATAATTTCATTTTAAAACATATTCTTCAATTATTTTACAATTTACATAAGCACAAAACACAAGCATGGGCCCAAAGGATATAATATGTCATTCAAATTTCAGAGTTACTATCTTGGTCTATATTGACACCATGTGTCTATCCCCGAAGGCAAATCATAGTAGTGCTCAAAAGCTAGCCCAGAAGGCAAATCATATCATAGTGACGCCAAGCATCTAGCCCCGAAAGCAAATCAAAGTAATTGCTTAAATGCTAGCCCCAAAGGTAAATAATGAGGATAACATCATAGGCATGCCGCTAAATATAGAACTCTGAAAATTAGATAACATACTAGACACACAATTATTTCATATTTTTCATTATCAATTTCTTTCTCATTTTTTCATAATCAACTAAGCACAGTGCCTCATTTCTCATTATCAATTAGGCATATTGCCTCATTTTCTCATTTTTCTCAATATTATTTCATTTCAATTTATCACATTTCAACATATCTCAATATATCATCACAATGTATCACATTCCACATCAAAATTATATTACCCAAACACTTTGGGCTATTTTCACATAATTCACATTTTATGCAATTTAGCCATTAACAATGATTTTTCACAATGCATTTAATGCATATACAACAAGTCACATATCATAGCACATTGTTCATGAATATTCAATGTATCAAGTAACTTAACATATTTTCCAACTAAAATGTGTTAAGCCCCATTTAATGCCAACATATCTAATTTATCAAAATTTTATACTTACCTCTAAAAGCTCTCAAATGCAAGCTACAAATCTCCACCAAATTTCACTTCCAAGTTGCCCTTCAATACTAGGATTAGGCAAACTACTTTCTCTCAATGCCCAAACCAAATGTGATAATAAACAATCATTTAGTATCACATTTAAAAGCATTTTTAATCTTAAACCATAATTAAATATCATTCAAATCAAAACTCCAAAAGTTAAGTCTAACCTCACTTTAACTTTGAAAAACCATGTTAAGCCATATAAATTGGTGTTTTAAGTTTATTAATATCATTACAAACATATTTTAACATGTTTAAACTAATTACATTAATTAACACACATGCCTTAGTTCAAAATCCTAAAATGGCATAACCTTCACCATTGAAGGTTTTTCATTCCAACTCAATCCAATTACCAATCCAAGCTTATATTCATCACTTATATCAACACTATCAAACAAGTCACTATCTTTGAAAATCCCTTTTCCAATACCCTAAATAAACACTTTTATTCTCAAACCCTATCCAAATTTAACCAAATTTATCATTTGACTTTAAAATACTTGTTTATGCATCAAAATAATACATTTAGAACTAAATTGCACAATTAAATCACACAAATTCAAAAGTTCAATTCTCCCATAACCCTAAATTCTCTCTCTTCACCAAACCTCACTCAAACTTAACCATTTTTTCAATCCAACCTTAAAATCATTGCTAGCTACTCAAAATAACTTCATTCATACCCAATTAATCAATTAAATCACACCACTTCAAAAACTCAAAATCAACATAATCTCAATTATTTATGGAAATCCAAGGAAAAGTTAGAAAACTTACTATTTTAAGTAGAAAACACCAAAACTTCAATTAAAACCTTGAATTTCTTTCAATTCTTGAAGCATTGAAGAAGAAAAATCTTGAGCTTGTATAGCCATGGAGTTTCGGCCATTAGCAAGAAGAAGATGAAAAAAAAAATCAATTTTCTCTTTCTTTTCACTTTCTTTTTAAACCATATATATAATATTTAATTATATTTTTAATTATTTATTTAATTATTTATAAAAACCCCAAAATTACATTTTTCATACAAAAATAAATTATTTTAAAATTATTTAAATAATTTTCAATTTTTAAAGTATATTTACAAAAATGTCATTTGACTTTTTGACTTTTTTTTTAAAATGTTGACTTTTGATTGATTTGTATATATTATGTATATTTTACTTATACATCCCACTTTTAACTTAAAATCCTTCCATTATCCATTTAAATTATTAATTTAATTTAATTTAATTTTAATTTATTTAATTTTTTAAAAAAATTAGGGACATTACACATTGGCTCATGGCGAATTGGGATGCGCAATTCGCAATGAACCATGGCTCATGGCGAATTGGAATGCTTCCAATTTGCCATGAGCCCACTCATGGTGAATTAGAAGCATTCCAATTCACCATGAACTTTTGGTCCATGACGAATTTGCATGTTTTTAATTCGCCATGGTCTTTTAATCTTAGCTTTAATTGGTTTCGGAACATATTAAAATTCCTAATTAAGATCATACTTCTTTTGACCGTCGGATTAGCGTATTAAGGTTTTGCTTTAAGCTTTCTTTGCCTATAAATATAGAGGGTTAAAGCAGTCGCGCAGGGGGATGGCAACAAAAATTAACATAGAGACAAAACAACATAAAAAATAAGAAAAGGCAGTAATAAACACAGAGCACATTGAGCTAAAACACATGGCAATCAAAAGGAGACATCGACCATTGTCTCCAGAATTGCTTCAGTCACCCAAAATCAAGGTTGGATTAGGGAGTAACATGAATAAAGCTTGACTCAACATATCAATATTGGTGGAGCCTTCAAACACAGGTTTGGTTTTTTAAATTTAATTTACTTTAAACTTAGAGTAAGCTACATTTATTATTATCTTACAGTTCTTTAAATTTCCAGTAGCATATATTTATTCCTCAAAATAATGAAATTATCACAGTAAGCCACAATTAGCATTAAACCCTAGATTTAATTATAGTTTGTATCAATACATATAGACAGTAGCATCAATATATATTCTTCCATTATTTTCATAAATTCAAAACCCTTAACCTTATTTCCAAAATCCTAATTCACATGTAAAATCCTAGTTTAGGAAAAATCATAATTTGTATAAATATAAAATCCTAGTTTAGATAGAAACCTTAATTCTCTAACAAATCATATCCTATAAATCATTTACCTTTCAGGGGCGCTGCCCCCTTGACTCCCGCTCACTAACCGGGTAGCAAGACCGCTGTATGCGACCCCCTTGTCAATGGGGTCAATATTTATTTGTGGATTATAAGTCTTTGTGATTAACCTTAATTTTATTTTATTAAACTCTAATTTATTATTATTTTTGTGATGATTAAACTACATGTATGAATTTTTATTTTGCTATGAATGGTTGAATGGTATTAATTATATTATTTGAATTTCAAGGATATAAAGTGCATATTTTCACTCGTGGATGCCTTATTTTGATTTATTTATTTTATGTAATTTAATTTATTTAAAGATTTTGGGACAATTGTAAGGGGTACTTTTCCATCTTTTAGTGGATGTCCTATTTTATTTATTTTCTTTGTGGATATTTGGACATTTGTAGGGGTCTGTTTCTATCAATTGATAGGTGTCCATTTATTTATTTGTTTGATTTATAATATAATGATTAATTATTTTAATAATTGTATGTAGTATGGATAATGTCATAATAACTAAGAATTTAATAATATTTAGACCTAAAAAGGAGGCTGGTTCTAATGAACTAGGCGTTATGGGGGTCCTGGGTCATTCTCACCTTCCCCATACATACCCAACTTTCCAGACCCATTAGGGGGCTGGAGATTCTTTAGGAATCGAGTCATCCACCAATTTATTTTCTCAACCCGTCCGGGTGGCGACTCCATTTTCTCCAAATTTAGGCCCGTGTTTTTCTAAGGCCCTGAGTCTAACAGTGTTGAAGTTGCAAGAACCATTTCACATGAGAGTGGGGGCAAAAATTCCCGCTCACACAAATTCATTCTATTGGAGGAACTCATGTTTTTTGGGAGGTCTTACCCTTTTTTTTTAGTCTTCATGAAATCTCCACATTGAATTTTGCTTCCCTTTGCAGCCGCGAGCTTATAAGTATATTCCTGATTTGGCACCTAACTTGGGCAGTTCATAATTAGACATTTTTCTTATAGGCCGACGTTGGTCACTGAGCAATAGGTCTCGATCATGTAATTTGGACTTCCGAGGCTTGTGGTGCATTTTCAACAATCTGCAGATAAGTAACGTTAAATGGTGTCCCTTCAATGAAAGGGTCATCCCTTCCAACCCCAATAATCTGCAACGGGATGAGTTTTACTCTGGTTGTTGAGTAATCTTCTAGTCACCTAAGACCTATCAATATTATTTAGGTGAGTGTTTCATGCACCAGACATCTATGAGGAGACTAGTCCCATATGTCCTGCCTACAGATATGAAACTGGAAAGGGATGCACCTACTCATCCTCATTATTACACTGGCTTTTTGGCTATCAGCTTTACTTTCCCTGCGCTGGATTATGAAGATTTCTGTAAGTCTTCTTTGATGCCTTTCATTGAGATCAGCTTGAGCAACCATTCTCAACATACTTTCCCCTCCTCTAAGGCTTCTCGACTTGAGACAGTGTAGCTAGGGCTAGTTGAGGCAGATTTCATCAAAGAAGGGCTGAGGTCTCGGTAAGCTCTAATTTCAAGTTTACTACTTCCCTGCCGGGTGACTTTGGTTTTCAGTCAATTTTTACCAGTGATATCTCTGTACCTCTAGAGGGGATTCCTCCTTATTACTGGTTAAGCAATGCCATCTTATATGTTATTGATGACAATAGGGTCAAAGCTAGGGCTTTTGTGCCTCCAATCCTCATTTCCCCATTACTGAAAAATCTTCATGAGGTAATTTTCTTTTTTTCTTTTTATTTCTCATTTTTGGCTTTCCAATTTAATCTTTCACTGTATTTTACAGTGGCCTAAAGAGTGGATTGAACACATCTACACAATGGCACATTGTTATGAAGCCCATCTATCAACTACCCTCAGTTAGCCAACTATGAAGTGTGGTAGGAGGCGTCACTGTGGCAGAAGATAGATGTCACTCTTTTACCTGCTTTCCTATAGGATTTAATTTTTATGTTCTAAGATGCATATGGTGCATGTAATGTTATGGATGATTGTAAGAGGACAATTTAAATTCTCTGAATTGTAATGCTATAAATATATTATTATTATTATTATTATTATTATTATTATTATTATATAACCGCACACCGTGCGAATGCTACGCGATGGGTGGCAGGTCTGCGGGTAGTGTCGGGTCCCATGCGGTGGGTCTGAGCATCATGCTGATAGTCCATGCAACGTGTGGATAGGGCCAGCCCCTCTAATATTTTTGGGTCAATTTTCTTCTGCCATTATTAGCTTTTAGTAATTCCTTTTGGCTTTTTTCATGAATTTTGATAGTCTGTGTCATTACAGAGCCTTTTTTTAGTTATACTTTGTATCTATGAACCACCCATCTTGTAACACCCCTATACCCCGTATACGCACACTACATACCATCACATCTGTAATATACGTATACTGAATATAGAAATGCTACGGTTTACTAAACACACAAATCATTCCTTTTACAATATTATGAGCAAATTTAAAACATTTAAGTCATAATATGAAACACAGTAGATAAAATATTTAT
Source organism: Garcia nutans (assembly GCA_947685225.1). Taxonomy (NCBI): domain Eukaryota; kingdom Viridiplantae; phylum Streptophyta; class Magnoliopsida; order Malpighiales; family Euphorbiaceae; genus Garcia; species Garcia nutans. The sequence continues at coordinate 6,166,062 of CANTUV010000037.1, read as the reverse complement.
TCAATACGCAGCAGAAAATTTAGCAGTATTTACAAATACATATACATCAAAAACAAATTTTACAAAACATAAAGTTTATACATGTTTGACAGTCAGGCTTTGATCTTTAAGCTCACAATCAACACTTCAAAATCTAGACTCAACTCGGTCTAGATGAACTCTCTGGCTCGACCCTGTCACCTGCGCGATGAACCACAATCGTGCTAAGCCAACGGCTTAGTGGTACAAACTACAATAATATTATGCTTCAATGCAATGCCAATGTCATACAATCAAGTTTCAAAAATAATTCAAAAGAATATTATATTTCACAACCTTGCATTATTCAATAACTTATCAAAACATTCATGAGGTAACACTCACAATTTTCCACATCCATAAACATATTACACATCATGTTGTATCTTCGTAGTTTCATTACTCAACATAGCTTTCCAAGCCACATTCATTTTCATTAAGTTACTTATATATTATAATCATCTCATAACATTATATCTCACTCCATAGTTCATATTAAAGCAAAGACAAGCATGGGCCCAAAAGACACTAATATGTCATTCAACTTTCAGAGTTAATGTTTGGTTTAATTATCACATTTATCATTATCATTATCCCAACTAGGCTTCAAGGATTAGGCTCAACCAAGCTTCAAGGGGAACAAAGCATGCTAAGTATCAACCCAACTTGGCTTCAAGAACCAAACCCAACCTAGCTTCAAGGGTTGTAACATCTCAATTAGGCTTCAAGGACTAGACCCAACCAAGCTTCAAGGGGAGTTAAGCATGCTAAACTTCAACCCAACTTGGCTTCAAGGATCAAGCCCAACCTAACTTCAAGAGATTGTTACTATAGGCATGCCACCAACAACAAAACTCTGAAAATGGAATAACACATTAGACACACAATTCATTCATTAATTCATTATCAATTTCATTCTCATTTTCTCATCATCATTTAGGCAAACATGCCCCATTCATTTCAATTGTATCATTATAGCCAACAACAATGGCTTCACATCTCATCAATAGAGTATACATAACCAATTGCATTAGACATTCATCATCATTTAGGCAAACATGCCCCATTCATTCCATTTGAATCATTATAGCCAACCACAATGGCATCACATCTCATCATATCTCAATTCACATTAAAGCAATTCATCATTAAAGTATTCATCATAATCAATTGCATTGCACATACCTTTTGAATGATCATCATATCTTTCACATTTTCAACATACATTCCACAAAGTTCACATTATACAAAACATAACATTATTAATATGCATCAACAATGCAATAGATTACTTAAGACATTTACAATCAAATGTGTTAAGTCTCAAGATCATATAAAGGTATGCAATAATGTAGGGTTTGTACTTACCTTAAGAACAACTCACACCAAACTATACCCTTCCTCTTCCAAGAATCCTCAACACTTGAATTAGGGCAAACTAACTTCTTCACAACCTAATACAAAAAGAATAATACACACTTAATTACAAATACACATGAATCCTTAATACAATTATACACCTATTAGTCTCATACTAGACCCATAGATCATAAATTACAAGCCAACATCTCTCTCTAGGACCCCACGGTCGTGGCCTCCCAACCCCCACGGGCGTGGGTTAACAAACGGTTCTGTCTCCTTTGCTCAAAACCCCACGGCCATGGCTTCCAATGACCACGGTCATGGCAGCCAAAGGCCACGGGCGTGGCATCCAAGATGCTTCTGTTTCGGACCAAATTCATGTATTCTATGCTTTAAACTTTATCAAACACAAGTATCATGAAGATCTACAAAAATAGTTAATCAAACTCAACATCTACAACAATCACCAAGTCAAAACCCTAGCACAAACACAACTCATACACTTCTAACACCAACACCAACCTAACTTCTTATCTTTAATTCAATTCCAACACTTTCAAACACACCACACTCAACTTTCAAAGAAGAAGAAAAAGATGCAAAGTCAAATACTCAACCTCCACTTAAACCTCCACCAAGCAATTTATTTAATAAAATATTCAAATATTTCTCTTCCACTCATTTTAATTTCCTTTTTAAATACTTTAATTAATTATAAAAATAAAAATCTTCTTTTGACTATTATCACCTTGACTTGTATATGTTGTATATATTTCCATATATACAACATATACACTCTCTCTTTAATTCTTTTCTCTTTCCAATTTAACATATACATTAAATCCAAATACAACAATAAATATTCCAAAACTTCTAGGGCATACTTTGGGATATTACACATCTAGATAAAGTGGACAAAATTAACTTGGCCTGGTATGGTATTGCACCTTCCCTCACATTGAAAGGGGTGAAATTAGACAATGATTTTATTTAGGCTTGTCTAAAATTTTGGGACCCTGTGGATCACGTTTTAAGATTTGGGGCTATGATGGAGGAGATGTGTCATACGTTGGAGGAGTTTAGTACTATTTTAGGATGCAACACTGAGATTGAGTTGGTGACTCCTGAGCACTGGATTGACTATTTCCATCCTTTTCAGTGATTATTTGACTTGAGTGAGGGTGAGGCTACTCCCATGGTGAGGAATGACAAAGTGAACCTTTTTGCATTTATTGCTGAATTTTGGGAGGACACCAAGGATAGGGTGAGGCAAAGACTGCATTTGAGGGCTTTGGCATTTTGTTTGACTAGTAGATTTCTCTTTAGAGAAGACCTAGGTTGGGTTTGATTAACTTAGTTCCACTGATTCTGCAGATGGAGGATTCTCGTTCCATTGCTGCACTTTTGTTGGATGAGACTATTATCAATCTAGATAGGGTTTATAGGGTTTAGGGGGACCGGTATGTGACTCCTACTCTCCTTTAGGTATCTTTTTTTACTACTTGATTGGCTATTTGTAGGTTTGGCTGAGAGATCATCTTCGCATTGTGGCGATTCCATCCATACTTCCTTACTCTCCCTTTGCTTATAAGAGTAGATAGATTCTCATCCGTCAGGACTCAGAGAGAGCTTATGTCACATCCCAAAGTTTAGGTAGTCGAGTATTAGGCAAGAAGGACATAAATAAGTGGTCAAATAGAGGCTCGAGATAGTCAAAAACAAAATCAGTGTGCAAAGGAGGCCCGTGAAGTCGACGGGACCTAAAGGTAATTTTTCGAAAGGCCGAGGACCTAAGTGGAAATTTCTCAAAAGTTAGGGGCAACTATGTAAACTTAAAAATTAAGTGTCGGAAGTTCTTAATAGTGCCCATATCCGACCCCGGAAGAATATTCTCAAGATTAATTGGGTCATAACCATGGGTTTCAATTTTTCCCAAAAACGCACGGTTTAAAAGTTACAATCGATTAATCGCTGGAGGGTATTTTGGTATTTTCACACCCTAGACTATAAAATTTCAGCACAAAAAAGCTGAGGGGGGGGGGGGGTCAAAATATGAATAAAAGGAAGCCTAATGGCTTGCCAAATAAATAGATAAAAGAAGAAGATATTTGGACCAATTAAAAGTGGCCATTTTTGCCATAAGGTGTACCAATGGGAAATCAACACTTACACCAACACATCTTAACCTCTCTTGGCTGCTATTTGGATCAAAATAAGCTAAGGAAAGAATATAAAAGCCCTCTATTACATGGTGAACTCGTCCAAACCATAAGAGAAGGAAGAAGGAGGTAATTTTTCTAAAGTTTAAGGCTTTTGGTTGAAGATTTTGGTGACAAACAAGATTATAAGGTAAGAGAAACCTATCTCTAGTTTTAATTTCATGGAATAATGGTTAATTTAAGAGATTGAAATTAGGGTTCATGTAGCTATATTTGGAGAAAATTCAAGAAATAATTATTTGAAGGATTTGATGAAAGAAATAATGGTGTTTAATGGTGAAAATAAGCTAGCAACCATTAGAAAAATCATAAGATATGACTATGTCTATACCTAGGGTTCTTACCTTTGTATATGTGATGTTAAAATTAATAGGAAATCAAGGAGATTAGAGAGGAAAGGAAGTGAAATAGACAAGAAGAGCAAGGAAAAGCAAGGTTTGGTACTTTAACTAATTGTTTGTTCATTTTCTTGAAATTTTTCTGTTTTAGAATTAGTGAAATACTGTGACTTGTATGATTTTTAATTAAATATAGAAAAATTTTCTTGAAGTAAAATTTTGATATGTTGTGTCTCAATGCGTCTAGAATGACTAAAAAATATTTTGAGTTGAATTTCAAATGGTTATGATTATGGAAAAATTATTTCTGTTAGACCTGCTCTAGGAGGTACCTTGACTGAGACAGCCATGTTTTCGGATTTTTAATAAAATTTAGAAAAATAATCTTCAATTTAATTTTGGATATGTTGTTTTTTAGTGAGTCTAGTATTTGAGAAAAATAATTTGGAACCACATTGACTGAATTTAATTTACGGAATTCACAAAATTTAGAACTGCTGCTAGGATGCAGGGTAACTGGAGTAGTCTGGTTGGGTGAACTACTTGACCAAGATTTTGTGTCCAGTTTGATCTGAAATTTTAAAGGAATGATTTTAAGATGTAAAACTAAATTTTGTAAAAAATTTTTAGAGTTTTTAGTCAAGTAGATTATTTTATACAATTTTTCAAAATAGGGATCAAGTTGAGTCCAAAACCAGAATTTAGATCAATATGAATAGTAAATTCTGGTTTTGGACTCAACTTGATCCCTATTTTGAAAAATTGTATAAAATAATCTACTTGACTAAAAACTCTAAAATTTTTTTACAGAATTTAGTTTTACATCTTAAAATCATTCCTTTAAATTTCAGATCAAACTGGACACAAAATCTTGGTCAAGTAGTTCACCCAACCAGACTGCTCCAGTTACCCTGCATCCTAGCAGCAGTTCTAAATTTTGTGAATTCCGTAAATTAAATTCAGTCAATGTGGTTCCAAATTATTTTTCTCAAATACTAGACTCACTAAAAAACAACATATCCAAAATTAAATTGAAGATTATTTTTCTAAATTTTATTAAAAATCCGAAAACATGGCTGTCTCAGTCAAGGTACCTCCTAGAGCAGGTCTAACAGAAATAATTTTTCCATAATCATAACCATTTGAAATTCAACTCAAAATATTTTTTAGTCATTCTAGACGCATTGAGGCAAAACATATCAAAAATTCACTTCAAGAAATTTTTTCTATATTTAATTAAAAATCATACAAGTCACAACATTTCACTAATTCTAAAACAGAAAAATTTCAAGAAAATGAACAAACAATTAGTTAAAGTACCAAACCTTGCTTTTCCTTGCTCTTCTTGTCTATTTCACTTCCTTTCCTCTCTAATCTCCTTGATTTCCTATGAATTTTAACATCACATATACAAAGGTAAGAACCCTAGGTATAGACATAGTCTTATCTTATGATTTTTCTAATGGTTGCTAGCTTATTTTCACCATTAAACACCATTATTTCTTTCATCAAATCCTTCAAATAATTATTTCTTGAATTTTCTCCAAATCTAGCTACATGAACCCTAATTTCAATATATTAAATTAACCATTATTCCATGAAATTAAAACTAGAGATAGGTTTCTCTTACCTTATAATCTTGTTTGTCACCAAAATCTTCAACCAAAAGCCTTAAACTTTGGAAAAATTACCTCCTTCTTCCTTCTCTTATGGTTTGGACGAGTTCACCATGTAAGAGAGGGCTTTTATATTCTTTCCTTAGCTTATTTTGATCCAAATGGCATCCAAGAGAGGTTAAGATGTGTTGGTGTAAGTGTTGATTTCCCATTGGTACACCTTATGGCAAAAATGGTCACTTTTAATTGGTCCAAATGTCTTCTTCTTTTATCTATTTATTTGGCAAGCCATTAGAATTCCTTTTATTCATATTTTGACCTCCTCAACTTTCTTGTGCTGAAATTTTATAGTCTAGGGTGTGAAAATACCAAAATACCCTCCAGCGATTAATCGATTGTAACTTTTAAACCGTGCGTTTTCGGGAAAAATTGAAACCCACGGTTATGACCCGATTAATCTCGAGAATATTCTTTCAGGGTCGAATATGGGCACTATTAAGAACTTCTGACACTTAATTTTTAAGTTCACGTAGTTGCCCCTAACTTTTGAGAAATTTCCAATTAGGTCCTCGGCCTTTCAAAAAATTACCTTTAGGTCCTGTCGACTTCACGGGCCTCCTTTGCACACCGATTTTGTTTTTGACTATCTCGAGCCTCTATTTGACCACTTATTTATGTCCTTCTTGCCTAATACTCGATTACCTAAACTTTGGGATGTGACAGCTTAGACCTCTTATTTGCTGGAGCTTGGCCCAGACGAGGTTTTGTGGTATTGCCTTTGGTATTAGATTTGCTCTTTAATGTCCATGAGCTTTGGCTATAGGGGTGTTTGCTTACTGGGTTTGTCTATGTCGACATTCTACCAAGGGATTCGGATTTTCAGATAGATAGGCCATTCCCGGGGGTGCGATATTATGGTATAGCTCATATTCCTTCAGTCATTACTCTTACTTCAACCTGAGCCATTCTGAATGGTTGGGCTAGAGGATTTCATGTTGTGCAGCCATTTGGGTTGACAAACACTACTGATGGGAGTAGGGGTTGGTTTATTACCATGGTTTGGCCTAGGGAGAAAGTTTGACGGTGGGCTTTGATTGATGAGCTATAGGCAGTGACTACTAACGAAACTACCTAGACTTTAAGGCTTACTTTCATAAACTGCTTTAAGAGGACACTAGATTTTGGCTTGGTTTTGACTTTTGATAGAAAATTTTATGTTTTTACACTGGAAGCCTTTTATGAGCATTATGGAACAATAAAACTTCTTTATTATTATCCTTTCTCTCTTTTTTTTTTCTTTTTATAAATGCATTGCATGGGATAGATGATATATGATGATTTGGACCAAACCCAAGGAGGGCTTCCTACATATCTCTTTATTTTTGTTGCTCTAATTTTTGTCCAAGCCACACTATATGGTTTTCAACTCACCGAGCTCTTTTTTTTCTCGAGAATCAGGTCCATATAGTTCTCTTACTCATACATTAAGGAAGGTTCATACAAAATATCCCTTGAGCTGGTTCATATTGTATGGGCTTAAAAACTAAATTCCATCTAGATCTGAAAGTATCACTGCTCTTCCTAACAAGATCTTTTTGAGCAAGTATGGTCCTGTCCAATTGAGCTTGTATTTCCCTCGGGGGGGGGGGGGGGGGTCATGTGTTGGAATTCTGATTTCTTTTAAAATCAGTTGTCCTTCTTGTAAACCTTGATCTTTGATCCTTTTGTTATAATGTCTCGTTATCTTCTGTTGATAGTCCTACACTCCGTATAAAGCATCCATTCTCTTTTCATCAATAGCTACTAGCTGGTCATGGTAGGCTCTGGCCCATTCTACCTCATTTATTTGACTTTTCATGAAGTGTTTGAGCTGATTGAATCTCTATTTCTATAGGAAGGACTATTTCCATTCCAAATATTAAAGAATAAGGAGTTGCCTCGGTTGGCATTCTGACTAAAGTCCTATAACCTTAAAGAGTGAAAGGCAGATGTTCACGCCAATTCTTATGACCTTGCATCATCTTCTGCAAGATATTCTTTATGCTTTTGTTTGTTGCCTCTATGAACCCATTGGTCTGAGGTCTATAAGGAGAGGACCTGTGATGTTGTATCTTATACTTTACCATCAATTGGACCACTTCTTTCTAAAAATGTGATCTATTATCTGAAACTATTTCGAACGGTACTCCATACCAACAAATGATGTTAGTATGAATGAAATGGGCCACCTTTTTGGAATTGAAGATGGAGTAGGAAGCTGCTGCTACCCACTTGGTGAAATAGTATATGGCCACCAATTTGTATTCATGCCCATTAGAAGACTTTGGGGTGATCTTCCCTATCATATGAATTCCCTATATTGCAAATGGCTACAGAGATGTAATAGGGTATAAAGGGACAAGTGGTTGCTTCTAAAGTTTGGCATATATTTGACAATTATGACATCTTTTGGCAAAGTTTGAGCAATCTTTTCTCATAGTAAGCCAATAATAGCCCAAATTGGTGATTTTTTGCAAAGCAATTCCTTTCATGCGGGGACCTTGCTCATCTCCTTGAACCCATTCCATCACCTGTTGCACCTCAGCTTCATGCACACATCTGAGGTGAATGTTATTCTAAGACCTTTTGTATAACACATCATTCTTTAAAATACACTGGCTTGCTGACCAGTTTTCATTGCTTATTTAGGGTATTCACCCTTTTGAATAAAATTGAGCATATCCAGAACCATGGCTTTTTGTCCATTACTTAAATTGTAGCACAATATGGTGGCTGAGTTTTCACTATAATAATAATGGGGAAAACTATCATTTCTGTTCCCATATGGGTCATATAAGCTAGGGTGGCCAGGCATCAACAAACTGATTCCTTATTCGATGTAGCTATTGAAATGAAACCTCCTCAAATTGATGTGCCAAGTCTTCCAAGCTTCGATGGTAAGGAACCAAAAACCCTTCCTTTATTTTTCATATTCCCAATGCTTGAGATACAATAAGAGAAGAATCTCCGTAGACCTCCAAACGTCTGACTTTTAGCTTTAGAGCCATTTCCAACTTGATTATGTATGCTTCATACTCTGCCTCATTATTAGTGACTTCAAAAGTCAATTTAATTGCTAATGGAATTTGTTCCTTTTCTAGGGAAATAAAGACAATGCCTGCACCATAACCCTTATGATTAGATGTACAATCAAAATACATAATTAGACTTCTTTATCGATACCCATGATGTCCTCATTTGGAAATTTTGGCTCTTCAACTTCATCTTCTATAGGTGCGGCAACCAACTGCTCAGCTACCACACTTCCTTTGATTACTTTGCATGCCGCAAACTAGAGATCAAAAGTGGCCAACACTTGTGAACCTCGGTTTTCCGCCCGAAAAGGATCCGGGCGAAAGTTCACTCGTTGTCAGGAGTCGCCACTCAGTTTATTTTGTTCGAAGGGAAAAACTAAGAAAACCCTTGTTTGACTCCAATAACTTGTCCAATGTAAAGGTTTCTAGTCTGCGAACCCAAGGAGGATTCGGGAACTATGTCATGTATTTGACTAACTCGACAATAAATAATAAAAAAAGGAATGAATGTAAAAGGGACGAAGAAAACAGAATAAAGAGATTGTTATTAAAATGTGGACTTGCTATTTGAGGTGAATCCCAAATATGCCTACATACTCCCGTTTGAATGGGAGATCAAAGTCCATGTAGTTCGGAAAAGCCTATTTAAAGGCGATGAAATTTATGCTTCATGCATGTGTGTGTGTATGCTTCGTGCATTTGTCGGGCTTTTTGCCAAATTTGTGAGATTTAGCACTTAGTGCAAAAATTGTATAATTTCGGGTACTTAGTACCAAAAGAGTTCGATTTAGGCTTCATGCCAAAAGTTCATTTTAATAGTGCCATTTAGGTACTTAGTACCAAAGAGATGCAATTTAGGCTCCGTGCCAAAAAAAAGAGTTGATTTTATTTACGACTTAATGCCGAAAGGGTGATTGATTAGTCCATTAGGCCCTCAGACCTAAAAAGATTAGGTCTTTGACCGAGAAGAAATTAAGAAGAAGATTAGAATGCTTATAATATGCTCGAATTGACCAAAGATGAATTATGATATTACCTTGATTAGAATTTTTCCACTTCTAAGTTCCAGATCTTGTTTCCTTGCACTTTTGAGTATGATTCTTGCTTTCTACAACACAATATTAGAAATTCTTAAGCATAAAAATTTCGTCAGCATCTGGGCGTAGGAAGTCCAAAAGTTCCTCTTTTTTTTGAAAATCTGAAGCCTATTTATAGGCAAAATCGGGCTGGACTGGCCGCCGTGGGAGGCGGCTTGGCCGCCGTCCTGGCCCACGGGACTCGCGCTATTTCTGCTAAAACTGACTTTCCGGGAGCCACGGGCCTCCAAAAATTATTCCGGGACCATATCCGTGATCCTCATGTTGTCCCGGACATTTCAAGTACCATGAAGACATACTTTCTGTGGACTTTTACCGTTGTCCCCCGGTCTGGCTTGGTCTGAGGAAATTGGCTTTCCGAGCCCCAAAATTCGAGTGTTCACAATTGCCCCCCACTGGGGTCCATAAAAATGATTTATGGAACTCAGTGGTCTTCTGAAGAGCGAATTTTGAGCGAGGTGCAAAAAGACCCGCATTTTCATTTTTTTTTTCTATAAATAGGCTCATTTCATTCAATTTTCATTTGCTTTCATTCATTCTTCTTCTTTCACTTCTTTCAAATTTTCTTTCGACGATGGATTTTACCGGTTTTGAAGACCTCGAGATCCCACTCCCTCCCTGCAATCTTTTACTTGAGGAGGAGAAGCACAGTTCTCGGACCGGTTGCTATGAGGTGAGTACTTTTCGTTTGTCCATCTAGTATGCATGCTTAGGAATTTTATTTATTTCCAGTAAGGAACTTAGAAATAAATTTTAGGAACCTTTCCTTTACATGTACTAGTAATGAATTAGGATCTGTACCAGGCTTCATTACGTTCTGTCATCAGTAATTATTTCTAGTAAAGAACTTAGAAATAATCCTTTAGGAATCCACACCCGGCTGGGGAAAGAACTTAAATCTTTTCTGAATTTGTCTAACTTTTCTGATTTTTTTTAGGACTCTACGATCAAGATATCTATAGCTGAGCGTCCGATGGTCACTATTCCAGCTTACATCTTTGATGCCGGGCACCCAGTGGGGGATCTTATCAGACCTGCTTTCCTCCACCATTTGAGGGCTATAGATGTGGGCAGAGATATCCACCGGGATTTGATCTGTGCTTTAGCCGAGCGCTGGTGGCCTACTACTGACACTTTCCATTTTTCTTGGGGGGAGATGACAATGACGCCTACTGACTTTTCCATCATTTATGGGATTCCCTTTGGCGTTGAGATGGTGGAGTCCTATGATGACTGGCGGCAGGACATTTCTTCAGCCGACATGATTACTTTGATCGGGGTTGACTATCCTTGATATCAGGCGCCTCGCTGCATTCAGCGGAGGTGGCTTGTGGAGCAAGCGCCAGGTATCTACACTGGTTACGAGACAGGCAACTTTACTGCTGACCAGGCGGCCAGGTTTACCTTGCTTCTCCTGTTTGCTAGCTCCTTCTTATCAAACAGGAAAGATGCAGTGAGTCTCAATGTGCCGAAGAGCCTACTTGACCTGACACGGCTTCATACGTACGATTGGGCTAGCATGATGCTGTGTAGGTTGTATGACGACATGTCAGACCTCTGCTATACCCGTATTGCTCCCTGTGGCTTGTATTACTTCTGGGAGGTAATGTAAAGAACATTTCCCCTATCTTTATATATGTTGACATACACCAATTCTGATACCTTCTCTTTCTCTCTCTCTCTCTCTCCTCTCTTTTTTTTTTCAGACTTGGGCTTACGAGTACTTTCTTGGCATCGCCCCTTTTCTTCGTGAGATACCTGCCCCCGCCGATCCTCTTTCCCCCATTGCTTGGAGGTGGTATAGAGAGAGGGTAGAAGTACCAAAGAGGAAACTTCCCATCAGAGGGCTGAGATCATTCTTCGACAGCTGCCCAATGGACTCAGTAAGTGCTTTATCGTCATCTTTTTTATTATATTAGAGAAAATGATTCACTAATATAACAAATTTTTACAGGTTGCATCTGAAGTGATGTCTCACCGACTGGCAGAGTGGATTGCTCAAGATTACAGCTTTCGGAGATCAGAGTTTCTGACTCGCCGTCGATTCATACTTCCCCATCCAGAGTTTCGACGGTATTATCTCGCTGAGAGGGTGACTTTCCAGATCGCCGGTTTCCGTGCAGTTCCCATGGATCCCCCTGATGATATGCTATCTTCAACACTTCTGCCTGTTACTATGTCCCAGTATGAGGGCGACCCTTTCGAGTCGGCTTATGCCCCGGATGAGGATTATGACTTCTACTGTCTTCATCGACTGATGCCATGCATTGGGACACGATTTGACTCTGTACCTCCTTATCGGTCTTCCCACTCTTCGGCTCCCACTTCTGGCACTCCGAGAGACCATCCTTCTCCCGACCGGCAAGCTGACAGACCCTCTTCCTCTAGGGCTGAGACTTCCGCTTTCGGGGCTGGACCATCACACACTGGAGGAAGCAGCAGTTCATCTCATTTGAGGCCTCCCGCATCCGTCCTTACAGTTACCGGCCAATTTGACCCTATTTTAGCCGACTTGAGGCTGCCTTATGCTGCTCGTTATCATGCACCTGGTGGTTGGGTGACCCGACCAATTAGTGCAGAGGGTGCATTATATCGGAGCTTTGCTCATGTCACTCAGGTATATTCTCATAGAACTTTTCATGAAAAGGATTCATAAAATTCTCTTGAGATTGATTATGATTTCGTCTCTTTTACAGGTACCAGAGGGCCTGATCACGGAAATGGCGGCACTGATTACTGCTTTCTCGGATGAACTGTCTGGTGCTTGGACTGAGGCTGCTTACGAGAGGCAGAGCAGGCCGCAAAGACGGAGAGGCCGGCACTGATTTTTTTTTATACTTGTCTTGAACTATGCTTGCTGTATTTAAACTATTCCCCTTCTGTACTTTGTACCTTTCATGTTTTTCTGCTGTTATCTGAACTTATCTGTAAACCTGCACTTATTTGTTAGTATTAACAGCACATATGTATGCATGATGCTTTTTCTTTTTAGAAATCTATTTTACAAATAAATCCCTGACACAATCCCAAAAAATAGCACATAACAGGGCCTAAACAGGGCCAAAACATGAGAATTTTACAAAACATCAAAAAAAAAAAAGAGGAATCAGGACGGTCGGTGGCGGCCGAGCCGCTGCCCGGGCCAGACCAGTATAAAACTCAAGGTTGTCTTACATCTGTGGGCCAGAAAGCAATCCTCTTACTGCAAGATCTTATATTTTTTTCAAATAACAATGAATCCCCTTTTTAATCACGTGATGCATAATTGGACCAAAAGTCTCCACAACGTTGAAAGGATCAACATGGGGAGGTACGGGTTGAAAGCTGTCGCCACCCTCAGAGGTGTAGCTGTAGACTGGGATTTCTTGCACTCTTGCATCAGGTTTTGGGATCCCCAAGCCCATGTTTTCAGATTTGGGGCTCGGATGGAGGAAATGTGTCCTCTTTTTGAGGAGTTCTGTTCGATCATTGGGTGCGATCCAAATGCCCCTCTTGTGAGGCATGAGGTCCAAATGGGGTATGTGGGATCTTTTCAGAGGCTTTTTAGCTTCACAAAACCCCAATCCCAAGCTATGATTGTAGATGGGGACAAGGCGATGCTGCTTCCCCTAATTGATGAATTCTTGACCGCCGATTTTGAAGACGATATTCAATTGAGGCATAGAATGCGAGCCTTCGTCTTTTGTCTGTTAGCTGGGTTCCTCTTCAACCGTGACCCCGGCTTTGGAGATTTGAGACTTTGCCCAATGGTTAGGCAAATGGAAGAGCTCAACTGTATCGGGGGCATGATCCTGGCTGAGACTATTCAGAGTCTCGACAGATGTGCACTTGGATTTGAACGTTGGACCGTCACCCCGGTCATCCTTCAGGTAATTTATACCTTTTGTTTCTTTTGCTTATTCCATCATCTCTCTTTTCCTTTGTAAAATAGAAAGGATCTATTTTTTCAGGTTTGGCTGAGAGATCATCTTCGAGTGGTTGCAGCCCCCCAGACTTTGACCTACAACCCTTCGCAGTACCGCACCAGGAAAATTCAGATTTCTTTTCCCTCTATGGCCGAATGGACTGTTTGGCTGTTTGAGCTTGGATCGGAAGAATTATTATGGTTCGTCCCTTGGTATAGGATTCCTCAATTCATGGAGGCAAATGCCATGCACAACCATGTCTACCTGCTTGGGTTCACTCACAGTACTTGGTACAGTGCTTCCCGCGTCCTCAGGCAGATGGGTATTGATCAGAGAGTTCCCCTTCCTGTCGGGCTTACCATTGCTTCTCCCATTACCCCCGGGGTTACTCGGGCTGTTCTACAGACTTGGGTTAGAGACCATCGGATGATCAGGCCTTGTGCAGAGCCTTCCCTCGTTCAGCCCACTCCAGAGTACAGGACCTGGTTTATAGCTGAGGTTTGGCCCGTTGAGAAACCGAGGAGGTGTGCATTGCTGCAGGAGTTGGAGGGAGAGGGGGTGTAGGATTTAGATCCTAGGGTGACTCCATTGTCTTTTCTGTTTTTGGGTTGTTTTTACCTTTTTGGTTTTTGGGGGAATATGACTTGACCTTTTTGTGTTTTATAGGCTGAATGACTCTTTTTGTAACAGATGATTCTCTTTTTGTAATGAATGATTCTTAATGAATGACCCTTTTGTTTGCTTTCCAAGCATTATCTACTTTATTTATTTGCTCTTATTTTTGCCTAAGCCGTCCTTTCGGATTTTCAACTTAGCGAGCTTTTACCCATTCTTGCCTAAGCCGCTCTTTGCGGGTTTTCAGCTTAGCGGGCCCCACTATTGCCTAAGCCGCCCTTTGTGGGTTTTCGGCTTAGCGGGATCTTTTGTTTTTTTTTATTTGTTTTTTTCTTTTGGCAAAAGAAAGATGAATGAATGATTTTTATTAAAATTTAGACCGTGCTCAAGGAGAGCTGCCTACATATCTCGAATTAGTTTGCGAGAATCAGGTCTAATGTAGTTCCTTTTGGAATGCATGATCATACATAATATTTCTTTAGTTGATCCAGATTGCATGGGTTTGTGAACTCTAGACCATCCAAATCAGACAAGATGACGGCTCCGCCGGAAAGTATTTTCTTCAAAATGTAGGGTCCCGCCCAATGAGGACGAAACTTCCCACGAGGATCTGTAACAGGTGTTCTGATCTCTTTCAGGACAAAACAACCTTCTTCCAACTTTCGATCTTTGACCTTTTTGTTGAAATGTCTGGCCATTCGCCTCTGTTACCCTTGAATCTGATGTAGAGCTTGAAGTCTTTTTTCATCCAAACTCAACAACTGATGATGATAATTGCTGATCCATTCAGCTTCATTTATCTGACTTTCTTGAATTATCCTCGCCGATTGAACTTCCAGTTCAATGGGGAGTACTGCTTCCATTCCGTATACCAGTGAATACGGGGTTGCCCCAGTAGGAGTTCTAACTGATGTTTTGTATCCCCACAAAGCCAGTGGTAACTTCTCATGCCAACGCCTATGTTCCTTGATCATTTTTTGTATGATCACCTTTATAGACTTGTTCGCTGCTTCTACAGCTCCATTTGTTTGGGGTCTATAAGGAGAGGACTTATGATGCTGGATTTTCTTATCCTGCAAGAGTTTAGTAAATTCTGCTTGGAAATGAGTTCCATTATCTGTGATAATCTCGAATGGTGTTCCGTACCGACAAAGGATGTTGGTTCGGACAAACTGTGCTGCCTTTTTGGCGTCTAATTCTGCATAGGAAGCCGCTTCAACCCACTTTGTGAAGTAATCCACTGCTACCAAGATAAACTGATGTCCATTTGATGCTTTTGGATGTATTTTACCAATTATATCAATTCCCCAAGTAGCGAAGGGCCATGGAGAAGTGATTGGATTCAGGGCAACAGGAGGTTGCTTCTGTAGCTTAGCAAATATTTGGCATTGATGACATCCTTGCACAAATGCCACGCAGTCTGCATTCATGGTGGACCAGTAATATCCTAGATTGGCAATTTTTCGAGCCAAGGCGATCCCATACATGTGTGGTCCTGATTCGCCACCATGTACCATTTCCATTATTTGCTTGGCCTCCGCTTCATTCACACACCTTAGGTGCATTCCATTCCAACTTCTTTTGTAGAGGGTATCTCCATTAAGAATGTAACCTGTGGCAAGCTGCCTTATTGCCCTCTGATCAACCTTTGATGATTCCTCTGGATAATTTCCATCCTTGAGATAGGTCTTGATATCCCAAAACCATGGTTTACCATCGGCCAAGTGCATTACATGGGCGGGTTGCTTTTGAAGCTGAACTTTCAATGGACGAATGACTTTCCCCTCCTTGATATTGATCATGGAAGCTAAAGTAGCCAAGGCATCAGCAAACTGATTCTTTGCTCTTGGGAGATATTCGAAGGACAGATCATTGAACTGTTGTGCCAAATGATCAAGGCGTTGTAGGTAAGGAACCAAACGCTCTTCTTTTATCTTCCATTTCCTTAAGGCTTGTGATACTATTAAAATAGAATCACCATAGACCTTTAGGTCCTTAATCCCCAATTCTAGGGCGGCTTCCAGCCCATTAATGCAAGCTTCATATTCTGCTTCGTTGTTTGTGCAGCTAAAGTCAAGCTTAACTGCGAATGGAATGTATTCTCCACAAGGAGTTTTGAACACAATCCCAATTCCGTTTCCATGATAATTGGATGCCCCATCAAAATACATCTCCCAAACACTGCTTTCCACGTTCAAGAGGTCTTCATTAGGGAAACCCATTTCTCGCATCTCGTCATTCACGGGTAATTCTGCTAATTGGTCAGCTATCGCCCCGCCTTTCACAGCTTTCCTTTGAACAAATTTCAAGTCAAAGGCTGCCAATGTTGACACCCACTTAGCCATTTTGCTATCCAAAATAGGCCTCTCTATAAGGAATTTCAAGGGACTCTATTCTGCAATGACATAAGTAGTGTAAGAAGACAAGTAGTGTTGTAACTTCGTACAAGCCCAATACAAGGCTAAACACAACTTCTCAATCTTGTTATACTTTAACTCATAGTCCAGCATCCTTTTGCTGAGGTAGTAAATTGCATTTTCCACCTTTGTATCTTCAGCCTCTTGAGCTAGCATTGCACCCATGGCCTCATCTGTTACAGACAAATACAAGAGCAGAGGCTTTCCCATTCTGGGAGGTTGTAGAATTGGCGGACTTAACAAGTATTCTTTGATCTTGTCGAAGGCCTTTTGGCAGTCTTCATTCCATTCTTGTGAAGCACCTTTCCTTAATAGCTTAAAGATAGGACCACAAGTCTCAGCCAACTGTGATATGAATCGACTGATATACTGTAATCTACCTAGCAAGCCTCGAACCTCTTTCTCTGTTCTTGGTGGAGGCATTTTCAGAATAGCCTTTGACTTTGCTGGATCAACTTCTATTCCTTTTTTGCTGACCAAATATCCCAAGAATAAGCCTGATGTTGCTCCAAACAGACACTTTGCAGGATTAAGCTTCAAATTGTACTTGCGAAGTCTAAGGAAGAACTTCTCAAGTGCTTCAACGTGTTCTTCTGGAGATTTTGACTTGACAATCATATCATCGACATACACTTCCACTTCTTTGTGTATCATGTCATGAAAGACTGTTGTCGCCATCCTTTGATAGGTAGCCCCTGCATTTATTAATCCAAAAGGCATAACCCTGTAGCAGAAAGTGCCCCATTCTGTAATGAAAGCTGTCTTCTCTTTGTCTGGTGGGTGCACCAGGATCTGATTATACCCAACCGCGAGGTCAGTCATGGAAACCATCACATGCCCAGCCATCTTGTCTATCAGCAAATCGATGTGAGGTAGCGGGAAATCGTCCTTGGGACAAGCCTTATTCAGATCTCTGTAGTCAACACACATTCTGACCTTTCCGTCTTTCTTCGGGATATGTACAATGTTTGCTAACCAGGAAGGGTAGGCAATTGGTTCTACGAACTTATTGTCCAGTTGCTTGGCAACCTCCTCTTTAATTTTCAAAGACCATTCTGGCTTCATTCTCCTCAACTTCTGCTTAACCGGCTTTGCCTCTGGGTATAGCGGAATCTTATGCACTGCTATAGCTGGGTCTATTCCCGTGACATCACTTGCCTTCCACATGAAGCAGTCGACATACTTCCTGATGCAATCGACAACCTGTTCTTTATTCACACAATCGTATGCAATGTATGTATGTTCATTTTCTTTGCCAATTATTATCTTTTCATTTATTTCATTTATTTCATTTATATCATTTTTGCTAGATAATACTTGGAAAGCAAAAGACACAGGGTAACCAAGAATCGGAACAGTTTCATTGATAATGGCGGAGTCATTCTCCAAGATTACATTAGACTTGACATTAGGGCTTTCTAAATCTGAAATTACAGAAGACTCAGAATTAGACTCTGACTTGGTTTTTGACTCAGAACAAGACTCGGTACAAGACTCAAGTTCAGGGTGTGACACAGGACTAGGTTTAACCTCAGCAGCTTGTCCCTCCTCGGCGTACCAGTTTCTCAGCGGTCCATCTGTAGTCTTGATCAGCTTTGTGAAATCCCTATTGTCTTCAAAATTGGTTATCATAGCAACCTCATCAAAGAGACAAGGCCGCATGAAATCTTCCATTTGGGGGTCAGTTTCAGGTTCTGGCTCTTCTTCTTTCATGGCCACAACATCAGCAAACATTTCAAAACCCGGTAGCTTCTTTCCGGTCATAGGAGAATAGAATGGTTCCTGAAAACTACGGTGATGAACTGCCTTTCCAGGTTTGCAAAAGTGACCATTCAGAGTTCTAAAGTAAGGGCGCATTTTGAGGCTTCTTGCCCCCCAACTCCCCTTTTTCTTCCTTCCACGCTCAAGCTCTTCTATTTCCTCGTCTGTAGGTTTGTACTCCAAGCCAAAAGTTCCCTTATTCTCAGGCTCTTCCCATGGCCGTACTACGGGTATTTTTCTCCCAGACTTCATCATTTCCATCCCGGGCAATAGACCTACCCTCAGCATCATTCCCACTAGGCAGTTGATTTGGACCTCCCCAAAGTCATATGAGACAAATGGCCCTTTGGGTTTTTCACCTTCTATGCATTGAACTGTGTCGTAATGAAACCCAGTCAAGGTCATGGCGGTTTCACCAGGAACAACCTCAAGGAGAGACTGATCCATGGTTTTCCTGTTGATTTCGCAGGTGTCCCCTTTGATAGTGATGATTTTTCCTTCAAAAGGGAATTTAAGTTTTTGGTGTAGTGAAGAAGGTACAGCATTAATCTGATGAATCCACGGCCTTCCAAGGAGGAGATTAAAGCTCGCGGGTACATCAATGACCTGGAATGGTACTCCCATTTTCACCGGCCCAATAGTAATTTCTAGAGTGGCAACACCCAAAATTTCTCTTCGAGTGTTATCATATGCTCTCACAATCTGATTAGAAGGTGTAAGATCTGTAGTCTCCAACCCCAAACAGCTTGCTACTTTCAAAGGACACACATTTAAGGCCGACCCATTATCAATGAGAACCATGGGCACAGTCTTTCCCCCAGTCTGTATGGTGATGTATAGAGGATCATTGTGTTTCTTACCGTCTTCTGGTAAATCTACATCAGAAAATCTGATACTCAATGCCTTGGTTGATTGGGTCAAAGTGGCCACCAAAGCTTCTGGGCTTGTGTCCACTGGTGTATCAAGTTGACTCAAAGCTCCGCTGAGAGCCTGGCGGTGTGGGAATGAGGAAGCAAGGAGCTCCCAAATTGACACCTTAGCTTGAGTTTGTTTAAGCTGAGTGAGGACAGGGTCTTCTTTTGGCTCTGGTGTTTTCTTATGGGGGGATTTGAGGTTGTAGGGGTTTTTCCCAAGTCAAGTGGCTGATATTGTCTTCCACTTCTTGTCAGAGCACTGACCTCTTCAGCGAGGTCGTTCAAATCTAACACACACACTTCATTCATTTCCAAGAGAAGTTTGAAAGGATCAAACAGCTCTTCTTCCACAGTAATGGCGTGGATGGA
This sequence comes from Garcia nutans, assembly GCA_947685225.1. Classification (NCBI taxonomy): domain Eukaryota; kingdom Viridiplantae; phylum Streptophyta; class Magnoliopsida; order Malpighiales; family Euphorbiaceae; genus Garcia; species Garcia nutans. The sequence continues at coordinate 6,146,357 of CANTUV010000037.1, read as the reverse complement.
ATGATTGGGCAAAGGGTTAGTGTTGATGTTTGGTTGCCTCCTGAGAGGAATGATGTCACCACTATCCACCAGATCCTGGATGCGGTTTTTGAGTGTCCAGCAAGCATCTGTTTTATGCCCATTCCCTTGATGGTATTCACAGTATTCATTGACTTTATAACTTGAAGGTAATGGGTTTGGAGGAGGTCTTGGGTCCAAAGGCTTCAAATATTTCCCTTCTACAGCCTTTTTAAACACCAAATGAAGGGGTACCCCAAGGTCAGTATATTGCCTTCTTGGCTGATTTCTCGGCCCAAGATTGCCCACACGTAAAGGATTCGCAGGGACAATATTGGCCACTTGATTGACCTTGCTTGAGGAAGGAGTTTGGCTTTGTTTCTAATATTTCGATGCAGCCCCCTCATCCACTATTTTACCCAACTGTATCAAATCTTCTACCTTGGTTGCAGTCGCAATGAGCGATTTGAAAGTAGGTAGATATTGGGTTTGCAGTTGAGCCTGATATGTAGGTCTTAAATTTCTGATTATGATATCAATTTGCTCTTGTTCTGAAGGGCGATTGATCATCTGGGCGGCTTTTGCCCTCCACCTCGTAAGGAACGAGGAGAAGGGTTCATTGTTGTTTTGTTTGGTGGTCTCAAGTTCTCTTCTAGTGACATCCACCTCAATATTATAGTGGTATTGAGAGTTAAATGCATTGCAGATGTCTTCCCATGTCTTAATCTTGGAATGGTCTAGACTCACAAACCATTTAAGGGCAGCCCCAGTCAGGGATTGTTGGAAGAGTTGAGCAAAGAGCTCATCATTTAAACCCCAAGGACTCAAGGCCCCCACATACATCTTCAAATGGGTTTTAGGGCAAGTGGTCCCATCAAATCTGTCCATCCCCGGCATCTTGAACTTTGGAGGTAATCTGGCTTGGGGAAACAAGGATAAGGAATCCATGTCTACCACCTCTTTGTGAGTTTTCATGGCAGTGATTGACCTCTCAAGCAATTCAAGTTTCCTTTTGAGTTCATCTGTTTCATTCTTGGAGGGTGGATCCTCCAAATTGATGACAGGGGTATTAATCTGAGCAGTCACGGGGGTACTAGTTTGCCCCACAATGGGTTCCTTCCCCAAATTTCCAGGAATAGGGACTGTCTTTGGTGCTACTTCTAATTCAGCCAGAATGGCTACCCTTTGGGCGGCTAAAGCTTCATCAATTTTTTCTTGCATTCTAGCTTCAATTTCCTTAACCTGACCATCCAGCAAAGCCTTAATCTGTTCAATTGTGGCCATTTCAGTAATTGGAGTAGTTGGTGAAGTTGGGGTAGTAGAACTCGTAGGGGATAGCATAGTTGGTGTTGATGTGTCTGGTGTAGGTGAAGGCACACGGACAGAGGGTACCTGAAAAGGTCAAGGGTAAAAAAAATCAGGGTGGTGTGTAGGGTAGGAAAACTCTTGGTCCACTTATGTACATCAAAATTTTTCCCCAAAACAATGTTGTTATGTTGCATGAATGCACCTCATCACATCACAATTCATTTTAATGGAATGCGGCACTATCATTGGGTACATACAACCTAAGGGAAGGTTCTATTGTTATGTTAAAATAGAGAATCGGCTTATCATAGGGACCCTTGAGTCTTGAGTAAGATATACCTAACCACATGTGAAACAAGGAGTTTCGCGTGGGTCCAACAGTACGATTACTCATGGGCCACTCCAAAAGGATTGAAATGGTTTGCGACAACAGGGAGGACGCTTTGGCTGTCCGCCGGCATAATCAAGGAGACCTGCCGGTCAGCGCTACTTGCTATCCAGACTCAGAACTTTGAACAGAAAGAGAAGAAATTCATTTGAAAACAATTTTTTATGCAATGGAGGAAAAGGATTCCCCCATATATGCAAGAGAAAAAGATTCTCTGAATGACAAAACAAATGCACAATTTATCAAATAAGGGACCATTAAAGGAAAAAGATTCCTTTTGTCAACTTTCAATCCAACATCCTTAAAGAAAGGATATTTAATGCTAGGGTACCCTGCAAAATGAATAAAAATACCCTAAAGAAGGGCAAATCAGTTAAACGAATAATAATAACAGTCTACTATAATTCCATAAATCATTATTATTATCATTTTTTTTTCGTGTAATATATAGCCATTATTTTATTTATTATTATTTTTTATGGTCCCCAGGAAGATATTTTTTTCAATTTTCAGTACTAATGTCTTTAAAGAAAAGACAACCATTGCTAAGGTACCCTGCCAAAATAAATAAAAATACCCTAAAGAAGGGCCAGTTAGCCAAATAAACAATAGTAGTCCACTAGGATCACATAAATCATTTTTATGTTCCCCAGTGGAGTCGCCAATTTGTGAACCTCGATTTTCCGCCCGAAAAGGATCCGGGCGAAAGTTCACTCGTTGTCAAGAGTCGCCACTCAGTTTATTTTGTTCGAAGGGAAAAACTAAGAAAACCCTTGTTTGACTCCAATAACTTGTCCAATGTAAAGGTTTCTAGTCTGTGAACCCAAGGAGGATTCGGGAACTATGTCATGTATTTGACTAACTCGACAATAAATAATAAAAAAAGGAATGAATGTAAAAGGGACGAAGAAAATAGAATAAAGAGATTGTTATTAAAATGTGGACTTGCTATTTGAGGTGAATCCCAAATATGCCTACATACTCCCGTTTGAATGGGAGATCAAAGTCCATGTAGTTCGGAAAAACCTATTTAAAGGTGATGAAATTTATGCTTCATGCATGTGTGTGTGTATGCTTCGTGCATTTGTCGGGCTTTTTGTCAAATTTGTGAGATTTAGCACTTAGTGCAAAAATTGTATAATTTCGGGTACTTAGTACCAAAAGAGTTCGATTTAGGCTTCATGCCAAAAGTTCATTTTAATAGTGCCGTTTAGGTACTTAGTACCAAAGAGATGCAATTTAGGCTCCGTGCCAAAAAAAAAGTTGATTTTATTTACGGCTTAATGCCGAAAGGGTGATTGATTAGTCCATTAGGCCCTCAGACCTAAAAAGATTAGGTCTTTGACCGAGAAGAAATTAAGAAGAAGATTAGAATGCTTATGATATGCTCGAATTGACCAAAGATGAATTATGATATTACCTTGATTAGAATTTTTCCACTTCTAAGTTCCAGATCTTGTTTCCTTGCACTTTTGAGTATGATTCTTGCTTTCTACAACACAATATTAGAAATTCTTAAGCATAAAAATTTCGTCAGCATCTGGGCGTAGGAAGTCCAAAAGTTCCTCTTTTTTTTGAAAATCTGAAGCCTATTTATAGGCAAAATCGGGCTGGACGGCGGCCGGGCCGCCGGCCACTGCGGCTGGGCCGCCAGCCACGGCGGCCGAGCCGCCCGCGCTACGGCGGCTGGCCGCCGTGGGAGGCGGCTTGGCCGCCGTCCTGGCCCACCGCGACTCGCGCTATTTCTGCTAAAACTGACTTTCCGGGAGCCACGGGCCTCCAAAAATTATTCCGGGACCATATCCGTGATCCTCATGTTGTCCCGGACATTTCAAGTACCATGAAGACATACTTTCGGTGGACTTTTACCATTGTCCCCCGGTCTAGCTTGGTCTGAGGAAATTGGCTTTCCGAGCCCCAAAATTCGAGTGTTCACAACACTATAAGCCATCGTGCCATTTTATTGTCCAAAATTGGCCTTTCCATAAGGAATTTTCAAGGGTCTTTGATATGCGATTACTTGTGTGGTATACGAAACCATATAATAATGTAGCTTTTGACATACCCATACTAGGGCCAGGCATAACCTTTCAATTTGATTGTATTTGAGCTCGTGGCCTAATAACCTTTTGCAGAGATAATAAATGGCAAATTCTTTCCTTGATCCTTCCTCATTTTGAGCAAGCATAGCCCCCATTGCTTCTTCGATTACTGAAAAGTAGAGGAGCAAAGGATCATTGGATCTTGGGGGTTGCAGTACCGAAGGTGACAACAGGTATTGCTTGATCTTTTCAAATGCTTCTTGGTACTTGTCATTCCATCTAGTTGGAGTATCTATTTTTAGTAGCTTGAAGATGGGCCCATTGTAACACCCCTATATCCCGTATACGTACCAAGCATGCTTAAACGATCGTAATATACATATACTGAATATAGAAAATGCCACAGTTTTAAGATAATACACAACAAATATCTTTGTAAATAAGTGAAACCAATCTCAAACATTTTAAAAGAAATCCAAAAGACACCATATATAAAAACATTTATTAAGTCACAGCAGAAGTTATTACAAATATGTTATAAATCAAAGATTACAAAATATAGAATATATATACATGATTGGCAGCTCTTCTCTGATCTTTAAGTCCCAAAAGAAAATCCTCAATGTCTATTCTCACTTGGTCTCGAGGAGCTCTCAGGTTCAACTCTGTCACCTGCGCGATCAAACACTATCGCGCTAAGCCAACGGCTTAGTAGTACAAAGTATACTAACATGATGCTTTAATATGATATAATGTCACAATTAATCTCATACATCATTTAAAAGAATATCACATTTCCACATCATACTTTGTTCAATGTCATAACAACATTCATATTACATCTTCATCGTTCCATTAATTTTACCATTCAAGAATCACATTAAATACAAAGACAAGCATGGGCCCAAAACACACTAATATGCCATTCAATTTTTAGAGTTAATGCTTTGGTTTTGTTATCACATTTATCATCATCATAAACCCAACTAGGCTTCAAGGATTAGGTTCAACCAAGCTTCAAGGGGAACAAAGCATGCTAAGTATCAACCCAACTTGGCTTCAAGAACCAACCCAACCTAGCTTCAAGGGTTGTAACATCTCAATTAGGCTTCAAGGATCAAATCCAACCTAACTTCAAGAGATTGTTACCATTAGGCATGCCACCAACAACAAAACTTTGAAAATGAATAACACATTAGACACACAATTCATTTATTATTTCATTCTCAATTCTCATCATCAATTAGGCAAACATGCCTTATGTCTTTCAATTGAATCATCATAGCCAATCACAATGGCTTCACATCATATTTGAGTTATCATAGCCAATCACAATGGCCTCATATCATATCATATCTCAATTCACATTACTCATATAGCATCATTGATATAACATTTCAAAGTACATTATTCATATAACACATTACCATTCACAAGATGCACAATGCATAAAACATAACATTGTTCATATAGTATCATTTATATATATACCTAACACTTTACATTATTCATTGATTTGTAATCTTCCACATGCATTTGTTTGGATCATTCTTTATTTTAAAAGTGTTTAGAGTGTTTACTTTTAGGTTTAGGTACAAAAGGATCTTTGAAGAATCAAAACAATGTAAGAAAAGCAAGAAACAATCACAGTAGCTAACACACTCAAGGGACACGGCCAAGCTTGTGGCCGTGTCTCTCAACACAAAAATCCAGTAGCAGACACGGGCAAGGGACATGGCCAAGACAGTGGCCGTGTCTCTCCAAAAATCATCCAACACGGCCAAATTTCCTTGGACTTGGCCGTGTCTCCCAAAAATTCTTTAGTTTGGCAGTGTCTCTTCCTTAGTTTGGCCGTGTCTCTCAAGAATAAAAACCCTAAACATGGCCAAATCTCTTTTGATGGAATTAAAACACATTAAACACAACATAACCTTATTCAAATGGGTATAATCAATGTCATTAACACTTATTTTACATATACATCACAATATTCACATTAACAATACATCAACAATACATTTAATCACTTACCACTTCAAAACCCTAAAACTAACATCATTCTTATTCTTTCAATATCAACATCCACTTAACTTACCATCTTCAAACCAAAACCAACACCAATTTAACTTTGTAACTCATAATCAATTTCAACACTTATAAACACATCCCAAAAACACCTAATCATAATATTAACAAATCACAACTCACTTCAAGCATAACAAAAGAAAACAAGAGAGTACTTACTTAAAATTGAGGCAATTTCACAAATCTCCAACTTAATCCTTTGATTCTCCCTTCAATTTAATTTAGAAATCAACAAAAATCACTCTTGTTCTTTAGCTTTGGAGGGCCGGCCACCACAAGAGAAAGAGAAGAAGAAGAAAAGAAAAATGAAGACAAGTCAACTTCTCTTCTTCTTTAAATCTCCACCAAGCAATTCTAACAAAGCAAAATTACTTAAATGCCCTTTTCTATTTGTTCTCACTTCCTTTAAAACTCTTGCCCTCTTTAGTAATTTCACTCATCCCAAATTAAAATATCTTCTTCCCTTGACTCTCCATTTGACCAACATATATGTTATATATATTAACATATATACAACATATACATTCCATTAACACAATCATTTCCTTTGCAAAAACATATATACATTTAATTCAAATCAAACAACAATTGTATTAAAACTTCTAGGGCATACATTGGGATATTACACCCACACACATCAGCCATTTGAGAAATGAAATGACTAATATACTGCAGGCGTCCTAAGAATCCTATGATTTCCTTTTCTATCTTTGGAATGGGCATTTCTAGAATTGCCTTAGATTTAACAAGGTCCTCTTCAATTCCCCGAGAATTGACCATATGTCCTAAGAATACCATGACGCTACCCCAAATATACATTTGGCGGGGTTGAGTTTCAGGTGGTATATTAACGGAGTCTAATGAAGAACCATCTTAGAGCTTCCACATGGGTTTTAGCCTTTTTTGATTTAATGATCATATCATCCACATAAACTTCCACATCTTAGTGTATCATATCTTGAAAAAATGTGTTAGCCATTCTTTAGTAGGTTGCCCCAGTGTTCTGGAGATCAAAAGGCATAACCCTATACTAATACGTACCCTATTCTGTAATGAAAGCAGTCTTCTCATTATCAGGAGGATGAACCAAGATTTGATTATACCCCAAGTATAGAGGTCAGTTAATGAAACCACCTCAGATCCAGCTAATCTATCAACTAGAAGGCCAATATGAGGTAGAGGGAAATTATCCTTTAGGCATGCCTTGAGATCTCTGCAATCTACATACATTCGCACTTTTCCATCCTTCTTCAGAATGGGCACAATGTTAGCTACCCATTGAGGGCACATGCTGGGTTTTATAAACTAGTTGTCTAATAGCTTGGTTATTTCCTCTTTGATCTTCAGGGACCATTCAGGCTTGAGTCGTCGGAGCTTCTGCTTGACTAGCTTCATGTGGTCAAATGTTAGATCTTATGCGCTTCTATGGAGGGATATCATTCACTTCCCATGCAAAGCAATCTTGGAACTCTTTAAGGAGCATCTTCAGTTCATATTTGTGAATTAACAAAGATGCAACAAATGTATTCTTTTGTATTTCTATCATTCCTAGATTTCTTATTTATTTATCTCCATTAATTTCATTAACATTGAATATTCCATATTGCTCATCAGGAGGTGAAAGAAAGTAAGCAGAAATCTTGGAACTTTTTATTGATAATGAAATGGTTACAAGAATTCTCCTTACAGAAAGACTCAAAATCAAATGAGCCTAGGAAATCATACTCGAAAGAAATAGACTTAGACTCTAATCTAGAAGACTAAAACTCGGACTCTGAATTAGAAGACTCAGACTCGGTACTGGGTACTGATATAGAACTTGACTCAATTTTAAACTTAAACTATACTCTTGGCTTGGTATCTGACACAGGCTAAGAATTTGGCTAGAGATTTGACTCTTGATTTAGTTGGACTCTTGATTCTACTGTGGGTAGGGTAGGTTCTGATAACGGACTGCCATTTTACTCAAAATACCAGTTACTGGGCATTTATGCAACCGATTGGATTAGGTGGCTGAAATTTAATTTCGCTCCTTCGTTTACTATGGCTACTTGAAATAGAGTAAGCTCCATATTGTCTTTAAAATCTCCCCTGTCTCCAAGGTTGGCTTGCTATCTTCTAGGCTAAGCCTAACATCAAAGGAAATTTCAAACTCATTAGTAATGGAATTCAACCATGGTTTAGGAAATCCATAATAAAGGGATTCTTCTCCCTCCTTCACATAGTATCCATTTAAAGTTTTGAAGTAAGGTCTCATGGGTTAATCAAATACTTTCCCCATCTTTTTGCATTGAGACCTCTGTTTGGCTTTTACCTCCATTTTTTCTAGATCTTCTGGAGTTAGTGTATAACCTAAACCATATGGTGGCTGAATCGAAGGATAATCTGGGAATCTATGCATTCCCTATGGTTTTTTCCAAATCCCATTCCAGGAAAATATCTTATGTGCTTAAGAATGTTAGCAACCATTAGGTTTTCATACGGATCAAAATCAAAGGGGACAAGTTCTTTACATTCCTCTGCTTCTATGAACTAAACTGTATCAAAGGTGAAACCACACAGGGCTATGGTTGAAGGTTTTGGTTTGATTTCTAAAATTGGCACCTGAGGAAGGAGATCTGACTTTCCACTCGTATCCCCTTTATAGTAATCACTCTATTCTTGTATGGGAACTTAAGTTTCTGATGAAGAGAGGATGGGATGGCCTTTTCCTGATGAATCCATGGTCTCCCAAGTAATAAGTTAAAACAAGTCGAGACATCTAGAACTTGAAAAAGGATTTCTTATTCTACAGGGCCAATTGTTACTTTGATGTTAGCCAATCCCAAAACTTCTCTTTTGGTCCAAAACTTCTCTTTTGGTGTTGTCATATGCTCTCACAGTCTGATCAGAATGTATTGATTCTGCCATCTCAATCCCTAAGAACTCGCACCTTGAGTGGGAAGACATCCAATGTCGAGTCATTATCTATTAGGACCATGGGTACTATCTTTCCACAAGCTAAGATAGTTATATAGAGAGCATGATTGTGTCTTTCCTCACTTGGAAGATCCTTATCTAAGAAGGAAATGGCAGATGACTGGGTCATAGATGCAACCAAGGCCTCAGGAGTAGTTTCAACTGGCATCTGAATTTGACTCAAAGCCTTGCAAAGAGCTTGGTGATGAGGATAACTAGATTGAAGGAGGCTCCAAATAGAAAGACTAGCTTGTGTCTTCTTAAGTTGCTTTAATATCAGGTCCTCTTCTGGCTCAAGAGTGGGTTTTCCCTTACAGGAATGGATGTTTTTGGTGGAAGCATTGAATGTGATAGGTCTAGAGGTTGTTCTATAACCCTCCCACTTCTGGTCATTGCATTGATCTCATCCACAAAATCATTCAAATCCAAACACAATAAAAATCATGGATTAGTAATGTGGGGTCCATTTTGTCATCAACCAATGAGGTGATGATATTGATGCCTTGATGAGTTGGCAATGGGTTAGTAGTAATGTTAGGTCACTTGGGTGGTAGAATAGATCCATTTTCATTGAGATCTTGGATCCTGTGTTTTAGATTTCTGCATACATCAATCTTATGGCCAGTACCCTAGTGATACTCACAATATTCATTGACATTCCACTTCTTGGGAAGGGGATTTAGAGTTGGCTTAGGATCAAGAGGTTGAATCAAATGAGCTTCCAAAGCCATTTTTTATACCATGCTAAGGGGCATTCCCAAGTCAGTAAAGGTCCTTTGCTATTGGCTCCTTTTCCAAATGAAGCTGCAGTTGTGGTATAATGCTGGCCATCTCCCTTACTTGTAGACTGGCAGTCTGAGGACTATTGAAGTTTAGTTTTTTTTTTGAACCTTGAAGAGGAGGCTACCTCATCCTTAATTTGGCCAGTGTGCATCAAGTCTTCAATTTTAGTGGTCGTAGAAATGAGAGCTTTGAAAGTTAGCAAATATTGATTTTGCATATGGGTTTAATAAACGTGAACAAGTTCTTAACAATGATATCAATCTATTCTTGTTCTGAAGGATGATTAACCATTTGTGCAACTTTTCCTCTCCACCTAGTAAGGAATGAGGAGAAAGATTCCTTTTGGTTTTGTTTGGTGGTCTCTAAATCCCTCCTTGTGATATCCACTTCAATGTTATAGTGGTATTGCTTAGTGAAAGCATTACAAACATCTTTCCATGTCTTATATTTATTTTTATCAAGATCCATGAACCACCTAATAGCTGCACCGATGAGGGACCTCTAAAATAGTTGAGCAAGGAGCTCGTCATTAAGTCTTATAGTTTTTAGATCTCCCACATACATCTTGAGGTGAGTTTTGGGACACGTAGTGCCATCAAACTTATCCATTTTTGGCATCTTGAATTTAGGTGGCAACCGAGCCTCAGGGTATAAGGTCAAGGATTCAAGGTCAAAGGTTTCATTATGATACTTAAAAGTTGTCAATTTGTTTCTCCATTGCTTCTAACTTTTCTAGGAGAATGCGGGTTTCAGGGTTTCCCCCTTTTAAAAAGGATTCGCTATGAGGTTGGGTAGTGGAGCTTTTGGTGTTTTAGCTACAGCTCTTTGTCGAGTGAGGTCAACCATGAATGTGGATTGATTAGAGGATGTACCAATTTTAGGCTATTTCCCACGCATCATGCTCCGTACCTCAGTCATGATTGAGTTGTGTTATGCACTCAAAGATTCAGTCAGGGGTCTTGTTGAAGTTAGTCTATTGGATGACCAACATATTCTTAAATCTTTCCTCTTATTTCTTGAGGATGGCCTCAATAAAAGCTTGCATCTCACTAGGTTCAGTGGCTTGAGTCATGGATACCTTGGGTAGCATGAAAGAAGTTGAGGTTAGTGCTTTGAATTAAGTTCTTTCAAGATGTAGAGCTTCAATCATATTCATAGCTAGGATGTGCATGGTTTGATCCAAGGAAGGGGGAAAAGTAATGAAGCCGGGGATTTTGGGTGGTCTATAGATTTATTTTTTATATATAAAAAAATCATGGGATTTTTACCAAAAGAATTTGTCCACTATGAGTGGGGCTTTAGGCTCATGTTTTGATAAGTGTGGGTATGTTTGTTTTGAGGAAATGGTTGGGCCGATGGGGCCTTTTCGATTATTTAGGTGTCAGGACCATTGTAGCTTTCTTTTGGGATGAGCGCAACCGATGTGGCTAAAACATGGGTTGGGCCAAATTTTATCATTTTTGATATGTATGGGATGATGCATGAGTGTATGAATGAAAACCATTTTATTGAAGATGCCACAAAATTATGGTGCATATCTCTTAAGGATAGGGTTTATGGACTTTACATGCAAAAGGGTGGTTTGGTTCAAAGGTCTTATCACACTAGGACAATGATATACCTAACCACATGATAGATAATGAATCTGCTATGGGTCCAGCAGCATGTGCATGTCCGTTACACCTCAAAATGATTGAGGATTCATCGTGGGTTAGAGACTTTTGCTATCCCCCAACATACCTAATGAAGGATGTCAAGTGGATGCTTATAGACCTTTAATTTTGGCTCAGATTAAATTAAACTCCGATTAAAAGGGACCAAATTAAACTTGGTTTGTAATATCCTCATATATGGTCTAGAAGTTTTGATTATGTTGTTGATGTTGTTGTTATTGTTGTTGTAGTGATATATTGGATTGAATATATGTGTTAAATTGCAAGAGAAAAGATATTGGAAAGTGAATGCTTGTGTATATGTGTTTTGGGGAAAAGAATTAGGGTTTAGAGAGAATGGTGTATGTTGTGTATATGATGATATATATAACATATAAATTGGTCAAATGAAGAGTCAAGGGGGTAGAGATATTTTTTGTGGAATGTGCAATTACATATAAGGGCTTATATGAGACAAAGTTAGTTATATGATTGAGGGCATTTTGGTAATTGCTTGGATAAGATCACTTGGTGGAGATTAAAAGCAAAATTTGACTTTGCTTCTTGATATTTTTCTTCTTCTTTTCCATTGTGGCCGGCTCCTCCTTAAACAAAGGAAGCAAGAGGCAAAGAGAAGATCTTGTTGAGTGAAGCTCAAATTGAAGAAAGATTAAGTGATCAAGTTGGTGATTCAAGAAGTTTTGTAACTTTGGTAAGTTCTCTTGTGATCTTTTTGTTTATTTGAAATGATATTTGAGTTTGATAGATTTTTAAGAGTGTGTTGGTTGATTTTGAGATGTGAGAGGTGTTTGAGTGATTGGATGATGGATATTGAGTATGGATTGAAGAAAAGAGTAAGTGGTTGGAAGAGATGATGTTGTATATGTGGTAAGGGTTTTGAGATGATTTTGTGTTTGGTGTTTGATGTGTGTTTTGGTTTGTTTTGGGTGTGTTGCAAGTTTGAGATGAGTTTTGAGTATGTTTTGTTAAGATTATTTGAAGAGGATGTTAATGTATAGAAGTGTGTTGTTGAGTGTATAGTTGTTTTTGATCGGAGTCTTGATTTGTGGCCGGACACGCCCATGAGCACGTCCAGGGTTTTTAGGCGTGTCAATTGTGTTGGAGGCAGTAGGTTTGACACGACTAGTAGCACGCCCGTGTTATTGAGCGTGCCATAGCTACTGTAAGATTTGAGAATTTACACGCCCAGGAACACGCCCATGTTGTTGAGCGTGTAAATGTTTCTGTGTTGTGGAGTTAGGGCACGGCCATGAACACGCCCGTGTGGATGAACGTGTCAGGGTTGAGGTTTGCCCTAATTAATTCCTAATTGGATTATCTATTGTGTATCCCTAAACAAGTATATGCTATTACTTTTGATTTAAGTCTTGAAGATAGTGATTGATCATTGATCTAAGAGGTTAAAGAATCTTGGACAAGGAAATGTTAGGAGTTGTATGAATTGTTAGTAAAATAAGTACAAATCTTGTATTATTGCATTGTTGCATATGATGATAATGGCAATGTATATGATACTATGTGAACAATGTGATATTTCATGTATTGTGACTCATGTGATGAGTAATGTGTTTGGTTATGTTTATTTCAATAATGCTATATGTATAATGTGATGGAATAAAAGGCCATTGTTATTGGCTATGATGAGAGCTGAGAATGGAAATGATAATTAAATAATACATGATTTGTGTGGCTAATGTGTTATTCCATTTTCAGAGTTTGTTGTTGGTGGCATGCCTAATAAGTGTAACAATCTCTTGAAGTTAGGTTGGATTGAATCCTTGAAGCCTAATTGAGATGTTACCACCCTTGAAGCTAGGTTGGGTTGGTTCTTAAAGCCAAGTTGGGTTGATGCTTAGCATGCTTTGCTCCCCTTGAAGCTTGGTTGAACCTAATCCTTGAAGCCTAGTTGGGTTTATGATATTGATAAATGTGATGATAAAACCAAAACATTAACTCTGAAAATTGAATGGCATATTAGTGTGTTTTGGGCCCATGCTTGTCTTTGTTTAGTGTTGATTATGAATGATTAAATGAATACTAATGAGGTATATGATAAGATGCTGAAATATGATATCTCTATTTATGTTGAGTTATGAAATGTAAAGGTATGTTGTTAGCTTTGCATATATGATGTTACATGTATAATATGGATTGAGAATTGGCATTGCATTGCATTAAAGCTATCTTACTAAGCCGTTGGCTTAGCGCGATAGTGTTTGATCGCGCAGGTAATAGGGTTGAACCCGAGAGCTCTTCGAGACCGAGTGAGAGTAGACAGTGAAGAGTTGATTTTGGGAACTTAAAGATCAGAGGAGACTTGCCAATCATGTATAACTCTTTTATATTTTGTAAAGAAATGACATTTAATGTACATATGTGTATATTTGTAAATATGAAATTAAATGTTTTCATATATGTAAATATTTGATAAATTCCGCTGCGTAACAACTAAATGTATCTATATATATATCTATTTAGTTTTGTATTACAAGTTAACTACTTATCTTTCTATAATGTATACAATTGAAAGATTATGGTATGGTTTAAAATGTTTAAAATGTTAAGAAAATCCGTAGCATCTCTATGTTTAGTGCATGTATACTACATTGTGGTGTTTGTAGTGTGCATGTATTGAATGTAGGGGTGTTACAATTGTTTTGGTATCAGAGCCTAGGTTTGAGATTCTCAACCTAGGTGAAATGTAAGAAAAAGACTATTTTGATTTTAAAATGTGGTTTTTGAATAACATATATGTTTGGGATGGGCAATCTCTGATCTTTAATAAGAAGTATTCTACTGTGTTTGCAGTGTTAGGTTGTGATGGATTCTCACTCACGCCAGTCATTTGAGGGTAGTGCTGAGAGTATTGTCCCTGATGATGGAGTTAGGGTTGTTAGTGCTAAGGAGGCACCTGCTTCGGTGTCGGCTAGACCAGTTGGTGAGGAGGTTCCACCAGCTTGGGTTAGGCATGTGGTAGAAGCTTTGAGGCAAGCACCAGTGCAACCAGTGCCACCACCCCCTCAGCCTATGGTACCAGTGAGGCACTATGATAAACTAAGGAAGTATGGAGCGGAGGATTTCCTTGGTACTACTGATCCAGCTGTAGCAGAACAGTGGCTTGACAAAGTACAGAGGATCTTTATTCAGTTGCAAGCCACCTCGGAGGAAAAGTTTGATTATGCAAGATCTTTGCTACAGAAGGATGCATATGACTGGTGGAGGACAGTGCCCCATTCTATGGATGATCCACCAACCTTGTCATATGCGGATTTTCTGAGAGAGTTTGAGTTGAAGTATACTCCTAGGGAGTACAAAGACATGAAGAAGATGGAGTTCTTAAGATTGAAACAAGATAGCAAGACTGTAACTGAATATGAGGTTGAGTTTATTAGATTGAGCCATTATGCTGGTGGCATTATAGCTGATGAGATAGATAGATGCCGGAGGTTTCAGGAAGGATTGAGGCCCTCTATCATGTGCTTAGTGGCTGGATCTAGATATCACGATTTCTCCCAGCTAGTGGCAGCAGCTCGAAGTGTAGAGCGAGCTCAAGTTATTGCAGCTGCTTCAGAGGAAGAGGTCAGAGTGAGAAGGCCCCAGTTTGAGGCAGGGTCTTCTTCTGTTAAGAGAGGTAATGGAAGCTTTGTTCCTAGAGTTAGTAGGAGTCAGAGGTCAGTTGGTAGGTCAGTGCAGTTACAGAGGCAGAGATTTAGACCTGCAGCTTCAGTGGCAAGTGCTCAGACCCCTATGATTCAGAGATCTACCCTACCCATCTGCATTCATTGTGGTAGGGCACATGGTGGTCCTTGCTGGAAGACTGGTGTAGCAGGGGTTTGTTTCAGATGTGGATCTCCTAATCACTTTGTGAGAGATTGTCCTGAGAGGCAAGAACAGATGACAGTTGATACTGCAGCTTCTCGATCTAGTGTGAGGGGAGGTCGAGCAGGCAGAGGTAGCAGCAGGGGAGGCAGATCTGGGTTCAGTGCTAGAGGAGGTGCTACATCCAGGGAGAGTAGACCAGAGGAGGTTGGATCTTCCCAGAGGATGTATGTTATGCAGAGGCAGCCAGATGCATCGGCAGTCATAGCTGGTACTTTTTCTTTATTTGATACTTCAGTACTTGCTTTGATTGATCTGGGTTCCACACATTCTTATATTAGTGCATCTGTTTTGCCTGTATCTGATATGCATGCTGAGTCCCTAGGATTTGATGTGTTGGTGACAAATCCGTTAGGGCATAGTGTGATTGTGAGCAAGGTGCACCGAGATAGTGCAGTGAGGGTGCAAGGTGAGGAGTTCCTTGGAGATTTGATTGAGATGCCATTTAAGGAATATGATGTGATTCTAGGTATGGACTGGCTATCTAGACATGGAGCTGTGGTAGACTGTAAAAGGAAAATTGTTTCTTTGAGAACTGTTGATGGTAGAGAGGTGATAGTATCTAATGAGCAGGAACAGCTAGCCTCCTTATTTGTTTCAGCTGTTGCAGCCAGGAGGTTGATTAGAAAGGGGTGTGAAGCTTATCTTGCTCATGTGATAGATACTAGAGTGAAGGGTTCTCCCATTGATAGTATTGCCACAGTTGCAGAGTTCCCAGATGTATTTCCAGAGGAGTTGCCAGGGTTACCTCCTGAGAGAGAGGTGGAGTTCGGTATTGAATTGTTGCCTGGTACCACTCCTATCTCTATTACTCCTTATAGAATGGCACCAGCAGAATTGAGGGAATTGAAAGTGCAATTGCAGGAGTTGTTGGACAAAGGATTTATTCGCCCCAGTGTTTCTCCTTGGGGAGCTCCTGTGCTATTTGTGAAGAAGAAAGATGGTACTATGAGGTTGTGTATCGATTATAGGCAATTGAACAAGGTGACTATTAAAAATAAATATCCTTTGCCTAGAATCGATGATCTCTTTGATCAATTGAAGGGTGCAGCTGTGTTTTCTAAAATTGATTTGAGATCTGGGTACCATCAGCTGAGAGTCAAGGCTGAAGATGTTCCGAAGACCGCATTTCGGACCAGGTATGGGCATTATGAGTTTTTAGTTATGCCTTTTGGTCTGACGAATGCACCTGCAGCTTTTATGGATTTGATGAATAGGGTGTTCAGGCCCTATCTGGATCAGTTTGTAGTGGTCTTCATCGATGACATTCTGGTGTATTCGCGGAATGAAGAGGAACATGATATGCATCTGCGGATTGTGTTGCAGATTTTGAAAGAGAAGCAGTTATTTGCCAAATTGTCGAAGTGTGAGTTCTGGTTGGATCAAGTCGCTTTTCTCGGACATATTGTTTCAGCAGAAGGCATTAGAGTTGATCCGAGTAAAGTTGAAGCTATTCTGAATTGGAGTCCACCCAAGTCGGTGACTGAGGTTAGAAGTTTTCTGGGTTTGGCAGGTTATTACCGGCGGTTTGTGAAAGGGTTTTCTTTGATAGCTACTCCACTCACCAGATTGCTTCGTAAGGGAGTGAGATTTGTGTGGACAGATCAGTGTCAGACTAGCTTTGAGCAGTTGAGAGAAATGTTGACTCAAGCACCTGTTCTTACTTTACCTGTAGAAGGCAAACCATATGTGATCTACAGTGATGCTTCACATAGTGGTTTGGGGTGTGTGCTGATGCAGGAAGGTAAAGTTATAGCTTATGCATCTCGGCAGTTGAAACCGCATGAGCTTAACTATCCGACCCATGATTTGGAGCTAGCAGCCATTGTGTTTGCATTGAAGATTTGGCGACACTATCTATTTGGGAAGAAATGTTTCATCTACACTGATCACAAAAGCTTGAAATATTTGGGTGTCCAGAAAGAGCTCAATCTTCGGCAGAGAAGATGGTTGGAATTGATTAAAGACTACAATTGTTTGATTGATTATCATCCAGGTAAAGCAAATGTTGTTGTTGATGCCTTGAGTCGGAAGTCTTTAGCTGGTTTAACTGTTTACTCGCTCTCGTTGCTTGTTGAGTTGAGAGCTTTGCATGCCAGTTTTGTAGCTTGTGACGATGGTGCATTGTTGGCACAGTTGCTTTTGAAACCAGTTTTGTTAGATCAGATCAAAGAGGCTCAGTTGATTGATATGAAGATTCAGAAGATTATTTCAGATTGCAAGAATGGGAAGACTAGAGATTTTGTTGTGAAAGGTGATGGGAGTCTCTGGTTTAAGAACCGATTGTGTGTACCCGATGATGCTGATTTGAAAAGAGTCATTTTAGAAGAAGCACATCAGTCAGTGTTTGCTATGCATCCGGGCAATACCAAGATGTATCATGATTTGAGATAGCATTACTGGTGGATTGGTTTGAAGAGAGATATTGCAGATTTTGTGTCGAAATGTCTCACCTGTCAGAAGGTTAAAGCAGAGCATCAAGTTCCAACTGGATTGCTTCAACCATTATCAGTACCAGAATGGAAGTGGGATAGAGTGACGATGGATTTTGTGTCTGGTTTGCCATTGACACAAAAGAAGCATGATGCTATATGGGTGATTGTGGATAGATTGACTAAGACAGCTCATTTCCTTCCGGTTCGGATGGATTACTCTTTGGAGAGATTGGCTGAGCTGTATATCCATGAGATTGTGAAGTTGCATGGTGTTCCAATTTCTTTAGTGTCTGATCGAGATCCCAGGTTTACTTCCAGATTTTGGAAGAGTTTGCATAGTGCTTTGGGTTCTCGATTACACTTCAGTACTGCTTTTCATCCATAGACGGATGGACAGTCAGAGAGGGTGATACAGATTATTGAGGACATGTTGAGAAGCTGTGTCATCGATTTCTTTGGAAGTTGGGATAGATTCTTACCTCTTGTGGAGTTTGCTTACAACAACAGTCACCAATCCAGCATTGGTATGGCACCGTTTGAAGCATTGTATGGCAGACGGTGTAGGACACCTCTTTGTTGGAATGAGCTTGGAGATAATAAGTTGATTGGTCCTGATTTGATTCAAGAAACTGAAGAAAAAGTAAAGTTGATTCGAGGCAGGTTAAAAGCAGCTTCAGACCGACATAAGTCTTATGCAGATCTGAAAAGGAGAGATATAGAGTTTGATGTTGGAGATAAGGTATTTCTGAAAGTGTCTCCTTGGAAGAAGATTTTGAGGTTCGGTCGGAAAGGGAAATTGAGTCCTCATTTCATTGGACCGTATGAAGTTTTGAAAAGAGTTGGGCCAGTGGCTTATCAGCTTGCTTTGCCACCTGAGTTGGATCGTATTCATAATGTATTTCATGTTTCTATGTTGAGGAGGTACAGATCGGATCCATCTCATGTGTTGCCAATTGAATCTATCGAAGTGAGTCCAGATTTGACATTTGAAGAGGAACCAGTTGCTATCTTGGCATGTGATGTGAAAGAATTGAGAAACAAGAGAGTGCCATTGGTGAAGGTTCTATGGAAAAATCATGGAAAGGAAGAAGCAACTTGGGAAAGTGAGCAAACAATGCGAGAGCAATATCCTCAGTTGTTTCAGCTTTGATATCAGGTAATTTCGAGGACGAAATTTTCTTTTTATAGGGGGAGAATTGTAATATCCTCATATATGGTCTAGAAGTTTTGATTATGTTGTTGATGTTGTTGTTATTATTGTTGTAGTGATATATTGGATTGAATATATGTGTTAAATTGCAAGAGAAAAGATATTGGAAAGTGAATGCTTGTGTATATGTGTTTTGGGGAAAAGAATTAGGGTTTAGAGAGAATGGTGTATGTTGTGTATATGATGATATATATAACATATAAATTGGTCAAATGAAGAGTCAAGGGGGTAGAGATATTTTTTGTGGAATGTGCAATTACATATAAGGGCTTATATGAGACAAAGTTAGTTATATGATTGAGGGCATTTTGGTAATTGCTTGGATAAGATCACTTGGTGGAGATTAAAAGCAAAATTTGACTTTGCTTCTTGATATTTTTCTTCTTCTTTTCCATTGTGGCCGGCTCCTCCTTAAACAAAGGAAGCAAGAGGCAAAGAGAAGATCTTGTTGAGTGAAGCTCAAATTGAAGAAAGATTAAGTGATCAAGTTGGTGATTCAAGAAGTTTTGTAACTTTGGTAAGTTCTCTTGTGATCTTTGTGTTTATTTGAAATGATATTTGAGTTTGATAGATTTTTAAGAGTGTGTTGGTTGATTTTGAGATGTGAGAGGTGTTTGAGTGATTGGATGATGGATATTGAGTATGGATTGAAGAAAAGAGTAAGTGGTTGGAAGAGATGATGTTGTATATGTGGTAAGGGTTTTGAGATGATTTTGTGTTTGGTGTTTGATGTGTGTTTTGGTTTGTTTTGGGTGTGTTGCAAGTTTGAGATGAGTTTTGAGTATGTTTTGTTAAGATTATTTGAAGAGGATGTTAATGTATAGAAGTGTGTTGTTGAGTGTATGGTTGTTTTTGATCGGAGTCTTGATTTGTGGCCGGACACGCCCATGAGCACGTCCAGGGTTTTTAGGCGTGTCAATTGTGTTGGAGGCAGTAGGTTTGACACGACCAGTAGCACGCCCGTGTTATTGAGCGTGTCATAGCTACTGTAAGATTTGAGAATTTACACGCCCAGGAACACGCCCATGTTGTTGAGTGTGTAAATGTTTCTGTGTTGTGGAGTTAGGGCACGGCCATGAACACGCCCGTGTGGATGAACGTGTCAGGGTTGAGGTTTGCCCTAATTAATTCCTAATTGGATTATCTCTTGTGTATCCCTAAACAAGTATATGCTATTACTTTTGATTTAAGTCTTGAAGATAGTGATTGATCATTGATCTAAGAGGTTAAAGAATCTTGGACAAGGAAATGTTAGGAGTTGTATGAATTGTTAGTAAAATAAGTACAAATCTTGTATTATTGCATTGTTGCATATGATGATAATGGCAATGTATATGATACTATGTGAACAATGTGATATTTCATGTATTGTGACTCATGTGATGAGTAATGTGTTTGGTTATGTTTATTTCAATAATGCTATATGTATAATGTGATGGAATAAAAGGCCATTGTTATTGGCTATGATGAGAGTTGAGAATGGAAATGATAATTAAATAATACATGATTTGTGTGGCTAATGTGTTATTCCATTTTCAGAGTTTGTTGTTGGTGGCATGCCTAATAAGTGTAACAATCTCTTGAAGTTAGGTTGGATTGAATCCTTGAAGCCTAATTGAGATGTTACCGCCCTTGAAGCTAGGTTGGGTTGGTTCTTGAAGCCAAGTTGGGTTGATGCTTAGCATGCTTTGCTCCCCTTGAAGCTTGGTTGAACCTAATCCTTGAAGCCTAGTTGGGTTTATGATATTGATAAATGTGATGATAAAACCAAAACATTAACTCTGAAAATTGAATGGCATATTAGTGTGTTTTGGGCCCATGCTTGTCTTTGTTTAGTGTTGATTATGAATGATTAAATGAATACTAATGAGGTATATGATAAGATGTTGAAATATGATATGTCTATTTATGTTGAGTTATGAAATGTAAAGGTATGTTGTTAGCTTTGCATATATGATGTTACATGTATAATATGGATTGAGAATTGGCATTGCATTGCATTAAAGCATGAATTATCTTACTAAACTGTTGGCTTAGCGCGATAGTGTTTGATCGCGCAGGTAATAGGGTTTAACCCGAGAGCTCTTCGAGACCGAGTGAGAGTAGACAGTGAAGAGTTGATTTTGGGAACTTAAAGATCAGAGGAGACTTGCCAATCATGTATAACTCTTTTATATTTTGTAAAGAAATGACATTTAATGTACATATGTGTATATTTGTAAATATGAAATTAAATGTTTTCATATATGTAAATATTTGATAAATTCCGCTGCGTAACAACTAAATGTATCTATATATATATCTATTTAGTTTTGTATTACAAGTTAACTACTTATCTTTCTATAATGTATACAATTGAAAGATTATGGTATGGTTTAAAATGTTTAAAATGTTAAGAAAATCCGTAGCATCTCTATGTTTAGTGCATGTATACTACATTGTGGTGTTTGTAGTGTGCATGTATTGAATGTAGGGGTGTTACATGGTTCCAATTAAAGGCCCAAATTAAATTTATTATGATTTAATTAGGTTTGGTACGGTTAAAATTGGTATGATATAGTGAATTTGGTTCGGCTGGCTAGCAAAATTTGATATGGGGGCCACTCATATCGAAATTGGGTTGAAAATTCGATATGAGGTCCCCCTTATGTCAAATTTGGCTACCCAAATTTGATATGGGGCCTCATGTTGAATTTGACTTCCCCAATTTGACATGAGCCTGTAGTCCTGGCCTAATTCAATTTTAATTCAAGTTTAAGTGTCCAAATTATGATAAAATACAAAAGACTCAGATAAGCAAGAGCTCTTCTAGTGAGATTAGGATTGATAAATGCTATTGAACCCTAATTTTGCTTATAAATACAAAGGAAACAAGAAAAGGGGAGGGAGGCCGCAATCAATAATTAAAGAGTAAGGATTAGTAAATTGAGGAACAACTAGGTTTAGCTATTTAATAGACAACCATATTTAATAAAAAGAAAAAAATATAGCGAGCAAAGAAAAATGAAGAAACAGTAGCTAAAACAAATAAGCAAGGAAAGTCAATAGCTAATCTTCGGATTATCTCACTCAACCAAAAGCTATTTGATTCGAGCAAACCACAACACCATCAAACCCCAGCTTCTGTAAAGACATTGGGTATTTGGAATGAAGCTTGGATCAAGGAATTATTTTAATGGAGCCAACAACATAGGTACAACTTCTATTAACCAATTCAATTTAATTTTATTGACTGTCTTCATTGTTCAATTTGTTGTCTTATTAAATGATGGATATGTTTTTGTAATTTCTATACAGTAAGCCATGGATTTAGGATTAAAACCAACCTAAATTATAATTGCATGTTTTATAATCTAAAACCCTAATTTATATCTAAAACCATAGTTTTGCATGGTAAACCTAGTTTAGGATAAAAACCCTATTTTGTATGATCAAACCCTAACTCCACAACCAAACCCTAATTCCATAACAAAACTTTATTCAAAATATTGTTTACCTTTTGGAGGCACTGCCTCCTTGACCCCGGCTTGCTAACCGGCTAGCGGGACCGTCGTATGCATTTCCCCCTATATTTCATTAACGACTTAATATTAAGACATGCTAGTTTGTTTCTTTTTAATTATTCATTCATTTTCATATATGTTTGAATTATTTTTCCTTGCTTTATTCCTTTACTTGGATTTACATATATTTTTAAAGGGAATTGCTATGTGGGTAACTTATTTGTTTAATTGATTTAGTTTGTGTAATTTAATTAGTTCATGAACATTGGACAATTATAACTGACATGTTTCCACCTTTTTAGTGGGTGTCCTATTTTATTTATTTTTATGGATTTTAGACATTTGTAAGGGCATGTTTTCATCTTGTATAGGTGCCCATTCTTGTTTAATTTGTTTTAATAATATAATGAATGTTTATTTCTTTTAATTGTAGGTAATATGGATGATGTCATAATGATTAAGAATTAAATAATATTTAGACTTGAAAAGGAGATTGGTTCTAATGATCTGGGCCCTACGGGAGTGCTGGGTCATTCCCACATTCCCCATGCATACCCAACTTTCTGTGCTATGATAGTGCTTGGGATTCCTTAGAAATTGAGTCATCCACCCCTTTCTATCTTTCCAATCCATTTGGGTGGTGACTCCAATTCTCCAGGTTTAGGCAGTGTTCTCTAAGGTCCTAAGCCTAACAATACCAAAGTCGCAAGAACCATTCCACTGGGAGTGGAGCAAAAATCCCCGCTCTTGATGCTACTTGCTACCTGGGGCTTCCTAAAACTAAAGGATAATGAACCTTCATGCATGAGAAAAGAGAAAATCAATTAGAGAGAAAATGGTTTTGAAAAGAGCCCATTAAAATTTTATTTTGAAAATTTTAAAATTCCCTAGTAGAGTCGCCAGCTGTGAGGCCTCACCCGAGCACTGATGGCCCAGCCTGCTAATGAGGGAGTCAGAGCATTGCTCTTTGGGACTAAGTCCCACACGATACCACCCCATACAGTCTCCACTCGGTTAGATAAGCATGGGTTAAAATCTCCTTTTGTTTTAAAAAGAGGCTCTCCTTTTATTTCGGAAAGGATCAGTGGTTTCTATTTTGAATAGCTGAGATTGAAGAGTCCCCACCCTAGTTTATTTAATTGGAAAAATTAAGAAAAAACTCATTTGATTAACTCCATAAAAAATGTACCATTTTATATCCCAAAGACACTAGTCTAAAACCAATCATGATGGGTTCTGGGCAAAGTTTTCTAAACCAGTTTTAATAAAAACTTTGTCTTGGATTGATTTTCCCCTTTTTTTAGAATGATTTTAAAAAAAATGTATTTTTTATGGATTATGACATAATTATCATAAATGACAAAATATTACAGTACATGAATATTTAATATCAATATCATCCACAAATGCAATGCGAGAAAAATAAAACATTACAAATCCACCAAAATAATGATTTTAGGGAAGCATCAACTTAACTCCTTATGGGACCTAGGTTGAGCACAAATCCCCAAATAAAGAATTAAATAAAAGACAAATATAATGACAATTGTTGCAAAACTCATCAAATTTGTGACAGTTACCCAAAATCATAATGGTAGAAGAGAAAATAATAAACAGGCAATAAGAAATGAAAATAGAAGAAAAAATACTGGTTGATTTAGTTTAGGTGTGGGCTCACCACTCAGAGTGATATTCCGAGTGTCCCAAATTATCCCATTTAAATGGGAATCAGATCTGTAGGTAGTTTGTAACATTGATTACAAAGGACTTAAAAAGATTGATTTTAATTAGGTGTTACTACTGAATTAAAATAAATGAGAATTTAAGAAATGTACTTTACCTTGGGTAAGCATTTTTCTTGATGAAAGGTTGGAGGGCTTTGCCACTTTGGAGCTCCACTTGCACAAAAAATGAACTAAAATCAAATAGATAGTTAAAAAAAATAAGTTTTTTTTTTATTACGGGTAAATTTTGGAGAAGTTTCAGGGTCTAAAATCGTGTCCCAAATTAAAGAGGCGGACTCCTATTTATAGGAGTCAGAAAATAGGTTTAGGCCATGAGCAATGCGGACTAGCTGTGCTTGGCACAACCTGCTGTGTGATACGTGACTCGCCAGGCATTATTGGCCACGTGTCTCATTGCTGCATGGGTGTGCGAGCGCCAACATGTAGCGTGGCTTACCTGCATGGTATGCAGCCTGTGCATTCAATGCAGGTGCCGCACGCATACTGAGTGGCTGCCATGTGTGCGTCGTGCTGTCCAGTGGCATGTTTTCCAATACAACTCTATGGATATTTGATTTTTAATTTAGGCAAAGTGTAAAATTAAGGGTTCACAAGACGCAGAAAGGAGAAGAAAGTAGAAAAAATGAAGGAAGAAGAAGCAAATGTTTGTTTATATAAAGGATAAAAATTACGGGCAGAGTAAAAGTAATAATTTATTGACATATTTAAGTGTCCCCTAGTAAATTACCGCCTAAAATTTTCACTCAAATTTTAGTGACAAATATCTTCATCTGTCAACAAATAAGAAGTCTAATATTCATGTGTTCCTAACTTTACTAAGAGAATTCACGTTTGCTTGGTAAACTACCACGCTAAAATTTTTCTTCAATTATTGCCGACAAATATCTTCATTTGTTAATAAGTAAGACATTTAATATTCTCGTGCCCTTAAACTTACCTAAAGATTTCATGCTTTCCCTGTAAGTTATGGAGCTAAAATTATCACTAAAAATTTTCACTTCCATATTTTCTGATAGACACTTCAATCTATCAGCAGAGAAAAAGTCTGATATACCTGTTCCCCTATAATTATCAAGAGAATAATGTTTCTATTAGTAAGTTGTGGTGCTAAAATAGTCACCTAAATTTTTACTTCAATATGTATCGATAGATAAATGTGTCTGTCAACAAAATAGACATCTAATATAACTTTGTCTTAATGTTTTACAGAGATAACATGTATTTTTTTAGTAAATGGTGGTACCCATGCCATTTTTACTAGTTAATTATCTTATTTGTTGGTAAATTGAGTCAGTAAATTATGGTGCCATTCTTTTTGTGGAATTTTTATTGATTAAAATTAGTTTTCCATCGGTAATCTGTTACTAAATTTTAGATGAATTTATTTTCTTTGATTTCTTATAATTTTGTTGGTACTCTGTCAGCATTTACTGACTAACTTTTGGCTATCGGTATATTTTGTTGGTAAAATGCATGTTTCTTGTAGTGTACAAAAAATTATAGTCATGAATAAAGTATTTAGCTACATAAATTTATACTTTTAGCTTCAAAGTACTTGTATAATGTTATATTGCTCCATGACAGGTAAAGAAAAAGAAGAAGAAGATGAGAACCCAGTTCTAAAGTAGCTCAAGAAGACCCAAGTTGTTATAAGTGTATGGGAGTTATTCATGGCTTCCAAACAACATAGAGAGGCAGTGACAAAAGGCCTTGGATGGATTGTGTCTCAACCACAACCATCCCCGATGAAGTGGCATGCTCCATAGTGACCAATACAATGGCATGATCATGTTTTCTAGCAAAGATTTACCCATGGAGGCGAGAGACCACAATAAGCCATTGTACATCCAAACTGACGTTAAAGGGAAGAGAACCAGTTATGTTATGGTAAATGATGGGTCAACCATCAACGTCTTGCCTTCTAAGCTACTATCATCCTTGGGAATCTAAAAAGAGGACTTAAAACCTTTAGACCTAGTGATTTGGGACTATGATGATACCAAGACTATGATGATACCAAGAGAGAGGCTGAAGGAACCTTCACTACATCCATAAAAGTTAGGCCCATTGAAAGTGAGGTAGTTTTCATAGACCTCAACATCCCAGTGACCTTTGCTCTTCTTTTGGGTCATCCAAGGTTCGATAAATTGGGTGGGGTGCCATCAACCTTGCACTAATTGGTCAAGGTACCTCATAGAAATGATGTGGTTATGATCAAAGTAGCATTAACAAGGGAGATCATTGCTCATTTGTGTTTAGAGCAGTTACCTCTAATTGGGTTTCAAGTGATGCCCATTTATGATGGGGAGATAGACCCTAAGGTCTCTAGTATGATGAAAAATAAGAGCTTCTTTCTCGGAATGGGTTTCAGGAAGAACAATTAAGAAATGTTTGAGTTTCTAGATTTTAAGGGCTAGATTAATAGAAGAGGATTGGGGTATGGAAGTGAAGAAGAGGAAAAAAGCAAAATGAAGAAACTTAAGCTTCAAGACCACTTCATGAAGGGTAACTAATATGAGGGTTATCAATTCACTCATGAGTCTATGGTAATGAATGTAATGAATGAGGTTATGAAGGTTGGGTTAACATATTTGCAAATATGGCTAAGGAAAGGAAGAACATGGGTAATGAAGAGATTCTAAAGATAACCTGAAGACTAAAGAAGAAGAAGAAGAGATCAAGGAAGAGCTGCTCACCAAAGAAGCATTGACCATACAACATGAATATGTAATTGATTATGATATTGCTCTTGCTTTTGAAATGTTTGATGATGGAAACTTAACCAAGTTTAATGCATTGAATGATTTTATTTAATTGTCTGATGTTTTGCTTAATGGCACTGTAACACCCTTGTATCCCATATACATACACCACATACACCCACATATGTAATATACGTATACCGGATACAAGAATGTCACAATCCATTTTAAACAAACCAATCTTTAAACTTTAATTCAAATCATCATAAGTCAATCTGAATAAACTTAAATCATTTAACTTATATTATAGAAGGTAATAGATAAAACATTTCTTGTTAAAATACATGTATATATCTTCATCACTCAAAAGCTTATCCAAAACATTTTTAATAAGCAGCGGAATATACATCTATATATATATACATCAAAATCAATATGTGCAAAAATATAAGATTTATACATGCTGGCAGTTTGTCTCTGATCTTGATGTCCAAATCAACACTACCCTCACAATCTCAAGCCTGGACTCGACTCGGTCTAGCTAAACTCTCTGGCTCATCTGGATCTACCCTGTCACCTGCTCGATAAATCACAATCGCGCTAAGCCAAAAGCTTAGTGGTACAAACCTTGATAACAATATGATTCAAATGTAATAACAATGTCAAACTTTCAAGAATTAGAAACAATATACAATGATCTCATATTTCATAACATTAAATCTCATTATATTGTTCAATTGTTCCATCATTCATAATTCACATTAAAGCAAAGATAAGCATGGGCCCAAAAGAATCTAATATGCCATTCAAATTCCAGAATTACTGCTTTGGTCCAATAATCACATTTATCTAGCCCGAAGGCGAATAATTATCACAATGAATATTACCTCATATGTAACATCCCAACTAGGCTTCAAGGACTAGGCCCAACCCAGCTTCAAGGGAAGCACAGCATCACCCAACTAGGCTTCAAGGACCAAGCCCAACCCAGCTTCAAGGGATTGTTACTTTTTAGGCATGCCGCCAACAACAAAACTCTGAAAATTGAATAACATACTAGGCACACAATTCTTTCATTATTTTGTTATCAAATCCTTTTTCATTTTCTCATGATCATTATAAGCACAATGCCTCAAATATCACATTTATATCAATATAGCCATCACCAATGGCTTCACACACTATCATTAGTGTATACATAACAAATTACATTATTCATACATTTTAAATCATCATTATATATTTCACATAGTTCACATTATGCAAATCATAGCACCATTCTCATACACTAACAATATATTAGGTAACTTAACACATTTTCCAACTAAATGTGTTAATTTCCAACCCAATGTGTTAAGTCCCAAAGTCATGTAAATGTATGCAATCATGTAAGGTTTGTACTTACCTCTAAGAGCAACAAACACCAATTCCAATCTCCTCTTCCAAGATATCCTTCAACACTTGGATTGGGGTAACTCAAATCTCTTTAGAATCTAATCCAAATGTGATTATACATACTCACTTAGTGATACACATAAGAAAATAAGGAAGAGAACTATCTAGGGTGAATTCTACACATGACACGCTCAACAATACGGGCATGTCCCTAACCATGCCCTAAACCCACAACACAGAAGCTTTGACACACTCAGTGACATGGGCATGTTACTGCTCGTGTCAATCCTCCTCCAACACAGAAGCTATGACATGCTCAGTGACATAGGCGTGTCACTGGATGTGTCAATCCTCCAACAACACAGTAACTGTGACATGCTCAGTGACATGAGCGTGTCATTGATCATGTCACCCATACTGAAAACAAAACCATCGACACTCCCAAAGACATGGCCGTGCTACTGGGCGTGTCAGGCCAAAAACCTGATATCGACACCAAAACGCCACTCCAACAAACATCTTTCTTTTACCCTTTTCCACTCCAAACAAACTTAACCAAAACCATCAATATACCATAATAAAATTCCATAAACATCAAAACAACTCAATTACATGTATCAAAACACAATCACAACCATATTTCACAACTCAAACTTACACAATCCACAACTCTTATCTTCTTCACCAAACTTAACCCTTTTTCTTCAATCCAACCCTAAAATCAAAGTTAACTAGACAAAACAACCTCAAACACACCAAAATCAACCATGCACACTACTACACCAACCATCCACCAAACTCATATACACAAGCTCAAAAGAAATTAAAGAAACAAGTTGGAAACTTACCAAATATGAAGAAAAATCCTTAAAACTCCAACTTGATATCTTGAAATCCTTCAATTTCTTGAGTTAGGAAGGAACAAAACCTCTCTTTCCTTTACTAATGGTGATGGCCAGCCTCTTGGAGAAGAAAGAAGAAGACGATGAAAAGTCAAAACCACTCACTACTCTTAACCACTTAAATCTCCACTTAATCTCCACCAAGCAATTAAATTATTATAATAATATAAACAAAAATCATCTTCCACTATCAATATTTAATATATAATTAATTCAAATATCTTTTGACCTTATTATTAAAATGTTGACTTGTATATGTTGTATAAATCTACATATATACAACAACACACATCCCTTTTCCTTTATTTC
Organism: Garcia nutans; assembly: GCA_947685225.1. NCBI lineage: Eukaryota > Viridiplantae > Streptophyta > Magnoliopsida > Malpighiales > Euphorbiaceae > Garcia > Garcia nutans. The sequence continues at coordinate 6,117,043 of CANTUV010000037.1, read as the reverse complement.
CACTTAATCATATATACACTTTAAAATCATTTAATTCAATTTCAACAATTAGCATTTCCAAAATTAGGGTATCATTAGGGATATTACAGGCACTTTGCATATGAATAAATACCATGAGCTTTCTTCGTATTGATAACATCAAAACAAATGAATTCAACCAAGAAAATTGTGAGCTGAGATTTTCACCCTCACTCCTAGTGGAATGGTTCTTGCAACTTCAGTACTGTTAGACTCAGGGACTTAGAGAACACGGACCTAAACCTAGAGAAAATGGAGTCTCGACCCAGACAGGCCAGGAAAAAGAAAGGGGTGGATGACTCGATTTCTAAGAAAATGGGTTCAGAAAGTTGGGTATATATGAGGAAGGTGAGAATAACCCAGCACCCCCATAATGACCGGTTCATTGGAACTGGCCTCCTTTTTAGGTCCAAATATTATTAAATTCTTAAAGATTATGATATCATCCATATTACACATAATTTAAAAGAAATAAACATCCATCATTTTATTAAAATAAAATAAACAAAATAGGCACTCATCTAAGGATAGAAACGTGTCTTTACAATGTCCAAAGTCCAAAAGAAAGTAAAATAAACAAGTTAGGACACCCACCATAGGTGGAAACATTTCCTTTACAATAGTTCCAAAATCCTTAAATTAAATTAAATTACAGAAAATAAATAAATTCTCCATGCCAAAAAATTAGGCTTAAATCAAACTTATTGGGCTTGAATTGAGTTGTCTTCGATTTTAATATTATAACAGACCATTTTAGGCTTTTAAAATTATTCTAGACTGGTCTAAACCTTTAGAATTAATATAATTCCCTTTTAATTAGGGCTGAATTGGATTAGATCCAAAATTAAGAGTCTACAGAAATGAACAAAATTCGTGTAATTATTCCTTGGAAAAGACTTATTTAAAGAAAGAAAGAAACAAACTGAAGAGGGTACTTAAGGCATATAAAGAAGTATTTACATGGACTTTGAAGATATGATAAAGATAGGTGGAAGCATAGCCCAACACTTTATCCCAACTTACCCTAGTGACAAGGTGGTCAAATGGAAGTTAAGAAAAATGAGACCATAATAGGCTAAGAAGATCAAGAAGGAAGTTTAGAAGCATATCGAGGTTAGATTATTAGAAGTGGTAGAGTTTCCTACTTGGTTGGCCAACATTGTCCTAATTCCAAAGAAAGATGGAAAGGTTAGCTGTATGTAGATTATAGGGTTTAAATAAGGGCTACCAAAAATATGACTTCTCTTTACCCCACACATCTATACTAGTAGACAATGCGACATCTGTGAGTGAGTCGGACTAGAGTCGCCACTCAGCGTGGACCGTGAATACAATTTTAAAATAGGTGGGCTAACTTAACATATGATCCTCGGTGAAGAGGGTCAGCTTGAATGTCCATGTTTGGTTTAATTTTGATAATTTACTAAACACTAAGTCAAGTTATCTTAAGGCTTCATTCTTTGCATTTGTTAAGAATCCTTAAAAGATATAACTTCGAATGACAATTTATAGTAAGATAATATAAAGTAAATAAAACATTCATAATATGAAATGTGTTAGCCAAATCTTTGGCATGTGAACTCTATTTTGATCCTTGGTACTCAAATTGAAGGATTTTAATCTTTTAAGCAAGTATTTTTGCCTTAAGACTTTGGAATTTTTGAGCTATAAGAGTAATAGCCTTGTGGCGACTACCCCAACATGAGAGTGACCCTACCCAAGCCTTTAAGAGTAACAAATTCTCATAGAATTGTAACAGCATTATAACCTGCATACATATAATACATACATCCAGCATATGTAAAATATGCATATCAAGTATAAGAATTCCACAATCCAGTTTAATAAAAATTTTCATATTTCAAATTTAAAATCCCAAATACTTAAAATGTTTACTTACATATTAAAATAAATATTCTTTATTAATTATAGGTTCCAAAATAAGCATTATATGTCAGAGTTTATGGGAAAAATTATATTCACGGAGACCATATTATTATTTACCCTAGTGACAAGGTGGTCAAATAGAAGTTAAGAAAAATGAGACCATAATAGGCTAAGAAGATCAAGAAGGAAGTTTAGAAGCATATTGAGGTTGGATTATCAGAAGTGGTAGAGTTTCCTACTTGGTTGGCCAACATTGTCCTAGTTCCAAAGAAAGATGGAAAGGTTAGCTGTATGCAATATGTGCATTATGAAAAGCCATTATTAATGGCTAAAATGAATAAAATGTGATTTATTTGCATTATGTGAGAACGACACAAAAATATTTGGGTAATGTGATTATAATGTGAAATGACATACATTATGATGAAAGGATATGATATGATGAATTAAATGGGTTGACATTGATATGAATGAGAAAAATGAGAAATTGAGGCAATTTGATAAGAAAAATTGATTATGGAAAACATATATTATTTGTGTGCCTAGTATGTTATTCAATTTTCAGAGTTTTGTATTTGGTGGCATGCCATGAAGTTATTCTCATTATTTTCCTTCAGGGTTAGATGCTAGGCATCACTGATATATAATTTGCCTTTGGGCCTAGACGCTAGGCGTCACTTGCCTTAGGGCTAGACACTGGATGTCAATATGGACCAAAATAGTAAATCTAGGAATTGAATAATATATTAGTTTGTTTGGGCCCATGCTTGTATATGAGTTAATGTGAATTATAAAAAGATTGAAGATTATGTTTTAAAGTGGAATTGAATGTCACATTGTGACATAACATGCAAAAACATTATGCATTGGCATTATATTAAAGTTTCATTATTATCAAAGTTTGAACCGCTAGGCTTTTAGCTTAGCGCGATTGTAATACATTGCGCAGGTGATAGGGGTGATCTGATAGATCCAAAGAGTTCTTCTAGACCTGGTCAAGTTAAGACTTGAGATTGATTGAGTTGATTTTGTTGCTTCTAGATCAGTGTCGGTTGCCAACATGTATATATTTTATGTTATAGTACATTTGGTTATTATGTATATTATGTTTATGTTTTGGGCTATATATTGTAAATTATAAAGACTTTTTGGATAAATTTTATAATGTGGGAACGTTTATATGTGTGTCTTGATATATATATATATATGTACATGTTTAAATATTTTGAGAAAATATGGAGGAATTGAGAAGAATTAATGAAATGGTGATTTGTTTTTATTGGGAGTGCATTTTTATGCAGGTTGTGCATTGGTGAAATGCACATATTGCATGCATAACAAGTCACATGTTATAACACAATGTTCATGAATGTTCAAGCTACCAAGTAGCTTAACACATTTTTCATCCAAAATGTGTTAGGCCATGTAATATCCCAAAGTGTGCCCTAGAAGTTTTGATATAATTGTTGTTTTAATTGGATTTAATGTATGTGTGTAGTTCGAAAGAATAAGGAAGTGAAGAGAGAGTGTATATGTTGTATATATAGCACTATATACAACTAATACAAGTCAAGTTAGTGGAGGTTAAAAGATGATTAGTTAATGATTTTAAATTAATTAAGTTAATTAAGTGGAATTTGAGTTAGTGGAAGTGGAAGAAGATATTTTATTATTTTAATATTAAATGCTTGGAGGAGAGGGTTTTGAGGAGTTAGTGGATGAGAGTTTGACTTTGTTTTCTTCTTTCTTTCTTTCTTCTTCGTAGTTCACTTTCCTCTTCTTTTCTTTTCTTTATTTTGGCCGGCACTCTTTAGTAAGAGAGCAAGAGAGAGAGTTTTGATCTTCCAAACTCAAATTGAAGGAAGTTTTCAAGTGATCAAGTTGGACATTTAAGAGTTTCTTCATCCTTGGTAAGTTCTCTACTTGATTCTTTGATTTTCTTTGAGTTTGTGAGTGAGGTTGTGGTTGATATGTGTTTGTTTGATTGTGGTGTGTTTAAGAGTGTTTGGTTCAATTGATTTTGGATTTTGGAAATGGATTGAAGGAAAGAGTAAGTTGTTAAAAGAGAAAGTGTTGTGGTTGTGTTTTGGGTTTGTGGTGATGATTATGATTTGTGTTTGAGGTATGTTTTGAGTTGTTTTTGTGTTTTTGCAAGTTTGCTATGGTTTTTGGGTGTGTTTAGTTAAGTTTGTTTGAAGTGGAAGATGGTGGAAGTAAGAGGATTGTTGGATGTGAGGTTGTTGTTGCCGGAATATGTATTTTTGGCCTGACACGCCCATGAGCACAGCCAAGTCTTTGGGCGTGTCGATGGTTCTGTGTTGCAGTAGAATTTACATGTCCAGTGATATGCCCATGTCACTGAGCGTGTCATAGCTACTGTGTTGGTGAAGGATTGACACGGCCATGAACACGCCCATGCTGTTGGACGTGTCAATGTTTCTGTGAGACAGAATGTACTACACGTTCAGTGACACGCCCGTGGTTCTGAGCGTGTCAAAGCTTCTGTGTTGTGAGTTTAGGGCACGGTCAGGGACATGCCCGTGTTGTTGATCGTGTCATGTTTAGAGTTTGCCCTAGATGATTCTTAGCTTTATTATCTTATATGTATCTCTAAGTGAGTGTGTATGATTACCTTTGGTTTAGGTTGTGAAGAAGTTGAATTGCCCTAACCTAAGTGTTGAGGATTCTTGGAGGAGGAAGTGTATAGATTGGTGCGAGTTGGTTTTGAGGTTAGTATAACCTACATTGTTGCATACACTTACATGATTTGATATTTAACATATTTGATTATACATATGTTAAGTAATTGATTACATGGTTAAAACATTCGATGAATTATGAAATGTATGTTAATGCAATTGGTTGTGTACACTTGAATGATGAATTGATTTAATGTGATTTGAGATATAATGAGATATAACACCAATGTGATTGGCTATGATGATGGTGTTAATGCAATTGATATTGTATATTATCTTGATGAGATATGAAGCCATGGTTGTTGGCTATAATGATGCAAATGAGATGATTGAGGCATGGTTGCCTATTTTGATTATGAGAAAGAAATGTATAAAGATATAAATGAAAAGATTGTGTGTCTAATGTGTTATTCAACCTTCAGAGTTCTGGGTTTGGCGGCATGCCTAAAAAGTATTGGATAAGTGAAAAGACCGGGTCGTAAGCTGATTCCAGTTGAAAAATGTGAAATGATAAATGTGAATTATAGTAACAGTCTTGCCGGGTTGAGGATTTCCTCGGGTTTATCCAGGTTGAGGTCCAAGAGACTGGGTCTGTTACAGGTAACAGTCTTGCCGGGTTGAGGATCTCCTCGAGTTTAGCCGGATTGAGGTCCAAGAGACTGGGTCTGTTACACTATCCATGGATAGAGATATATATATGTATCGCCTACGGGCTTGATGATTGTGATTATGGACCAAAGCAGTAACTCTGAACTTTGAATAACATATTAGTTTCTTTTTGGGCCCATGTTTGTCTTTGTTTTCAATGTGATTTATGAATGATGAAATAAATAAATAATGAGATTCTTGAGAATTGTTTATATGTTTGAAAGTATGACATTTGCATTTCATTATAGTATACTATTATTGTAGTTTGTACCACTAAGCCTTTGGCTTAGCGCGATTGTGGTTCATCGCGCAGGTGACAGGGAAGAACCAGAGAGTTCCTCTAGGCTGAGTATAGTCTAGATTTTGAGGTGTTGATAGTGGAGCTTAAAGATCAAAGACATACTGCCAAACATGTATATATTTTATGTTTTGTAAAACTTGAGTTTTGATGTATAAGTATTTGTAAATATTTGTTATATTTTTCGCTGCGTTTTAAATAAATATTTTATCTATTGTCTATTATAATATAACTTAAATGTTTTAAATTTATACATATTATTGTAAAAGAAGTGAGTCGTTTGGTTAGTAAACCGTGGCATTCCTATATTCAGTATACATATATTACAATCGTAATAGCTTGCTGTGTACGTATACGAGGTATAGGGGTGTTACAAATGTTTTGGTATCAGAGCCTAGGTTTGAGATTCTCAACCTAGGTCAATTGTAAGAAAAAGGAAATTTTGAGTTTTAAAATATGGTTTTTAAATAAGATACATGTTTTGGTATGGCAGTCTTTGATCTTATTGAGGTATATTCTGCTGTGTTTGCAGATATAGGTAGTGATGGCGTCTCAGTCACGTCAGTCTGTAGAAGGTAGTGCTGAGAGTGTAGCTCCTGACGAGGGTAGAGATGGAGCTAGAGTTGATAGAGTTAGTGAGGCACCTGCTCCTGTGCCAGGGAGATCAGCTGCTGATGAGGTACCGCCAGGTTGGTTAAGGCATATGGTAGATTTGTTTAGGGGAGCTCCAGTGCAGCCGCCACCACAGCCACACGTGCCGGTGAGACACTATGATAAATTGAGAAAATATGGAGCTGAGGATTTATTGGGCACTACAGATCCTACAGTAGCTGAGCAGTGGTTGGATAAAGTGCAGAGGATATTTATCCAGTTGCAAGCTACTCCTGATGAAAAATTTGATTATGCTAGATCCTTATTGCAGAATGATGCTTATGATTGGTGGAAGACAGTTCCTCATGCCATGGATGATCCACTTAAATTATCTTATAGGGATTTTCTGAGGGAGTTCGAGCAGAAATATACTCCGAGGGAGTATAAAGATGTTAAGAAGATGGAATTCTTGAATTTGAGACAAGACAACCGGACAGTGACAGAATATGAGATTGAGTTCATCCGGTTGAGTCACTATACCGGTGGGATTATCTCTGATGAGATTGACCGGTGTAGAAGATTTGAGGAGGGTTTGAGGACCTCTATTATGTGTATTGTTGCTGGTTCTCGGTACCAGGATTTCTCTCAGCTAGTTGCAGCAACTAGAAGTGTTGAGAGAGCACAGGGTATTGCAGCAGCTGCTACCGAGGAGGAGACCAGAGTTAGGAGATCCCAGTTTGAGGCAGGATCATCATCTATGAAGAGGGGCAGAGGAAGTTTTGTTCCGAGGATCAGTAGGAACCAGAGACAGTCGGGTAGGTCAGTGCAGTATCAGAGGCAGAGACCGAGACCTATAGCTTCTGTAGCTAGTGCTCCGACCCCAGAGGTTCAGAGGTCTACTCCACCTACATGTGAACAGTGTGGTAGGAACCATGTGGGTGTTTGTTGGATGATTGGTAGATCAGCTGGGTGTTTTAGGTGTGGAGCACCTGACCATTTCATTAGGGAGTGTCCTGAGATGCAGGAGCATAGGCAGGCTGATTCTGCAGCTTCTCGACCTAGTGTCAGCAGAGGTGGTCTAGGGGGCAGAGGTTTCAGTAGAGGTGGTCGGCCCGGGTTTAGTCAGAGAGGAGGATCGACATCCGGAGGAAGTAGGTAAGATGAGGCCGGATATTCTCTGAGAGTGTATGTGATGCATAGGCAGCCGGATGCTTCAGCAGTTATAGCGGGTACATTCTCTTTATTTGGCATTTCAGTTCTTACTTTGATTGATCCAGGATCTACTCATTCATACATAAGTGCATTCATTTTGCCTGTGTCTGAATTGCATTCAGAGTCCTTAGGATTTGATGTCTTGGTGACAAATCCTTTAGGACATAGTGTTGTGGTGAGTAAGGTGCATCGTGATAGTGCAGTGGTAGTTCAAGGAGAGGAGTTTCTTGGGGATTTAATTGAAATGCCTTTGAAGGAATATGATTTGATCTTAGGCATGGATTGGTTGTCTAAGCATGGAGCTGTGGTAGATTGTCAAAAAAAGTGTGTTACCTTGAGAACCGGTGATGGTAGAATTGTGATGGTGTCTAGTGAGCAGAGACAACTTGCATCCTTGTTTGTATCAGCTGTAGCAGTTAGAAAGTTGATTAGAAAAGGGTGTGATGCTTATCTTGCTCATGTTGTGGATACTAGAGTAGTGAGTTCTCAACTTGACAGTATAACCACAGTTGCAGATTTTCCAGATGTGTTTCCTGAGGAGTTGCCAGGGTTACCCCCTGAGAGAGAGGTTGAGTTTGGTATCGAATTGTTGCCTGGTACCACTCCCATCTCTATTACTCCTTATCGAATGGCACCTGCTGAGTTGAGAGAGTTGAAGGTGCAGCTACAGGAGTTGTTGGATAAAGGGTTTATTCGCCCTAGTGTTTCTCCATGGGGAGCCCCTATTTTGTTTGTGAAGAAGAAGGATGGTATTATGAGATTGTGCATCGATTATAGGCAATTGAACAAAGTGACTATCAAAAATAAGTATCCTTTGCCTAGAATTGATGATCTCTTTGATCAATTAAAAGGAGCAGCAGTGTTTTCTAAGATTGATTTGAGATCGGGGTACCATCAGATGAGGGTTAGAGCTGAAGATGTTCCTAAGACAGCTTTTCGCACAAGGAATGGGCATTATGAGTTCTTAGTGATGCCTTTTGGACTAACGAATGCACCTGCAGCTTTCATGGATTTGATGAATAGGGTGTTTAGACCCTATCTAGATCAGTTTGTAGTGGTCTTCATTGACGATATTTTGGTGCATTCGCGTAATGAAGAGGAGCATGATAAGCATTTGCGGATTGTGTTGCAGACCTTGAGAGAGAAGCAATTGTATGCTAAACTGTCAAAGTGTGAGTTTTGGCTTGATAAAGTAACTTTTCTTGGTCATATAGTTTCAGCAGATGGTATAAGGGTTGATCCGAGTAAAGTTGAAGCTATTTTGAATTGGAGTCCACCGAAGTCAGTGACTGAAGTTAGAAGTTTTCTGGGTTTGACAGGCTATTACCGACGCTTTGTGAAAGGTTTTTCTTTGATAGCTACTCCACTCACCAGATTACTTCGAAAGAGAGCTAGATTTGTGTGGACAGATCAATGTCAAGCTAGTTTTGAGCAGTTGAAAGAGATGTTGACTCAAGCTCCTGTTCTTACTTTGCCTGTGAAAGATAAACCTTATGTATTTTATAGTGATGCTTCACATAATGGTTTAGTATGTGTTTTGATGCAAGAGGGTAAAGTTGTAGCTTATGCTTTTCGGCAGTTGAAGCCGCATGAGCTTAATTATCCGACGCATGATTTAGAGTTGGCGGCTATAGTGTTTGCTTTGAAGAATTGGTGACACTATTTGTATGGGGAGAAGTGTTTTATCTATACAGATCATAAGAGTTTAAAATATTTGGGAGTTCAAAAAGAGCTTAATCTTCGGCAGAGACGTTGGTTGGAGTTGATCAAAGATTACGACTGTTTGATTGATTATCATCCGGGTAAGGTGAATGTTGTTGCTGATGCCTTGAGTCGGAAGTCTTTGGCAGGTTTGTCGGTTTATTCGCTATCGTTGCTTGTTGAGTTGAGAGCATTGCATGCTAGTTTTGAATCATGCGATGATGGTGCGTTGTTGGCTCAACTGCAGTTGAGACCGGTGTTGTTGGATCAGATTAAAGAGGCTCAATTGGCTGATGAAAAAATTCAAAAGATTGTTTCAGATTGCCAACATGGAGAGAGCCGAGATTTCTATGTGAGAAGTCATGGCAGCCTTTGGTTCAAAGATAGGTTGTGTGTTCCTGATGATGCTAGTTTGAGAAAGATTATTTTGGAAGAAGCACATCAATCGGTTTTTGCTATACATCCCTGAAGTACAAAGATGTATCATGATTTAAAGCAGCATTACTGGTGGTCAGGTATGAAGAGAGACATAACGAAATTTGTATACAAGTGTCTCACTTGTCAGAGGGTGAAAGCTGAGCATCAAGTTCCAACAGGGTTGCTTCAACCTTTATCAGTGCCTGAATGGAAATGGGAGAGAGTGATAATGGATTTTGTATCTGGTTTGCCATTGACTAAGAAGAAGTATGATGCTATCTGGGTGATTGTTGATCGGTTGACAAAGACAGCTCATTTTCTTCCAATTAGAATGGACTATTCTCTTGAGAGACTGGCTAACTGTATATCAATGAGATAGTAAATTTGCATGGAGTCCCGATTTCTTTAGTGTCTGATCGAGATCCCCGGTTTACTTCAAGGTTTTGGAAAAGTTTACATGGTGCATTAGGTTCTCGATTGCACTTTAGTACTGCTTTTCATCCGCAGTCAGATGGGCAGTCAGAGAGAGTGATACAGATTATTGAGGATATGTTGAGAAGCTGTGTCATTGATTTCTCTGGAAGTTGGGACATATTTTTGCCACTTGTGGAATTTGCTTACAACAACAGTCATCAATCCAGTATTGGTATGGCACCATTTGAGGCATTGTATAATAGAAGATGTAGAACGCCTTTATGTTGGAATGAACTTGGAGAAGGCAAACTAATTGGTCTTGATTTGGTTAAAGAGGCTAAAGAGAAAGTGAAGATAATTCGGGATCGGTTAAAAGCGGCTTCAGACCGACAGAAATCTTATTCAGATTTGAAGAGGAGAGACATAGAGTTTAATATTGGAGATAAAGTATTTGTAAAAGTGTCTTCTTGGAAAAAGATTCTAAGATTTGGTCATAAAGGAAAACTGAGTCCTCATTTTATTAGACTGTATGAGATATTGGAAAGAGTTGGACCAGTTGCTTATCATCTTGCTTTGCCGCCTGAATTGGATAGAATCCACAATGTCTTCCATGTTTCTATGTTGCGGAGATACAGATCAGGCCCATCTCATGTTCTGTCAGTTGAATCCATTGAGGTGAGTTCGGATCTGACTTTTAAGGAAGAACCAATTGCTATTCTGGCAAATGAAATGAAAGAGTTGAGGAATATGAAAGTGCCATTGGTGAAAGTTCTTTGGAAGAATCATGGTAGAGAAGAGGCAACTTGGAAGAGTGAGCAAGCAATGCGAGAGCAACATCCTCAACTAATCCAGACTTGATATCAGGTAATTTCGGGGATGAAATTTCTTTTTAGAGGGGGAGAATTGTAATATCCCAAAGTGTGCCCTAGAAGTTTTGATATATTGTTGTTTTAATTGGATTTAATGTATGTGTGTAGTTGGAAAGAATAAGGAAGTGAAGAGAGAGTGTATATGCTGTATATATAGCAATATATACAACATATACAAGTCAAGTTAGTGGAGGTTAAAAGATGATTAGTTAATGATTTTAAATTAATTAAGTTAATTAAGTGGAATTTGAGTAAGTGGAAGTGGAAGAAGATATTTTATTATTTTAATATTAAATGCTTGGAGGAGAGGGTTTTGAGGAGTTAGTGGTTGAGAGTTTGACTTTGTTTTCTTCTTTCTTTCTTTCTTCTTCGTGGTTCACTTTCCTCTTCTTTTCTTTTCTTTGTTTTGGCCGGCACTCCTTAGCAAGGGAGCAAGAGAGAGAGTTTTGATCTTCCAAACTCAAATTGAAGGAAGTTTTCAAGTGATCAAGTTGGACATTTAAGAGTTTCTTCATCCTTGGTAAGTTCTCTACTTGATTTTTTGATTTTCTTTGAGTTTGTGAGTGAGGTTGGGGTTGATATGTGTTTGTTTGATTGTGGTGTGTTTAAGAGTGTTTGGTTCAATTGATTTTGGAATTTGGGGTTGGATTGAAGGAAAGAGTAAGTTGTTAAAAGAGAAAGTGTTGTGGTTGTGTTTTAGGTTTGTGGTGATGATTATGATTTGTGTTTGAGGTATGTTTTGAGTTGTTTTTGTGTTTTTGCAAGTTTGCTATGGTTTTTGGGTGTGTTTAGTTAAGTTTGTTTGAAGTGGAAGATGGTGGAAGTAAGAGGATTGTTGGATGTGAGGTTGTTGTTGCCGGAATATGTATTTTTGGCCTGACACGCCCATGAGCACAGCCAAGTCTTTGGGCGTGTCGATGGTTCTGTGTTGCAGTAGAATTTACATGTCCAGTGATATGCCCATGTCACTGAGCGTGTCATAGCTACTGTGTTGGTGAAGGATTGACACGGCCATGAACACGCCCATGCTGTTGGACGTGTCAATGTTTCTGTGAGACAGAATGTACTACACGTTCAGTGACACGCCCGTGGTTCTGAGCGTGTCAAAGCTTCTGTGTTGTGAGTTTAGGGCACGGTCAGGGACATGCCCGTGTTGCTGATCGTGTCATGTTTAGAGTTTGCCCTAGATGATTCTTAGCTTTATTATCTTATATGTATCTCTAAGTGAGTGTGTATGATTACCTTTGGTTTAGGTTGTGAAGAAGTTGAATTGCCCTAACCGAAGTGTTGAGGATTCTTGGAGGAGGAAGTGTATAGATTGGTGCGAGTTGGTTTTGAGGTTAGTACAACCTACATTGTTGCATACACTTACATGATTTGATATTTAACATATTTGATTATACATATGTTAAGTAATTGCTTACATGGTTAAAACATTCGATGAATTATGAAATGTATGTTAATGCAATTGGTTGTGTACACTTGAATGATGAATTGATTTAATGTGATTTGAGATATAATGAGATATAAAACCAATGTGATTGGATATGATGATGGTGTTAATGCAATTGATATTGTATATTATCTTGATGAGATATGAAGCCATGGTTGTTGGCTATAATGATGCAAATGAGATGATTGAGGCATGGTTGCCTATTTTGATTATGAGAAAGAAATGTATAAAGATATAAATGAAAAGATTGTGTGTCTAATGTGTTATTCAACCTTCAAAGTTCTGGGTTTGGTGGCATGCCTAAAAAGTACTGGATAGGTGAAAAGACCGGGTCGTAAGCGGATTCCAGTTGAAAAATGTGAAATGATAATTGTGAATTATAGTAACAGTCTTGCCGGGTTGAGGATTTCCTCGGGTTTATCCGGGTTGAGGTCCAAGAGACTGGGTCTATTACAGGTAACAGTCTTGCCGGGTTGAGGATCTCCTCGAGTTTAGCAGGGTTGAGGTCCAAGAGACTGGGTCTTTTACACTATCCATGGATAGATATATATATATATATATATATATGTATCGCCTACGGGCTTGATGATTGTGATTATAGACCAAAGCAGTAACTCTGAACTTTGAATAACATATTAGTTTCTTTTTGGGCCCATGTTTGTCTTTGTTTTCAATGTGATTTATGAATGATGAAATAAATAAATAATGAGATTCTTGAGAATTGTTTATATGTTTGAAAGTATGACATTTGCATTTCATTATAGTATACTATTATTGTAGTTTGTACCACTAAGCCGTTGGCTTAGCGCGATTGTGGTTCATCGCGCAGGTGACAGGGAAGAACCAGAGAGTTCCTCTAGGCCGAGTAGAGTCTAGATTTTGAGGTGTTGATAGTGGAGCTTAAAGATCAAAGACATACTTCCAAACATGTATATATTTTATGTTTTGTAAAACTTGAGTTTTGATGTATAAGTATTTGTAAATATTTGTTATATTTTCCGCTGCGTTTTAAATAAATATTTTATCTATTGTCTTTTATAATATAACTTAAATGTTTTAAATTTATTCATATTATTGTAAAAGAAGTGAGTCGTTTGGTTAGTAAACCGTGGCATTCCTATATTCAGTATACATATATTACAATCGTAATAGCTTGCTGTGTACGTATACGGGGTATAGGGGTGTTACAAATGTTTTGGTATCAGAGCCTAGGTTTGAGATTCTCAACCTAGGTCAATTTTAAGAAAAAGGAAATTTTGAGTTTTACAATATGGTTTTTAAATAAGATACATGTTTTGGTATGGCAGTCTTTGATCTTATTGAGGTATATTCTGCTGTGTTTGCAGATATAGGTAGTGATGGCGTCTCAGTCACATCAGTCTGTAGAAGGTAGTGCTGAGAGTGTAGCTCCTGACGAGGGTAGAGATGGAGCTAGAGTTGATAGAGTTAGTGAGGCACCTGCTCCTGTGCCAGGGAGATCAGCTGCTGATGAGGTACCGCCAGGTTTGTTAAGGCATATGGTAGATTTGTTTAGGGGAGCTCCAGTGCAGCCGCTACCACAGCCACACGTGCCGGTGAGACACTATGATAAATTGAGAAAATATGGAGCTGAGGATTTCTTGGGCACTACAGATCCTACAGTAGCTGAGCAGTGGTTGGATAATGTGCAGAGGATATTTATCCAGTTGCAAGCTACTCCTGATGAAAAATTTGATTATGCTAGATCCTTATTGCAGAAGGATGCTTATGATTGGTGGAAGACGGTTCCTCATGCCATGGATGATCCACTTAAATTATCTTATAGGGATTTTCTGAGGGAGTTCGAGCTGAAATATACTCCGAGGGAGTATAAAGATGTTAAGAAGATGGAATTCTTAAATTTGAGACAAGACAATCGGACAGTGACAGAATATAAGATTGAGTTCATCCGGTTGAGTCACTATACCGGTGGGATTATCTCTGATGAGATTGACCGGTGTAGAAGATTTGAGGAGGGTTTGAGGACCTCTATTATGTGTATTGTTGCTGGTTCTCGGTACCAGGATTTCTTTCAGCTAGTTGCAGCAATTAGAAGTGTTGAGAGAGCACAGGGTATTGCAGCAGCTGCTACCGAGGAGGAGACCAGAGTAAGGAGATCCCAGTTTGAGGCAGGATCTTCATCTATGAAGAGGGGCAGAGGAAGTTTTGTTTCGAGGATCAGTAGGAACCAGAGACAGTCGGGTAGGTCAGTGCAGTATCAGAGGTAGAGACCGAGACCTACAGCTTCTGTAGCTAGTGCTCCGACCCCAGAGATTCAGAGGTCTACTCCACCTACATGTGAACAGTGTGGTAGGAACCATGTGGGTGTTTGTTGGATGATTGGTAGATCAGCTGGGTGTTTTAGGTGTGGAGCGCCTGACCATTTCATTAGGGAGTGTCCTGAGAGGCAGGAGCATAGGCAGGCTGATTCTGCAGCTTCTCGACCTAGTGTCAGCAGAGGTGGTCTAGGGGGCAGAGGTTTCAGTAGAGGTGGTCGGCCCGGGTTTAGTCAGAGAGGAGGATCGACATCCGGAGTAAGTAGGTCAGATGAGGCCGGATCTTCTCTGAGAGTGTATGTGATGCAGAGGCAGCCGGATGCTTCAGCAGTTATAGCGGGTACATTCTCTTTATTTGGCATTTCAGTTCTTACTTTGATTGATCCAGGATCTACTCATTCATACATAAGTGCATTCATTTTGCCTGTGTCTGAATTGCATTCAGAGTCCTTAGGATTTGATGTCTTGGTGACAAATCCTTTAGGACATAGTGTTGTGGTGAGTAAGGTGCATCGTGATAGTGCAGTGGTAGTGCAAGGAGAGGAGTTTCTTAGGGATTTAATTGAAATGCCTTTTAAGGAATATGATTTGATCTTAGGCATGGATTGGTTGTCTAAGCATGGAGCTGTGGTAGATTGTCAAAAAAAGTGTGTTACCTTGAGAACCGGTGATGGTAGAATTGTGATGGTGTCTAGTGAGCAGAGACAACTTGCATCCTTGTTTGTATCAGCTGTAGCAGTTAGAAAGTTGATTAGAAAAGGGTGTGATGCTTATCTTGCTAATGTTGTGGATACTAGAGTAGTGAGTTCTCAACTTGACAGTATAACCACAGTTGCAGATTTTCCAGATGTGTTTCCTGAGGAGTTGCCAGGGTTACCCCCTGAGAGAGAGGTTGAGTTTGGTATCGAATTGTTGCCTGGTACCACTCCCATCTCTATTACTCCTTATCGAATGGCACCTGCTGAGTTGAGAGAGTTGAAGGTGTAGCTACAGGAGTTGTTGGATAAAGGGTTTATTCGCAATAGTTTTTCTCCATGGGGAGCCCCTGTTTTGTTTGTGAAGAAGAAGGATGGTACTATGAGATTGTGCATCGATTATAGGCAATTGAACAAAGTGACTATCAAAAATAAGTATCCTTTGCCTAGAATTGATGATCTCTTTGATCAATTAAAAGGAGCAGCAGTGTTTTCTAAGATTGATTTGAGATCGGGGTACCATCAGTTGAGGGTTAGAGCTGAAGATGTTCCTATGACAGCTTTTCGCACAAGGTATGGGCATTATGAGTTCTTAGTGATGCCTTTTGGACTAACGAATGCACCTGCAGCTTTCATGGATTTGATGAATAGGGTGTTTAGACCCTATCTAGATCAGTTTGTAGTGGTCTTCATTGACGATATTTTGGTGTATTCGCGTAATAAAGAGGGGCATGATAAGCATTTGCGGATTGTGTTGCAGACCTTGAGATAGAAGCAATTGTATGCTAAACTATCAAAGTGTGAGTTTTGGCTTGATCAAGTAACTTTTCTTGGTCATATAGTTTCAGTAGATGGTATAAGGGTTGATCCGAGTAAAGTTGAAGCTATTTTGAATTGGAGTCCACCGAAGTCAGTGACTGAAGTTAGAAGTTTTCTGGGTTTGACAGGCTATTACTGACGCTTTGTGAAAGGTTTTTCTTTGATAGCTACTCCACTCACCAGATTACTTCGAAAGGGAGCTAGATTTGTGTGGATAGATCAATGTCAAGCTAGTTTTGAGCAGTTGAAAGAGATGTTGACTCAAGCGCCTGTTCTTACTTTGCCTGTGGAAGATAAACCTTATGTGATTTATAGTGATGCTTCACATAATGGTTTTGGATGTGTTTTGATGCAAGAGGGTAAAGTTGTAGCTTATGCTTCTCGGCAGTTGAAGCCGCATGAGCTTAATTATCCGACGTATGATTTAGAGTTGGTGGCTATAGTGTTTGCTTTGAAGAATTGGCGATACTATTTGTATGGGGAGAAGTGTTTTCTCTATACAGATCATAAGAGTTTAAAATATTTGGGAGTTCAAAAAGAGCTTAATCTTCGGCAGAGACGTTGGTTGGAGTTGATCAAAGATTACGACTGTTTGATTGATTATCATCCGAGTAAGGCGAATGTTGTTGCTGATGCCTTGAGTCAGAAGTCTTTGGCAGGTTTGTCAGTTTATTCGCTATCGTTGCTTGTTGAGTTGAGAGCATTGCATGCTAGTTTTGAATCATGCGATGATGGTGCGTTGTTGGCTCAACTGCAGTTGAGACCGGTGTTGTTGGATCAGATTAAAGAGGCTCAATTGGCTGATGAGAAAATTCAGAAGATTGTTTCAGATTGCCAACATGGAGAGAGCCGAGATTTCTATGTGAGAAGTGATGGTAGCCTTTGGTTCAAAGATAGGTTGTGTGTTCCTGATGATACTAGTTTGAGAAAGATTATTTTAGAAGAAGCACATCAATCGGTTTTTGCTATGGATCCTTGAAGTACAAAGATGTATCATGATTTAAAGCAGCATTACTGGTGGTCAGGTATGAAGAGAGACATAACAAAATTTGTATCCAAGTGTCTCACTTGTCAGAGGGTGAAAGCTGAGCATCAAGTTCCAATAGGGTTGCTTCAACCTTTATCAGTGCCTGAATGGAAATGGGAGAGAGTGACAATGGATTTTGTATCTGGTTTGCCATTTACTCAGAAGAAGTATGATGCTGTCTGGGTGATTGTTGATCGGTTGACAAAGACAGCTCATTTTCTTCCAATTAGAATGGACTATTCTCTTGAGAGACTAGCTGAGCTGTATATCAATGAGATAGTAAATTTGCATGGAGTCCCGATTTCTTTAGTGTCTGATCGAGATCCCCGGTTTACTTCAAGGTTTTGGAAAAGTTTACATGGTGCATTAGGTTCTCGATTGCACTTTAGTACTGCTTTTCATCCGCAGTCAGATGGGCAGTCAGAGAGAGTGATACAGATTATTGAGGATATGTTGAGAAGCTGTGTCATTGATTTCTCTGGAAGTTGGGACAGATTTTTGCCACTTGTGGAATTTGCTTACAACAACAGTCATCAATCCAGTATTGGTATGGCACCATTTGAGGCATTGTATGATAGAAGATGTAGAATGCCTTTATGTTGGAATGAACTTGGAGAAGGCAAACTAATTGGTCTTGATTTGGTTAAAGAGACTGAAGAGAAAGTGAAGATAATTCGGGATCGGTTAAAAGCGGCTTCAGACCGACAGAAATCTTATTCAGATTTGAAGAGGAGAGACATAGAGTTTAATATTGGAGATAAAGTATTTTTGAAAGTGTCTTCTTGGAAAAAGATTCTAAGATTTGGTCGTAAAAGAAAACTGAGTCCTCGTTTTATTAGACCGTATGAGATATTAGAAAGAGTTGGACCAGTTGCTTATCATCTTGCTTTGCCGCCTGAATTGGATAGAATCCACAATGTCTTCCATGTTTCTATGTTGCGGAGATACAGATCAGACCCATCTCATGTTCTATTAGTTGAATCCATTGAGGTGAGTTCGGATCTGACTTTTGAGGAAGAACCAATTGCTATTCTGGCACATGAAATGAAAGAGTAAAGGAATAAGAAAGTGCCATTGGTGAAAGTTCTTTGGAAGAATCATGGTAGAGAAGAGGCAACTTGGGAGAGTGAGCAAGCAATGCGAGAGCAACATCCTCAACTGTTTCAAACTTGATATCAGGTAATTTCGGGGACAAAATTTCTTTTTAGAGGGGGAGAATTGTAATATTCCAAAGTGTGCCCTAGAAGTTTTGATATAATTGTTGTTTTAATTGGATTTAATGTATGTGTGTAGTTGGAAAGAATAAGGAAGTGAAGAGAGAGTTTATATGTTGTATATATAGCAATATATACAACATATACAAGTCAAGTTAGTGGAGGTTAAAAGATGATTAGTTAATGATTTTAAATTAATTAAGTTAATTAAGTGGAATTTGAGTTAGTGGAAGTGGAAGAAGATATTTTATTATTTTAATATTAAATGCTTGGAGGAGAGGGTTTTGAGGAGTTAGTGGTTGAGAGTTTGACTTTGTTTTCTTCTTTCTTTCTTTCTTCTTCGTGGTTCACTTTCCTCTTCTTTTCTTTTCTTTGTTTTGGCCGGCACTCCTTAGCAAGAGAGCAAGAGAGAGAGTTTTGATCTTCCAAACTCAAATTGAAAGAAGTTTTCAAGTGATCAAGTTGGACATTTAAGAGTTTCTTCATCCTTGGTAAGTTCTCTACTTGATTCTTTGATTTTCTTTGAGTTTGTGAGTGAGGTTGGGGTTGATATGTGTTTGTTTGATTGTGGTGTGTTTAAGAGTGTTTGGTTCAATTGATTTTGGATTTTGGGGTTGGATTGAAGGAAAGAGTAAGTTGTTAAAAGAGAAAGTGTTGTGGTTGTGTTTTGGGTTTGTGGTGATGATTATGATTTGTGTTTGAGGTATGTTTTGAGTTGTTTTTGTGTTTTTGCAAGTTTGCTATGGTTTTTGGGTGTGTTTAGTTAAGTTTGTTTGAAGTGAAAGATGGTGGAAGTAAGAGGATTGTTGGATGTGAGGTTGTTGTTGCCGGAATATGTATTTTTGGCCTGACACGCCCATGAGCACAGCCAAGTCTTTGGGCGTGTCGATGGTTCTGTGTTGCAGTAGCATTTACACGTCCAGTGACACGCCCATGTCACTGAGCATGTCATAGCTACTGTGTTGGTGAAGGATTGACACGGCCATGAACACGCCCATGTTGTTGGACGTGTCAATGTTTCTGTGAGACAGAATGTACTACACGTTCAGTGACACGCCTGTGGTTCTGAGCGTGTCAAAGCTTCTGTGTTGTGAGTTTAGGGCATGGTCAGGGACACGCCCGTGTTGTTGAGCGTGTCATGTTTAGAGTTGCCCTAGATGATTCTTAGCTTTATTATCTTATATGTATCTCTAAGTGAGTGTGTATGATTACCTTTGGTTTATGTTGTGAAGAAGTTGAATTGCCCTAACCTAAGTGTTGAGGATTCTTGGAGGAGGAAGTGTATAGATTGGTGCGAGTTGGTTTTGAGGTTAGTACAACCTACATTGTTGCATACACTTACATGATTTGATATTTAACATATTTGATTATACATATGTTAAGTAATTGCGTACATGGTTAAAACATTCGATGAAATATGAAATGTATGTTAATGCAATTGGTTGTGTACACTTGAATGATGAATTGATTTAATGTGATTTGAGATATAATGGGATATAAAACCAATGTGATTGGCTATGATGATGGTGTTAATGCAATTGATATTGTATATTATCTTGATGAGATATGAAGCCATGGTTGTTGGCTATAATGATGCAAATGAGATGATTGAGGCATGGTTGCCTATTTTGATTATGAGAAAGAAATGTATAAAGATATAAATGAAAAGATTGTGTGTCTAATGTGTTATTCAACCTTCAAAGTTCTGGGTTTGGCGGCATGCCTAAAAAGTACTGGATAGGTGAAAAGACCGGGTCGTAAGCCGATTCCAGTTGAAAAATATGAAATGATAAATGTGAATTATAGTAACAGTCTTGCTGGGTTGAGAATTTCCTCGGGTTTATCCAGGTTGAGGTCCAAGAGACTGGGTCTGTTACAGGTAACAGTCTTGCCGGGTTGAGGATCTCCTCGAGTTTAGCCGGATTGAGGTCCAAGAGACTGGGTCTGTTACACTATCCATGGATAGAGATATATATATGTATCGCCTACGGGCTTGATGATTGTGATTATGGACCAAAGCAGTAACTCTGAACTTTGAATAACATATTAGTTTCTTTTTGGGCCCATGTTTGTCTTTGTTTTCAATGTGATTTATGAATGATGAAATAAATAAATAATGAGATTCTTGAGAATTGTTTATATGTTTGAAAGTATGACATTTGCATTTCATTATAGTATACCATTATTGTAGTTTGTACCACTAAGCCGTTGGCTTAGCGCGATTGTGGTTAATCGCGCAGGTGACAGGGAAGAACCAGAGAGTTTCTCTAGGCCAAGTAGAGTCTAGATTTTGAGGTGTTGATAGTGAAGCTTAAAGATCAAAGACATACTGCCAAACATGTATATATTTTATGTTTTATAAAACTTGAGTTTTGATGTATAAGTATTTGTAAATATTTGTTATATTTTCGGCTGTTTTTTAAATAAATATTTTATCTATTGTCTTTTATAATATAACTTAAATGTTTTAAATTTGTTCATATTATTGTAAAAGAAGTGAGTCGTTTGGTTAGTAAACCGTGGCATTCCTATATTCAGTATACATATATTACGATCGTAATAGCATGTTGTGTACTTATATGGGGTATAGGGGTGTTACAGGCCAAATGTAATGCAAACATATCCCATTTATCAAAAGCTTGTACATACCTCAAATAGCACTCAAATCCAAACTGAAAATCTCTCACCAACCTTCACTTCCAACATGCCCTTCAACACTAGGGTTGGGCAATTCACTTCCTCTTAATGCCTATATAAAATGTGAACAAATACCATAATTTAGAATCACATTTTAAGGCATTACAAGCATAAAACCCTAATTAAACCTCACTCTAACCAATATCCCAAAATTTAGCCTTATCTTACTTTAATATTGAAATTCCATGTTAATCCATTTAAATTGGTGTTTTAAGTTTATTTATATCTTTAATAACATATTATAACATATTTTAATCAATCACATTGCATAAACATATACTCTTATACAAAACCCTAAAACGCCATAACCTTTATCACTTAAGATTCTTCATTCCAACTCATTCCAATTATTAATCCAAGCATATTTCCATCATTTATATTATTAAATAAAATGATTTAAACATTAAAATCAAACAACCAATCATACCTTGAAAATTCCCTTCCAAAATCCTATTCAACACTACCTTATCCAATCTCTAACCAAACTTGGTTAAATCTATCATTTGACTTTAAAATACTTGTTTATGCATAAAAACAACACATTTGGAATCTATTTGCACAATTAAAACACATGATTTTAAAAGTCCAAATTTTACATAACCCTAAATTCACTTCTTCCTCCAAACTCCACTCAAACTTAATTATTTCTTCAATCCAACTTAAGAATCATTAATAACTAATTAAAATAACTTCACACATACCCATTCAAGCCATTAAATCATGCTAAGATAAAATCTCAAAATCCACATATTCAAAATTTCATAAAATTCCAAAGAATAAGATGGAAAACTTACTATTTCAAGAGGAAATCACCAAAACTTCACTTGAATCCTTGGAATCTCTTAAATTCTTAGTGCTTGAAAGAAGGAAGAAGCTCTCTTGGTCTCTAATGGTGGTTCGGCCACTATGAAGAAGAAGAAGAAGAAGACTTTTAAATTTTTTCTTTCCTTCCACTCAAAATATGACCATATATATAATATATTTTAATATATTTTTAATCAATTAATTATTTATTTATTTAAAAAATCATAATTTACCTCTTCCATCTAAAAATAATTTATTTTAAAATTATTTAAATAATTTTTATTTTACAAAGTATATTTATATTTTTGCCACTTGACTTTTGACTTTCTTTTTAAAATGTTGACTTTTGTATATGTTGTATATATTTCACATGTATATCACATATACACTTTACTTTTTCACTTCTAATCCTTTAATTTTCCATTTAAATTATTCATTTAATTTATTTAATTTAATTTTTAAAAAATTACGGATCTTACAAGAATAGTTCACAGTCACAAGCCTCGCCATGACACCATCTGGTGCAACCGCTAAAAGCTTGAAGCAATAGATACCTAAGAGCAAAATTTTACTCAAGTCATAGAAGGGGCAAACTCCTAATTCCACTAAAGCAATCTCATGACCACCCTAAGGACATAAGAACTGTGAGAAGGCTGAAGGCAAATCCATAAGAATGGTAGAAGGTTTAACATTAAAGGCTCGCGGCCTGAGACCTTGCATGAGAGTAATCTTGTTGCCATGATTCTAAGGTAGCTCAATCATGCCATTCAAACCAATTAGAAGTCTTAGCAGACTTTTTATGAACTAATGAGAGTAAGACATGTGGGAAGGCCAAAATTTAAGAAAAGTCAACCCAATGCATTGCAATCACAACATTGAAATGACGACCGTGAGAATCATATAGGGTGGCATGGAATGGTTCCTGTTGACCTATCAGTGCCGCATGTACTAGCTGTTAAAACTTACTGATAGACACAAAAACAACCTCACTATAATGTTAGTGCCCAGTCTGACTGCTAAACACTTCTCATGACTCCAACATAAGGCAGGCGACTCCAACATAAGGCAGGCGACTGCGAGAAGCTTCTGATAGCTTTTAATGCAAGATATTTAGTTTGGTGAAGTCTTGATCTTCTAACTTTCAACTCTAATGACTCTTTGGATTGAAGATGGTTATAAATATTTCACCAAATCACATTTATCACAACTTTTAAGTAATTAATAGCTAAACTCTTGCAATTTTAAATCTTGATTTGCCTTATAACCAATTTCATTATTAAGAGTTGAGTGTGAGCTCTTGTAAAAACAATTTGTAAGTTTGGTGTGATTTTATAAAACACTAGATTAAAGAGTGAACCTTTGGAAAAAACTCTTGTAAGGGTTTTGAGGTTAGTACAAAACAACCAATTCACTCTCCCCTCTTACTATGCCAAAGGACTATCAAGTGGTATCATAACTTACTTAATACTTTAAAGCTTAAGTGTGTGATTAATGATCATGGTCACCATTCAACCATTTGTGAACCATCAAAATTTCACCTAGTTCAAAATTAGGCATTTAAAATTTTAAAAATTAATTTTTCCTAAAACTAATTAATCTAAAAAAATTATGTAATGTTGCAACGCGCACAACCTAGCTGATATACATGTGATCCAACCCTTTGTAGATCCATTTTTTGCTTCCTATAAATAAGGGATCCTTTTTTAGTTCAAGGGTTTGATTTTTGAGAGTCCAAACTTTGCTAAAGTCATCTTAAAACATTTGAAATCAACTCATCACTCAATTAAATTTATTTCTTTAATTTGATCTGTTTAAATATTTGTTCTATAATGCTCTTATACCTTATATACGTAAAATACATACACCTTGTATATGTAAAGTATATATATAGAATACAAGAATGCTACAGTAAACATCAGTAATAAATTATGTAATTTGATATCAAAAATAAATATAACTTATAAAATTATAATTATTAGAAATACATAAATAAGAGTTTAATATATCAATAAATGTTATAACAAAATCTTTGAAAAAAAATTTATCAGAGTTTTATTTGTAATTTCAATAATTCCCAAAATCAAAATTACACAACCTGCAATTGAAAGCACTCCTGAATCTTTAATATCTCAAAATCCAATATTTCCTCTAACATTATCAAATATTTCACAAACATATAAAATGTAACTTAACATTTATAAAACTTTATAATATTACAATTATATATATTTACAAACTCTTATAATGTACTTTGTATATAATGTAGTTGAACGAAATTCTTTTACATGAAATGCATTAAAAACCACCAACTATGCAGTTCTTGTGGCAAAACTCTACCTCCAAGGTAAGTTCTAAAATTTTGACCTATCCGGATATATTAGCACCTTCTCGCTCTGCACTTCTATCATCTGTGCAATACATACTACTGCGCTAAGCTCAAAATCTTAATGGTACATACTTTGATAACATAAATCATTTAAATCCAATGTACATTTCCATAACACATGGCAAATCATGTTATCAATGCAAACAACATTTATTATTACATTCTTTATCTTTTAAAATATTAAGTACCATTATCATGCAAAATTCATTTTTCATCCATTAATCATAATATTTATTAACATGTAACAAACACATGCATTGGGCCCAATAAGTCCATACATAATATCCATGTTCTAGAATAATTGATTTGGCCTAACGCGACAACGGGGATCTAAGTTTCATATAACATCCAAGGTGCATCCCTTGTTGACACCAGTGTGTCTAGCCCGAAGACACAATAATAACAGTGACACCAGTGTGTCTAGCCTGAAGCATATCTAGCCCAAAGGCATAATAAATGTCATGATGTATCATTGGCCTGCCAATTTGGCAGTACCAACATCAACTTTTTGAAATAAGTAATTATGTAAGGTCGACACAACAAATAATCACATCATATCATTTTATATCACATTTCCCATATTCTCATCTCATTATGCCAACTCTATATTTCTCATTCATAATTATCATTTGACTTTACAATTGCCACATATTTCTTGTGATCATCTCATACCATGATTACCTCCACATTCCTCTCTGATTCATAACTAATTTTCATATTATCAATCACATTACATCATCTTTCATAAATATTTCCATACAATTCATACCATATTAAAATTTATCACATTTTATTAAAATACACACACATAAGCACAATGTCATTTTAAAGGAGTAGTAAAACCCTTCAAAGTGTGTTGACATACATTATACCAAATATGAAAATTCAATATAAATATTAACAAAGTATGTATTGACCTTTTATAGCCTTAAAATCAAGCCAAATTCACCTTTCACACCTTACTTCCACCAAACCTACACTCCTAAACCAAATAATAGATAATATTACTTTATTAGAGTCATATTTCTATCCATTTTATTCAAAACAATCGTCAATTGCACAATTTATAATCAATTTCT
Organism: Garcia nutans; assembly: GCA_947685225.1. Taxonomy (NCBI): domain Eukaryota; kingdom Viridiplantae; phylum Streptophyta; class Magnoliopsida; order Malpighiales; family Euphorbiaceae; genus Garcia; species Garcia nutans. Next base: position 6,091,821 of record CANTUV010000037.1, on the reverse strand, counting down.
AACAAAATCCTAATTTACTCTTATTATTTCCCTTAAACTTCACCCTAATCATCTCATTTCCCCCAACTGACCATAAAATCATAACATATCCATCAAAACAACATCAAAATAATTATTTTAACAATTATAAATATCTCCATCAAAAATCCTAATTTTACATATAAATCTTATAAACCCTAGCTTCACCAAAACTCAATTATTTCCACCAACTAATCCTAAAATCATTACATATACATCAAAACTACTTCAAAACAATCTATATTAACAATTATGGATTCCTCTATTAGAAACTCAAAACTTACATAATCTTAAATTCAAAGAGAACTCACTTAAATCCAAAGAAAACTTACCTAAACCTTGAGAATTCTTCAAAACCACCCTAAATCCTTTGAAATCTTTGTGAAATTTGATGGATTTGATGAAGCAAATCTCTTCTTTGCTTAACCATTAAAATCAGCCAAGGTGAAGGAAGAGGAAGAAGAAGAAAATTTTGAATTTTTAATTTCTTTCTTCATTAACCACATATATATATATTAATTAATTATTATTATTATTATTATTATTATTTACTTTTTACTTTTTAACTTTGACTTTTTGTCTTTTAGTAAAATGTACACTTTATGTATATCTTGTATATACATTAAGTATACACTATTCATATTCCTCTTCCATCACCCTTATTACCCTTCCATATTAATTAATTTATTTTATTTAAAAATTTACGGATGTTACATGTTCTTTTAAATTAGATACTTAATTTTTGAGCATTTCAGCTGGAGCTTCAAAAGTGGGAAAGCATTCCAACCATATATCAAGAGAAGGATATCTCCAAATGTATTTCTCCTAACTTTCTCTTTTTCAAATTCAATAATGAAACCAAATTAAATAAATTAATTAAGCCCTCTACAACCAAAGGCATGAACTACTTACGACTCTAATTCTCATTTAAATGAGATAAGTAGGTATACTTTGAAGTTTCACTCCAAGTAGCGAGCCCTCACCTAAAAACCACAAATTTGGTATATTAAATTTTATTTTAATCATTTTTGTTTAATTGCAATTCAATTTTTTGTAATTTAATTTTGAATGGATGAATGTACTTTTTATTCATTATATGTTATTCAACTTAGCTTAATTGTTGATTTGTGCTTGACCTAAAACCCATCAGGACTAGAGTCAAAGCTACCATGTGTATATAATTTTTGGGGTTGTAAATAATTTACTTTCCTCACAATTGTGAATGTCATATCACTTATTTGCTTATACATAATTATAATTGTCATTCATATTTATTTCTTTCATTCACATAAAAAGTATTTTTAATCTCAAAGGTTAAGAATTAATTAAAGAGGTATATTTTATTACTTAAAACTTACTTGAAAACCTAGCACGAAACCCATGGTGATTGGTTTTGGATTAGAACCTTTTGGGTTAAAATAAATTATTTTTCATGAAGTCAATTAAATTAGGTTTTTTGTTTAAATTTCCCAAAAATAAATAATTTAAGGTAGAAACTTTCCAATCCATGCTTTTCAAAATAAAAGCTATCATCTCTTTTTCAAACTAAAAGGAGAGTAAAATATTTTTCTCAACATAGAAAACTAATTTTTTAAACTCGCATTTACTGAAGTGACTGAAGATCATACGCAATGGTATCATGTGAGATTAAGCCTAAATGAGCATTTTGGCTACATACTCCGAGTGAGGTAGATTGGTGCTTTGGCAAAGACTCACATTTGGATACTCCACTAGGGACACAAATTTTCAAAATAAATTTTTTTTCTTTGGGTTTTTTTCCCTTCAAAGTAAGCTATATTCCTCTTTAGTTAGTTTTTCCTTCATCATGTATAAGGTTTCTTTATTCTTTAGTTTAGGAAATCTTTGGGTAGCAAGTAGCTTTGACTTGGCAACCTTCACTAGGTATGTTGAGGAATAGCAAAAACATCTAACCTGTGATGAATTCTCAATCCTTTTAAGGTGTAATGGACATGCATGTACTGTCGGACTCATGCCAGATTCATTATCTAACATGTGGTTAGGTATATAGCTGTCCTATTATGATGGGACCCATTGGATTAGATCATGCTTTTCATATAAAGATTATAGATCTTATCCCTAGTGGTATGAACCATAATCTTATGTTATATTTATGAAGTCTTTTCCATTCGTGCATGTATGCATACATCTCATTGTAAATATTCCTAAAACTTTAAGGCACCATTCCTTAAAATTCAATCCAAATTAAGCCATAAACTTAAATCTTATGTAATGAACATGCATGTACTGTCGGACTCATGCCAGATTCATTATCTAACATGTGGTTAGGTATATAGCTATCCTATTATGATGGGACCCATTGGATTAGATCACCCTTTTCATATAAAGATTATAGATCTTATCCCTAGTGGTATGAACCATAATCTTATGTTATATTTATGAAATCTTTTCCATTCGTGCATGTATGCATACATCTCATTGTAAATGTTCCTAAAACTTTAAGGCACCATTCCTCAAAATTCAATCCAAATTAAGCCATAAACTTAAAGCACATTACAATCTTTAAGCCCAAACCATATTGGTTTACCTACATGAACATAAACCATCTTGAAATTAGTTCACCCTATCAAACATGAACATTAAGCCTTGACCATCAAGATGAACACTGGCTTAATCCACCAAATCAAGCTATAATAGCCTAAACATCCAAAATACAAGACTAAGCTGCAACAACTTAGCCTTCCCCAAAAATTGAACCACAATCAATCTTGCCCATTCAAAATACGCTGCATGGCTAAACCACTATAATTTTTTTTAGCAAAACCTAAAAGATAAAAGAATTAAATCCCATTGAATCAAAATTTTATGGACCACCCAAAATAGATATTTTTTTCTTACGCATTCACATTGTTTGAATTCCACCTTTTATTAAACCTACTTCTTTTTCTCAAAGGTTAAACCATGAAACAAGAAGAGGAATCCCTTATGAGATCAGCTAGATCTATAAGTACCTCAATGAAGAAATTACTTGTAAAACATGAAAACGACATGAGTAACCTCTAAGAGACCATTTTGGCTAAAGTCTAAACCAAGATAGGCTAAGCATTTGCCCAATACTATGCATCACAATATGTGACCTTGTTCAAAACACTAACATCATCTTTTTTTTCTTCTCTAAAGGTACCCATAACTCAACCAACTAATTCCCTTGACATGCAAGCTTTTGTTGAGACCATTCTCAAGAGGCAAGAGGAGAGCTTCAAGAATATGATCGTCAGTTAGCAAACTAATTTCAACAAGAGATTGGTTGATTTTATGAGTGCACAATACAACTCCATTATGACTGAAGTTCAAAATATGCTACTAAGAAAACAATCAAACATTGGTTCATCTTCTACTCAGCTTGCACTCATCATTGATCTCACTCATCAAGGGACAACTATAGAGCTCTTAAAGGTCCTTGTACCTAGCTCCCTCGTAAATCCTTTTAAAGAGGAAATCACCTTGAAACCTACAAAAAGCGGATTGAAAACTTCAAGCACACAAATGAGTCCCTAGATCTCAAGTCTCTAGCCCTATATCCTGAAGCTCGATTACCACTTAAGTTCAAGATGCTTGAGATGGACAAATTTCATGGGATTGCTTGATCTAAAACTCATCTTAAGATGTAAGTGGGGGCCTTTAAACCTATAGGACTCAATGATGAGCTCCTTTCTCAATTGTTCCAAAGGTCCCTCACTAGTGTTGCAGTCAGATAGTTCATGGGCCTTGATAAAAAGTAATACTAGACGTGGTAGGATATCTGCAATGCCTTCACCAAGTAGTATCACTATAACATTAAAGTGGACATAACTAAAAGAAACATTGAAATAACCAAATAATGTCAGAATGAGTCATTCTCCTCATTCCTTATAAGGTGAAGAGGAAAATCAGCACCGATCACCAATCACCCTTTAGAATAAGAACAAATTGACATCATTATCAAAATCTGCTGTCTATTTATTAGACTCACCTATAGACTCAGTACTTGCCTTCCTTTAAAGCACTCATTTCAACTGCTACTAAGATTGAAGATTTGATGTACACTGAATAAGGATGAGACAACCTCTTCCTCTAGATTCAAAAAGAACCCAAACTATAGTGGCCCTCAAACTACCACTTAAAAGAGTTGTGAGATAGCTAGTATCACTTCATAGCCTTGAATCCACTTATAAAAAAGCCAAAAATAGGTATTCATAGATTTGGATATGTCTTTTAGCTTGGTATACAAGAAAGGCTTAGAAGCACAGTTAATTCAGCCACTAGATTTTAAGCAGCACTAACCCACTCCCCAAGAAATGGAATGTCAATGAATACTTTGAGTACCATCAAGGTATGAGCCATAAGATTGATGTATGTATAAACCTTAGATGCCAAATCCAAGATCTAGTTGATAATGGGGCTATCCTACCGCCCAAGTAGCCCAATATTAATACTAACTCACTACTAGCTCACCAAAATGTCAATGCCATTGCTTCATTAGTTGATGGCATGATGGATACCACCTTATTGATTTAAGATTATTACTATGTATTATATCTAAATTATTTCTTGGATGAAATTAATGCAATGACTAGGAGCGGAAGGGTTACCTAGCCACCATTGGATCTATCCCGATTATTTCTCCTCTAAAGGCAAACTCAACCCCCTGAGTTTGAAGAGGATCCCATACTCAAACAGCTCAAAAACCTAAGCAAATGTTTCTATTTGGATCCTCCTTCATTCCAGCTACCCTCATCACCAAGCTCTTTACAAGGCTTTGAGTCAAATATAGATGCCAGTAGAGATGACCCCTGAAGCCTTAGTCACTTCCATGACCAAGTAAGCTATAATCCCTTTTCAGACAAGGATTTAGCTATTAGGGAATTGGCACATAACCATGCCCATTACATCATAGTCTTGGCCCAAGGAAAACTATACCCATGGTACTAGTAGACAATCATTTAGTATTGAACATTAGTGTACTTAAGTTTGCTAACTGGTTGGGAATTGAGATGTCTAAACTCACACCTTCAGACCATATTGTAAGGGTGTATGACAATACCAAAAGGGAAGTCTTAGGGGTAGCCAATATTAAGGTAACCATTGGCCTTATAGAATATGAAATCCTTTTTCAGATTCTAAATGTCTTAGCTTGCTAACCTCTTGCTTGGGATACTCTGGATTCATCAAGCTAAGGCAATTCCATCCTCTCTTCATCAGAAGCTTAAGTTTCCCTATAAGGATGTGATTGTAACTATAAAAGGGGACCTAAGTGGAAAGATAGATCTTCTTATTCAAATACCTATTTTGGAAATCTAGCCAAGACCTTCAGCCATAGCTTTGTCAAGGTTCATTTTTGACATGGTTTAGTTCATTGAAGAAGAGGCAAGTAAAAAACTTGTTGCCTTTGACTTATCCTTATGGTAATCCAATAATTGCCAACATCCTCAAACATATGAATTATTTCCCCAGATTGAGATTGGGTAAGAATTAATAAGGAATACCACAGTTCCCAGACTACCCTTCGCTCCAACCATCATTTGGTTTGGCCTATAAACCAACCCAAAAGGATATAGTAGAAATGGAGGAAAGAACTAAGCAAAGATCCCAATACAAGAAGATGGGAGAAACATTTAAATGGCCCATGAAACCATATTTCAAAATCCTTAATGTATATTTTATTAAAGAAGGAATATATTCCCTTTATTATGGATTTCCTGAACCATGGATGAACTTATCACTAATGAACTAACTTTGAGTTTTGAAATTTTCTTTGATGTCAGGCTTAGCTAAGAAGATAGTGAGCCTGCCTTGGAGACATGAGAAGATTTTGAAGATAACGTGAAGCACAATCTTTTTCAAGTAGCCATATTAGGAAAAAGGAGCAGAATCAAATTTCAACCATCAGATCTAGTCATCTACTGGATTCTCAATATTTGAAATTTCAAGAAGAATGGCTTTCCATCATCTTTAAAGTCTAAAGCCCACCCCAAGAAAGAGTCAGATCTAAAGATTAGCTCAGAGTTAGTTTTTTTACTCCCGGTCAGATTCCAAGCCTATTTCATATACCAAGCCAAGAATTAAGTTTGATTTCAAAGTGAAGACCGAGTCTGAGTCCAATACTATGTAGACCCTTAATTTTGGCCCTATGCCAGTCTGATCCCAATTAATTGAGGCCAAGTCAAATTTGATTTATTTCTAATGACTTAAACCTAGTTTAAGACATTAAATTAGACTGGTCCAATTTTATAAGGCCCAAATTAAGCCGGTTCAATTTTTAAAGTCCAAGTTAGGTCCGTTTTGAAGTTAGAATAAGCTCGATTTGGTTTAATTTGATATGGGCTATGCCTATATCGAATTGAAAAATCCAATTCGATATGAGCTCATGCTATATCAAATTGGACCTTGTCCAATTTGATATGAGCAATGTTCATATTGAATTAGACTAGCTCCAATTCGATATGAACTCATATCGAATTGGAGCTTGTCCAATTCAATATGAACATTGCTCACATCGAATTAGATAATTTCAAATTCGATATGAGCAATAGCTCATATCAAATTGGAGCTTGTCCAATTCGATATGAGCTTTGGTTCATATCTAATTGGACACATTTTAATTCGATATGAGCTTCTATTTTAGGACTTAATTCGGGGCAAATATAAATTGTATTTGATTGAAATTCTAATTAAGCTTGGATAAGCTAGGGTAATGACCATCTTTAACCTATTTATTTCTTATAAATAAAGGTTTAAGAAAAAGTAAAAATGGCGATGGCAAATAGATGACGAGAATAGCAACCTAGCAATTGACACAGAACCTGAAGCACACATAGCAATAAAAAAGGCAGAAGCTCAGCGAAGCAATTGTACTTGGATTGCATTAAACCTCCAACCAAAATCAAAGTTGATTCAAGCATTAAAGCAAAGACTTTGTTAATTAAATTTTTTTAACTTACAATAACTATTTCAATTCTTTAAAACATTATTACCTCGCATAGTAGCTCACTAAAACATCTAGCAGCCAAGCATCTAGTAGCGACAAAATTATTAGCTTTGGATAGAAACTAAACTTTAAACATTAAACCCTAACTTTGGCTATAATTTCGTATAAACCCTAATAACATGATCTAATCTAACCTATTTATTTAAAACCCTAATCCATTAGATTTAGTTTTCACCTTAAAAGCCTAATCTTGCTTTCAAAACCCTAAAACCATGATTTTATACCAAAAACCCTAATTTTCACCTTAAAACCTTAGTTTTATTCCAAAAACCCTAATTTTCACCTTAAAACCCTAATTGCATGTTTAAAACCTAAAAACCCTAATTTACATCAGTAAACCCTAATTCCATATGTAAATGCCTAATTTAATATTAAATTCTAGATTAATTAATTTATTGTTACATGCTTATGATGGATGATTTACTTTTATTTTTTTTATGGTGAATGTTTGAATGATTTTGTTATACTTGATTATTTACTTTGATTTCAAGGATGTAAAATGCATGTTTCAACTTTGTGGGTGCCTTGTTTTATTTGATTTGTTATTTTATCTAATTTAAATTTTGGGATTAATGTAAGGGACACATTTCCACTAAATGGTGGGTGTCCTATTTTATTTTAGACATGAGACTTTATTGTAAGGGCATGTTTCCATCTTTTTTGGGTGTCTATTTTGTTGATTTATTTGGACTTGCTTCGATTTCAGTGCAATGAATATTTATTTACTCTAATTGCATGTAGTATGGATGATATTTTAATAAGTCAAGAATTTAATAATATTTAGACCTAAAAATGAGGCCGATTTTAATGAACAGGGCGCTATGGGGGTGCTGGGTCATTCTCACCTTCCCCATGTTTCTGAACCGATTTCAATGAACAAGAATCTTTCTGAACCTAACTTTACAAGTAACTTTCTGAACCTTAGGAATCGAGTCATCCACCCCTTTCTATTTTGCTGCCTGTCCGAGTGGCGACTCCAAATTCTCCTAGTTTAGGCTGATGTTCTCTAAGGCCCTGAGCCTAACAGTGCCAAAGTCATAAGAACCATTCCATCGGGAGTGGGGGTGAAAATTCCACTTACAGTGGCGATTCCACTGGGGATAAGAAAAGTTGATTTCGTTGGTCTTTAAATTATTTTTTTCTTTCTTGTTATGATATTATCCATTGCATCATTTAAATTGCATTGTGTGTGTGAATTAGGACGCCCTATGTAGCCCGTGTTATGTTATGTAAGGGATACCATATTTTTACTTAATATATAGAGATCGAGCATGGCATAACCACTTATAGCCTCATACCTTTTTGGTATATACTTGCTATGGGAACCTAAGCTTTTCAACCCAAAGACTAAAGCCCATGTAATTAACCTAATAACTTTCCTTAGGTTTACCTAATATGCTCACTATTTAACTATGGTTAACATATCTTAGTTTGAGTTATGACCCATTTGGTTTATTTTTTCCTAATATGACCTAATTATGGTTTAAGCCCAAAATAATTTTACTCTTTTAAGCCCAAAATGACTTTACTCTTTTAAGCCCAAAATGCTTTTACACTTTTAAGCCCAAAATGATTTTACTCTTTTAAGCCCAAAATAATTTTACTCTTTTAAGCCAAAGCCTAAAAGACCAAATTATTTTTAAACTCTTTTTCAAGATGGTCTTTAGATATAAAATCTTTTTAAGATGTGTCAAAAATCCTTTTCCACCTAATGGCCTAAGCTTAAAGCCCAAAATTTTATTTTTAAACAAAACTATTTTATGGGCTTTGAAACCCTTTTTTTAATGGACTCAAAACTATTTTTCACTTCATGGCTCAAATTCAAACCTTTTCTCAAATGGGCTTACAACTAGTAAGGTCAATTATGGAATATTAAATTTAATTGTGGGCCTGATTTATATCAAGACTTGTTAATCATGGGTTTATTTATGGAATGAATCATTAGTTGCCTTTTTCCAAATGAAAATCTATTTATGATAAACCCTTTAATTTAGTATAACATATAAGCTATTTTTTAGCTAACCCTATAACATTCCTAATTTTTAAAATTAAATTAAATAAATTAAATAAATAATTTAAATGGAAAATTAAAGAATTTTAAGTAAAAAGTAAAGTGTATATGTGAAATATACATAATATATGCAAAAGTCAACTCTTTAAAAGGAAAAGTCAAAAGTCAAGTGGTATAATTGTAAATATACTTTGTAAAATATAAATTATTTAAATAATTAAAAAAATTATTTTTTGGTTGGAAGAGGAAATTTATGGTTTTTTAATAAATAAATAAATAATTAATTAAAAATATAATAAAATATATTATATATATGGTCAAATTTAAAGTGGAAAGAAAGAGAAATTTAAAAAAAGTTATTTTCTTCTTCTTCTTCTTCTTATGAAGGCCGAACCTCCATGGTTACCCATGAGAGCCTTTTTTTTTTCTGCCAAGCCTCATCAATTGAAGGAGTTAACAAGTTTCAAGTGGAATTTTTGGGAATTCTTCATCAATTGGAAAGTTTCTTTACCCATTTTGCAAATTCTTTGGATTTCCATGAAATAGTGATTATGTGGACTTTGGATTTTTGTAGTAGCATGATTTAATGGCTTGAATGAGTTTGAATGAAGTTATTTTGAGTAGTTAGTAATGACTTTTTAAGTTGGATTGAAGAAATGGTTAAGTTTGAGTGGAGTTTGGTTGAAGAGAGAGAATTTAGGATTATGAAACATTTGGACTTTTGAAATCCTATGTTTTAACTGTGCAAATTGATTCAAATATGTTGTTTTGATGCATAAACAAGGATTTTCAAGTGAAATGATGGATTTAACCAATTTTGGTTAGAGATTGGATAAGGTAGTGATGTTTAATTAGGGTTTAATGTTGGAAATGCCTTAAAATGTGATTTTGAATGATTGTATTTGATTGCATTGTGCATAGGCTTTAAGAAGAAGTAAATTGCCCAACCCTAGTGTTGAAGGGTAAGTAGGAAGTGAAGGTTTGTGGGAGATTTTTAGCTTGCATTTGAGAGCTTATTGAAGTATGTACAAACTCTTGATAAATGAGGTATAATTGCATTACATTTAGCCTAACCCATTTTGGATGGGAAATGTGTTAAGCTACTTGGTAGCTTGAACATTCATGAATATTGTGTTATATGTTGCGCTCAAATTAACTCTACCACAAAGCGTCACTCGCAAGTATACGAGGTAGCTGTAGCAAAGGTGATCGCCCCAAGGTCATTCTCTCAAGGAAGCTAAAGTGGTTAATTGCTTATCAGATTATGTTTAACAAGTAATAAAGAGATTTATAAATTGCTAAATAATGAAGAAGATTGATTAAAGTTTAAAACAATAAAAGTAAATTGAGCTGTGTTTTGATTCACTTAATAGAATGGTCTAGGGTTTGCACTTCTCTACTACTTATATGTATGAACGGTTATTCCTCTTAACTAATTCAATTTCAAAGATTAAATCTCAAACAACTCAACTAATCGAGTCAAGGAAATAAGCTCTCGCATTCAAACCTCTTTCAACTAATCTTGTTATAAGTGAAATAATCTTTTTAATAGGTTATATTTCTAATTCACCTAAGTCCTTTATTGAATTGTTCAAGTATTAAACTTCATCTCTCGATCTATCATCTAATACCTTAAAACACATAATTGGTGATCAATCAATTATATATTAACAATATTCCATTCAATCAAGGCTAAAGAAATTGTTAGCTAAGAGAATAACCAATTCATACAATCATAGCAGATCCATACAAACCCTAGACTAGATCAAATTAGTTCATAATGCAATCAAACATATTCATCTTATTAATGTTCAAAGAAATCAAAATAGACATGATAATATCCATTCAATGAAAATAAAGAGAATAAGTTCAAGAACAAAACCAAGTTACAAACTCCTTGAAGCTTTTGAAGAATCTCTTGTTCAATCTTGCAAGAAGGATGTCTTGATGGCTAGAAAAATTTAATCTAAACTAGTTTTAATCCAAAGTGAAATAAAAATCAAGAAAACAAATGTTTAAAACCCTAACTTTGCTCTTGACGGCTCAAAACTTTGCTCCAAATCCGTTCTAAAATCGTCCCTCAAACCCTAGCTTTTATTTTCCTTTTATATGAATCGTACGCGTTAAAAATCCGATGCGGGCTTGGAACATGAGGGACACGGCCAAGTCAGAAGTGACTTGGCCGTGTGAGTGATCTTTGGAGGGACACGGCCAGGTCACTTGGCCGTGTCCCTTGCCTGTGTCCACTTTTGTTGCTTTCGATCTCTCTTTCTTCTTTGTTGAGTGACACGGCCAAGTCAGAGGTGACTTGGCCATGTTGCATGTCTTTTGAGGGACACGGCCACAAGACTTGGCCGTGTCCCTTGCATGTGTCCTTCACTGTAAGTCTTTAGTCTTCTTTCCTTTGGAACTTGGTGAGACACGGCCATGTTTGAGGTGACTTGGCCGTGTTGCTTCATTTTGGAGAGACATGGCCAAGTGACATGGCCATGTCGCTTGCATGTGTCTCCTACTGTGATGACTTGGCCGTGTTTGAGCATATTTGGAGGGACATGGCCATGTTTGAGGTGACTTGGTCGTGTTGCTTCATTTTGGAGAGACATGGCCAGGTGACTTGGCCATGTCGCTTGCATGTGTCACCTACTGTGATGATTTCTTCTTCTTCAGTCTTGGTTCCTTGGCTTTTTTAACCTAAAACAAAACATCAAACAAACTTTAAACAAAAAGTAAATAAACAATAACCAACAAAACATAAACACTATACTAAAAACTAGATCAAAAACAACACAAACACTAAAATAAACTAAAACTATCAAAATTAATGAAAACACTAAACAAACCGATAAAAACTAACAAAATACCTAAATAAAACAATAATTATCATAATAAACAAACTACAAATCTATGACAAAAACTAACAAAACATTATAACATGTGACTTGTAATGTATGCAATATGTGCATTGTGAAAAGCCATTATTAATGGCTAAAATGAATGAAATATGAATTATGTGTATTATGTGAAAATGACCTAAAAACATTTGGGTAATGTGATATTTATGTGAAATGAGATACATTGTGATGAAATTTAAGATATGAGGAAATAAAATGAGTTGATATTGATATGAATGAGAAAAATGAGAAAATAAGACAATGTGATGAGAAAAATAAGAAAATGAGACAATGTGAAGAGAAAAATGAGAAAATGAGGCAATATGCCTAGTTGATTAGGGGAAAATGAGGAAAAAAGGTTGATTATGGAAAACATGTATATTTGTGTGCCTCATATGTTATTCAATTTCCAGAGTTTTGTGTTTGGCGGCATGCCTATGACGTTATCCTCATTATTTGCCATCAGGGCTAGACGGTATGTGTCACTGATTCATGATTTTGCCTTTGGGGTTAGACGCTATGCGTCACGAAACATGATTTTGCCTTCAGGGCTAGACTCTTTGAGTCACTGATACATGATTTTACCTTCGGGGCTAGATGCTATGCATCACTGAAACATGATTTTGCCTTTGGGGCAAGACACTAGACATCACTGATATATGATTTGCCTTTGGGGCTAGACACTTGGTGTCAATATGGACCAAAATAGTAACTCTGGGATTTGAATGATAAATGAGTTTGTTTAGGCCCATGCTTGTGTATGTGTTTATATGAATTATAAAATGATTAAAGATTATGTTTTAAATGGAAATGTAAACGACATTATGAAACCACATGTTAAGGCATTATGCATTGGCATTATATTAAAGTTTATTTGTTATCAAAGTTTGTACTGCTAGGTTTTTAGCTCAGCGTGATTATAATTCACCTCATAGGTGACAAGGATGATCCGGTTGATCCGAAGAGTTCTGCTAGACCTGGCTAGGTCTAGACTTGAGGTTGATCAGAGTTGTTTTTATTGCTTCTTTGAGATCAGAGCCATTTTCCATCAAGTATATTTTTATATTGTAGTACCTTTTGCTATTATGTATATTATGGTTATGTTTAGAGTACTTTGTAAATTATAAAGAGTATTTTGGATAAATCATATAATGTGGGATTTTATATCTGTGTTTTGATATATGTATATGTATATGTATAAAAGTTCTGAGGAAATGGGAGATGATTGAGAATTTTTGGTAAAATGGTGATTTATTATTTATTGGGAGTGTATTTTGTGCAGGTTGTGTTTTATTGAATTTTTGGGATGTCCTATTTACAGACAAAACTCTGGTGAATTTTTTTCAGATATTTTTATATAAAAGGCTTATTTTGGTATCTATAATTAATAAAGAAAAATTTATTACTATTTAAATATACATCTTAATGTATTTGGGATTTTAAATTGGAAAGGTGAAAATTTTTATTAAACTGGATTGTGGTATTCTTATAATTTATATTCGTATTTTATATATACTGGTGTATGTATTGTACGTATATAGGGTATAAGAGTGTTACAAACCCAATGGATTAAAGCTTAATTAATAGAAATTATTATCGATTGATTTCTCTATTTGAAAAGATAATTATTGGTTAAATTATCTGAGTGGATCTTTTGAAAATAAAATATCCCATGTTGATGTCTTGTTGACCAAATACCTAGGAAAAGAGACTCGACATTTGAGAGTGGGAGATATTATTTTCAAATTAAGATTGTTTGAATAAATTACTTTTATTAAGATTATTTGAATAAATTACTTTTATTAAATTTTCACTGGTCTTTTTTCATTTTGGTGCTCAACCAATGATGAGACTAGCTTGATTTTCATAAATTAATATATCTATACATCATAATTCGAATGACTTTACTAGATGAGGAAATTGGTCTATAGCATTGAGTTGTGTATGCTTACTTAGAGAGGGCTCCTGCATAATTACCTTTGTCTAGATTCTAATCGGTCTTAGAACATGCTTTGATGAACTTTCAAGGCAAAATTGAACTCTGCTTATTTAAGAGTGAGATGATCTAGGCATTGTTTGGTTAGCTAACAACTAGTATCTAACCTATTAAATATCAATCCCTAGTTTGTCCATTTAGGCCTTCATAAGATTTTAGCTTTTTTTTTTTTGGCTTATGAACCCAATCACCTACCCTATGCTGTTGTGATACTTATGACAAGTTTGATGATTACTGAGGAACTAAGGTGTAAGAGCGTCAAAGAAGAGGATGCATAGACAAGACTATAAGGATAATTGAAGTTTACCTAAACTAAATATAATATCTCATACCTATTTCATCAATGAAATGACATTAAAGCAGCAAAAGATTCATCCTTATTGGAACATACTAGCAGTACTCCACTCATTCATATCTAAAAGAATAAGATGGTACAAATAAGATAGCTCTCTTAGAGATAGGAAAAAATAAAACAAAAAACAAAGAAAAAGAAGAAAAAGAAAAGAAAAGAAAAAAGAAAAAGAAAAGAAAATAAAGAAAAGAAAATAAAACCCAAAAAGGGCGGTTTAGAAAGCCTTACCTGAAGCAGCAAAAGACAGCTCCAAGTTTGCAATCTTGAAAGCCTTAGATTTGATGTTCTAAAAGAGAAAAGAGTGGAATAATGGTCTTGAGTTTTTGCAAAAGAAAAATATCAATATCATACTAATTAAATCCATATTTCTATTGAGCAGATAAGCTCTATCTTTTCATTGAAGCAAGATTTTAAATTCTGTCTTTTTGTGAAGCAAAATTTCAAGTTCTATTTTTTATGAAGCAAGATAACAAGATGCCTAAAGGTGGAAATGAAGTCTAGAGTTCCAGCAGAAAGTTTGAAGTGTGAAGGTTTGTCTATAGTGTCACATCAGCTCCAGCTTAAAAATGGCCTTCATTTAACCCAAGTCCCTTATAGACCCCATTTCAAGCCTATTAAAGACCTGTTGATCTCTTTTGGTAGGTAGAGTCTATTAGTGGAGATTGTTTGAAAAAGCATACATATGAGATAGACACTATTTAAACTTAATGAGACCTTTTGCCAAGTAATATGTATGTGCCTATATGAAGTGCAATAGTTCTTGCTTAAATGGAATTGATTCTCAAGTTTAGTATGGTATCTAGGGTTATTATGTTATAGATATATTAATTTAGAAAAATTGAGTCCTGAGGTATAACGACACTGATTTGACAAAGCTCAAATTTGATTTTAATTAAAAAAGAATTTCTTGTTGCATGAGCCTTTGAGCTTAGGGAAGTGCATTGCATTGTCAAATCTTAAAGGACACATTAGGTAAAAGTGGGCTAATGAAAGGATCATTTATAAGGTCATGGAGAAGTTACCAACTAATGTGTTGATCATGGACTGAAATGGGTATCTCCTATATCTCTTTAACTACCATACTGAGGCCCCCTACTACTCATGTTTACATGGATGTAATATCTTCTGTTGTCACAGTACAAGACTTGAATGAGCATCTTGAAGGGACCTATGGGAATGCTTTGGCCTATCACCTTTGTCTATGAGTCAATGGAACCACTGTAAGTATCACTCGTGCATATCATGCATACACACATACATGAGTATATCATACTACACTTTTATCATCTTGTGTTATCTATTCTTTGTCAAAGTGAGCAATAGATACCCTGTGAAGTAAACAATCTAAAGTAGATATGGAATCAAAGAGGCATGAAAGGCCCATTGCTTTAGGACGATCCTATCACTTTGCAAGGATAGAAGAAATGCATGCCTGTGCATAAGAATGAGACAAAATACAAATATTAATTAGAACTTGCATGGCAATAAAATCAGTAGTTTGAGCCTGCACATGGGGCAAAAAATCTTCTCCTTATCAATTATTGAGTTTATGTATATATAGAATATTTTTAGACTCACTTTCAATGTTTTTCCATGCATGGGGGCAAAGAGAGGATATGGCAACTAAAAAAGTAGCTGAATGGTTAATTTTTTTGAAAAGTTCAAAGTGAAAAATCCATTGGAGAATGGAACAACTGGCTATAAGAAAGCCAAAACTCTCAGATGATAGAAGGTTAGCAAAATCCATTGAAGAATGGAACAACAGGCTAAAAGAAAGCCAAAACTCTAAGATGACACAAGGTCAGCAAAATCCATTGAAGAATGGAACAACTGGCTAAAAAAAAGCCAAAACTCTAAGATGGCACAAGGTCAGCAAAATCCATTGAAGAATGGAACAACCGGCTAAAAGAAAGCAAAAACTCTCAGACGACAGAAGGTCATAGAATCCATTAAAGAATGGAACAACCGGATAGAAGAGAGCTAAAACTCTCATATGACAGAAAGTCAATAAAATCCATTAAAGAATGGAATAGATTACTAGAAAAAAGCTATAATTCTCAAATGATAGAAGATCAATCAAGCTAGAAGAGCTAAAGTTGATATGGTTTTTTTTGACTATTTGAAGCATCCAGAATATCTCAGGTCTAGAACCTAAATTAAATTAAATCAAATCAATCAAATCAAATCTCGGGTCTAGAACCCAAATCAAATCAAATCAATCAAATAAAATATCGGGTATAGAACCCAAATCAAATCAAATCCAATCTCGAGTTCAAAACCCAAATCAAATCAAATTAAATCAAATCCAATCCAATCTCGGGCCTGGAACCTAAATCTTATCTCGGGTTTGGAACCCAAATCCAGTCTTGGCCTCAAGTCCAGACCCCATCCTTATCCAAGATTAGCTCAAAGTCATATTGTTTTTCACTTTCTGAATGAATTCAAGATCGTTCAAGCAGGGGACAAAACTTTAGACCTTTAATTTTGGCCCTAGGCTAGTCTAATTGCAATTAATTGAGGCTATGTCAAATTCAGTCCGTTCCTAATGACTTAGACCTAGTTTAAGGTTTTAAATTAGATCGGTCCAATTTTATTAGGCCTAAATTAAGCATGTTTAATTTTTAAAGTCTGAATTAGGTCCGTTTCAAAGTTAGAGTAAGCTCAGTTTGGTTTAATTCGATATGAGCTATGCCCATATAGAATTAGACACCCCAATTCGATATGAGCTCATGCCATATCGAATTGGATCTTGTCCAATTCGATATGAGATTTGGTTCATATCAAATTAGACATGTTTAAATTTGATATGAGCTTCTGTTTTAGGACTTAATCCGAGCCAAATACAAATTGTGTTTGATTGAAATTCTAATTAAGCTCGGATAAGCTAGGATTAAAGACAAGCTTTAACTTGACTATTTCTTATAAATACATGTTTAAGGAAAAGCAAAAGGAGAGTTAGCAAATAGACGACAAGAATAGAAACCTAGAAATTGACATAGAACCTAAAGCATACATAATAATAAAAAGGCAGGAGCTAAATGAAGCAATTGTACTCGGATTACATTAAACCTCTAGCCAAAACTCAAAGTTGATTCAGGCAGTAAGGCAGAGAGCTTTGTTCAACATTTTTAATTTGGTGGAGCCAACAAATGAAGATTTGATTTTGTTAATTAAATTGTTTTAGCTTACAACAACTATTTTAATTCTTTGAAACATTATTATCTCTCATAATAGCTCACTAAAAAGTCTAGTAGCCAAGCATCCGGTAGCGATGAAATTATTAGCTTCAGAGAGAAACTAAACCTTAAACATTAAACCAAAAAGTTGGCTATGATATCGTATAAAACTTAACAATATGATCTAATCTAACCTATTTAGATTCAAAACCCTTGTCCATTAGATTTAGCCTTAAATTGTATGTTCTAACCATAGTTTTATCCCGAAAACCCTAGTTTTCACCTTAAAACCCTAATCTTGATTTCAAAACCCTAAAACCATGATTTTATACAACCCTAATTTTTACCATATGATTTCAAGAATGTAAATGGCATGTTTCCACTTTGTGGGTGCCTTATTTTATTTGATTTGTTATTTTATCTAATTTGAGTTTTCAGATTAATATAAGAGATATATTTCCACTGAATGGTGGGTGTCCTATTTTATTTTGGACATTGGATCATTTTGTAAGGGCATGTTTCCATCTTGTACGGGTGCCCATTTTGTTGATTTATTTGGACTTGCTTTGATTTCAATTCAATGAATATTTATTTACTTTAATTACATGTACTGTGGATGATATTTTAATAAGTTAAGAATATAAAAATATTTAGACCTGAAAAGGAGGCCGGTTCCAATAAATCAGGCATTATGGGGGTGCTGGGTCATTCTTACATTCCCCATGCATACCCAACTTTCCAAACCTAGTAGGGGTTGAGGATTCCTTAGGAATTGAGTCATCCACCCCTTTCTATTTTTTCAGCCCATTCGGGTGGGTACTCTAAATTGTCCAGAGGCTCATGTTCTCTAAGGCCCTGAGCCTAACAGTGCCGAAGTCGCAAGAACTATTTCGCCGGGAGTGAGGGGGAAAATCCCAGCTCACATACAGAGTTTGGGTTGAGTATCGAGTCTGAGTCTACTAGTTCATATTCCAAGTCAGTCAGTTTAAAATCTAATTCTCCCAAATTTGGTTCTTTCAAGTTGTCTGATTTTGAGTCCCAATGTAATAAAATGCCTTATAAATGCTTTATCATCAATAAAAGTTTAAAGGTTTTAGTTTATTTTCCTTCATCTCCTTTGTCTTTTGATGAGCTTATAGAATATGCAATATTAATGAAATCGATGAAGATAAAGAAACAATAACTTAGGAATACCAGAAATGCTAAAAATACAAACATTGCATCCTCATTCATTAATAAGCAGGTTCTAACAACACTTCTAGAAGAATTCAAAGATTGCTTTGCCTGGGAGGCCAGTGACATGATAGGACTCGATCATTCCATAGCAGTTCACAGGATCCTTACTTTTGATCACATGAAGCCAATCAAACAAAAGTTACAAAGATTGCAGTCCGAATGGCCTTTGAAGATTACAGAGGAAATAGCCAAGCTACTACATAACAAGTTCACTGAATCCATCATGTACCCTAAAAGTGTAGCCAATATTGTACTGATTCCAATGAAGGATATGAAAATCTGCATATGTGTAGATTATAGAGATCTCAACAAGGCTTGTTCAAAAGATGACTTCCCTTTACCTTATATAAATCTCTTAGTAGATCGCATGGCCAGATCTAATTTAGTTTCATTAATAGACATCTATGGCATGTATAATCAAATATTAATTCACCCTCAAGATAGAGAAAAGATAGCCTTCATTATAGAATGGTGTTTATATTGCTATAAGGTCATGCCTTTTGATCTTATAAATGCTAGGCAACCTATCAAAGAATGGCCACTACTCACTTCCATGGCTTGATGCACCAAGATGTTGAAGTTTATGTAAATGATATTTTCATTAAATAAAAGAAAGCAGAACAACACATAGAGGATTTGGGATTATTCTTTCTTAAACTATGTCAATACAACTTGAAACTTAACCCTACCAAGTGTGTTTTTGGAGCAACTTCCAGCGTATTCTTATGGCACATGGTTAGTTCTCAAGGGATTGAAATTGATCCAGATAAATCAAGGCAATTCTAGAGATGTCAACACCTTAAATAGAAAAAGAAATAAGGGGAATGACCAAATGGCTAATGTATATGGGCCTATCCTCAAACCACTCAAGAAGGATACCCCTACCAAATGGAATGACCAATGTCAAGAGGCCTTTGAGAAGATCAAGCAATACCTCTTATCTGAACCAGTTCTAAAGCCACCAAGGATTGAAGATCCATTACTCCTCTTTCTCTCAGTAATCGAAAAGGTGATGGGAGCCATGCTCGCTCAATATGAAGAGAACTTAAGAAGGGAATTTACCATTTACTATCTTAGCAAAAGGCTATTAGCTTATAAGCTCAAGTACAACCATATTGAGTGACTTTACTTAGCTTTGGTATGGGTATGTTAGAAACTACACCATTAGTTAGCCTTATACACTACTCAAGTGATTGTAGATTATAGCCCATTGAAATTCCTTATAGAAATGGCAATTTTGGATAGTAAAATGGATTTTAAGTTTGTAACCTGCAAAACAATTAAAGGAAGTGTAGTAGCTAACCAGTTGGCTGTTGCCCTAGTTCAAAACACTATAGAAGAGTAGAGTTTTCAAATGAAGGTACTTTAATTATTAACAAGGAAGTATAGATCTATACTTCGATGGAGCATCTAACCACATAGGATATGGTGCAAGAATTATCCTGATTACCCCTAAAAGGGAGTGGATTCCATTGGTAATTAAGCTAGCTTTTGAGGTCACAAATAATGATGCTGAATACGAAGCTTGCATAACCGGGCTTGAGGTGCCCTTGACATTAAAGGTCAAATAGTTAAAGGTATATAGAGATTCAACTCTTATTATGTCTCAAGCATTAAGAAAGTAGAAAAATAAGAGAAGAATGTGTAGTTCCTTATCATCAATGTTTGGAAAAATTAGCACAATAGTTTGAGGAGGTTTCATTCTACTACCTTCCTCAAGCTAAGAATTAGTTTGTAGATGCCCTGGCCACTTTAGCATCTATGACCAATATGGAAAAGCGGATAGTGGTTAAATCCATCTCCATAGAGGTAAAAACCCAACCTACTTACTATGCTATGATAGAAGCGTAAGATAAGAAACTATGGTTTTGGGACATTCTCAATGTTGACCAAAAGGGTGAATATCCTTATTAGGCCTCAAAAGCAAACTACCGAAGAACTCTGAGGTAATTGGCCAATCAATACATTCTCAATGATGGTGTGCTATACAAGTGTTCTTGGAATAATATCCACCTCAAATATGTGGATGAGTTTGAAGTACAGAGAATAATGAAATGGATACACAATGATAAGCAAGGTCCCTATCTAAGCAAAATCGCCCTGGCAAGAAAAATTACAAACCTAGATTATTACTTGGTCACCATGAGGGAGGATTATACAAACTTTGTCAAGGAATGCCATAAGTGCCAAATATATATTAAGCTACAGAAATAGCCTCCAGTTCAATTACGATCCACTATAACTCCTTAGCCTTTTGCAACATATGGGAATTGATGTAATAGGGAAGATTACTCCTAAATCTTCTAATGGTCATGAGTATATACTTTTGGATATACACCATTTTGCTAAATGGGTAGAAGAAGATTTATACTCTATTATAAACACTAAGAAATTATCCCACTTTATCTAAACCAACATCATTTGAGATTGCCTTAAATAATAGGTCTCATTTCTAAGGGGAGGTGGTTCAATGGATGAAAAGGTACAAGATCTAACATCACATGTCTTCCCCTTATCGACCTAAGACAAATTGAGCCATTGAAGCTGCTAATAAAATCATAAAGAATATACACTAAAGGATGAAGGAAAATCATAGGAGCTAGAATGAACAATTACCCTTTTCCTTATGGGGTTATAGAACTTTATTGAGGATGCTAACAGAGGCAACTCATTTTTCACTAGTATATGAAATGGAGACAATATTACCAATTAAGGTGGAAGTTAGGTTAGCTCATGTCATCCAAGAAATCCAGCTTAATGAAATTGAATAGTCTAGGGCCTACTTTGACCAGCTAAATACCATCGATGAGAAAAGGATGGATGCTTTGTACAAAGTATGGGGGTCTCAACAGAAGATAGCCAGATATTATGATAAGAGAATCAATGACCGGGGTTGCTAGAAGGACATTTTGTGCTAAAAAAGATCAGATCTTCGGCACATGATCCTAGGGGAAAGTTCAGACCAAAGTGGGCAGGAACATACATACTCATAAAGATCTTATCAGGTGGAGCAGTAATACTATCAGACTTAGATAACATCAAATTCTCTAGCCCATGCAACATGGATTAGCACAAGAGATACTTTATCTGATTGCATCATTATTATAATAGAACAAAAAAAGGAGGGGGAGGGGTTGTTGTAATCATAAATATATGTATTTTTAGGTTGTTTTTATTTGATCTTTAGTTGCTTTCTAAATATTTTGTTTAGGTTATTGCAAGGAATTCAAGCTAAAGTAATCTAGGTCATGTAACATCCTAAGTGAGAATACTTGCAGGCAGAAGGAGACACGGGCAACCATCTTGGCTATGTTATAGAACACGACCCTCTGACACGGCTAGGTCAAGCATTCATTTTGCAGTGTCTTTCATAAGCAAATGGAGAATTAAGAAATAAGTTTGGCAGAAGGAACACGAGTAAGACTCTTGGTCCCCTGCCCGTGTCACATCATATGGCTAAGAAAACTTCATCTTGGCCATGTCTCATCTGAAGAGAAAAATAACAAAGATAAGCAGAAGAAGACACATCCAAGTGAAATAACCGTGTCACCCCCTCGAGAAACAAACATTAAAGGCAACAAGGGACACAAACTTAAGTCTTGACTGTGTCCCAATGAGAAATGAGAGATACAAACAAGACTCATCTGACTTGGCCTTGTCAGTGTAACACCCTTATACCCTATATACGTACAATACATATTTTCAGCATATGTAAAATATGCATATACGACACAAAAATGTCACAGACCGGTTTAATAAAAATTTTAATATTTCTGTTTTAAAATTTCAAATACTAAATATATAAAATTAAATAGTATATAAATATTCTTTACTTGTTATAGTAACTCAAAATAACATTTTATATGAAAATCTCTGGGAAAAATTCGCCAGAGTTTTGTCTGTAATTTGGACGTTTCCAAAATTCAGCAAAACACAACCTGCATAAAACAAACACTCCTAATAAATTCAATTCACCATTTTACCAATACTTCTCAATTTCTCCATTTTTTCTCAAAAAACTTATATATAAGTAAATATATCAACAACACATATAAGATCCCATCTTAAATAAATTATTCAAAACATTCTTTCCAATTTACAATATATACTTCAAAAACATATCATAACATACATAATATCAAAATATATTATAATATCAAATATGTACATGCTGGCAACTGGCCCTGATCTTGATGTACTAAAAAACTCTTCAAGCTCAAAAACTACAAACCTAGGCCCGACCAGGTCTAGTAGAACTCTCCGGCTCTCCAAAATGTGTAACACCCCTAAATCCCATATACGCACACTACATAATACTACAATGTAATATACGTACATGAAACATAGGAATGCTACGGATTTCTTAAACCATTTAACTCTTTAAAAGACACCAAACAATTTTTCTCTTTGTACCATATAAGAAATGTGGTAGTTAACATGTAATAGAAAATAAAATGAGATATAAACATTTATTTAGTACGCAGCGGAAATTATAACATATTTACATATATAGAAATATCTAAGTTCAAGTTTACAACTATGTATACATATACATTAAAATCATTACTTTACAAAATATAAAGAAAATTATACATGGTTGGCAGCACTGCTCTGATCTTTAAGTCCTAAGGCAAATCCTCAATGTCTAGACTCACTCGGTCTAGTGGAACACTCGGGTTCTTCTCTAACACCTGTGCGATGAACCACAATCGCGCTAAGCCAACAGCTTAGTAAAACAAACTACAATATCAAGATGCTTAGATGCAATGTTCATGTCACACAATCAAGTTGTATACACAATTCAAGTAAACATTACATTTCACGCATACCTTGTTCACCCTAATTTATAAACCATGAACATCTCTCATAACATTACATCATATCATTTCTCATTACTTTCGTCCAATAATAATCACATTTAAACAAACACAAGCATTGGGCCCAAAACACAAACCAATATGTTATTCAAAGTTCAGAGTCACCGCTTTGATTCAATATCACATCATCAAGCCCGTAGGCAAAATATATCATATCTCTATCCATGGATAGCGTAACAGACCCAGTCTCTTGGACCATCAACCCATTAACATGAGGAGATCCTCAACCCGGCTAGACTGTTACTAATTTTTCAAATGGAAGTGGTTTACGGGTCTCCCATTTCACCATCATTCCATATTCACATTTTTCAACTGGAATCGGTTTATGGGCCTCCCATTTCACCTATCCAGTAATTCATAAGTATTTTTCAATTGGAATCGGCTTACGGGCCACCCATTTCGCCTATCCAATGATTCTTAGGCATGCCATCAAATACAGGACTCTGAAAGTTGAATCAACATATTAGGCACACAATCATTTAGTTTATCTCATTCTCAATTCATTTCTCATTTTACCATCCACAATTCATTAGGCATTCATATCTCAACTATATCATCATAGCCAACAATCATGGCCTCACAACTCATCCCATTCACATTTCCAACTTCATATCTCAAATCACATTAATTAATTCATCATAACCAATCACATTGCATTATCATAAAAGCAAACATGCCTTAGCCATTTTACTTACATCATGAGTAATCAATCATGTTATTTCCACACTTTATTACTCAAATATATACACAACCAATATTCTTAACATACATTACACACGCTTAGCACAACATTCACATAACAATAATAATATGTTTCAACAATGCATTTATGTTCTCAACACTTTAACAAACACATATGTATATTAAGTTTCCACATCTCATAAATGAATGCAATGATGTAGTTTGTACTTACCTTATGCACACTCACACAACTCTAAGCAATCCTTTCTTCCAAAGATTCTTCACTTCACAAATAGGGCAAATCACTTCTTCCAAAACCTAACCCAAAACAATGATGCAACACATCAATTTCTATAACATTATCACTTATTAACCTTATCCTAAATCTTAAGACCACTAAACAAAACTCAACATCACTAAGCAAAGCCCACGGCCGTGGCCACCTCAACCCCCACGGTCGTGGCTTTGAGAACCCTTCTGCCCAAAAATGGCCAACACCCCCACGGCCATGGCTACCAAAAGACCACGGGCGTGGCATCCAAAACGCTACTGCCCCTTTCCGAAATTAGGTATTCTTCACTTCTAAAACCAACAAACACAACCAACTCAAAGATCAACAAGAATAATCAATCAAACATAACATAAACAACACTTACCACTCAAAACCCTTACACAATCTCCACACAACCACTTCCAACATCAACACCCACTTAACTTCTCATCTATCAAGCAATCTCAACACTTAAATTCACACCATAAACAACCTTAATCATACCATCATCAAACCACAACCCAACTTAAACATAACTTCAAAAATAACAATGGCAAACAAGAGAAAACTTACCAAATCATGAAATTCCTTGAAATTCCAACTTGTATACTTGAAAACTCCTTTCAATTTGAGCTTGGAATCAACAAAACCTTCACTTGTTCTCTTGCTCTCTTGTCCCTTTGATGAGCCGGCCACACAAGAAAGAAAAGAAAAGAAAATGACAATGAAGAGTAAAAGTCAAACTTTGCTTCTTCTTTAAATCTCCACCACAAAAATAATTAGGAAATTACTTAAATGTCCTCTTCTCATATGCTTTCTCTTCCTATTATTTACAAGCCCTTTTAAGTAATTTCACAAGTAACAATAAAATATCCTCTTCCCTTGACTTTCCACTTTGACCAACATATATGTTATATATATTACCATATACACTACATATACATTTCTCTCTACACAAATTTTCCTTATCAACTTAACATATACATTTAATCCAATTAAAATAACAACAACCTCAAAACTACTAGGGCACAAATAGGGATATTACAAAATGTCCATGTTACCTGTGCAACGAATTACAATCGTGCTAAGCCGAAGCCTAGTGGTACAAACTTTGATAATAATAAAAATGTAAAGTAATGCCAATACAAAATGCTTATGAACATCACATCATTCCATTTTCTCATACTCTTCAATTATTTCACAATCCACAATTCACATATAAACAAACACAAACATGGGCCCAAAGATAACTAATATGTTATTCAAATTCCAGACTTACTATTTTGGTCTTTAATGACACCATGTGTCTAGCCCCGTAGGCAATATATCAATGGAATATTCCAACTAGGCATGACCTTACGACCCAGTCTTTTCACTCATCCTAGCTTTAAATATTTATTTTTGAGGCTTACGACCTGGTCTTTTCACCTCAAAAATATTTTCACAATGACGCCCAGCATCTAGCTCGTAGGCAATCATAGGCATGCTGCCAAACACAAAACTCTGAAAATTGAATAATATACTAGGCACACAATTTATTCATATTTCTCTTTATCAATCTCTTTCTCATTGTCACATAATTAAGATAGGCACATTGCCTTTTTTTTTCATTTTTTTTCTTACTTTTCTCACTTTTCACTTTTTTTTTCACTTTTCTCATTTTTTTTCATTTATATCAATACCAATTCATTTCATCATGTTTCCACATATCTCATTTCATTATACCACATTTTTGCTTTCACAACACATTACCCAATTACTTTGGGTATTTCCACATAATACACATATTATTCACATTTTACACAATTTAGCCATTATCAATGGCTTTTGACAATGCATTTAACACATATATGACATTACAAATGTCATAGCACATTATACATACATAACCAATGTATCAAGTAGCTTAACACATTTTTCAACCAAAATGTGTTAAGCCCAAATGTCATGTAAACATAACCAATATATTCAAAGTTTGTACTTACCTCAAATAGCAACCAAAATAATCTTAAAACTTCCACCAACTTTCTCTTCCAAGTTGCCCTTCAACACTTGGATTGGCCAAACTACTTCCTCTCAATGCCTATATCAAATGTGATTATAAATAATCATTTAATATCACATTCTAAGGCATTCTCAATATCAAACCTTAATTTAACAACACTCCTACAAAATTTTAAAAATTAAGTCTTTCCTTACTTTAACTTAGTAAATCCATATTAACCCATTAAATTATTGTTTGAGTTTATTAATATCATTACAAACATATTTTAACATGTTTAAATCAATTATATTAATTAACCACATGCTTATGTTCAAAATCCTAAAATGGCATAAACTTCACCATTGAAGGACCTCCATTCCAACTCAATCCAATTATCATTTCAATCTTATTTTCACCACTTATATCATTAAATAACATGGTTTAAGCATTAAAATCAAACAATTAATCATTCTATGAAAATTCACTTTTCCAAAACCCTAAATCAATACCACCATCTTTAAACTCTATCCAAACCTAGCTAAATCCATCATTTGCTTTTAAAATCCTTGTTTATGCATCAAAACAACATATTTGGAACCAATTTGCACAATTAAAACTCATGATTTCAAAAACTCAAATGTTCCATAACCCTAAATTCTCTCTCTTCAACAATCTTACCCAAACTCAACTATTTCTTTAATCCAACCTTAAAATCATTGTTAATCACTTAAAATAACTTCATCCATACCCAAATAGAAAATTAAATCTTAGAACTTCAAAAACCCAAAACACACATATTCATACTTTCATGAAATCCAAATAAAGAAGTTGAAAACTTATTAATTTTGGTGAAAATCACTAAAAATCCACTTTAAACTTGTTAAATCCTTCAATAAATTGAGTATGGAAGAATCAAATTCCTTGGTCTTGCATCCATGGTAGCCGGCCCTTGTGAGAAGAAGAGGAAGATGAAGACAACTTTTAATTTTCTTTTTCCTTTCATCTTTATTTATAACCATATATATATTAAAATAGTTTAATAATTAATTATTTAATTATTTATTTAATAAATTAAAAGTCCAAAATCCCTCTTCCATTCAAAAATAATTTATTTTGAATTATTTTATTAATTTTAAATTTCTAAGATTTAATTACCAAAATACCCTTTTACTTTGACTTTTCTTTTAAAAAATGTTGACTTTTATATGTTGTATATATTTTACATATATATCACATATATATTCCACTTTTTCATTTAAAATCCCTTCATTTTTCATTTAAAACTATTAATTTAATTTATCCATTTAAATTATAATTTATTTTATTAAATTTTCTAAAATTAAAACTTTTTAAAAATTTTGGATATTGCACATATGCACAAGTAATGTGTATCTTATTTACACATCAAATGTACCTTATATGTGTATTAAATATATTAAGTATGTAATGTATTGATCAAACATATACAATTAATATACCATACGTATATGTTATATATATACTAGATATATATATTGGGTATATACAACTTTTATATTTCCAAAATCACGGATGTGACAGTCAGTGTGATGCACGTTGAATTATTAACACTGTTAGTGGGGGGACAAGATTGCAAAAAGAGGAATTTTGTTTTTAAAAATAACAAAGGTGACATGATTTATGGGATTGTGAGCAGAGATTTTTGCCCTCACTCTCGGTGGAATGGTTCTTGTGACTTCGGTACTATTAGGCTTGGGGCCTTAGAGAACACGAGCCTAAGTCCGGAGAAAATGGAGTCTCCACCCCCGACGGGCTGGGAAAAAAAGGGGTGGATGACTCAATTCCTAAGGAATTCCCAACCCCCTAATGGGTTCAAAAAGTTGGGTACAAGTGGGGAAGGTGAGAAATGGCCTAGTACCCTCACGACGCCCGACTCATTAGAACCACCCTCATTTTCAGGTCTTAATATTATAAAATTCTTAAATATAACAATATTATCCACACTACATGCAATCATAAGAATAAACAAATACTTTATTAAAAATCATAGAAATGTTCAAATAAAATAAGTAAATGGACACCCATCCGAGGATGGAAATATGTCCTTACATCATCCAATATCTGAAACTAAATAGGACACCCACCAAAAAGGTAGAAATGTATCCTTTACATTAATCCCAAAATATGAAAATAATTTAAATTACATAAAAATTAATTAATGAGGTATCCGATCATGAAAACATACCTCTTACAATTTTAGTAAATAAATAATAATAAAGAAAATATTTATCCATGATAAATTAAACAAATCAAACATTGAAATCAAATAAATCAATCATCAAAATATATAATAAACTACATAATCAAATTTAAAACTAAATAAAGCAATAAATGTACAAGTTTAGGGTTTACATCTTAAATTAAGGGTTTTAGAATTTTAAAAACTAAATTAGGATTTAAAATAAAGGAAGTTAAACACAAAGACTTATAATACACAAATAAATATTGACCCCTTCGACGAGCCCATACGGCGGTCTCGTATGAAAGGATTTTGAGATTTAGAAAATAGGGTTTTGGGATTTTTATAAAAATAATATTAGTAACTACAGTATTAGTGAGAGTTTTGCTACTGCCTTGATTGTGTTTGATATCTTCCATCCTTGTTTGATAATAATTTTAAATTAATTCATTACTCCGTTCTCTGCCTCAATCCAAAGTCTGATGCTCTCTTTTTCTTTTAATTGTTGCCATCCCAATCATCTCAGACGAAAGAAAAAGAAGTCCCCTCCGTGTTTAATTCTCTCAAAAATCCTAATTCTCAGCCGAAAGCCAAAAACTCCTTAAGTCTGTGATTTAAAGTGTTATTTATAAGAAAATTAAAAACCTAATCCTACTTGCTTAAGGAAATAATAGGCTGTTCAGGAAATAAAAATATAATTCGAAGTTAATAAGGATTCGGCGAAATTGGCAGTGCACGCAGGATTGGACCTGCTACGTGCTGCATCGGGCGAGCTGCACTGTGGGCTGCTACGAACAATTGTTGTGGGCTGGAGCATGATTCGCCGCAAGCCAACCTACTTGCCGCGTGCCGCTAACCGATTCGTCCGTCTAATTTTTATTTTTTTTATTTTTTATGTATAGTTTTTATTTTTATTATTTAAAATGATTTTCTTTTTTCTTTTTAATATAATAAATAATAAATATTATATTATTATTAAAATAAATAATAATTATTATAAAAATTATTTTCGGACTGTTTTAAAATATCAGACTAGACTTGGTAAAAAAATAAGGGTCTATAGGGTTGAAAGATTTAAGAATGAAAATGGAGGGACGCTATAGCAATGCCGCAAGTGCACGGGTAGACCAAGTAATAAAGTAGTGAGTGAGTTATCGTTCCACTGAGTACAAGGTCAAGTACTAGTGCAAATCTTAACTGTTGTTTAGCAAATCAATAGGTTTGTGATTGGTGTAATTAAAAACAATTAATCTAATGACTGAAAGTAAAGGGAAATTAAATGTTGAGCAAAAAGGATTAATGGTGATAAAACTATCCAGATATTGAATCCCCCTAGCCTCAATGATATTTATGAACATCAATTCAGTTAAATCATTTAATATAGTTGAGTTGGCATTCCTCTAACTTAGACTAAAACCTCTCTCGAGTGAATTAATCCCTAATCACTAAGTAGAGTGCCGGAATCTCTTCTCAAACACAATTAATTAGATCTTGCAATAAGAACAAGGAACTATAAACTAAAGGATCTTGTAAGTCTATCTCTAGTACTCCAATCAATCCTCAACCCTTATGAGTATTCAATTCATAACAAGCTTTCTCAAGTCAATAATATGAAAATTGCAACAAATCAATAAGCATGCTATTATCAATTGGAAATAGATCATTAAGTATCATAAGAATAAAACAACTCAATCAAATGATTCAACTAAATATAATTATTCAATCCATACAAATAAGCTAGGGTTCATCAATATCTAGATAGAGAATGAATTAGTTGATATTCAAAACCAGAAAAACAGAACAAGAAAAATGAATAAAAGAAACCAAACAGTCCATGGCGAATAATTTGTATTTCTTCACTTCAATCCTTGATTCTTGATTTAGATCTTGTTTAGAGTATGTCTTCACCCTCAATCTCAACTCCAAAACTCTCCTCTTTGCTTTAGAAGTCGGCTCTAGGTTATAAGATATGAAATTTGGATCCTTAATTCGTGCTTCAGTGCAGCTTTTATAGTGCAGATAATTTTGCTTGACATTCCCATTGACACGCCCATGTCACTGGGCGTGTCATTGCCACTGAGATTTTGAACATAAGGCACGTCCAGTGACACGCCCATGTCACTGGGCGTGTCAATGCTTCTGTATGCAGCATCAAGGGCACGTCCATTGACACGCCCATTGCCATGGGCGTGTCCATTGAGGAATTTTGACTTTCATCCGTAATTCCTCCGAAATGATTACAAGCCTCAAAATACAGAGAATTCCTAAAATTAACCCTAAAATACACTTTGAACAAACAAATTAAACTCAATTGGATAATAATCATATCAAAAAATAGGAATAAAATATCATCAATTGTGCACTTATCAAATTCCCCCACACTTGAGTTTTTGCTTGTCCTCAAGCAAACTAAATCACTGTAATAAGCAGAAATGACGAAACCCTCTATATTCAAAAGGAAAAGTAAAGTTTTGACAATACTCGAATCAGAAAACCTCACTTTCTCAACCAAAAACTGATTCACAATCATAGCAGCTGAATCAAGAAGTTTTAAAAAAAATATCACAGACCTAAAACTTAAAAATCCAGAGTTAAAAGATTGAGCATAAAATTTCAGAAAATCAGAAAGCCATGAGCAAAGTACGAAAAATGTAAATTTTCTCTTAAGTTCTCTAACCCTCAAATTTATTTATTTATTATTATTATTATTTTCAAATGTATATACACATGTATATACATTTTAAGGAGCCCGACTTGTTTGAACTGATACTAACCTTTTGATGCGAAGGTAAACATTTGTGATGCCGACCCTCGGTTACTCAGCCAGAATCACCGTTCAAATGGCTACTAGCACTATTCATGATTCCAACTCATTTGTTTTAATTTCAACGTAAAAATCAGTGGAACAGGGATAAATTTTCAAAGCTCCTTTAATTAGAATTAATTATTAATTATTATTATTATTATTATTATTATTTTAAACAACTAAAGGGTCAGAAACTTAAGGGTCATACTAAGTTCGACTCAAGAATCTAAGGAATTACAACATGCTCAAAAATGTAACTAAGGTTTTAAACTTTAGATGTGTCCAATTTCCATCAATCCACAACCCAACTATAGCTATTACAATCGATCCTCAGCAATTGATCAAGATCACTAAGTTAACCTCAACAAGAAATTGTCATTTAGGAAATCTCAAATTAGTTCAACATATAAAGGGAAACCACATCAATTCACACTTATTACAACAATCTAGCTTACTTAAATCCAAAAAGAAAAAACAATTTGCAGAAATTATTTGAGATAAATGAATCAAATAGAAAGAATGAAATAATAAAAATTCAATCAAGAAAGTATACCTCTCCCCCACACTTAAGACGCACATTGTCCCCAATGTGTGTGCAAAACAAGAAATAATGAAGAGAGAGAAAAACTGCCCCTTTCATGTCCATGAATGGATAAATATGAGTATGGTGCCAAGAGTATGGTGAAGGAGGATTTGCGTCAAAACAAAAATCATGGCGTATAGCTTCTCATCGGGGAAGTGATCATCAATGTCCCCTTCTTCAAACCTCTCTAAGGTTGGATTTTCAAAGCGAGAAAGGTGATCGGCTGCAAGATTTTTAGCTCCCTTCTTGTCTTGAATCGTCAAGTCAAATTCTTGCAACAACAACGGATTAGCCTAGGCTTAGCATCAATCTTCGCAAATAAGTACCTCAAAGCCGAATGATTCGTATA
This sequence comes from Garcia nutans, assembly GCA_947685225.1. NCBI lineage: Eukaryota > Viridiplantae > Streptophyta > Magnoliopsida > Malpighiales > Euphorbiaceae > Garcia > Garcia nutans. The sequence continues at coordinate 6,059,366 of CANTUV010000037.1, read as the reverse complement.
AACAATCACTTTTGACAAGATTAGATATGATCTAAACTTGTCAAAAGCAAAAACCACAGCTAGCAGCTCTTTCTCCGTAGTTGTGTAATTAACTTGAGCTGTGTTCAGAGTCTTGCTTACATAGTAGATAGGCTGGAAGTATTTCTCCTTACATTGACCCAAGACTGCTCCCACTGCAAAGTCACTTGCATCGCACATTAGTTCAAATGGTAGATTCCAATTAGAAGCTACCATGATTGGAGCATGGGTCAATTTCTCCTTAAGAGTTGTGAATGCTCTCAGACATTTCTCATCAGAAAACAAAATCCACATCCTTCTCAAGGAGTCTTGTCAATGGACGGGCTATCTTAGAAAAATCTCGAATGAACCTCCGATAAAACCCTCATGTCCTAAAAAACTTATGATGGCCTTCACAGATGTGGGTGGTGGTAGTTTCTCAATGGTGTCTACCTTAGCCCGATCCACCTCAATGCCCTTGCTTGAAATTTTGTGTCCCCACACAATTCCCTCTTGAACCATGAAATGACATTTTTCCCAATTAAGCACTAGGTTGGTTTCCTCACATCTTATCAAGACTCTTTCAAGGTTTTCCAAAAATTTTCAAATGAGCTGCCATAGACTGAGAAATCATCCATAAACACCTCCATAATATCCTCAACAAGTTCATCAAAGATTGCCACCATGCACCTTTGAAAAGTTGCAGGTGCATTGCATAACCCGAATGGCATTCTTCGATATGCGAATGTCCCATATGGGTAGGTGAATGTAGTCTTCTTTTGGTCTTCCGGGGTGATAGGAATTTGGAAATAGCCTGAAAGCCCATCCAAAAAATAGTAATACTCATGCCCGGATAACCTCTCCATCATCTGATCAATGAAGGGTAAAGGAAAATGGTCCTTCCTAGTTGCATCATTCAATTTCCAGTAATCTATGCACACCCTCCAATCGGTAACTGTTCTTATTGGAATCAACTCATCATTTTCATTAGGGACCACCGTCATCCCTCCTTTCTTTGGTACTACCTGGACTGGACTCACCCAAGAACTATCCGAGATCAGATATATAATCCCCGCGTCAAGTAGTTTTATTACTTCAGCCTTCACTACATCTTTCATCTTCGGGTTTAGACTCCATTGTGGTTGCACTACCAGCTTGAATTCGTCCTCCATCAGTATCTTGCGAGTGCAGTAGGATGGACTGATACCCTTGATGTCTGCTATCTTCCAAGCTATTACTGTCTTATGTTTTTGCAACAACTGAATAAGCTTTTCTTTCTGCTAAGAAGATAAGTGGGAACTCAGAATTATTGGTAACTTCTTCTTTTCTGCCAGAAATCCATACTCAAGGTGATCTGGAAGGGGCTTTAGTTCCAAATTTAGTGGATCAATCACCGATGGTTTTGGCTTCTCTTCCTTTGGCATCTCAATAGTCTCATATGCCTTGCCTTTGAACGAATTGCTTGATTCAAGAAAAGCAAGCTGCTCCATTGCTTCTTGATCCTCAACATTTTCCTGCAATAAACACAACTGAAGGGGATCCTTAGAAACAATATTAGTAACACAATTTACGATCTCATGCTCAATAACATCATTGCATGATTCCACCTCATCAAGTGAAAGTGAATGTTTCATAGCATCATATATCCTAAAAATAACTTTATCATCACCCACTCTCAAAGTTAATGTGCCATCATGAACATCGATAAGGGCACGGGCTGTATTTAAAAATGGCCTACCAAGAATAAGTGAAACCTCCGCATCCTCATCAATATCAATGACAACAAAATCATTGGGGAAAATGAAATCCCTGACTTTTACCAACACATCTTCAATAATGCCACGAGGGTGGACTACTGACTCATCAGCAAGTTGGATGGTCATAAGTGTTGGTTTAGGTTTACCAATGCCTAGCTCCTTGAAAATTTTATAGGGCATAACACTTATGCTAGCCCCCAAATTAGCTAATGCACTCTTGACCTCAAGGTTACCTATTAAACATGGAATGGTAAAACTACCTGGATCTTTTAACTTCTTAGGTAACCTCCTTTGCAAAATTGCTGAACTCTTTTCAGATAGTTGCACTAAAGACACTTCTTCAAGTTTCCTTTTGTTAGAAAGGATGTCTTTCAAAAATTTAGCATATTTAGGCATCTGTGACAAAGCTTTAGCAAATGGAATATTAATGTGCAATTGTTTAAAAAGTTTAAGAAACTTACCGAACTGAGCATCAATCTTGTCCTTGTTCAACCTTGACGGATAGGGTACTCTAGGTCGGTATTCCTTCAATATGGGGCTGCTTTCTTGCTGCTGCTTCTCTTTCTCACTTTCCAATGCAGTTTTCTCTCCCGAAGTGATAGGAGGATTGTCTTCTTTTTCTTTTTCTTGTATGTCAGCCCTTTTCTCATCCACATTACTTCTGATTTCTTTTTCACTCCTTAGTGTAATTGCCTTGAGCTGCTCTTTAGGATTTGCCTCAGTGTTGCTAGGCAGACTTCCTTGTGGTCTCTCACTGAGCAACTTGGCAATTTGCCCCACCTGATTCTCCAAATTATGAATGGAGGTTTACTGATTTCTTAGGGTGGTTTCAGTTGATTGGAGCCTAGTTTCAGAAGCTGCTATAAATTTCTCCATCATGTCCTCCAAATTACTCTTTCTTGGAGGGGCAGCTTATTGATGTTGGGGCTGCTGGAATCCAGGGGGAGGTCTTGGATTATTTTGATTATTACATTAGAAATTTGGATGATTTCTCCACCCCGGATTGTATGTGTTGCTGTAGGGGTTATTCTGTTATTGCCTTGGCATATTTCCAACATAGTCTACTTGCTCTTGCCTAGCAAACATGTTGCCATTTTGTCACTCTTGACTTTGATGTCCACCCCCACACCATTCACAAGACATCACTTGCATTACTTTCCCAGAAGAAGAAGCCAAAGAATCAAATCTTTTATTCAATGCTTCTAATTGGGCTGTCAAAGCCACCACAGGATCTAATTGGTGTGAACCCATGACTTTAAGCTTTCCTTGCTCCTTTGGGGCTTGCCACTGATAATTGGTGATAGCCATGTCTTCAATTAAATCCCTTGCTTGTTCAGGTGTCTTGTTGTTTATGGTACCACCAGCTGCTGCTTTAATGGATTGCTTACTTACATAATTCAACCCATTGTAAATGTTTGAATTTGAAGCCATAGTGGAAGTCCATGATGAAGACACCTTCTCAACAAATCTTTAAATCTTTCCCAGGCATCATAAAGGGTCTCACCATCTTGCTGCAGAAAGGATGAGATATCATTCCTCAACTTAGCAGTTTTGGACGGTGGGAAGTATTTTTCTAGGAATTTCTCTGCCAACTAACCCCATGTGGTGAAGGTTCCTGGACGAAAAGATTTCAGCCACTTCTTTGGTCTATCTCTAAGGGAAAATGGGAATAACCTCAGCCTAATTGCATCCTCTGAGACATTATTTATCTTGAATGTGTCACATATCTCCAGAAAATTCTCAATATGTGCATTAGGATCTACATCATGAAACCCATCGAACTGACAAGTCTGCTGCACCATTTGAATTACATTTGCTTTTATTTCAAAGTTGTTTGCAGCAACTGTCGGCCTCTGGATACTAGATTCAGCTCCATTGAGATTGGGCTTAGCAAACTCCTGCATTATTCTTGGCTCAGCTCCTTCCATCACTTCAAACTCTTCTTCGTCTTCTGCTATTTCCAGATTTATTTATGTTTCTACGTCTTCCAAAACTGCCTCCTCTTCTTCCTTTCACTTTCTCCTTAATGTTCTTTCTAGCTTTGTATCTAATTCAAACAGTTGGGATGAGTTACCTCTGGTCATAAATGGGAGGAAATACCTAAAAATAATCAAGAACCAATGTTAAAACAAATAAAAATAAAACTAAATCAATAGTTTTAATTATATTACTAATATTGAAACCGTTGTCCCCCGCAACGGCGCCAAAAACTTGGTGCACACGAGCTACGCTATAGCATTACCGCAAGTGCACGGGTCGACCAAGTAATAAAGTAGTGAGTGAGTTATCGTTCCACTGAGGACAAGGTCAAGTACTAGTGCAAATCTTAACTGTTGTTTAGCAAATCAATAGGCTTGTGATGTGGTGTAATTAAAAACAATTAATCTAATGACTGAAAGTAAAGGTAAATTAAATGTTGAGCAAAAAGGATTAATGGTGATAAAACTATCCAGATATTGAATCCCCCTAGCCTCAATGATATTTATAAACATCAATTCAGTTAAATCATTTAATATAGTTGAGTTGGCATTCCTCTAACTTAGACTAAAACCTCTCTCGAGTGAATTAATCCCTAATCACTAAGTAGAGTGCCAGAATCTCTTCTCAAACACAATTAATTAGATCTTGCAATAAGAACAAGGAACTATAAACCAAAGGATCTTGTAAGTCTATCTCTAGTACTCCAATCAATCCTCAACCCTTATGAGTATTCAATTCATATCAAACTTTCTCAAGTCAATAATATGAAAATTGCAACCAATCAATAAGCATTCTATTATAAATTGGAAATAGATCATTAAGTATCATAAGAATAAAACAACTCAATCAAATGATTCAACTAAATATAATTATTCAATCCATACAAATAAGCTAGGGTTCATCAATATCTAGATAGAGAATGAATTAGTTCATATTCAAAACCAGAAAAACAGAACAAGAAAAATGAATAAAAGAAACCAAACAGTCCAAGGCGAATAATTTGTATTTCTTCACTTCAATCCTTGATTCTTGATTTAGATCTTGTTTAGAGTATGTCTTCACCCTCAATCTCAACTCCAAAACTCTCCTCTTTGCTTTAGAAGTCGGCTCTAGGTTATAAGATATGAAATTTGGATCCTTAATTTGTGCTTCAGCGCAGCTTTTATAGTGCAGATAATTTTGCTTGACATTCCCATTGACACGCCCATGTCACTGGGCATGTCATTGCCACTGAGATTTTGAACATAAGGCACGTCCAGTGACACGCCCATGTCACTGGGCGTGTCACAGCTACTGTGAAACATTGCAAAAGGCACACTTGGTGACACGCCCATGTCACTAGGCATGTCAATGCTTCTGTATGCAGCATCAAGGGCACATCCATTGACACGCCCTGTAATATCCCAAAATATACCCTAAAAGTTTTAGAGTTATTGTTGTATTTGGATTAAATGTATATGTTTGATGAAAAGAGAAAAGAAATGAAGAGGTAGATGTATTTGAGGGATGAGATGTATATTTGGTATTTGGAAAATATATGGGAAATATAAAAGGAATATACATATACCCACATATACACCACATATACATAATGTATAAAGTGGTGTAGGAAAAGTGAATATATATATATATATATAATATTAATTAATTAATAATAATGATAATAATATTTATAAAAGAGAAAGAAGAAAAGAAAGTCAAAGGGTTGAATGAAGGTTGTGGTGGAGAATTTTTAGAAATAATTAATATTATTATTATATATATATATATAGGATAAGTATGAAAAAAAGAAGAAAAATCTTCTTGTCTCCTTCTTCTTCTTCTTCTTACGAGAGAGAGAGAGAGAGAAAGGAGATTTTAATTATGCACATCAAAATTTTTAAGGGCTTAAAGAGAATTGAAGTGAAGATTGAAGATTTGGCAAAGACTACTCAAGTTGTGAAGAGGTTGAATTGCCCTAATCTAAGTGTTGAGGATTCTTGGAAGAGTAGGTGTATAGAGTGGTGTAAGTTGGTTTTAAGGTAAGTACAAAGTTTATATGATTGCACTTATTTACATGAATTAAGACTTAACACATTTGTTTGTAAATGTGTTAAGTGAATTACTATATTGTCAATATAATTTGATTAAGGTTATGATTGGATGATGTGAAAGATATGAAGATCATTCAAATAGGTAAGTACAATGCAATTTGTTATGATAAATATTGTAATGATGAATTGTGCTAATGTGTTTTGAGAAATGATGAAATGTATTGTAATTGTGGTTGGTAATAATGATTGAAATGAAATAAATAGACATGTTGATTATATGATGATGAATTTAAGATATATGCTCAATATAATTGTTTATGTATACTTGAATGATGAAGTGCTATAACGTGAATTGAAATATGATAAGAGGTGAAGCCATTGAGATTGGCTATGATGAATCAAATGATATGTGAAGCCATTGTGTTGGCTACGAGAATGTAAATGAATTATAATTGAGGCATGGTTGCCTGTTATGAAAATGAAATGAATTGAGAAAGAAATGTACAAAGATATAAATGAAAAGAGTTGTGTCTAATATGTTAATTCAACTTTCAGAGTTCTGGATTTGACGGCATGCCTATAACATATGAAATGTAACAGTCTAGCCGGGTTGAGGATCTCCTCAAGTTGTTGAGTTGATGGTCCAAGAGACTGGGTCTGTTACACTATATGAATTATAAATGTGAAATATATGAAAAGTAACAGTCTTGCCGGGTTGAGGATCTTCTCGATTAGTCGGGTGGATGGTCCAAGAGACTGGGTCTGTTACACTCTCCATGGATAGAGATATGATATATGTTGCCTACGGGCTTGATTATTGTGATTATGGATCAAAGCAGTAACTCTGAACTTTGAATAACATATTAGTGTTTTGGGCCCGAGTCTGTCTTTATTGTCAATGTGAAATGCAAGTATTGAAATATTGATTGTGAGTATTAATAATGAATTATGCTTGGTGGATTGTGAATAATATAATGTTATTAAGTGTAATAGGAAAATGAATTGTGGTTGATGATAAAGGTTGTCTTTATTGGAAATATGATTTATGATTTATATGATATGTAGATTGTGTATTGCAATAATGAGTGATATGATGTGTAATGTGTGTATTGCAATAATGGTTGGTATGGTATATATATAATGTAGGGGTATTAATATATTGGTTTTGAGTATTGGTGATGCATTGGGGTTGGTGATAATATTATATATATATATACATCTTATATGAAATTAGCTAGGATATATTAAAGATAAAGTTAAAAAGAAAAGAAGATATGATAAGAACTAATTATATATTGAATCGATGTATCATTACATATCAATACTTCTATACTATATGTTTATATTTTATATTTGGACTACTAAGCTCTCGGGCTTAGCGCGGGTGTTTATTCGCGCAGGTTTTTAGATGGAAGATATGAAGTCTTTTGTTATGCCACAAGAAGAGTAAAGTTTGTCGAGACCAACTAGAGGGTTATGCATACATGTATAAATTTTAATTATGATGTATTTCTGACGAGAGAGTATTTATATGTATAAATCTAGTAATGTATAATAACTGTATGGTTTTAAATTGAGTCGGATTGTGAATATAGAAGTGTGAATTCTTCTTGCAGGATTGTAGTTGAGGTTATAAGGGTGGATTATTGGGAGTGTACTTGAGTTGAATTGTGAAACAAAATGTTTTTCAAATATAAGAAAAATCAATTTTGTCGACACTTGGGACCTAGAATTTTAAGGGAGACTCCGTCAAAATTTTTTTTGAAAAATTTTTATAAGGAACATTAAGTAAGCTGACATAACCAGAGCTCGTATCTTGATGTAGCATTCCTCCTCGGCTTATTATAGGTCGGGAAGGGGTGTTACAATTGTTTTGGTATCAGAGCTTAGGTTCGAGATTCTCGGCCTAAGTAAATTTAAAAAGGAAATGTTTTAAAAAGAAAAATGATGATGAATGAAAATGAAAAGAATGAAATTTTTGATACATGCATATGCATTAACATCTAGGTTGGTCTCGAATGTGGTATTATATGAATTGAAATGTATTGAATTGTATGAAATGGATAATAATGTGTGGATGAAGTTCTATATGAATGGAAATTTAAAGAAAGCAATGAGATGGAAAAATTTATGTAAGTTTAAGTGATAAATTAAAGAATGGTAGTTTCCTTGAGGAAAGAAAATGTGAAATATGATTATAATATAAAGAAATGATCAGGAAAAATAAAGTAAAAAAAAATGAATTAAAAACAAAATCAAAATCAAAGTATGTAATCTTTCCTCTACTATTTGAATCTCTTTCTAATAAAGCTTATGTTTGGATTGCAAGGGAGAGGAAATATTGTTGATGGATAATATGGATGGATATGTAATTATAATGAAGAGAATATGGTGGAATATTGAATGAGTTGATTGATATAGACAAAGTGTGATAACTTAAGGTTTGAATATGTAAAGTTAAGATTAAAAAAAAAATGATAGGGGTTAAGCAAGGAGATAAAATGGTGTTGTTAGTATTGTTAATTTAATGTAAACATTGTGGTTTGAATGGTAGGAATATAATATACTTGAGTATTGTTAAAGCTCATGTTAATGGTGATAATGTGTAATATTTGGATTTTTGAAATGAGCTTTAATGATTGTAAAAAGGATATATTTTGATGTTGCTTTGTAGTATGTATATATAAGATATTTACTTAAGTTTATATTAATAAAACGAGATGAGTAAATTGAAGTTTAAGCAAAGTAGTAAGAGGAGAATTTATAATGTTAACGGAATTTGGATAAAGATTATTTAAATATCGAAAATTTAATGTATAGTACGTATATGAGTTAAGTGGAATGAAAATTTTTGCATATTAAGAATGACTTACAGATATGTAATTTGATGAACTAAAAGTTGGCAAGTGATGAAGTAATCATGATAAGGTTGACTACTTGGAAGGTGATAATGGGATGTAAGATGCTAGTGATCAAGGATTGAGTTGATCACTTGAAAGTGTAATGTACGCATAGTATTGCGTGTTTGTAACCTATACAACTACATATCTATTAGTGTTGAGAATGAGTACTCTTGCATTGATAAACTTGTGCAAAGTTAGGTCATGTGATAATATTAATAGTGAGAATTGGATTGAGCAATGTTAGTTCAAGAAATTGAGATTTGTGATAACGAAATTTGGAAATTTTATAGGGATTAATGGGCGATGTGTATATGATTGGATGTAAGGGACATATGTATAAATATGTGAGATATATATAAATAATTTAAGTCATGTAAAAAAAAAAAAAAAAAGAAGATGAAAATGGTGTTGTTCAATGAAAAATAATAAATGTTAAATGTGTATTGATGGTATGAAAAAGAGGAATTAAATATAATTGTAAAGTGTAAGAAATATGAAAGCAAGTCACATTGTGAACGTGACCTATGTATGTGAATGTGGTATAATTATTTGTATAGTGGTATGAAGAATGATATGGCATGTATTAGTGGATCTATGAGAAATTAAGTTTTGATTTATGAAGAGTTAGACTATGGATTGTAATGGAAAGTGAAAAAGGACTCGAGTAACAATGGACGATGAAATTGTTATGATAATAACTGAGCTAGACTATCATATAATGCTTTCTGGTTGAAGGATTATGCTTGTGGAAATATATTATATGTATATGTGTTTAATAAAGATGGAAAGTATAATGTATGAAAAGTTTTATAAGAGATAGGTTAGAAATGGAAGTTGTATAAAGTTTGTATATGATTGAATGTTGTACACATAAGTGTTATAAGAAATATTGTTGATGTGAGTTAGGCTAATGATAATCATATGATCAAGAACAAATTGTTTTGGAGACAAAGTTGAATTATGTCAACTTTTGAGATAGTTGGAAATGTTTGAAGAAGAATAATAGAGGAACAATATTGATTTATAAACTACATATGTGACTATTAATATACTCTGGCTATATAATTTGTTTAGTGTAATTGGCTGGTTAAGTTTGTTATCAGCAGATTTGGGCCTAAGGTGATATGATTGTAGTATTATGTGGGTGAGATTGATAATTTTGTTTCAAGAAATATGGTTAGGAGTTGTGATTGGTAAAGTGGTATCTTATCAATTCTATGTTAGAAATTTGTTTATAATTATGAAAAATATGAATAGAGAAGAGAACCGTGTAAATGTCTTGAATTGTGAAGAATGAATAAAAAGTGATTATGTAATCATAGTAATGGTATGATAATGTGAGAATATGATAAATGGGAGAAATTTATGAAATGTGATTGAAAATGATACTGAATATATTTTTGTTATAAGATAAATTAATTGATGGAAACAATGTTAAGTGAATGAACTATGGGTAATAATTATAGTATGAGAAAAATTATGAGAATTATGGGAGATTGCACTGCTATTATTGAAAGCAGAAGATATATATGAATATTGAAAGATAATTTGAAGTAATTTGTTAGTAAGGAGTCGAACAGATGGATCCTAAGGGATTAGAAGTTGAGAATGAGTTTGACCTAATAGAATTGTGTTATGTATATTGATATGTGATGATAAACTTAAATAAGTTAATGGTTGGTTTGAATGGAATAAGATTGAAATGTTGTTATTTTATGACAGCTAGATCAATTGATCTAGAATTCATTAAGATTGTGAATTATTATCGAGATTTAATATGTATAGTTATGCTAAGAGTATAAGATATATATGATAATGTATATATGAAGTGATATGCTGATACATGAATGAATTATGATATATCAGTTATTAAAGATAATGAAAGGAAAAAGGTTGATTATCTGTAAAGTAAATTTATAAAGATTGTATCGATATTAATATTAAGTGAAAAACATGGTAAAGAGGGATTTAAGTATAAGAAATGAAAATATTGTTATCAATCAAGGTTTGATAAGTGGTTATTTTCAAAAGTGATTGTAATAACAGGATAATCTATAGTAAGATTTAATTCAATAATTTCCAAGATTAAAGTTAAAAGATTGCCTATAAAAAGATGAAGTGATAAATATCTTGAATGTAATAGATGAATGGTATATTTATAGATTATAAGATGATTTGATTATTGTATAAAAGAAAATTTCTTTGAAATGTAATGAGTTATTTTGGGTGTTTTGTTGAAAAAGTAATAAGATAAATATAGCTATATAATGATGAGTTGTGAATTGGGAAAAGATGATTGACTAAAGGTGGAAGAGTAAAAGTTATGTAATTTGATGAAATCATAATATAAGAATACGATTACCTTCATATGAATTAAGATGGTGTTTTATTATAAATGAATTGTTATTGTGCTGGATAATTTCGAGGACGAAATTATTTAAGGGGGAGAGAATTGTAATATCCCAAAATATACCCTAAAAGTTTTAGAGTTATTGTTGTATTTGGATTAAATGTATATGTTTGATGAAAAGAGAAAAGAAATGAAGAGGTAGATGTATTTGAGGGATGAGATGTATATTTGGTATTTGGAAAATATATGGGAAATATAAAAGGAATATACATATACCCACATATACACCACATATACATAATGTATAAAGTGGTGTAGGAAAAGTGAATATATATATATATATATAATATTAATTAATTAATAATAATGATAATAATATTTATAAAAGAGAAAGAAGAAAAGAAAGTCAAAGGGTTGAATGAAGGTTGTGGTGGAGAATTTTTAGAAATAATTAATATTATTATTATATATATATATATAGGATAAGTATGAAAAAAAGAAGAAAAATCTTCTTGTCTCCTTCTTCTTCTTCTTCTTACGAGAGAGAGAGAGAGAGAAAGGAGATTTTAATTATGCACATCAAAATTTTTAAGGGCTTAAAGAGAATTGAAGTGAAGATTGAAGATTTGGCAAAGACTACTCAAGTTGTGAAGAGGTTGAATTGCCCTAATCTAAGTGTTGAGGATTCTTGGAAGAGTAGGTGTATAGAGTGGTGTAAGTTGGTTTTAAGGTAAGTACAAAGTTTATATGATTGCACTTATTTACATGAATTAAGACTTAACACATTTGTTTGTAAATGTGTTAAGTGAATTACTATATTGTCAATATAATTTGATTAAGGTTATGATTGGATGATGTGAAAGATATGAAGATCATTCAAATAGGTAAGTACAATGCAATTTGTTATGATAAATATTGTAATGATGAATTGTGCTAATGTGTTTTGAGAAATGATGAAATGTATTGTAATTGTGGTTGGTAATAATGATTGAAATGAAATAAATAGACATGTTGATTATATGATGATGAATTTAAGATATATGCTCAATATAATTGTTTATGTATACTTGAATGATGAAGTGCTATAACGTGAATTGAAATATGATAAGAGGTGAAGCCATTGAGATTGGCTATGATGAATCAAATGAGATGTGAAGCCATTGTGTTGGCTACGAGAATGTAAATGAATTATAATTGAGGCATGGTTGCCTGTTATGAAAATGAAATGAATTGAGAAAGAAATGTACAAAGATATAAATGAAAAGAGTTGTGTCTAATATGTTAATTCAACTTTCAGAGTTCTGGATTTGATGGCATGCCTATAACATATGAAATGTAACAGTCTAGCCGGGTTGAGGATCTCCTCAAGTTGTTGAGTTGATGGTCCAAGAGACTGGGTCTGTTACACTATATGAATTATAAATGTGAAATATATGAAAAGTAACAGTCTTGCCGGGTTGAGGATCTTCTCGATTAGTCGGGTGGATGGTCCAAGAGACTGGGTCTGTTACACTCTCCATGGATAGAGATATGATATATGTTGCCTACGGGCTTGATTATTGTGATTATGGATCAAAGCAGTAACTCTGAACTTTGAATAACATATTAGTGTTTTGGGCCCGAGTCTGTCTTTATTGTCAATGTGAAATGCAAGTATTGAAATATTGATTGTGAGTATTAATAATGAATTATGCTTGGTGGATTGTGAATAATATAATGTTATTAAGTGTAATAGGAAAATGAATTGTGGTTGATGATAAAGGTTGTCTTTATTGGAAATATGATTTATGATTTATATGATATGTAGATTGTGTATTGCAATAATGAGTGATATGATGTGTAATGTGTGTATTGCAATAATGGTTGGTATGGTATATATATAATGTAGGGGTATTAATATATTGGTTTTGAGTATTGGTGATGCATTGGGGTTGGTGATAATATTATATATATATATACATCTTATATGAAATTAGCTAGGATATATTAAAGATAAAGTTAAAAAGAAAAGAAGATATGATAAGAACTAATTATATATTGAATCGATGTATCATTACATATCAATACTTCTATACTATATGTTTATATTTTATATTTGGACTACTAAGCTCTCGGGCTTAGCGCGGGTGTTTATTCGCGCAGGTTTTTAGATGGAAGATATGAAGTCTTTTGTTATGCCACAAGAAGAGTAAAGTTTGTCGAGACCAACTAGAGGGTTATGCATACATGTATAAATTTTAATTATGATGTATTTCTGACGAGAGAGTATTTATATGTATAAATCTAGTAATGTATAATAACTGTATGGTTTTAAATTGAGTCGGATTGTGAATATAGAAGTGTGAATTCTTCTTGCAGGATTGTAGTTGAGGTTATAAGGGTGGATTATTGGGAGTGTACTTGAGTTGAATTGTGAAACAAAATGTTTTTCAAATATAAGAAAAATCAATTTTGTCGACACTTGGGACCTAGAATTTTAAGGGAGACTCCGTCAAAATTTTTTTTGAAAAATTTTTATAAGGAACATTAAGTAAGCTGACATAACCAGAGCTCGTATCTTGATGTAGCATTCCTCCTCGGCTTATTATAGGTCGGGAAGGGGTGTTACACGCCCATTGCCATGGGCGTGTCCATTGATGAATTTTGCTCTTTTCTTCTACTTTCATCCGTAATTTCTCCGAAATGATCACAAGCCTCAAAATACAGAGAATTCCTGAAATTAACCCTAAAATACACTTTGAACAAACAAATTAAACTCAATTGGATAATAATCATATCAAGAAATAGGAATAAAATATCATCAATTGTGCACTTATCAGAGAGTGAGGTGAGTTGTAAAAGTAAATTCCCTTTGTCTTAACATTTAAAAAATAATTTGAGGCGAATGGAGGAGGATATACATTTTGGAATCCTTTTGAAGGAGCATTCTCCATACATTCACGGGGTTCTTGGTTTTTGGAAGACACCATTCTTATCACCATCTATATCTTAATCTTCTTTCCACCTTCATTTCCTTACATAGACAAGACTTTAACATTTTTGGGATAAATTTGGGTGGACAAGCTCTTGAGAGGGTTAGGGTTTGGAGAAAGCTTTGATTGAAGAGTTAGAGGCTTGAGAGTTTTCACTTTATCTTTATAGTACAATTGATTGAAGGTTTAAAGAGGGCTTGGGAGTTCTTCATCACATTCAAGTTGACCTAAGTGGGAGGACAAGAAGTTCCAACTCTTGGCATCTTCAAGGGGTTTTTCATATTCTCTCATTTAATTCATTTATAGATTGTTGTTCTTTTATTATGAACAATAATATTTCAATGGATAATTTTGATTTGATTTATATTGAGATGAGTGTTTATTTTGAAATGATGATGAGCTAAATTACCCATTCCTAGGGTTTATAGTAAATTTGACTAAATAACTTAATTTGATGATTTCCATTACTATACCTTGTAATATTAGTTGATTACATTGGATTGAAAGTTAGGTTGATAGATTGGCCACCTATTGATCTCTTAATATTGAATGATGGATCAAAAGGTAAAATTTGATATTGAAACTATGCTATCAACTACCCTAAGAATGAATTAGAAATATAAGTTCTAGGGTTCTATTAATCTGCAAATTCAAAACAACTGGTTGTTGTTAATTCATGAATGTGAGAACTAATGAATTGATAGTTGCTAATTAAACACAAGGAACAAATTAAATTACATGGTTGTATTAATGGATAATTTAAGGATTAAGCTTTAATTAAATTAATCTATAAACCCTAGGTACCATTTCAAGAATTTGAGTTAATCTTGCACAACCATTATTCATTTTACTTTTAAATTTTAATTACTTTTCACAATTACAATATATCACACTTAAACTTTAATATTTTATTTTAATCAAACTCTTACAAATCAACACTTTCCTTATGAGATGACCTTAAGGCGATCACCGTTGCTACAATAGCCTTGTATACTTGCGAGTGCCGCTTGGTAGTAGTATTAAATAGAGTGCAATAAGTTTTTGGCACCATTGCCGGGGAAGACTATTTTTAGTAGTAGTTTGATTCTTTTATTTTAATTATTTAATTATTTAAAGTGTTTCTTTTTTAATGGCCTAGGTGATTTATACAAGGACGAAGGTCCCAAGGAAATGAACTTGTTCCATTCATAGACAATATTTATAGAGTTCTTAGAACCAAGGGAGCGGATCCTTTGGGACAAGAAGAAGAAAACACCGAAGAGCAATTTGAGGAGAACACGAAAGTAAAATGGGTGAAGCAGGGAAACCGCCCATGAATGAGTTTGCTCTACTGATTATTAGAGTAACCTCATCATGTATATGGTTGAGCAATGCAACAAGAAACTACGAACTAAAAAATACTCATTATAGTATGCTGCCCTCTTTTCATGGAATGTCAAATGAAGACCCTCTCAATTTAATTTGTAATTTTCATTCAACCTTGCACACATTTCCATTGCAATCATTGATGGAAGATGAGTTTAAGATGCGATGTTTTCCTTACACTTTGAAGGATAAGGAAAAGGCATGGTTGATGACCCTAGCAGAGAATCCATTGACTACATGGAATAAAGTTTATAATAACTTCATGACCAAGTTCTATTCACATCAGAAGACAAAGAAGCTTTGGAGAAAAATTGCATCAATTACTCAACTGGATGGTGAGACATTTCATGAGGCATGGGATCACTTCAAATCCTTGTTATTCTAATGCCTTCATCATTATTATCCACAGTAGTTGCTTAATTAATTCTTCTATGATGGGCTCACACAACAAAGTCAGAATTCAGTGGATAATACAACTGGAGGTGCAATGGGTGAAAAATAGCTACTGAAATTGTAGGGTTGTTTGAGATGCTGGGAGAAAATTCACAACATAAGAGCATAGGAAAAAAGCACGAGGGAGTTTATGAGGTGAACTCAAAATTTGAAATTGTAAGGTAGCTAGCAGAATTAACAAGGTAGGTTAAGATGATAAATTTAAGGGGAAGTCTACCAATGCCAAGCCAAGAGCTATGTGGAGAATGTGGCATTATAGGACATAATGAAAATATGTGTTTTCTAAGCTTTGAACAATATTAAGAGAGGCAATACCAAGTGGATGCCTTCCAACAAAGAGGAAGAGATGATCAATTTTCTAACTCTTTTGTTCTAGGTTGGAGAAGCTATCCAAACTTTTCTTAGAAATTCAACATCAAATTCAACCTCTCCAATCCTTTCAACCTTATCAAAGAGGCTCTTAATTTCAACAACAATCTTCAAATCAAGACCAGCTGAAGATAACCACACTGGAAGATAATTTGAATACTTTTATTCAAATTAGCACTCAAAATCATGAGGTGAACAATAAGAGATTTGATTCTTTGGAGGCATCATTAATGAAGGTGGAAACTCAAATGGGAAATTGGCAAATCAACTCCAAGCACACCAAAAGTGAAATTTTCTAGCTAGCTAGAGCAAGCCAATGCAATCACAATTTTAAGGAGTGGAAAGGTAAAAGATAACAAAATTGGTGATTTCTTAGATGCAGGTACAATTCACAAAAATAGCGAGAAAATGCAAGCAAGCAAAGCTCCACCAAGCGAATCAAAGGAGGAGAGTGAGGAGGCATCCAATTCACCAAAGTTGCACAAATCTCTAAATTCTTATAGACCACCAATTCCTTTCCCAAGCAGATTAAAAAATAAGAAGCAAGATAAACAATTTTCTGAAATATATAACATGCTCTCAAAGGTAAGTATTAATCTTCCATTACTTGAGGTGATTAAAAATATGCCAGCTTATGCTAAGTTCTTCAAGGAATTAAACACTAAAAATAAAAGGTATGTGTTGAATGAAAAGGTGAAAGTTTAGGAAGTAATAAGTGTTGTTTTACAACACAAGTTATCTCCTAAGCTAAAGGATCCTGGAAGTTTTATAGTTAATCTATGGGGAATGGGAAGGAAACCATTGGCATGTGTGATCTAGGAGCTAGCATAAACTTGATGCCATATTATATTTATTTAAAATTAGAGCTAGGGGAGCTAAAACTAACTAAAATAGTATTGCAACTTGCAGATCAAACTCTTAGATACTCTAAGGGAATCATAGAGGATGTTCTAGTCCAAGTAGGTGGATTAATTATTCCTATTGATTTTATTTTCTTGGATATGGGGGAAGAAATCCCTAAGGATTCAAAATATACAATTTTGTTAGGGAGGCCTTTTATGGCTATAACTAATACATTGATTGATGTTAAAAATGAAAAATTAATCATGATTGTTTTAGGACAAGTGTAGAATTTTCAATTTTTAATACTTTCCCTATCCCACTTTGTTTTGTATGAAGATTTCTCTTTTATTGATTTTACTAATCTTACTATTGAAGAAATTTTATTGCATGAAAGTAGTGAAGACAAGCTAGAGATGGCCCTAACTTTGGGTGAAGAAGTTGATGTTTCTGATGTGAAAATTAAGGAATGAAAGTTCATGTTGGATGATAAGGGTGATGAGAAGGAATTTGAGATTAAGGAAGAGGAGATTTATCCAAAAATGGTTGAACTTAAGGAACTCCCAAAGCATTTGAAGTATGTTTTTCTTGGGGAGAACAATACACAACCTGTGATAATTTCTGCTACTCTCAAGAGTGATAAAGAAGATAAACTTGTGAAAATGCTGAAAAAATTCAAGAGAGCCATTAGTTGGGGGTTGAGTGATATCAAGGGTATTAGTCCCTCTATGTTTATGCATAAAATAGTCTTAGAAGAGGGGGATAAACCGGTGAGAGATGCTCAAAGGAGGCTTAACCCTAATATGAGTGAAGTAGTCAAAAAAGAGGTTCTTAAATTGCTTGATGAAGGGGTGATTTACCCCATTGCCTATAGTGAATGGGTTAGTCCCGTTCATGTTATGCCAAAGAAAGCAGGTTTAACTGTGGTCCATAATGAGAAGGGAGAGTTAGTTCCCACATGAACTCAAACCATGTGGCGAATGTGCATAGATTATAGGAAAATAAATAATGTCACCAAGAAAGATCACTTTCCTTTACCATTTATTAACCAAATGCTTGATAGATTATCTGGACATGTTTTTTACTATTTTCTTGATGGTCTTTCAGGTTACTACCAAGTCCCTATAACACCGAAAGATCAAACAAAGATAACTTTCACTTGTCCCTTCAGGCATTTGCCTTTTCGGAAGATGCCATTCAGACTTTGTAATGCACTAGGGACATTTCAAAGATGTATGCTTTCCATTTTTTCAATATGTTGGATAAGTGCAATGAGATATTTACGGATGACTTCTCTATTTTTGACAATTCTTTTGATGCTTGTTTGCATAAGTTAACTCTTGTACTTGAAAGATGTATTGAATGCAATCTTACCTTGAGTTGGGAAAAGAGTCACTTTATGGTTGATCATGGCATTATTTTAGGCCATGTTGTTTCCCATAAGGGTATTGAAGTGGACAAAGGTAAGGTTGATTTAATTATGAATCTACCACCACCCATATCTATTAAAGGGATTAGAAGTTTTTTAGGACATGATGGATTCTATAGGAGGTTCATAAAGGATTTTTCTAAAATTTCACGTCCTTTATGTCATTTGCTTGGAAAAGATGTCCCATTTGTCTTTGATGATAAGTGCTTAGAAGCATATAAAATTCTGAAAGAAAAATTGACTTCTGCCCCTATAATTGTTACACCTAATTGGGATTTGCCTTTTGAAATCATGTGTGATGCATCAAATTATGCTATCGGAGCCGTTTTGGGCCAAAGGGTGAATAAATTGATATGTGTAATTTATTATGCAAGTTTGTCTTTAAATGATGCACAAGTGAATTACACAACCACTGAAAGAGAGATGTTAGTTGTGGCATTTGCACTTGACAAATTTAGATCTTATCTGATGAGTTCTAAAGTCATAGTATTTTTAGACCATACGGCCTTGAAATACCTATTGACTAAACCACAAACTAAACATAGGCTCATTAGATGATTTTGATGCTACAAGAATTTGATGTTGAAATCAAAGATAGAAAGGGGAGTGAGAATGTGGTAGCCAACCATCTTTCTAGATTGAATTCTCATGATAATGATATAGAAATTTCTTATGAAAATGCTTTTGAAAAATTTTTGGATGAGCACTTGTTTGCTTTAACTCAAGCACCATGGTACGCTGATATTGTTAACTATCTTTCTTATGGTATTGTGAGAAAAGATTTGAATTTTCAGAAAAAGAAGAGATTTCTACATTCCTGCAAGTATTAGTTTTGGGACAAACCATATTTTTTAGAATTTACAGGGATAAAATTATTAGAAGGTGTGTACCAGAAGAAGAGCAATTGCATATGCTACAATTTTACCATAACATGTATTATGGAGGGAATTTTAGAGGAATGAAGTCCTTTGAGAAGGTTCTTTAAAGTGGTTTGTATTGGCCTACTCTTTTCAAGTATGCTTATAATTTTTATATAAAATGTGATAAATGCCAAAGAGTATGGAACATAAGCAAAAAAAGTGAAATGCCTTTCAACATTTTTATTGTGGTAGAAATTTTTGATGTGTGGGGAATAGACTTCATGGGGCCATTTTCCAAGTCGTTTGGCTTTGAATATACCCTTCTTGCAGTGGATTATATGTTCAAGTGGGTCGAGGCTATCCCTACTAGGACCAATGATGCGAATGCTGTTTTGAAATTCTTTAAGAAAAATAATTTAAGCAAGTTCGGGACCCCTAAAGCAATCGTGAGTGATGGAGGAAGCCATTTTTGCAATAAATGGTTTGAAAGGTTGATGACTAAGATGGGCATCCAACATAAGGTAGCAACCCCATATCACCCCCAAACATCTGGATAAGATGAGATATCCAACAAGCAAATTAAGGGGATTTTAGAGAAAATAGTGAGCACAACAGGAAAGGACTGGTCAATCCATTTTCTAGATGCACTATGGGCTTATTGGATGACTTTTAAGACACCTTTGGGGATGAGTCTATATAGATTGGTCTTTGAAAAGGCTTGCCACCTACCGGTGGAATTAGAGCACAAAGCTTATTGGGCAATCCAGGCCACGAATATGGACTTGGAAGGAGCAAAAGTGTAACATCCAGAAATTTACTAACATAGAATTAAATTAAATTTAATAAATAATTTAGGGGATTAATAGAGGGTTGGAAGTAAGAAAGGACCAAATGAATATGTAAAATATATGTAGAATATAACTAAAATATAAAGTCAAAGGGAATAGAAAAGTAAAAGGGTAAAATAGTAAAATAGAAAAAGTTAAAAGTTAAAAATAATAATTGAAAATTAAAATAATATTTTTTATTAGTGAAAGATGATGGATAAATTTAATATTTATTAAATATTAAAATAAAATATTTTTGAGTGGAAGATAGAAAATTGAAGTTTTAAGATAAATTAAAATTAAAAATAATTTTGGGTAGTGAAAATGATGGAAAGTTAGATATTTATTAAATATTAAATAATAAAATAATATATTAATAATAAAATTAATAAATTAAATCAAAATAAAATTAATATTGAATGGAAGAAAGAAATTATAATTTTTAAATAATTAAATAATTAATTAAAGTAATATAATAATATATATATGGCTATTAAATGAAAGAAAGAAAAAGTCAAATTTTTTAAAAAAGATCTTCTTCTTCTTTCTTCTTCTTCTTCTTCTTCTAGCCATGACCACCATAGCCATTAAGGAAAGAAATTTTTGCCTCATCAAATCACTCAATTTTGAAGGGTTTTCAAAGGATTGGAAGGAGTTTTGGTGGATTCTTCACTAGTTGGTAAGTTTCTTTTCTTAATTTTGGAGTTTGGTTGAAAGTTATGAATATGCATGAATTGGATTTTTGAAAGAGCATGTTATAATTGTTGGAATGGGCATGTATGATATTAATTTGATGAGTAAACAATACCTTTAAGGTTAGATTAAAGAAAAGATTACGTTTGGTTAGGGTTTGGAAGAGGAAGTTTCTAAATTAGGGTTATGGTAAGGGTTTTGTGGAAGAATGCTCGTTCATTTGATTTCATCATTTAAATGATGTTATAATATTATTTTAATGATGAAAATGAACTTATATTACCATTTAGAGTTGGTTAGAAGGAAGTTTCAAAATTAAAGAGAGTTAGAGCAAAAATTTGAAAATTTGAAGGAACAACGTTTAATTGATTTTTAATAGTTTCAATGTCTTAAAATATGATTCGAAAGTGTTGTATACACTCACATTATGATTAGGCGGTGAGTGATACCAAGTTACTTAGCTAAAGTGATGAAGGGCACATTGAGAAAGTGGTGAGAAAAGATTGCTTTATAGCTTGGAGTTGTATAAACCAAGTTTAGTACATATTTTGATAGACTGATATTGTAATACATTAAAAATGGCATGTTACATTGTATTTAGAAATTAAGACTATGTTACTTTGATGTGTGAATTCACATGAAAAGTGCATAGATATGTATTTAAAGACATGAAATTCATAATGTATGAATGATTAAGCCATTTTAAGATGGCTAGTAGCATTGTTAAATATGTTTGTGAAAAGAATGTATTTATGCCAATTTTAAGGCATAATTTAGCCACATTGATAAAGTGGCAAAGCATTTAATGTTTTGTAATGGAAAAGTATGGAAATATGGCTAAAATGAGTAATATGCGATAAATGAGTGAAATGTGGTTTATGTGAATTATGTGAGAATAACCCAAAATTTTTTGGGTAATATGATTGTAATGCTAAATGATATACATTGTGATAAAGTGATAAGATATAATGAATTAAAATGATTTGGCATTATTATGAATGAGAAAAATGAGTAAAAGAGGCAATGGGATAAGAAAATTGATTATAGAAAATATGTACTATTTGTGTGTTACTTAGTATATTATTCAATTTTAGAGTTCTGTGTTTGGTGGCATGCCTATGAGATTATTCTCATCATTTCCCTTCAGGGCTAGGAACTGGGCGTCACTGATATATGATTTGCCTTCGCACTAGACGTTGGACGTCACTATGATTTGCCTTCGGGCTAGACGCTGGGCGTCACTTGTATTGCCTTCGGGCTTGACACTGGGTGTCAAAATAAACCAAAATAGTAACTCTGGAATTTGAATGGTATATTAGGTTATTTGGTCCCAATGATTGTGTATGTGTTAATGTAATGTTTAGGAAAAATGATAAATGTGAAGTAAAGTGAAATTGCAAATTACATTGTGAAATGTCATAATACAACATAATGCATTGTCTTTTCTTTTAAATTTTCTTTCATTATCAAAGTATGTACCTCTAGGCAAAAAGCTTAGCGCTATTTGTTCAACGCGCAAGTAGCAGGTTAGGGTCAGATAGTTGAGAAGTTTGTTGGTTAGCCACCAGACCGATGCCACTATATAGCATGTGAATATATATTTATATTGAGTCTCAAAATGTTTGAATAATTTATATACATTGTAAAAGTATTGAAACTTAATACACTCGTAATGTCTAAATTATATATATAAATGACCATGAGGCTTTTAAAATGTGGGTAGTGTGAATGAAATTAGAGATTTGGGTAAATGAAGGAGATTATATATATAATTTGAAAGTGCGAATTTCATTCAGGTTGTGTTGTTTGAATTTGAGAATGTCCAAAATACAAACAAAACTCTGGCAAATTTTTCCCAGGGATTCTACTCTAAATTTTATATTTTTGATATATAAATTACTTATGTTAATATTTATTTATCTAATAAAGTATATATTTTATGTTTTTAAATATTTTCTTATAATTTTAGTAAATTTTTTCAAATGACAAGGATAGTGACCTTCTTTGTATTCTATATGTGTATTTTACATAGATATGATGTTGACCCTTAATTTTGACCCTGAATTAATACAGTCATGATTAAAGAATGCCAAAATAAATTCAATTTAACTTTTCAAGATTTAGACCTAGTTTACAATTTTTAAATAAGTTGGTTCAGTTTCGAAAGGCATAAATTCAACTGTTTGAAAGCCTAAAATCAAATTTGTTCGGCCCAAATTGAAAATGTCCAGTCCGTTAATGAAAAATACAATAATATTTTGAGTTAGGGCAGCCCCAGGCAACTTGAGCCATTGCTCATGTCGACCTGGAGGGCCCAAGTCAACATGAGCATGGTTCATGTCGATCTGGTTGCCCAGATCTACATGGCCTTGGTCCATGTCATTCTGACACACCATATCGACATGATCCTGACATATTTTAAGTTTTGGCTAGCATTTGGTTTCCTAATTAAGCTAGAATTTATTTAAAAGACAGATTCGACATATTAGGTTTAAGGTTTTTAATTATTGTTTGGCTATAAATAAAAGAGTTCAATGCTAATAATGGTAGTAACATCAAGCAATTAGCACAGATTAACAAAGATTAAACAAGAAGCTAGAAATCAAACACAGAGCAATTTTTTTTTTAAAAAAAAAGAGGCACCGACCAATACTTTGATTGATCTAGGCTTTCAAAGACAAGAGCTTGGTTCAACACATCACATTGGGTGGAACCAATGAATGCAGGTTTTGTTTTTAAATTTCTATTTGTTTAAATATCCAGTAACCATGCTTCTCTTTTTATATTTAATATTGATAGCCATGTTATTTCTTTTAAATATTGAATGTTGATTATTGATTGATCCAGTAGCTATGTTCTGGTGTTTTAAAATTGTTATAGTAAATAATCTAAACCTTAATCTATAAAATCAAAACCCTCACCTTAAATCCAAAGCCTTGATCATTATTTTCCCAAACCCTAATGTCCAATAACTTAATTTCCAAAACCCTAATCTAAACCCTACTTTCAAATCCTAATCCAGAACCCTAATTTCCCAAACCTTAACCTTGAAACCCAAAGTCCAAAACCCTAGTTGCTAAATTAAAAAACCCTAATCTCTTTTTAAAATATCCAGCATCTTAGTTTTTAATACCATCAAATGATAATTTTTATCTTTAAATCCTAGTTTAGGAAAAACAATAATTTTTATAAATATAAAACCCTAGCTTACATAGAAACCCTAATTCCCCAACAAAACCATATCATGTAAACCGGAGAAAATAATTCTTGCGACTTCGGTACTGTTAGGCTCAGGGACTTTGAGAACACCAGCCTAAACCTCAAAGAAATAGAGTCGCCACCAGGACGGATAAAAAAAAAGGATGGATGACTCAATTTCTAAGGAATCTCTAACCCCTTAATGGGTTTGAAAAGTTGGGTACACATAAGGAATGTGAGAAATAGCCCAACACCCCCATAAGGCCCGGTTCATTGGAATCGGCCCCCTTTTTAGGTCTAAATATTATTAAATTCTTAAGTTTACAATATTATCCATACTATATAAAAATTAAAATAAATAAATATTCCTTGTATTGAAATCAAACAAATAAATAAATGGATACCCATCGATCGATGGAAATATGCCCTTACAAATGTTCAAACATCCACAAAAATAAAACAAAGTAAATGAAATGGGATACCCACCAAAGGTGGAAACATGTCCCTTACTTCAATCCAAAGTCTTTGAAATAAACTAAATTATATAAACTAAATAAACAAGGCACCCATTCTTGATGGAAAAATGCCTTTCACAATTCTCTTTAAAAATGCATAAAAATCTAAGGAAAAGAATAAAGCAAGGAAAAAATAATACAACACATATGAAAATATCTGAATAATTAAAAAGAAAATAAACAAACACATCTTAATATTATCCAATTAAGAAAATATAGTGCGCTACGACGAGGGTCGCACCTGCGGGCGGGGGTCAAGGGGCAACGTGCAACATCTCTAATTTTTAAAAATTAAATAAAATAAATTAAAATTAAATTGGATAAATTAAATAAATGATTTAAATGGAAAATTGAATATTTTTAAGTGAAAAGTGGAATGTATATATGAAATATATATGAAATATACATAACATATAAAAAGTAAAGTCTGAAAAGTCAAAAGTCAAAGGTCAAGTGGTATTTTTATAATTATACTTTGGAAATTAAAAATTATTTAAATTATTTAAAAATAAATTATTTTGAATGAAAGAGGTAAAATTTTGGTTTTTATTAAATAAATAAATAAATAAAAATGTAATAAAATATTATATATATAAGGTCTTAAATGAAAATGGAAGGAAAGAGGAAATCTAAGTCTTCTTCATCTTCTTCTTCTTTCTCAAAGGGCCTAACCTCCATTGTTAAAGAACTCAAGATTTTTCTTCTTCTAAGCTTTCAAAATTGAAAGAATTTCAAGGATTCAAGGGTGGTTTTGGTGATTTCTTCTTGAAAAAGTAAATTTCCAATTTGTTTCTTTGGATTTCCATAAAGATATGAAGATGTTGAGTTTGATATTTTCTATTAGCATGATTTAATTGCTTAATTGGGTAAGAATGAAGTTATTTTGAGTAGTTAATAATGATTTTAAGGTTGGATTGAAGAAATGGTTAAGTTTGAGTGAAGTTTGATGAAGAGAGAGAATTTAGGGTTATGAAACTTTTGGGTCTGTGAATTCATGAGTTTTAATTATGCAATTTGTTTCCAAATGTGTTTTTTTTATGCATAAACAAGGATTTTAAAGTGAAATGATGAATTTGGTTAAGTTTGGTTAGAGTTTGGAAATGGAAGTGTTGATTTAGGGTTTTGAAAAGTGAATTTTCAAAGATTGGTTAATTGTTTGATTTTAATATTTAAAACATGATATTTAATGATATAAGTGATGAATATAAGCTTGGATTAATAATTAGAATGAGTTAGAATGAAGAACCTTCAATGGTGAAGGTTATGCCATTTTAGGCTTATGTACTAAAGTATGTGTTTAATTAATGTAATTAGTTTAAAGTATGTGTTTAATAAATTATTTTGAATGAAAGAGGTAAAATTTTGGTTTTTATTAATTAAATAAATAAAAAAATAAAAATGTAATAAAATATTATATATAAGGTCTTAGATGAAAATGGAAGGAAAGAGGAAATCTATGTCTTCTTCATCTTCTTCTTCTTTCTCAAAGGGTCGAACCTCCATTGTTAAAGAACTTAAGATTTTTCTTCTTCTAAGCTTTCAAAATTGAAAGAATTTCAAGGATTCAAGGGTGGTTTTGGTGATTTCTTCTTGAAAAAGTAAATTTCCAATTTGTTTCTTTGGATTTCCATAAAGATATGAAGATGTTGAGTTTGATATTTTCTATTAGCATGATTTAATTTCTTAATTGGTATGAATGAAGTTATTTTGAGTAGTTAATAATGATTTTGAGGTTGTATTGAAGAAATGGTTAAGTTTGAGTGAAGTTTGATGAAGAGAGAGAATTTAGGGTTATGGAACTTTTGGGTCTATGAATTCATGAGTTTTAATTATGCAATTTGTTTCCAAATGCGTTTTTTTCTTGTATAAACAAGGATTTTAAAGTGAAATGATGGATTTGGTTAAGTTTGGCTAGAGTTTGGAAATGAAAGTGTTGATTTAGGGTTTTGAAAGGTGAATTTTCAAAGATTGGTTAATTGTTTGATTTTAATATTTAAAACATGATATTTAATGATATAAGTGATGAATATAAGCTTGGATTAATAATTGGAATGAGTTAGAATGAAGAACCTTCAATGGTGAAGGTTATGCCATTCTAGGCTTGTGTACTAAAGTATGTGTTTAATTAATGTAATTAGTTTAAATATATTAAAATATATTTGTAATAATATAAATAAACTTAAAACACTAATTTAAATGGATTATAATGGTTTTTTAAAGTTAAAGTGATGTAAGGCCAAACTTTGGGGTTTTGATTAAAATGATGTTTAATTAAGGTTTGATATTGAGAATGCTTTAAAATGTGATATTAAATAATTGTATTTGATCATATTTGGTGTAGGCATTAAGGAGAGGCATTTTGCCCAATCCTAGTGTTGAAGGGAAACTTGGAAGTGAAGGTTTATTGGAGATTTTAAGCTTGCTTTTGAGTGCTTTCTAAGGTAAGTATAAACTTTTGATAAATTAGATATGTTGGCATTAAATGGGGCTTAACACATTTTGGTTGAAAAATGTGTTAAGCTACTTGATACATTGAACATTCATAAATAATGTGATATGATATGTGACTTGTTATGTATGCATTATATGCATTGTGAAAAGCCATTGATAATGGCTAAATTGAATAAAATGTGAAATATGTGAATTATGTGAAAATGACCCAAAATATTTGAGTTATGTGATTTTAATGTGAAATGTGATACATTGTGATGAAATGATGAAATATGATGAATTAAAATGAAATCACATTGATATGAATGAGAAGAATGAGGAAATGAGGTAATGTGCCTAGTTGATTATGAAAAGTGAGAAAAAGTTGAATATGGAAAATATGAATTATTTTTATGCCTAGTATGTTATTCAATTTTTAGAGTTTTGTGTTTGGCGGCATGCCTATGAAGTTATCCTCATTATTTGCCTTCGGGGCTAGACGCTATGCGTCACTGATACTTAATTTTGCCTTCGGGGCTAGACGCTTGGCATTACTGATTCTTGATTTTTCCTTCAGGGCTAGGCACTTGGCGTCACTGATATATGATTTGGCTTCGAAGCTAGACACTTGGTGTCAACATAGACCAAAATAGTAACTCTGAGATTTGAATAATGTATTAGTTTGTTTGGGCCCATGCTTGTGTATGTGTTTATGAGAATTATAAAAAGATGAAAGATTATGCATCAAAAGTGAACTTGTATGCCACATTGTGACATAGCATACAAATGCATTTATGCATTGCATTGTATTAAAGTGTTATTATTATCAAAGTTTATACCGCTAGTCTTTTAGCTTAGTGCGATTGTAATTTATTGCACAGGTGACAAAGGTGATCTGGTAGAGTCGAAGAATTCTTCTAGACTTGGTAGGGTCTAGCTTTGATATTGTAAAGTTGATATTGGTGCATCAAGATCAGAGCCATTCGCCAGCATGTATATATTTTATATTATAGTACAATTTGATATCAAGTATATAATGTTATGTTTTTGGAGTATATATTGTAAATTATAAAGAATATTTTGGTTCAATTGCGTAATATGGTGTTTTATATGTGTTTTGATAAATATATGTATATGTATAAATATTTTGAGAAAATATGGAGGGTTTGTGAAGTTGGGATGAAATGTTGTTTATTGTTTATTGGGAGTGTATTTTGTGAAGGTTGTGTAATTGTTGAAAATTTGGCATGTCCAAATTATAGACAAAACTCTGACGAATTTTTTTTAGAGATTTTCATATAAAATACTATTTTGGAACCTTTAGTTAATAATAAATATTTTATTTATTACTTAAATATACATTTTAAAGTGTTTTGGGATTTTAAATTGGAAATGTGAAATTTTTTGTTAAACTAGATTATGACATTTTTATACCGTATATGCATATTTTACATATACTGGGTGTATATATTATACGTATATAGGATATAAGAGTATTACATTTATTTTGGTATCAGAGCCTAGATTTGAATTTCTCAACCTAGGTGGGTTGTTAGAGAGAGAAAATGGAGATTTTAAGTATGGTTTTAAATTGTGATACATGCACTGGCACTGGCAATTTATCTGATCTCTGATGTGGTAATTTCTGCTGTATTTGCAGATATAGGTAGTTATGGCATCTAGGATGCACAGTCTACAAAGGGTAGTACAGAGAATGTAGCTACTGATAAGGGTAGAGTTGGAGTTAGTATTGAGACTACTGGAGAGGCGTCTGCTTCTGTTCTAGTAAGACCAGTAGATGATGATGTTTTGCCTGGTTGAGTACAACATATGGTGGAGTTGTTGAGACAGGCTCTAGTTTAGCAGCCGCAGTCGCCACCACAGCTGCAGCCGCAACAGCAGTTGCTAACTCGTAAGTATGACAAGCTAAGAAAGTTTGGAGCCACAGATTTTGTTGGCACTACAGATCTAGTTGTAGAAGAGAAGTGGCTAGACAGGGTCCAAAGGATTTTTATTCAGCTGCAGGCTACTTCGGAGGAAAAGTTTGATTATGCTAGATCTCTATTGTAGATGAATGCATATGAGTGGTGGAAGGCGGCTCCCCATGGTACATCTGATCCACTAGTGCTGACTTATGATGATTTCCTGCGGGAATTCAAGAAGAAGTATACTCCCATAGAATACAAGGATGCTAAGAAAATGGAGTTTTTGAGTATGAGGCACGAGTCATGGTTAGTGACAGAGTATGAAGTTGAGTTTATTTGGTTGAACCAATATGCTGGTGGCATTATTTTTGATGAGATTGACAGATGCTGGGGGTTTGAGGAGGGTTTAAGACCCTCTATCATGTGTCTTGTGGCAGGCTCTTGGTACCAAAATTTTTTTTTTTCAGTTAGTTGTAGCTGCCAGGAGTGTAGAGAAGGCACTGGGTCTTGCAGTAGCTGCTAGGGCTGATGAGAACAGAGCTAGGAGACCCCATAGTAAGGTAGGGTCTTCATCAGTGAAGAGAGGCCGAGGGGGATATCCTCAGAGGTTTAGTAGGAGCCACAGCCATCAGATGGTAGACAAGCAGATACAACAACTTCTAGACCCAGTGTCAAAGGGGGTCATGGTGGCAGAGGTATTGGCAGAGGTAATAGATCAGAGTCTGGTCAAAGAGGAGGACCTACAGCAAGGAATAGACCAGAGGATGTAGGGCCATCACAATGGGTCTATATGATGTAGAGGCAGCCAGATGCTTCGGCCATCATAGCTAGTATTTTTACTTTATTTGGTACTTTAGTTCTTATATTGGTAGACCTTGGGTCGATGCATTTATACATCATTGTATCTATCTTGCCTGTGAGTGATTTGCATTTAGAGTACCTAGAATTTGATGTGTTGGTTACAAATTCTTTAGGGCACAGTGTTGTAGTTAGCAGGGTGCACTGAGATAGTTCAGTTGTTGTTCAGGATGAGGAGTTTCTCCGTGACCTAATTGAGATGCCTTTTAGGGAGTATGATCTAATTTTGGGCATGGATTGGTTATCTAGGCATGGGGCTATAGTAGATTGTCAGCAAAAAAGTGTTACCCTGAGAACACGTGATGGTAGAGATGTGGTGGTATATAGCGAGAGAGACGCCTTTCATCCATGTTTATTTTAGTTGTGTCAGCTAGGAGGATGATTCGGAAGGGATGTGATGCATTACTTGCTCATGTTGTAAATACCAGAGTAGTGGGGTCCCAGCTTGGCAGTATACCTACAGTTGTTGAGTTTCCAAATGTTTTTCCAGATGAGTTGCTAGGGGTACCTCCTGAGATAAAGGTGGAGTTTGGTATTGATTTGATGCCTAGTACCACTCCCATTTCCATTACCCCCTTATCAGATGGCACCTGCTGAATTGAAGGAGTTAAAGGTGCAGTTGTAGGAGTTGCTTGATGAAGGGTTCATCCGTCCTAGTGTGTCCCCGTAGGGAGCACCTATCTTATTTGTGAAGAAGAAGGATGGCACTTTTAGATTATGTATTGATTACAAACAATTGAATAAGGTGACCATCAAGAACAAGTATCCATTACCTCAGATAGATGATCTCTTTGACCATTTGAAGGGAGCAGCAGTATTTTCTATGATTGATCTGAGATCATGGTATCATCAGTTGAGAGTTAGAGATGTGGATGTTCCCAAGACAACTTTTCGCATGAGGTATGGGCATTATGAGTTTTTGGTAATGCCCTTTGGATTGATGAATGCACCAGTAACATTTATGGATTTGATGAATAGGGTGTTTAGACTATACTTAGATCAGTTTGTAGTGGTCTTCATTGATGATATCCTAGTGTACTCGCGTAATGAGGAAGATCATGACAGGCATCTATGGATTGTATTGCAGACATTGAAAGAGAAGCAGTTGTATGCTAAGCTATCTAAGTGTGAGTTCTGGCTCTATCAGATGACTTTTCTCGATCATGTGGGCTCAACAAAGGGTATTAAAATTGATCCAAGTAAAGTTGAGGCTATCTTGAATTAGAGTCCACCAAAGACTATGACAGAGGTTAGAAGTTTTCTAGGATTGGCAGGCTATTATCGTCAGTTTGTGAAGGGTTTTTCTATAATAGCTACACCACTCACCAGATTACTTCGAAGAGGGTTAGATTTGTGTGGACAGATCAATGTTAGGCGTGTTTTGAGCAGTTGAGGGAGATGTTGACTCAGGCTCCTGTCTTTACCCTACCTGTGGAAGGTAAACCTTATGTGATATATAGCGATGCTTCATATAGTAGTTTAGGTTATGTTTTGATGCATTAGGGTAGAGTCATTGATTATGCATCTCGATAGTTGAAGCCTCATTAGCTAAATTACCTGACTCATGATTTGGAGTTAGCAGCCATAGTTTTTGCATTGAAGATTTGGCAGCATTACTTTTCTGGGGAGAAATGTTTTATTTATATTGGTCACAAGAGTTTGAAGTACTTGGGTGTTCAAAGAGAGTTGAATTTGAGATAGAGATGGTGGTTAGAGTTGATTAAAGACATGACTGCTTGACTGATTATCATCATGGCAAGACAAATGTTTTTGCAAATGCCTTGAGTCAAAATTCTATGGCAGGTTTGACTGCTTATTCACTCTCATTACTTGTTGAGTTGAGAGCGTTGTATGCCATATTTGAGTCTTATGATAACGGTGCATTGATGGCTCAGCTGCAGTTGAGGCCAGTTTTGTTGGATTAAATTAGGGAGGCCCAGTTGGTAGATGAAAAAATCTAGAAGATTGTAATGGATTTCCAAAAGGGAGAGAGTCGAGGCTTTCATGTGAGAGATGATGGAAGTTTGTGGTATAGAGATGACTATGTATTTCTGATGATGCAGGATTGAAGAGGAAGATTCTAGAAGAAGCACCTCAGTCACTCTATGCTATGCACCCTGGTAGTACCAAGATGTATCATGATTTGAAGCAACATTATTGGTGGTCAGGTATGAAGAGGGACATAGCAGAATTTTTATCCAGATGTCTCACTTGCCAGAGAGTGAAGGCTGAGCATTAAATTCCTTTAGGGTTGCTTCAACCATTATCCTGAGTGGAAGTGGGAGCGAGTGACAATGGATTTTGTAACTGGACTACCTTTGGCCTAGAAGAAGCATAATACAATCTGGGTGATAGTTGATCAGATGACGAAGATAGCTCATTTTCTTCCAGTTCGGATGGACTACTCACTTGAGAGGTTGGTTGAGCTATATATCAGTGAGATAATGAGATTGCATGGAGTCCCAGTTTCTTTATTGTCGAATCGAGATCCCTAGTTTACATTGAGATTTTGAACGAGTTTGCAGGATGCTTTGGGTTCTCTATTACACTTTAGCACTGCTTTCCATCCTCAGACATATGAGCAGTCAAAGAGAGTGATACAAATTCTAGAGGATATGTTGAGGAGCTGTATCATTGATTTCACTGGGAGCTGGGAAAGATTTTTTCTACTAATTGAGTTTGCTTGTAACAATAGTCATTAATCCAGTATTGGGATGGTGCCTTATGAGGCCTTGTATGGTAGAAAATGCAGGACACCTTTGTGTTGGGATGAGGTTAAAGAAGATAAACTAGTTGGTCCCGTTTTGATTAAGGAAACATAAGAGAAAGTGAAGTTGATTTGGGATCAATTGAAAATAGAAATCATATACCAATTTGAAGAGGAAATATATAGAGTCCACTATAGGAGATAAAGTGTTCCTGAAGGTGTCATCGTGGAAGAAGATGTTGAGATTCGGTCATAAAGGGAAGTTAAGTCCTCGTTTCATAGAACCATATGAGGTACTAGAGAGAGTTGGTCCAGTGGCTTATAGATTGGCTTTGCCGCCTGAGTTAGATTAGATACACAATATTTTCCATGTCTCTATGCTTTGGAGATACAAGTCAGACTCATCTCATATCTTGTCAGTGGGGTCCTTTGAGGTGACACCAAATCTGACTTACAAAAGAAGTACCAGTGGTGATCTTGGCATGAGAGGTGAAAGAGTTGAGGAATAAGAAGGTACCACTTGTGAAAGTCCTTTGGAAGAATCATGCCACTGAGGAGGTGACATGGAAGAGTAAGCAAATGATGTGGAGCCAGCATCCTCAAATGTTCTGGAGTTGATACCAGGTAATTTCGCAAACGAAATTTTCTTTAGCGAGAGAGAATTGTAACATACCTAATTTTTGAAAATTAAAAAAATTAAATTTAAATTAAATTGGATAAATTAAATAAATGATTTAAATGGAAAAATAAATAATTTTAAGTGAAAAAGTGAAATATATATGTGAAATATACATGAAATATACATACCATATAAAAAGTCAACCCTTAAAAGTCAAAAATCAAAGATCAAGTGGCATTTTTGTAATTATACTTTGAAAATTAAAATTATTTAAATAATTTAAAAATAAATCATTTTGAATGGAAGAGGTAAAATTTTGGTTTTTATTGAATAAATAAATAAATAATTAAAAATATAATAAAATAGTATATATATATAAGGTATTAAATGAAAATGGAAGGAAAGAGAAAATCTATGTCTTCTTCATCATCTTCTTCTTTCTCAAAAGATCAAACCCATGGTTGAAGAACTCAAGATTTTTCTCCTCCCAAGCTTCCAAAATTGAAAGGATTTCAAGGATTCAAGGGTGGTTTTGGTGATTTCTTCTTAAAAATGTAAGTTTCCAACTTGTTTCTTTGGATTTCCATAAAGCTATGAAGATGTTGAGTTTGATATTTTCTATAAGCATGATTTAATTGCTTAATTGAGTATGAATGAAGTTATTTTGAGTAGTTAACAATGATTTTAAGGTTGGATTGAAGAAATGGTTAACTTTGAGTGAAGTTTGATGAAGAGAGAGAATTTAGGGTTATGGAACTTTTGGATTTATGAATTCATGAGTTTTAATTGTACAATTTAGTTTCAAATGTGTTGTTTTGATGCATAAACAAGGATTTTAAAGTCCAAATGATGGATTTGGTTAAGTTTAGTTAGAGTTTGGAAATAGAAGTGTTGATTTAGGGTTTTAGAAAGTGAATTTTCAAAGATTGATTAATTGTTTGACTTTAATGTTTAAAACACGATATTTAATGATATAAGTGATAAATATAAGCCTGTATTAATAATTGAAATGAGTTAGAATGAAAAACCTTCAATGATGAAGGTTTAGCCATTTTAGGATTTTGTACTAAAGCATGTGTTTAATTAATGTACTTGGTTTAAATATGTTAAACTATGTTTGTAATGATAAACTTAAAACACAAATTTAAATTGATTATAATGGTTTTTCAAAGTTAAAGTGAGGTAAGGCTAAACTTTATGGTTTTGATTAGAATGATGTTTAATTAAGGTTTGATGTTGAGAATGCCTTAAAATGTGATATTAAATTATTGTATTTGATCACATTTGGTATAGGCATTAAGGAGAGGTGTTTTGCCCAACACTAGTGTTGAAGGGAAACATGGATGTGAAGGTTTGTGGGAGATTTTGAGCTTGCTTTTGAGTGCTTTCTAAGGTAAGTAAACTTTTGATAAATTAGATATGTTGGCATTAAATGGGGCTAAACACATTTTGGTTGGAAAATGTGTTAAGCTACTTGATACATTGAACATTCATGAACAATGTGCTATGATATGTGACTTGTTATGTATGCATTATATGAATTGTGAAAGGCCATTGATAATGGCTAAATTGAATAAAATGTGAAATATGTGAATTATGTAAAAATTACCCAAAAAATTTGGGTAATATGATTTTTATGTGAAATGTGATACATTATGATGAAATGATGAAATATGATGAATTAAAATGAAATGACATTGATATGAATGAGAAGAATGAGGAAAAGAGGCAAGATGCCTAGTTGATTATAAAAAATGAGAAAAAGTTGAATATGGAAAATTTGATTTATTTGTGTACCTAGTATGTTATTCAATGTCTAGAGTTCTGTGTTTGGCGGCATGCCTATGAGGTTATCCTCATTATTTGCCTTCGGGGCTAGATGCTATGCATCACTGATACTTGATTTTTCCTTCGAGACTAGACACTTGGCATCACTGATACTTGATTTTGCCTTCGGGCTAGACGCTTGGAGTCACTGATATATGATTTGGCTTGCTAGACACTTGGTGTCAACATAGACAAAAATAGTAACTCTGGGATTTGAATAATGTCTTAGTTTGTTTGGACCCATACTTGTGTATGTGTTTATGTGAATTATAAAAAGATGAAAGATTATGGTTTAAAAGTGAACTTGTATGCCACATTGTGACATATCATACAAATGCATTATGCATTGGCATTGTATAAAAGTGTTGTTATTATCAAAGTTTGTACCGCTAGGCTTTTAGCTTAGTGCGATTATAATTCATCGCGCATGTGACAAAGGTGTTCTGGTAAAACTAGAGAGTTCTTCTAGACTTGTTAGAGTCAAGGTTTGAGATTGTAGAGTTGATATTTGTGCATCAAGATCAGAGCCATTCACCAGCATGTATATATTTTATATTATAGAACATTTTGATATTATATATATTTTTATGTTTTTGGATTATATATTGTAAATTATAAAGAATATTTTAGTTAAATTGTGTAATATGCCATTTTTATATATGTTTTGATAAATATATGTATATGTATAAATGCTTTAAGAAAATATGGAGGATTTGTGATGTTGGGATGAAACACAGGTAGGTGGAGTAGGCCTCTAAGCCACTGGGGTTGGAGCACTAGCCACTGAGGCAACATGTCTCTATCTTTATCTCTGCTACTATGCTAACTTGCCAGACTGCCTCTAGCTCCTACTGAATCTCTGAGGATAACCCTCTCGACCTCTCTTTACTAATGAAGATCCTGCCTCACCCTGGGGTCTCCTAGCTTTGCTTTCCTCAACTCTGGTACTCTGGTAGCTGCAACCAATTGAGAAAAGTCCTGATACCGAGAGCCTGCTATAAGACATATGATAGAAGGTGTCACTCCTCCTCAAACCTCCGGCATCTATCAATCTCATTAGAAATAATCCCCCCAGTATACTGACTCAGCCGGATAAACTCAATCTCATACTCCGTCATTGACCTGGTATCCTATCTCAAACTCAGAAACTCCATCTTGTTTGCATCTTTATACTCTCTCAGAGTATACTTATTCTAGAATTCCCACAAGAAATCATCATAAGCCAGTACTGGTAGATCAGTTGTAGCATGGGGAACCGTCTTCCACCACTCATATGCATTACTCTGCAGAAGAAATCTACCATAATCAAACTTCTCCTCTGGACTAGCCTATAGTTGGATGAATACTCCCTTGACCCTATCCAGCCACTGCTATGCTACTGCAGGGTCTATAGTGCCAATAAAATCTTCAGCTCAAAACTTCCTCAACTTATCATATTTTTGTGTCGGCAACTACGGCTGTGGCTGTGAGGGTGGCTGCGGTTGCTGAACCGGAGCCTGTCTCAACAACTCCACCATATGCCATACCCAGCCCGGCGGAATCTTCTCAGCTGCTAGTCTCACTAGCATAGAAGTAGCTGCCTCACCAGTAGTCTAACCTCTAGCTCCATCTCTGCCCTCATTAGGAGTTACACTCTCTGCACTACCCTCTGTAGAATGATGCGTCCGAGACGCCAAAACTACATATATCTGCAAGCACAACAAAAATTACCACATCAAATATCAGAAACTGCCAATGCCAATGCATGTATCATAATTGAAAACCATATTTAAAATCTCCATTTTCTCTCTCTAACAACTCACCTAGGTTGAGAATCTCAAACATAGGCTCTGATACCAAAATAAATGTAACACCCTTATACCCTATATACATATAATACATACACTCAGTATATGTAAAATATGCATCTAAGGTATAAAAATGTCATGACTCGGTTAGAATAAAAATTTTCACATTTCAAATTTAAACCCCAAAATATTTTTAAATGTATAATTAAATAATAAATAAATATTATTTATAAATTATAGGTTCCAAAATAGAGTTTTATATAAAAATCTCTAGAAAAAATTCATCAGAATTTTATCTATAAATTTGGACAATCCCAAAAACAACAATAAACATAACCTGCATAAAACAAGCACTCCCAATAATATCAAATCACCATTTCACCCATACTCTTCAATTTCTCCTAGTTTCTCAAAATATTTATAAATATATATTTATCAAAAACACATATAAACCCACATTACAAAATTTATCCAAAACATTCTTTTTAATTTATAATATATACACCAAAAAATAATATAATATACATAATAACAAAATGTACGATAATATAATATATATATATATGCTGGTAGTGTCTCTGATCTTGATGCTCAAAATCAACACAAATCTAGACCCGATCCGATCTAGAAGAACTCTTCGGCTCTACCGAATCACCCCTGTCACTTGCGTGATGAATTACAATTGCGCTAAGCCAAAAGCCTAGCGGTATAAACTTTGATAATAATAAAACTTATATGCAATGTCAATGCACAATGCTTATGTATATCATGTCACCATGTGACATACCATTTCATTTTAAACATATTTTTCAATCATTTTACAATTCACATAAAAATAAACACAAGCATGGGCCCAAAGGATCTAATATGCTATTAAAATTCAAGAGTTACTGTTATGGTCCATATTGACACCATGTGTCTATGCCCGAAGGCAAATCATAGTAATACTCAAAAGCTAGCACCGAATAAAAATCATATCACAGTGACGCCAAGCGTCTAACCCTGAAGGCAAATCAAATAATTGCTTAAAAGCTAGCCCCAAAGGTAAATAATGACGATAACCTCATAGGCATGCTACCCAACATAGAACTCTGAAAATTGAATAACATACTAGGCACATAATTATTTCATATTTTCTATTATCAATTTCTTTTTTATTTTCTCATAATCAACTAGGCACATTGCCTCTTTTCTCATTATCAATTAGTCACATTGCCTCATTTTCCCATTTTTCTCATTTTTTCCTCATTTTTATCAATGTTAATTCATTTCATTTTATCATATTTCAACATATCATCACAATGTATCACATTTTATATTAAAACACATTACCCAAATAATTTGGGTAATTTTACATAATACACATATAAATCACATTCTATGCACTTTAGCCATTAACCATGGCTTTTCACAATGCCTTTAATGCATACATAACAAATCACATCACCCAAACACTTTGGGTCATTTTCATATATTGCACATATTTCATTTTTTATTCAATTTAGCCATTATCAATGGCTTTTCATAATTCATAATGCATACATAACATTACACATGTCATAGCACATTATTCATGCATGTTTAATGCATCAAGTGGCTTAACATATTTTTCAATCCAAAATGTGTTAAGCCCAATGTAATGCAAACATATCCAATTTATTCAAAGTTTGTACTTACTTCTAAAAGCTCCCAAATGCAAGCTCAAAAACAACCTCCAACCTTCTCTTTCAAGTTACCCTTCAACACTTGGGTTGGCCAAACTACTTCCTCTCAATGCTTATACCAAATGTGATCATAAATAATCATTTAGTATCACATTTAAAGGCATTTCCAATCTTAAACCATAATTAAACAACACTCCCACAAAATTTCCAAAAATTAAGCATTACCTTACTTTAACTTAGCAAATACATATCAACCCATTTAAATTAGTGTTTTGAGTTTATTAATATCATTAAAAACATATTTTAACATGTTTAAACCATTTATATTAATTAAACACATGCTTATGTACAAAACCCTAAAATGGCATAACCTTCACCATTGAAGGTTTTCCATTCCAACACAATCCAATTATCAATTCAAGCTCATTTAAGCTCATTTCCATCCTTAATATCATTAAATAACATGCTTTAACCATTAAAATCAAACAATTCACCATTTTTGAAAATTCACTTTTCCAAAACCCTAAATCAACACTTCCATTTCCGAACTCTATTCAAACTTAACCAAATCCAATATTTGACTTTAAATTCCTTGCTCATGAATCAAAACAACACATTTAGAAACCAAATTATACTATTAAAACCCATGATTTCACAAGCCCAAAAGTTACATAACCCTAAATTCTCTCTCTTCACCAAACTCAACTTAAATTCAACCATTTCTTCAATCCAACCTTAAAATCATTGTTAACTACTTAAAACAACTTCATTCATATCCAAATAGACAATTAAAACATAACACTTCAAAACTCCAAAACCAACATAATCATACTTTCATTAAAATTCAAAGAAAAAGTAAGAAAACTTATTAATTAAGGAGGAAAACCCTAAGAATCCCACTTGCACACTAAAAATCCTTCAATTTAAGAAGCTTGGAAGAAGAAAAAGCTTCACTTGAAGTCCCATGGAATTTCTGCTAAGGAAGGAAGAAGAAGAAGAAGATGACCAAATGAGTTTTTCTCTTTCTTTTCACTTTTAATTTCCACCTTATATATATTATTTAATTATATTATTTAATTAATTATTTAAATATTTATTTAATTAATAAAAATAATAATTTTCCTCTTCCCTACAAAAATAAATATTTTGGAATTATCTTTGTAAATTTTAATTTCC
Source organism: Garcia nutans (assembly GCA_947685225.1). NCBI lineage: Eukaryota > Viridiplantae > Streptophyta > Magnoliopsida > Malpighiales > Euphorbiaceae > Garcia > Garcia nutans. Next base: position 6,019,832 of record CANTUV010000037.1, on the reverse strand, counting down.
AAAGTTTATTTACCAAAATGCCCATTGATTTTGACTTTTGACTTTTAAAAGTTGACATTTTTGTTGACTTGTATATATCATGTATATTTCACATATACATCCCACTTTTTTACTTAAAATACTCAATTTTCCATTTAAATTATTTATTTAATTTATTCAATTAAATTTTAATTAATATAATTTAATTTCTAAAAATTTCGGATGTTACATTCTATGTAAGCTAGGGTTTTATATTTCTAGAAATTAGGATTTTAGGGTTTTAGAAAAAACATTAGGGTTTAGCAATTTAAAAAAATACGATTAGAGTTTATGGTTAATTAGGGTTTTAAGAAATTACTTAGCTACTGTGATATTAAATACTTAATGTTAATTTGATTAAACATTTTACTATGATGCTAAAGCAGTTTATTGGGCATAAACTAATTGTTGAATTGTTAAATGAGCTACTGGATGAAACGAATTCAAATATATAGCCTATTGTAAATTATAAATCCAACATCAACTGATTATGCTTCAAATAAAATCTATACGAATTAAAACTAATGGATGCTAACTACTAGATGTTTTATAAGAGTGCAGGAATGAAATAAAATAATGAAACAAGAATGGATGAAGTACTGTGAATTTAAAACAAACTGAATAAGGGATTGCAAACCTCCGTTGTTGGTTCCACCAATATTTTATACTGATCCAAGTTTTATATTTGCACCAGTGGTAAAATTGTGGTTGAACAAAATGAAGGCAATGTGTCACTACCTTCTGCTTTGTTGGTAGATGGTATTTGGTGTCTTTGTTAATTATCACTCAATATTTGCTAGGGTTCCTAATTAATTGTGGCTTACTACTTGATAGTTCTATCTCTCTATTCTCTTAAATCCTGTATTTATATAAACACATTAGGATAAATCCTTTAAGACTCCCAAGACTAATCAGATTATAATTAAAATTAGAAGTTGATTTAAATTGAATATGGACGCAATCAAACCCAAAGTTCAAAAATAACGTTGAAACTTAAGACCCATTGGCGAGCTGTGGCAAGTTGGCTGCCAATTCGGGCTTGTAGTGAATTGGGAGTGCCAATACGTCGTGGCCAGGGCCGAGGCCTGCGACAAAGTGGGGCTTCCAATTTGCCAAGGGCCATGGGCCTCCAATTCACCGTGACCAAGCCGTGACCAAAGCTTAGGACAAATTGGGGCCTCTAATTCGCCGCAACCATGGCCTGCGGTGAATTGGGAGCCCCAATTTGCCACAACAGGCCCCTACGGTGAATTAGGCACACTAATTCATCATAGCCAGGACCCTGGTGAATTACGCCCCAATTTGCCAGGCCTGTGGCAGGGGCAAATTTAGTATTACAAAAATTATATTGGGCTTGGATTGACTCATCTTTGATTTGTATCAGACCTATTTTAGCATTTAAAATTCAACTAGCTTATTTTAGATCATTTAAAATTGGACCGACCGAAATTGAAGCTATAAACTAGGTTTAAGCTTTTAAAATTGGATCGAATTTAGCTTGACCTTTTTTAATTGGGTTCGACTGGTTTAGGGCCAAAATTAAGGGTCTACAGTTTGCTCCCTGCTTGAACAATCTTGGATTTATTCAGAGAGTGAAAAGCAACATGACTTTTGAATTAATTTTGGCAAAAATGGGTTTTAGACCCAAAGTGATTTGGATTCTGGACTTAGATTGAGTTCTGGACTCAAAAAATATCTGGATTCTAGACTCGAGGTGGTTTGGGTTCTAGACCCAGTTTAAGTTCTAGACTAAAAAAATATTTGAATTCTAGACCCGAGTTGAGTTCTGGACTAAAAAATTATTTGGGTTCTGGACCCGAGGTGGTTTGGGTTTTGGACTCGAATTGAGTTCTAGAATCGAAAATAATTTAGGTTCTGGACCCGAGATGGTTTGGGTTCTGAACCCGGTTTGAGTTCTAGACTCAAAAAAGATTTGGATTCTCGACCTGAGATTGGATTTTAGGTTCTCAACCTGATAATGGATTAGGGTACTCGATCTAAAACTAGATTATGGTTCTTGACCCAAAACTGGATTATGATTCTCAACCCAAGACTGGATTAGGGTTCTCGACCTGAAATTAGATTAGAGTGCTCGACCCAAAACTGGATTAGAGTGCTCAACCCAAAACTGGATTAGGGTTCTTGATTAGAGATTGGATTAGGGTGCTCGACCCAAAATTGAATTAGGGTGCTCAACCGGGAACTGGATCAGGGTGCTCGACCCAAGACTGGATTTTGGGTTCTCGATCCGAGACTTAAGCTCTTCTAGCTTGATCATCCCTTTGCTATTTGAGAATTTTGGCTTTCTTCTATCCAATTGGTTCCATTCTTCAATAGATTCTGCTGACCTTCTATCATCTAAGAGTTTTGGCTTTCTTCTAGCCAGTTGTTCCATTCTTCAATGGATTGACTTCAGCTCGTCTAGCTGGAATGACCTTCTGTCATTTGTATCTTCCTTCTTTTAGGTTCTTACTTTCTTCTTTTGTTCTTCCTTTTGCAAAAAAGTTCAACTATTTTTAGATAGCTCTTATATCCTCTCTTTGCCCCCTGCGTGGTGTAGACCTGCAGAAAAACACTCTCCCAATAGTAGTAAATCCAACAGTTCTCCAATTTTTCCCAAAAACACTAAAATGTGTACAAATATATATAAACATATATGCAATCCCATATCACAAAATTATGTCCAAAACTCTTTATAGTTTACAACACTTCCAAATAGGTAAACATAATATACATAATTATGTCATGTTTAATAAAATAAAATGTATATATGACAGCATCTGGCTATGATCCTATGACAACAAAAATCACTTTAAGCACTATCAACCTCAAGCCTAGACCTGACCAGATCTAGATAAATTCTCCGGATCTGCCGAATCGACCCTGTCACTTGCGCGATGAATTTCAATTGCACTAAGCTAAAAGCCTAGCAGTACATACTTTGATAATAAAAAAAAACTTAAGAAAAAGTCAAGGTACCATGTTTTATTTTACAACCTCACAATGTGCCATGCAGATGCATTTTAGAACTTATGCTTTATTCATATATTTTCATTACATAACACAATCACATGCATTGGGCTCAAATGACCTTATGCAATATTCAAATTTCAAAGTTATTATTTTGATCTATTTTGACACCCAGTGTCTATCTCAAAGGTAATACAAGTGACATCCAACATATAGGCTGAAGGTAAATCATATAATGGTGACACCCAACGTCTAGCCCGAAGGCAAATCAAGTATCAGTGATGCCTACATCTAGCCCGAAGCCAATCATAGGCATGCCGCCAAACACAACACTCTGGAGCATAATATTATTATATAAGGCAACACATAAATCATTCATATTCTTATCACATTGCCTCTTTTACTCATTTTTCTCATTCATAACAATCACTTTATTTCATTAAATCTTATCACTTTATCAACAATGTATGACATTTTATATTACAATTATATTACCTAAACATTTGTGGGTTATTCTCACATAATTCATATAAAACACATTCCACCCATTTTAGCCATTAATAATGGCTTTTCATAATACACGTAATGCATATACATCATTTCACATTTAATGTTACAATGCATATGAATATTCAAATGACCAAGTAGCTTAACACATTTTTCATTTAAAATGCAATCACTTCCAAACTATCAGAAGCATGTACATACCTTAGTTAAGACCCAAAACCAAGCTAATGTCACTCTTTATCCTCCACTTTCAAGATGCCCTTCATTTCTTGGTTATGGAAACTAATATCTATTAAATACCTAATAAAAATGTGAATGTATATAATACATTAGAATCATATTTCTACATATTTTAACTACTAAAATCAATTTATCACATTTTCCTCTAACTCTCAAATTTTTTCCTTAACCTTCTTTAACAATAGAAAATCATTCCAAACTAATCCAAATTGCATTTTAAGTTTATTCCCATCAGTAAAATCATATTATAACATATTTTAGAAATTTAATTCAATTAACATCCATTCTTTAACAATGCTCTTCCAAAACCCTAATCTTTTTTAATTTTTGAAATATGTTCCAACAACTTCCAAAACATAATTTAAGTTCACACATATCTTTAAAGCCATATTCTAACATATTTTAAATAATTAATCCAATTAGCACCTATTCTTTAAAACAATCCCATCAAACACTAAGTTCTCTTACTACCTGTAGACCCTTAATTTTGGCCCTAAGTTGGTACGGTCTTAATTAAAAAATGCCAAAATAAATTCGATCCATTTATAACTTCTAATAAGTCGGTCCAATTTTAAAAGACACAAACTCAACCACAAAATCCTAATCCAAGTTTTTTTAGACGGTCTGGTCCAAAATTATTTCAAAGGGCCCAGGTGACATGAGCCTTGGCTCATGTCGACCTGGAGGCCCCAGGTCGGCATGAGTCTAGCTCATGTCGATCTGGTTCTAGATCAACATGAGCATTGGCTCATGTTGACCTGGGCACACCAAATCGATATGGTCTTCAATTGTTTTTTTTTTTTTAGTTTTTTGACCAATTAGTTTCCTAATTAAATAATAATTTGTGTTAAGGACGAATTAATATTAGGGTTAGGGTTTTTTGAGTAAGGTTTTGGCATATAAATAATAACGTTTTAGACTTTAACAGGGGTCAAAAATTAACATTAAGAGAGATTAAATAGAAAAGGAGAAGATAGCAAAAAAATAAATTAGCAACAAGTAGCACTCATCAATCATCAATCCATAAAAGGCAGCAACGCTGTCTTTGTTCTTGTTCAGCCAGAGTCAATTGTGGTGGAACCAACGACGGAGGTTTGATTATAAATCTTGATTTGTTTATATTTACAACATTCTTATGTTTTGATTCACGAATTTTTTAAGCATACGATAGCATTGCCATATTTTCTTTTAAGTGTTTCTATTATTTGTTTTGATATTGAGTCTTTCAGTAACCTAAATTATTAAGCCCTAATCGTATGTTTTATAAATCAGATTTTCCATTCATCCAGTAGCCTAAGTCATTGATTAAATTTTCAAAACCCTAAACTGTTCTTTTGTTTCCAAAAATTTAAAACCCTAAACTATTTTTCCCAAAACTTTAAACCCTAAATTATTCCATTAAAGTCTCTAAACCCTAATTGTTTTCCAAAATCTTAATTTTTTTCCCAAATCAATATTTCTTCTAAAATGATAAATCAAAACCTTAATTTTTCAAACCCTCATCCAGTAAACCTACAAACCCTTAAGCCCAAATCCAATTAATCCAGAAATCCCCATCCAGTAAACCTAAAAAAATCTTAAACCCTAATTTCCAGACCCTAATTCTTTAAACCCTAATTTCATTTGTGTAATGATATAAACTTTGGTTTTAGTTATTTATTGGATTTGTTATATGTTTTCATGGATGACTTATCTGATCTGTGATGGATTTATTTAATTTATGGATGAATGTTTCCTTTGTTATCGTTATTAATTTATTTTGGAATTAACCATGTAAGAGGTATGTATCCTTTTTATGGGTACCTCATTAGTTGAACCTTATGTAATTTAAGTTATTTCAAATTTTGGGATTAATGTAAAGGACATGTTTCCACCTTTTGGCGGGTGTCCTATTTAGCTTTAGACATTGGACGATGTAAGGACATGTTTCCATCTTCGGATGGGTGTCTGTTTATTTTGTTTTATTTGGACATTATTTTGATTATTAATGCAATGATGCTTTTATTCTAATTATTACATGTAGTGTGGATTTTATCATAATAATTACGAATTCTATAATATTTAGACCTGAAAAGGAGGCTGGTTCCAATGAACTGGGCATTGTGGGGGTGCTGGGTCATTCTCATCTTCTCCACACGTACCCAACTTTTCAAACTCATTAGGGGGTCGGGGATTCCTTAGAAATCGAGTCATCCACCCTCTTCTTTTTTTTTTCAGCCTGTCCGGGTGGCGACTCCATTTTCTTCGGGTTTAGGCCCGTGTTCTCTAAGGCCCTAAGCTTAATAGCACCGAAGTCGAAAGAACCATTCCATCGTGAGTAGGGGGCAAAAATCCCCGCTCACAGTGGCGACTCCACTGGGGATAAGAGAAGTTGATTCCGTTGGTCTTTATATTATTTTATTCTTCTTTATTATGATATTATCCATTACATCATCCTAGTTTGCATTGTGTGTGTGAGTTAGGATGCCCGTGTAACCCGTGTTGTTATGTAAGGGATACCGTACTTTCACTCAAGGTATGGAGATCGAGCATGACATAACCACTCATAGCCTCATACCATTTGGTATATATTTGCTATGGAAACCTAAGCTTTTCAAACCAAAGACTAAAGCCCATTGTGAGCGGAGATTTTCGCCCCCACTCCCAGTGGAATGGTTCTTACGACTTCGGCACTGTTTAGGCTCGGGAGCCTTAGAGAACACGGACCTAAGTCCGGAGAAAATGGAGTCACCACCCAGACGGGCCGGGAAAAAGAAAGGGGTGGATGACTCGATTCCTAAGAAATCCCCAATGGGTTCGAAAAGTTGGGTACGTGTGAGGAAGGTGAGAAATGGCCCAGCACCCCCACAACGCCCGGTTCATTGGAACCGGCGTCCTTTACAGGTCTTAATATTATAAAATTCTTAAGTATAATAACATCATCCATATTACACACAATAATTAAAAGAGAGCATCAATATATTAAAATCAAAGCAATGTCCAAACAAAATAAATAAATGGACACCCATCCAAGGATGGAAACATGTCCTTACATCACATGCCTAGATAGGACACCCACCAAAAAGTAGAAACATGCCCTTTACATAGGTTCTAAAATAGAAAAGCAAATTAAATTACATGATGTTTAACTAATGAGGTACCCACCAAGTGGAAACATACCTCTTACAACTTTTGGAAATCTAAATTAATTGATAAAAGTAAATAATCATCCATAAATAAATCATTCATCAAAAGTATTTAAATATCAATAAAATAAACATCCATCCATGATAAATTAAATAAATCAAGTATTGAAATTAAATAGATTAAAGCATAAGAGATAAATCAAGGTATAAGTAAATATGGAATTGAATAAAGCAAATAAAAGTTCAATTATAGCTACTGTGACTTTTTATGGAATTAAAATAGATTAGGGTTTTATGTTTTAAAAGGTTGGTAAGACTCTTTGATTAAACAAATTAAGGTTTGAATGATGAAATCATGAAACTAGGGTTTTAAATACCTTAAAATACTTAATTTGTGATTTTTGATTATTGAATTTTAAGCTACTGTGCAATTTTTGGGTTTTCATGTTTTTTAATGTTATAAAAGGATTAGGGTTCATAAAAATTAGGGTTTAAGGTTTTAAAAGGATTAGGGTTCATTATTTTAGGTTTAAAAGTTAAATTTTGGATTTTAGGGTTTTGAAATTTGGGTCTCGGGTAATGAAGAATTTTTAGGGTTTCAAAAATCAATTTGATATTTTATGAAATTTTATGAATTTAAATAAAAGGAATGAAGTTTTTATAAGTAGAAAAGATGTTTTTTAAGGCTTTTTGAATGAAATAGAACCTACTTTAAAATCTTAAAAGAAACAAAATTTGATTTTGGTTTTGTTGAAAAATATGTTCAATTAGTGTTTTAAGGTCTTTAAGAAGAAAAAATAACAATTTTAAGTCTTTTTAGAAAATAAGGTCACGTTTTAGTGTTTTAACTTTGGAAAACTAAATTAAAGTTCTAAGATTTTAACTTTTGAAAAACACAAAAAATCCTAGTTTTAGCTACTGTGTAAAAAAAAATATAATTTAGAATTTCATACCTTCTTTTGTAAGTTGCTCCAAAATTGCTTCTTCTTGGATGAACTAGCTCCAAAGACAAGCCTTTTTTGCCTTTGGAATTCCCTTTTTTCGTGATGCTGCTGTCCAGAAAAGATTTAAATTGAATTTCTTCTTTTCCTTCCTTGATTTGGTTTCAAACTTTCCAAACTCCCTTTGGATTTCCTCTCTCTCGGCCACCCCCAATTTTCAATGCCTTTTGGTTCTTATTTATAATGGTTTAAGGTTATTTATTCCTAATTAATTAAGGTAAGTAATATTAATAAAAAAAAGAAATTAAAACCTAATTGGATTAGGTTTCAAAAATTTAGGTCGAAAAATTTTGCGCTGGCGAAAACTGTGGCAGTGGGCCCGTGGCTGGGGCCAGTGGGCTTGCCAGCCCGCAGGAGGCTTGCCAGCCCGCAGGAAATTCCTGCGGGCAAAACGCCCACAGGCCTGCGGGTGAGCTGTTGCTGGGCCGACGGGCCTGCACGACCACTTTTTGCTGCCGAATTTTTTTTCGACTCCGATTTTTATTTTTATTTGTTTATTTTTATTTTTTATTAATAAAAATTAGATAATAAAGCAAAAACTATTTAATTAAAATTATTTTGGACCAATTAGACAACAAAAATCATTTTGGACTAAATAAAGCATATTGGATCGGATTGGGTCAAAAATTAAGGGTCTACAGTTTGCCCCCTGCTTGAATGATCTGAAACCTTAGTGAAAGAGAGTGAAAAGCAATAAGACTTAATTTTTGAGGATTTGGGTTCTGGACCCGAGAGATTTGGGCACTCGATCCTAAACTAGACTTGAATACTCGATCCTATCTGGATTTGGGTACTCGATCCTAAATCGGATTTGGATACTCGATCCTAAACTGGATTTGGATACTCGACCCTAAACTGGATTTGGATACTCGATCATAAATCGAATTTGGATACTCGATCCTAAATTGGCTTTGGATACTCGACCCTAAACTGGATTGGGATACTCGATCCTAACTGGATTTGGATACTCGATCCTAAATCTAATTTGGATATTCGATCCTAAATTGGCTTTGGATACTCGATCCTAAACTGGATTGGGATACTCGATCCTAACTGGATTTGGATACTTGATCCTAAATTGGATTGGGATACTCGATCCTAACTGGATTCGGATACTCGATCATAAATTTGATTTGGATACTCGATCCTAAACTAGATTTGGATACTCTATCCTAAACTGGATTTGGATACTCGATCCTAAATTGGATTGGGATACTCGATCCTAACTTGGATTCGGATACTCGATCCTAAACTTGATTGGGATACTCGATCCTAAATGGATTTTGATACTCGATCTTAAATCAGATTTGGATACTCGATCCTAAATTGGATTGGGATACTCGATCCTAAATGGATTTGGATACTCGATCCTAACTGTATTTAGATACTCGATCTTAAATCAGATTTGGATACTGGATCCTAAATTGGATTTGGATACTCGATCCTAAATTGGATTTGGATACTCGATCCTAACTGGATTTGGATACTCGATCCTAAACTGGATTTGGATACTCGATCCTAAATTGGATTGGGATACTCAATCCTAACTGGATTCAAACACTCGATATTAAATCAAATTTGGATACTCGATCCTCAACTGGATTTGGATACTCGATCCTAAATTGGATTGGGATACTCGATCCTAACTTGATTTGGATACTCGATCCTAACTTGGATTCAGATACTCGATCCTAAACTTGATTGGGATACTCTATCCTAACTGGATTTGGATACTCGATCTTAAATCGGATTTGGATACTCGATCCTAAACTGGATTGGGATACTCGATCCTAACTGGATTTGGATACTCGATCCTAACTGGATTTGGATACTCGATCTTAAATCGAATTTGGATACTCGATCCTAAACTGGATTTGGATACTCGATCCTAAATTTGATTGGGATACTCGATCCTAACTTGATTTGGATACTCGATCCTAAACTTGATTGGGTTACTCGATCCTAACCTGGGTACTTTGACTTGAGATTTGAATTGATTTTGATTTAATTTGGGTACTTGGACCCGAGATTAGATTTGACTCGGGTACTTGGACCTGGGAATGGGTACTTGGACCCAAGAATGAATTTGACTAATGTTTTGTTAGTTTTTGTTATAGTTTTGTGTCTTGTTTGTTATGTTAATTATTGTTTTATTTAGGTATTTTGTTAGTTTTAATCGGTTTGTTTAGTGTTTTCTTTAATTGTAGTAATTTTAGTTTATTTCAGTGTTTATGTTGTTTTTGACCTAATTTTTAATATTGTGTTTATGTTTTGTTGGTTATTGTCTATTTACTTCTTGTTTAAAGTTTGTTTTGAGTTTTGTGTTAGGTTAAAACAGGCAAGGAAACAAATTGAAAGAAAAGGCAGTGGCTGACACAGGCAGAGGACACGGCCAAGTCACTGGCCGTGTCCCATACTAAGTTAAAAAGAAGACAAGTCCCAGTAGCAGACACAAGCAAGGGACACGGCCAAGTCATCTGGCCGTGTCCCTCCAAAAAGACCTAACACGGCCAAGTCAAGCTTCACTTGGCCGTGTCTCACTTGGTTCCACAGGAAAGAGATCAAAATTGCACAGAGGTGAACACAGGCAAGGGACACGGTCAAGTCACCTAGACGTGTCCCTCAAACATAGTCCAACACGGCCAAGTCACCTCTGACTTGGCCGTGTCACTCAACTAAAGAAGAAAGAGGAGAGAAACAAGCAGAGGCAGACACAGGCAAGGGACACGACCAAGTCACCTGGCCGTGTCCCTCCAACAAGCTCTCACACGGCCGTGTCCCTCATGACTTGGCCATGTCCCTCATGAACCAAACGTGCACCGAATTTTAAAGCGGACGTTTCGTATAAAAGGAAAGAAGGAAGCTAGGTTAAAGGTTGTTGACGATTTTAAGCAGATTTTGAGCCGTCAGAGATTAGAGCTAGGGTTTTAACATTTATTTTTTTTAATTTTGATTTCACTTTGGATCAAAACTAGCTAGATTAGATTGTTTATGCCAGTGATTCATTCTTCTTGCAAGATTTTGAACAAGAGATTCTTCAGAAACTTCAAGGAGCTGTAACTTGGTTTTCTTCTTGAACTTATTCTCTTTATTTTTATTGAATGGATATTATCATGTCTATTACGATTTCTTTGAACATTAATGAGATGAATATGTTTGATTGCATTATGAACTAATTTGATCTAGTCTAGGGTTTGTATGGATTTACTATGATTGTATGAATTGGTTATTCTCTTAACTAATGATTTCTTTAGCCTTTATTGAATGAAATATTGTTAACATATAATTGTTTGGCCACCAATTGTGTGTTTTAGGTATTAGATGATGGATTGAGAGATGAAGTCAAATGCTGGAATAATTTAATTAAGGACTTAGGTGAATTAGAGATATAACCTATTAAAAAGATTGTTTCAATTATAACAAGATTAGTTGTAAGAGGTTTGAATGCGAGAGCTTATTTCCTTGACTCAATTAATTAAGTTGTTTGAGATTTAATTTTTGAAATTAAATTAGTTAAGTGGAATAACCGTTCATACATATCAGTAGTAGAGAAGTGCAAACCCTAGACCCTTTTATCAAGTGAATCAAAACATCAGCTTTTGTTTATTTTTATTGTTTTCAACTTCAATCAATCTTCTTCATTCTTTGCAATTTAAATTTCTTTACTACTTGTTACTTTTAATTTGATAATCAATTACCCACTTTGGCTTCCTTGTGAGACGACCTTGGGGCGATCACCTTTGCTACAGCTACCTCGTATACTTGCGACGCCGCTGCCGGGGAAGCTAATTGGCGTAATTGTTTATTTAAAAAAATAAAAAAATATATTTTAGATTATTTTTCATTGTTTTCGTTTTATTTTATTTTGTCTTTTGCTTTTAATATTTCTTTTTCTAGAAATTTTTGTTTCTGCAAGGCAGGAGATCACTCGAAGGAGAGCTACATCCATTCATTCCAGAAATTCAGAGAGTGAAAAGGTGCAGAGAGGAGTTTGAGCTCTACACCGGATTTGATACTACAGAGGAAGATACTTCGTATTTTGAGTCAGAATCTAAAAAATCTGTAAAGATGGCTGAAGAAAGGCAAAGAACCATGAGAGATTTTGCTAGACCTGTCATTGGGACTTCCACATCTTGTATAAGGTTGACAGACGTAGCAAGGAACTATGAGTTGAAGAACATTCATTACAACATGCTGCCATCATTCTATGGAGTTCCAAATGAAGATCCTTTGAATTTTATTCGGGATTTCTACTCCACCCTCAACACTTTTCCTTTGGGAGGACTAACAGAAGATCAGTTGAGGATGAAATGTTTCCCTTATACTTTGAAGGATAGGGCAAAGAGCTGGCTCATGATGTTGCCTGAAAATTCACTGACAACTTGGGAGCAAGTTTATAACAAATTCATGGGCAAGTTCTATTCACACCAAAAGACAGCTGAGTTAAGAGGGAAGATTGCTACATTTTCTCAATTTGAAGGAGAGCCATTTCATGAGGCTTGGGACAGATTCAAGATGCTATTGATCCAGTGTCCACATCATCACTACCCACTTCAACTCCTTAATCAGTTCTTCTATGATGGTCTCACCCAGCAATTTCAGAACACTGTTGATAATGCAGCTGGGGGAGCCATGGGAGAAAAGACAGCTGATGAGACTTATGAGATCTTTGAGATGTTGGGAGCTAATTCTCAACAGAAGAGTGTAAGGGGAAGAAGTAAAGGGGTGAATCAACTGGAAGCTAATACTGAAATGGTTAGTCAAATAGCTGAGTTGACAAGGCAGGTTCAGATGCTAAACATGAAGAACAACATTTCTTCATCTACTCAAGAGGTTTGTGGAATCTGTGGGACATTTGGGCATGGAGCAAATATATGCCCCTCTGCATATGAGTCTTTTGGGAATGAAGCTGAGTAAGTTAATGCTATGGGGGGATTTCAACCAAGAGCTAGGAATGATCCTTACTCCAACACTTATAATCCTGGTTGGAGAAGTCACCCCAATTTTTCCTGGACAACAAATAATGCTCAACAGCCTTTCCATTTGCTCCAGAGACAGAACCAACAGCAGGGCCAATCCTCAAATCAAGGCCAGCCTAAGAGTGAGAGTTTGGAGGAAAGTTTACAAGCTTTCATCAAAGTTAGTGCTCAAAACCAAGAGATGAACAACAAGAGACTGGATTCCTTGGAAGCATCTTTTAAGAAGGTGGAGACCCAAGTGGGGCAACTTGCTTAACAGATGTAGATTCAACAAAAGGGGAAGTTCCCGAGTCAACCTGAGCAGGCACAAGCAGTGACTGTTCTTAGGAGTGGCAAGGTAATTAATAATAATGTTGAAAATAACTTTGTGAATGCAGGTGAGCAAGAAAAGAAAAAGGAAGGAGAATTAGAGAACAAAGGTGCTGAAGAAGGATCAATGAAGAAGTCCCCTACACCAGATTTGCACAAGGCAAGCAATCCATACCAGCCACCTATACCATTCCCTAGCAGGTTGAAGGATGATAAAAAAGATAAGCAGTTTTCAGATATCTTCAACATGCTATCTAAGGTAAGTATCAACTTACCCTTACTTGAAGCAATTAAGAACATGCCGGCTTATGCTAAATTCTTCAAAGAACTGAATACCAAAAAAAAGAGGTATGAGCCGAATGAAAAGGTGATAGTTTCTGAGGTAGCTAGTGCTGTTTTGCAGCATAAACTACCTCCTAAGCTAAAGGATCCTGGAAGCTTTATTATTCAAATAACTATGGGGAATGGAAAAAGTACTGAGGGCATGTGTGATTTAGGAGCTAGTGTGAATTTAATGCCTTATTCTATTTATCTTGATTTGGAATTAGGGGAACTTAAACTAATAAAAATGGTATTGCAATTAGCTGATAGATCTCTTAGATTCCCGAAAGGGGTTATAGAAGATGTGTTAGTTAAAGTTGGTGGTTTGATAGTACCTGTGGATTTCATTGTTCTTGACATGGAAGTAGGTAATTCTTCACCATCTGCACACACCATTCTTCTGGGTAGGCCTTTTATGGCGACTACCAACACTTTGATAGATGTTAAAAATGGAAAATTATCAATGACTGTTTTGGGACAAACTGTGGAATTTTCTATTTTTAACACTTCTCCAATTCCTACAACTGCTTTATATGAGGATTGTTCTTTCATTGATTGTGTTGATGCAGTTGTTTCAGATGTTTTCTTGCAGACAGGTTCCTCTGATAAATTGGAGCTGGCATTGACTTTGGATAGTGATTTGGAAATTTTTGATGCAGAAATAGCCAGTTGTCTTGAGACCTTAGGAAGTGCTGAAGTAGAGGAGCTTAAGGAGGACCCAATTTTTGAACCTTCTCCCATTGAAAAAGAAGAGAAGAACCCCTCACTAGAGTTAGAGCTGAAAGAGTTACCTAAGAACCTGAAATATGTGTTTTTAGGAGATCACAACACTTTACCTGTGATAATATCTAGTGAACTTAGTGAAGGGGAGGAGATGAGGTTGGTGAGTGAGCTTAAAAGATTAAAGAGAGCAATAGGCTGGGGATTGAGTGACATTAACGGTATTAGCCCTTCTATGTGCATGCATAGAATCACTTTAGAAGAGGGAGCTAAACCTGTGAGGGAGACCCAAAGGCGACTTAACCCAAATATGAGTGAAGTGGTTAAGAAAGAAGTGCTCAAACTGCTTGATGAAGGAGTAATTTATCCAATTGCTAATAGTGAGTGGGTGAGCCCAGTACATGTAGTTCCTAAGAAATCTGGAATCACTGTGGTGAAAAATGAGAATAATGAATTGGTTCCTACTAGGACAACTACTGGGTGGAGAATGTGCATCGATTATAGGAAGTTGAACAATGCTACAAAGAAAGATCATTTCCCTCTTCCTTTTATTGATCAGATGTTAGATAAACTTTCTGGACACTCACATTATTGTTTTTTGGATGGCCTTTCAGTTTACTATCAGGTGCCAATAGCTCCAGAGGATCAGTCCAAGACAACCTTTACTTGCCCTTTTGGGACTTATGCATTTCGACGTATGCCCTTTGGCTTGTGCAATGCACCTGCAACTTTTCAGAGATGCATGATGTCTATTTTCTCAGATATGATCGATGATTTTATTGAGGTATTTATGGATGATTTTTCTATTTTTGGTAATTCTTTTGATAATTGCCTCAATAAACTTGTTCGTGTGCTTGAGAGATGCATTGAATGTAACCTCACTTTAAGTTGGGAAAAGAGTCATTTTATGGTTACTCAGGGCATTGTCTTAGGTCATGTGGTGTCAAGTAAAGGGATTAAGGTGGACAAGGCTAAAATTGAACTGATTGCTAAGTTACCCCCACCTACCTCAGTTAAGGAAATAAGAAGTTTTCTAGGGCATGCAGGTTTTTATAGGAGGTTTATTAAGGATTTTTC
This sequence comes from Garcia nutans, assembly GCA_947685225.1. NCBI lineage: Eukaryota > Viridiplantae > Streptophyta > Magnoliopsida > Malpighiales > Euphorbiaceae > Garcia > Garcia nutans. The sequence goes on along the minus strand of CANTUV010000037.1, from coordinate 6,004,565 downwards.
CAAAATAAGCCAACCATTGTGCCATTTGTTAGGGAAAGATGTTCCATTTGAATTTACAGCACAATGCATGCAAGCTTTTAATTCCCTTAAAGAAAAATTGACTAGTGCACCAGTGATTGTAGCTCCTGTTTGGTCTTTACCTTTTGAAATCATGTGTGATGCCTCTAATCATGCAGTAGGAGCTGTTCTTGGGCAAAGGGTTGATAAATACTTGAGAGTAATTTATTATGCCAGTTTAACTCTGAATAGTGCACAAATGAACTACACCACAACTGAGAAGGAAATGTTAGCTGTTGTTTTTGCTTTAGACAAATTTAGAGCATATTTAATTGGGTCAAAAATTATTGTGCATTCTGATCATGCAGCTCTTAAATATCTGTTAACAAAGCAACATGCTAAACCGCGCTTAATTAGATGGGTGTTGTTATTGCAAGAGTTTGATTTCCAAATCAAGGATACTAAGGGTAGTGAGAATGTTGTTGCTGATCATTTATCCAGATTACCCTTCTTTAGTGAAAACCTTGCATCTGATAGCATTCATAAAAATTTAGAAGAATTTCCTGATGAGCATTTGTTTGTGGTAATTAATGCACCTTGGTTTGCAGATATTGCTAACTATCTTGCTTGTGGTATTTTGAGATCTAACATGTCCTTTCAGGAAAAGAAAAGGTTTCTACACTTGAGTAAGATTTATTTTTGGGATGAACCTTATCTATTCCGGATTTGCAAAGATGAGATAGTTCGCAGGTGTGTGGCTGAGGAAGAACAACTGAGTGTTCTTCAATTTTGTCATGACCTTCACTGTGGGGGTCATTTTGGAGGAAGAAAGACTGCAGAAAAGGTGCTTCAAAGTGGTTTTTACTGGCCTACTTTATTTAAAGATGCTCAAGACTATTGTAAACACTGTGATCATTGCCAAAGAGTAGGTAACATTGGGAGGAGGAATGAAATGCCCCTTCAGTCATATATTGTTGTTGAACTGTTTGATGTGTGGGGAATAGACTTCATGGGTCCTTTCCCCAAGTCCTTTGGTTATGAATACATTTTAGTTGCTGTTGATTATGTTTCCAAATGGGTGGAGGCAATCCCCACCTGTACTAATGATGCTAATATTGTTGTTAAATTTGTGAAGGAAAACATTCTTAGCAGGTTTGGCACACCAAGGATGATAGTCAGTGATGGGGGGAGTCATTTTTGCAACAGGCTTTTTGAGAAGTTAATGCACAAATCTGGCGTGAAGCACAAGGTGTCAACTCCATACCATCCACAGACTTCTGGGCAAGTGGAAACATCAAACAAGCAGCTAAAAGGAATTCTGGAGAAAACCGTCAACACATCCAAGAAGGATTGGGCAAACAGATTGCACGATGCACTATGGACATATCGAACTGCTTTCAAAACTCCTCTAGGTATGAGTCCATATCGATTGGTGTTTGGAAAAGCTTGTCACTTACCAGTGGAGTTGGAGCACAGAGCATATTGGGCAATCAAGACTCTGAATTTGGACTTGGACAAAGCAAAGAGAAAAAGATTTCTGCAAATTTTAGAGTTAGATGAGCTGAGGAATGAGGCTTATGAGAGCTCGAGAATTTACAAGGATCGCACTAAAGCACTTCATGACAGAATTATAGTGCGAAAGACATTGAGTCCAGGTATGAAGGTTTTACTTTTTAACTCACGACTCCGTCTTTTTCCAGGTAAACTCAAGTCTCGATGGAGTGGTCCTTTCGAGATAACTCAGGTATATCCTTCTGGTGCAATTGAATTACTTAACTCTAGAACAGGTGAGACTTTCAAAGTGAATGGACAGAGAGTTAAGCTATACAATGAAGGATTTCAGGAAGTGAGGGTCATTGACAGTACTTTGATTCATGATCCCTAGGCCTTGCATGATGTCCAGCTATATGACATTAAAGAAGCGCTAAATGGGAGGCAACCCATCGGTTTGCATTTATTTTTTGTAGTTGTAATTTTAAATTTAGCGAGTATTGATTTTATGTTCGGTTTAAATAAATGGACTGTGCTTTGATCAGTTTTTCTTTACTTTGTGTTTCAGGGTGTTTAAAGACGAAGGTTTGCAAAATTGTTAAAAAAGGGGGGGGGGTAAAAGTTAATAAAAAGGCAGTAGGTGACACGGCCAAAGGACTTGGCCGTGTCCCTTGGCCGTGTCACACACTGGACACGGCCAAGCTTTTTTTGAAAAAAAAATTGAATTGATCGATTTTGCAAATTTTGTATAGAATTGGACACACCCAGGGGACACGGCCAAGTCACCTGGCCGTGTCCCCCAAGATCATTAGACACGGCCGTGTGCTCTCCACTTGGCCGTGTCCCTCCACTTTCACACACCAACACGGCCAAGTCAACACACACACGGCCGTGTCACTCCAATTTTACACTTTTAAAAACCCGATATAGCCCAGTTTCTTTTCATAAATCCCTAATTTCCTATTCTTCGTCTCTTTCGTTCTCTCGCTCTCTGTAACACCAAAACCATAGCTTTTGATTTCAAAACTCTACCTCTTCCATTAAAACTTCAAATTACTTCAACAAAACTTGAGATAATCACCTAAAACTTCCTCTTTACTCGTATTATTTTGATTTAATTCAGTTTTGTGTGTTAATTTTTCAGATCTCAAGATGCCAAGAACTAAAACTGTCTCACACCGTAAGAAGAAGAAATCTAATACTGAAGGAGCTTCTTCCTCTTCCTCCACTTTATCTTTTAAGAGGGCAAGTCTTTTGGCTCGGGGTTTTTTCCCGACAAGGTATGTGAATGACGAATCTCTAGATGCTTTGCAAATTAGAACTACTTTTTATAGATATGTGCAATATCTTGGGTGGGAGACTTTTGTCTCATTGAGACCTTTGCAGTTTGAGGAGCTTACCCTAGAATTTTTGACAACTCTTAAGGTGGAAAGAGATGATAAGAAAATCTGCAGGAGACTGTTGTTTAAATTAATGGGTAGATCATTTGTGCTTACTATTGATCAGTTGAATGATATCTATGGTTTTCATCAGCATGGGGAAAGATCGATACCCAAAGATTTTAGACAACAATTTGCTTTGGGAGCCTTAGGCTCGGGTACTTATGTGGCCAAATCGGCCAAAGCATCTAAATTACGGAACCCTACTTTGAGATATTTGCACAGGTTTATGTCATGTGGGTTCTTTTCTCGGAAGGAGAGCCCGGGTGTGGTTGAGTCGAGTGAGCTATTTTTCTTGGATTGTGTTTTGAATGAAATGAATATTAGTGCCGGCTATTGGTTAGCCGATATTTTTGATACTGTAGCTAATAAAAGGAGGGTGGTAATTTGTGTTGGAGGTTTGATCACCACATTAGCAGTAGCCCTTGTTGAGGATTTTGACCCGAGTACTACTCGGATGACTCGAATTTTGGGTAATGATTCCTTGGATTTAGCTACCCTTGAGAAGATGCATATGGTGGTGCATAGGAGAGGGACTTATGTGATGCCGTCAGCTGAGCCTGAAGCACCGGGGGATAGGCAGAAGAGGGCACAGGTTGAAGAGGAGTCCGACTCGGATTCTCTTGACCTAGATGAGGATGCTTCGGTCTCGGAACATCAAGAGGTACTTCTGAGGATTGAGGCCCTGGAGGGCAAAGTGGATCGACTGGATAGCAAGGTGGACCGTAACCATGCTGAGATCTTACAGCAGATGGAACAGATTAACAGTAACCTTGCGACGATCTTGAGTCTCCATCCCTCAACTGCATCATCTTCCCGCCCACATTTTCCATAGATTTTCTGTCCTTGTTTTTATTTTATTTAGTGTACTTTTGTTTTATTTTTCGTTTTTGTTTTTCATGTTAACATTTTGTGTTTGGATATTTTATTGTACTTTTGTTATAAAACTTTTGTGTTTGTGATGGAAAGCTAGGGTTTTTGCCTCACCAGGTACATGGAAGACAGGTTGTCCTTTAACTCTTATTATTTATTATTCTTGTTTTCCATTGAGGACAATGTCAATTTTAAGTGTGGGGTACTCTTTAAGCTTTTCTTTAATTCGTGTTTTGTTTGTCGCTGTGTGTTGTATTGTGTTATGCATGGCATAATTGTTGAAAATTTATTGATCTTTTCTTTGATTCTAGCATTATAGTTGAGACTTTAGTATCAGCATAGAAATGAGCATTTGAATTCATTCGGGATTAATTTTTGCATTCTACGATTCATGACATATAATCTTTGTGAACCCACCTGTGTGAGTTTTGAGCCTCATAAATTTGATATTATTGTCAATTGATTTTCTTTTCTTAAGTGTGCACCTTCATGATTTAGCATATCTAGAGTTTGCTTTTGCATACTAATTGAACTCACATTATGATTTAATTTCAAGTTTTAAAGTGATGAAGGCAAATTAGGTTTGCCCTTTAGCTTAAAAAGACCTCCCTTAATATTGATTTCCTTAGTGAGCCAAGTTGAGCTTTTGACCTTTTCTTGTTTGATCAACACAATTCTCAACTTAACATGTTCTTATTTTCATCATACCTGCATTAAGGAATGGAGTTTTATGATATGACAATAGGGTGGTTTATTTCAAAGTGT